>CM039475.1:23754297-23928297 GCA_022433065.1 Begonia loranthoides | reverse complement strand
AACATTATCCCAAATTACAATAATTCTATAATACCCTAATTTTTTTTTAGTTGGATAATACATTAACTGTCGGGGTATTATCAAGGATGTATTTGTTAGATTAGATTATAATTCATGGAAATTAATGTAATTAAAATAAATATTAATTTAATAAATTAAATTATGTAATATTTGGGATTAAAAATGTATAGGGATTAAATTAATGGAATTGATGAATTTATATTATAATTTAAATTAATTTAATGAATTTAAATTACATTAAGGATTTATTTTTTAGGAGATTTAAGAGGAGGGTGAACCGGTTCACTATTTGTGAATCGGTTTGAGCAAAAATTATGAATGGCCTTAGACAATTCATTGGAGGGGAACCCGAAACATGATCGAAGAGAGCAAGAGAGAGATCAGGCGATAGAAGAGGAAGTAAATGAAGGGAGAACGAGGGAGACGCGACGGGGGAGTCGTCGACGATGGAGCTTGCTAGCGAGTTCTTCACGGTAGGAGTCACCGTACGACGTGAGGAACAACAATGTACGTCATAGGAGGCAAGGGCTCAGATCGGTGGATTTGGCAATGCTCTGTCGTCTCCCGATGATGCTCAACAATGGTCATGCATTGGCGACAACAATGCTCCGTGAAGACTGGTGCTATGATGTTCAGCCCTGGGTAGTGGGGTGGCCTCGGGTCATGTGGATGGGTCGGCGATGCGTGCTAGACTGGCCAAACGATATGGTCTAGCTTGTTGGTTCTCCCATGCTGAACCGCCTCTTCTGGTGCTTGCTCTATAAGTCGACGAGGGAGACAAATTAGACCTCATAGCTGTGGATGGCAAGGATAGGTTATGGAGCATCTCTCTAGAAGACATAGAGGGCAGATGAGCTGTGTTCTGTCCATAAATTAGAGAAGCAGAGTGCAGAAGGGTTAATTGGAGCTCTCTAGGGAATGGCTAGATAGGAACATTGTTGGATGTGCTGACCTCCGAGAGGAAGACAGAAGAAAGGTGGAGGAGAGGGGTGTTCTTGCAGGGTAGTTCCCTAAGTGTGCAGAGCTGGGAGACCTCTCTAGGTTGAGCTGAGAACTTCCCTTTCTTCTGCCATGGGTTATTATCATTTTTCTCTATTGCTTCAGTCTAGATTCTATTTATGGATGCTCTGTTAAGACTTAGGCTTGGATTGTCTTGATAAATGGATGGATAACGCCTCTGTTGGATTCTATTGTTGGAGTTTCATGTTACGTTCATCAATTTGATTAACTGCTATTGTCTGGAATATGTTTTGTGGTTGCAGGTGTCGGCTGTGAATTGTGGATATTATACATGCATGGGTATCACTCATGAATTGTGGATATTATACTACTTGTTTTACTTAAGCTAGGGAAGCATGAAGCTCTAGTGCTATGTAGCATCTCTGTTAATGATTTAGGGGTGATCATATTGTCCTATTAAAGAGTAATTACTCTCTGCTTACTAGAAACTGTTAAATGGGTTAAATGGTTACGGAAGATATTGGACAAATGCTTTATATGCTATAGAGGGTTCGAGTTTAGATGAGTTAGAATATGAAAGGAAATGAAAGTTGTACATCATAATTATTAATGATAGATGTTTCTAATTGTGAAGGTATCGAAAGAGAAGATGAAGATTTAGTGCCTACATGCGTCATCGCTTCTAGGTATGAAAAATGGGGTGTCTTGGCCATTTTCAGGCCCTACACCACACTTTGGGGTGCGTGAGTTTTATGATTAGTTGTGTCGTAGTTATTTCCTACGCTGGTTTATTTGCTGTAGATATTTCCATTGTTGATTGATAGCATAGATTTGTTTGTACTTTGTAGATTTGGTTTAGTTATGTGACATTACCCTTTTGTTCTTGTGCTCTATTTTATTGTCTGTTATGTAATACAAATGCCTTGTGTGATAAAGAAATGATGTATGTTAAAAAGGTGATGAATGGTTAATGCGTGAAAGGATGAATGCTTACTGTCTACTTTACTTACGGTTATTTATTTGTGCTATAATTCCTTCGTTGTTCTCCATCGGTTCTGTTTTCATCTCCTTTGTTTGGTATCCATGCTAAATTAATAAACATGTTAGTCAACAACTAATCGATTAACTAGTGGTAAGATAACCACTTGAGCATGTTATTAATTAGACTAGCTTGTTAATAAATTGTTTAGCACGTTTAATTCATTTGATTATTTCTGGATGCATGTCAATTCATAAGGGAAATTCACTAACCCTTTGAGCATGAAATTAACTAAGCATGTAATATGATGTAATATGAACATGTAATTAATTAGGATGAACATGTGATTAACTAGGGTAACTAAGTAGCATGTAATTTGCATATTCAAACCATTAGCATGTTAAGCATGTTTGATTTGCTAGACTTATAAGCATGATCAATTAAAGCATATTAATAACTAGAATAATTAGCACACTTGAGTGTTCAATTCGCCATGTGCTCATATGTTTCATATTTACTTTGTTATTGTTTTTTTGGTATAAATGGTAAATTATAGTTTACTAAACTTTGAGCACGTGGACTACCAACTCTAAGTAGGATATCTAAATAATGAACTGAGCATATCAATTCATTAGGATAACTAATTAGACCGACCAAAGCATGTTAATAATAAATGTCCAACTAGACTTGAGTATGTTAATTAATTAGAATAATTAATTAACTAGATGCATGTTAACCCATTAGGACAACTAAACTAATTAGAAGGATAATTGAAATCTTTCCTTGAGCAGGTAACTCACCAGGATAATTAATCAAAATAATCACCTAGAATACTGAATGTAGGAAGCATGTAAATGGACTAGAAAATTTACTAGGATAACCAACATATAAATTGATAGCATCTCCCTCCTTTGGTTTTCTATCTTGTTATGTTTTGTACGTTCCAAGCATGTTGTACTTGATTTTCGTATTGTTTCATGTTTCATTACTTATTTCCTTCAATGTTCATTGTTTTTATAACTGTTCCATGCTGTATACTTTAATTATAGTTGTTGGGTGCTTTCAATTTCTGTATTCTTTTCTATGCACTTTCAAGTTTAGTTTACTTTCAATTACTTTCTTTTATATGCGCACTTCAATTTCTTTGAATATTATGATAGAATGCATCATGCATCACGATGGGTTGAGAATGTATGTTCACGCATCATGTTAATAGAAACTAATAGGGAGTGCCGACACAAGCATACATGATTGACGATAAATGATGAAAATCAGTAAAAATAATAAGATAATAAAGGTTCTTTTGGTTCCGTCAGGTTAGCCTAACACAGGAATTGATAAAAGAGTTAATAAGATAATAAAGGTTTATGTGGTACCGTCAGCTTAGTGTGGCATAGAAACTCAATAAGAAAAATGATAAAACGAGAATTAGGAGTGGATGGGTAGCAAATGTTGTCTGCAATCTAGGTAGAGCCCCTTCCTCATAGGGTACTGGAGTTGTAGATTGCAAGAAAAAGGTTAGATCCGAGCACAATGCCATTGTACGAGGAAAACCTCCCAATTCTAGCTCGAAGTACGAGTAATGGATTAAAGTAAAGTAATAGAATGGTAAATGGCTAAAGAAAGGATTGGTTTGGGTGGCCCCCATTCCATAATGGACTAAAGTGAGGCATTTCAAGCATTTTCCCCTTTTCCTTACTAAGTTTTCGGGCTTATAGTTTACTTGTGGTGTAGGTGTAGGTACTAAAGTCAATGCATAGTCTAGGAGTAGCGAAAAGAAAAGACTAACAGATAAGATCAAAGTAGGGATGGTGGATTTGCACATGTGAGGGAGTTCGGGGCTGGCCAGGCATAAAAAGGGTAAAAGAGAAATTATGTAATTAAATTAAATTTCCAAATTGTAATTTATTGTCGGTTTTAATTGTTTAGCATTTCTTCTAGTAATTAAATATTTGCGCTTCCGCAATGTTTTAATAAATCGCAAAGTTTTAAATAAACGATTTTTAAAACGCTTCAGTATAAGTTCTATTAATCAGGTTTTTATAACGAGTTTTATGAATAGTTGGCAGCAATCCAGTTTAGGCACGCTCTGACCTGTTTAATAAATGTTTAATTTTTCAAGCTTTTTAAAGGAAAAACGAGAAACCGGGTCGTTTCAGGTTGTATCAAAGCAGGAGTTTTAACAACTATTTCTTGGACTGCTCTCATCATTTTTAAAACCAAGTCTATAGCTCACTTGTTTTGTTTTACTGGTGTTTTAAACGAGCTCTGGTACAACTTATTGAGTAAATTTATTTTGTAAAAGTTAGATTAAGTAAAGAAGCCTGCCTGCTGGCACAAACCTCGACGTAGAAGTCCTTCATCACTATAAGTAACTTTCTAACACTTTACTACTACATGATTCCCTTATTTTATCTCGATAACATATTGTTAGGAAATAATATGTAGTAACTAGTGAACTTAGTGATGATGAGTAATTTTGTTTTGTGTCTTGCGTTAGTAGATTTACGAGTGTACTTAATATCGTTCGATGTTGTATTTTGGATTTAAGATTTTGAATCTTGGGTTTTAGATGAATGAATGGTGAATATTCTGAAAATTTTTTGGATTTTATACAGGATTTATAGCTTTGGGGGAGTCTAAAAAAACAGGGAAGATTCTTCCCAAATTTTTTGAAAATAAGTGAAAGGAAAATTCCAAGTTAAATCGATTAGGTAGCCAAACGACATAACGAAGGGGTAGACCAACTAGAAAGTCCAACGTGCACGCCTAGGTTATCACACATTGGATTAGTCAAGGGAAGAACAATTAGGGCAAACCCGAAGTAGATGAGTAGGATTCCACTAACGAACTAGTTGTTTCCTAAGTATTAACCTGAACAAGGATTTAGAGAATAAAGAATGAATTTCGAAAAGGAACCTATCGGGTCGCGAGGAAGTTAAGTATAAGGACGTGAATTCCTGCAAGGACGAGAAGGGTAGTTTACTAAGGGTGTGCTACTTTAGATTCCTACGAAGATGTGAGATTCAAGGTATGGAGTAATGGTATGACTGACAGCGGTTTCCGACATGAGGTACTCCATGTTCGTCAGTAGGACATGGATTAAGTATTGAACATGGGTATTGGAGTAAGTTGTATGGATGGTGGAACTCATGTCAGACTCGGATTATATCCTCCATCTCGATTTGGTTTCACTCAGGGTAAGCAAGAACGTGACTGCACAACTGTACAGCAAAAGCAGATTCAATAAGTCAAGCTTCTCCTAGAATGAGTATAAAAACAAAGACGGGAGCAGAAACTGGAACAACAATGAAAAACGGAAACGGAGACAGAAGCAAAAATGGAAACGGAGACGAAAACAAAGACACAAACGGAAACAGAAACGAAAAGAAAGTTTCTAGAGTGATTTTTGGGAATGGATACAAGAACGGAAACAAGAACGGAAACGAGAATGTGATGTGCCCCAGGGTCCACTCACTCGAGCTCGAGCCAAGAAGCTTATCTCTTTCCTAACTCGTTCTTATTTTGCAGGTAATATCAAAGTTTGGGATTCTTTAGTGGAAACATCTCACGAAGACAAAGGAGTTCCTTTTCACGTTATCACATTGGTGCAATCGCCACTGAACGGATAACACGTTATTTCTGCTTCGAAAGTTCCATGAAGTGTAGAAGGTTCAAAGAGCATTATTAACATTTGGTTACCATCTTTGTTGATTTAGAAATAGACATGTTTTTGGAAATTTTAATTGGTTTCTTTATGTTGTTTTGTCTTTTGGTATGTGTTTGAGAGGTGCACAGTTTGCATGCAAACCACGCCCTCATGCCGAAATTTTGACGTTAAGGGTATTTTGGTCTTTTGGCATTATTTTGTAAACACTTAGGGTTTTTATACACTCTTTTGGAATGAGAAGGCACTTTTAATAAAATTGAAAACCTAGCTCTTTTCCTTGGTGGAGAAAACCCGCGGCAACCACTCCCTCATCGCCGATTCATCCATAGCCCGAGCTCAGCCATCTTGAAGCTTCTTGGCCGAGTTGGAAGGGTTACTATCTCCTCCAATCCTTCCCCTTAAAGGTGTTGATTGTGGTGTGGAGATAGAATAAGATCTTCAAACCCTTGGAGAGTGCTTACCGCCGCGGTCAAGCCATTTTAGTTGCCCCTCTCCTTTAGGAGGTTCGCAGACTCCTCGGTTTCTTCTTGGTTTTCTTCAAGTTTCTTTCAAGTCTTTCTTTTTCCTTCTTGTTCTATTCTACTGTAAACATGTAGCTACTATCTTATTTGGTGATTATAGTTGATAGTTTTATGTTAAGATTGATTCTTGAGTGGATAACTTGATTATCGTAAATCTACCTTTGATCCGTGCTGCTGGATCTTTGTGATTGTGACTGTATTTCGAAGGCCTGGCGCTTGTCCTATTGATTTTGTTCCTTCTGCTGATTTGTTCTACAATTAGTCAAGCTACTCCCCTTCAAAAATTGGTATTCATTGGATGTATGCAAGGCGAGATATTTCCGTTTGAATTCTGGTTGTCAAATCTGTTCGAGTGAAACCCTAGATTTTGGAGTTGTATTGTTTCGATCATAACTAGAGCTTCCAATTGGTTTTTGCACTGAAATTTTGATATGATCTGCCTGGTTGTGTTATTTTAGTGACCTCCAAAAACCAGCTGTTGTTCATGTGTGGATTGGGAGATAAATCAATTTGAAGTTGCAAGTTCAGATTATTACAGTTTTGTGGCCGATTTTCTAACAAGTGCTCTTAGTGATCCTTAGAGCACATCATTTGGTATCAGAGCCATGCTCACATTTTCTTGTTATTATTATTGTGAATTGTAGTGGTTTATAATGAGTACTAGAAGCGGAGCTCATTATCATAACCCTAGAGAGATGAGGAATAATCCAAGTGCACCACCCGAGGAAGCTCATGAGCAAATCAAGTCGAGTATGCGAGAGATGGTTGAAATAATCCTTCAGCTTTAGCAAAAGATTGAAGCTTTGGATAATGATAATGTACAGGGTCCTAGAACTCCAAGGCCTAGAAGAAGGATTACTACGTTGATTGATTAAAGAGGTCGAGATGCTAGTTCATTGGATGGAGATTGGGAGGAACTCGAGGAGAGGGAATCGCCTAGCCCAAGAAGGAGATCTAATGGCAAGCACGATATGAGGCATGTTAAGGTCTCTATTCTGCCTTTTAAAGGCTCTAGTAATGGTGGTGATTTTTTAGAGTGGATTGAGAAAGTGGATCTAATTTTTGAATGTTATGATTATTTGGAAGGAACAAAGATTCAAATGGTGGCCTTAAAACTTTTGGGCTATGCTAGTATATGGTGGGAGGACCTTAAAGCACAAAGGCGGAAAGAAGGAGAAGGTGAGGTCCGAAGTTGGGAAGCCTTGAAAGCACTCATGAGAAAGAGATTTGTCCCTCCACACTACAAGCAAGAGTTATTCCTGCAATTGCAAAATTTGAAACAAGGTTCACTATCGGTGGATGAGTATTTAACCGAGTTCGAGATACTAAAGATCCATTGTAATGTTGTAGAACCAATGGAGCAAACTGTAGCTCGTTTTATTAGAGGGTTGCACAAAGAGATCGGTGACACCGTGGAGTTGAAATCCTATGTAACTCTTGATGATGTTATACAACTATCCTTGAGAATTGAAATGCAAAGGAAAAGAAGGGCAAAGGAAGGCTTGTCTCGGCCTTTCTCAAAAAACATCACTCCTTCTAAACCAATTCAAAAAGGAGAAAGCAAGTTTAATACCATGAAGAATAATGAAGAAAAGGAGCCTTTTATTGATAATAGCAAACCGAGATCCAGAGATATCAAGTGTTTTAAATGCTTGGGATTCGGCGATATCGCCTCTCAATGTCCGAATGCAAAGGGGATGATTCTAAAAACGGGAACTAATGAAGTAATTAGTGAAGATGAGGAAGAGGTTTCGGTTTTAATAGGAGAAGAGAAAGAAGAAGAGACTTTCTGTGCTCCTGAAGGTCCCTTACTTGTTGTGATGAGGCGCTCTATGGCTATTCAAAATCATGATGAAGAATTACAGCGGGAAACTATCTTTCACACTCGATGTCAAGTTAAGGGGAAACTTTGTTCATTAATTATTGATGACGGTAGTTGCACCAATGTTATATCTTCAGATGTTATTGAGAAATTAGGGTTAGTCACTTCGGCCCACCCCACTCCATACAATTTAAATTGTCTGAATGATAAAGATCCGATCAAGGTAACCAAGCAAGTTAGGTTGACCTTTTCTATTGGAGGCTACGCGGATGAGGCATTGTTTGATGTTGTTCCAATGACTGCTAGTCATTTATTACTCAGTTGGCCTTAGCAATTTGATAGGAAGACGAAGCATGATGGTTTTTCTAATTTTTACTCCTTCAAATTCAAATAGAAGACCGTGAATTTAGCACCCCTTAATCTGGATCAGATCGCTAAAGATTATGAGAGCATGGACAAAAGTAGAGCCGAAACTTCCCTTATAATCACAAAAGGGGATCTTAAGAGGTCCTTAATGCAAGGAGGGCTGATTATTCTAATGTTATTAAGGGAAAGATTGGAGGAGTTGGGACCCATCCCGATTCTGTGTTGGGGTTACTTAAAGAGTATGAAGACATATTTCCGGAGGAGTTACCTCAAGGTTTACCACCCTTGAAAGGGATTGAGCATCAAATAGATCTTTTACGTGGAGCTTCGTTACCTAATAGACCTTCTTACAGGTTGAGTCTAGAGGAATCTAAAGAACTTCATCCGCAGGTGACTGAATTGCTTGACAAGGGATACATTAGATGATGTGCCCCAGACCACGCCTCATTTTTATTTATTTTTCATTTAATTGAAGCATTTTCTTTTGTATTTAATTTGAACATTGTTGCCGTTATTTTTGGCTGCTACCTTGGCATCCGTTTGCTG
Organism: Begonia loranthoides; assembly: GCA_022433065.1. Lineage (NCBI taxonomy): Eukaryota > Viridiplantae > Streptophyta > Magnoliopsida > Cucurbitales > Begoniaceae > Begonia > Begonia loranthoides. The sequence continues at coordinate 23,919,412 of CM039475.1, read as the reverse complement.
TTTTGGGGATGCTTGTTATTGTCGTTATTTTGTTGCCCATGGTGTCTTTTGTTTAGGGGTAATTTTGTAATTAGCTAATTAGGCTTAACCTAATTAGGTTAGTATTTAAATGTTGTTTAGCGTCTCTAATAGGCAACAATTTTGATAAGAAAAGAAACTGAACAACTGTTCTTCTTTGAAGTCTTCTCCAGTCTGCCGGAATCTTCCGGTGAGTCATATCTGGTAAGTTTTGTGTGTACCAAAAATTGAAGTCATCCTCTTGCAACTTCTGGGTGTCTTCTCTCAGGCTTCGCCCTCCTCTCCTTTGTGCCGTCGTTGGAGAATCTTCTAGTGAGGGCGAAGAGGAGCTGCTGGATCCGAGTTACAGTGCTGCCTTCTTGCAAGCAGCCGTAGAAGTCAGAGACACTGCCATTGAGTGTTGTTCTAACCAACTTGTTACATTTCTGTATCTTCATTTTATCCATTTCATTTTTCTCCGTCGAGAGAAAACTACCGCCAAAATTGTAGACTACTTTCACCTTCCATCTTTGTTGCTCGTCCATTTTCCCAACCATTGTCAAATTCAAACTCATCCATTCCCACGAGCCAACTAATTCCCACACCTCCAATCCCTTCTTCTCCATCAACAAATTCATCTCTGTTTCACAGAGACCATCCCCCATCTCAAGCTCTCCTTCTCTATCAATTTCGCCTCTGTCCATTCGAACACAATCTTCACCAAAATCTTGATTTTTGGCCTCAGACCAATCCGAAGTCTTCTCCCCATCACTTTCTGAGTGCAAAGGCTCGCCTTGCACTGCCTCTCACCATTTTTTTTTGCCTTCCATCAAAGTCGGCGTTCTTGGCTTCCTCGACCTTCGCTGGAAACATTCGAGTTTCCAGTTCCAGGAGCTTCCTTCATTATTTTGCCAAGTCAGCCTCCACTACTCCACACCTCCATTCCTCCACTTAACTTCTACAACTTGTCCTACCTTTTTGCCCATCTCCCATGTTAATTAAATTTACCCAAATTCCCCTTTACCCAGACTTTCAACCCATTTCCTTCCTAACCTAAACCTAGCCGAGGCAATCCTTCGCTTCCACCAACAATACCCTCGTCTCCGAGCCCAGTGGCGTGCCGACCGGATTAAGGGAATCCCAAGTCACATCATTAGAGAATCGCTTAGCCCTTGTGCAGTTCCTACGTTATTGGTTCCTAAGAAAGATGGAATGGTACGAATATGTGTGGATAGCCGGGCCATAAATCAGATCACTATTAAATACCATTTTCCTATTCCCAGACTTGAGGATATGCTAGATGAGCTCAGCAGAGATGTTATCTTTTCTAAGGTTGACCTTAAAAGTGGTTATTATCAAATTCGAATGCGTGAAGGAGATGAATGGAAAACCGCTTTCAAAACGAAGTATGGCCTTTATGAGTGGATGCTCATGCCTTTTGGGTTGTCCAACGCCCCTAGCACCTTTATGCATGTGATACATCACCTTCTGCGGAAATTCATGGGAAAGTTTGTCGTCGTTTATTTCGACGATATTTTTATCTATAGCTCGGATCTTTCAACTCACCTCACACACTTGCGATCATTATTTGAAGTACTATGGAAATCTCAATTATTTGGCAATCTCAACAAGTGTTCTTTTGATCAAGACCGAGTTTATTTCTTGGGGTTTATAATCACTAAAGATGGAATGGAAGTAGATGAAGCTAAAGTAGAGGCAATCCGAGACTGGCTGATCCCGAAGAATGTCTCAGAGGTTCAAAGTTTTCATGGCTTAGCTTCCTTTTACCGACGTTTTATAAAAGGATTCAGTTCTATTATGGCCCCTATAACCGACTGCACTAAAAGGGGAAAGGAGTTTGAATGGACCTCATCTTGTCAGTCTAGTTTCGGCTCCATCAAAGAAAAGCTATGTAATGCTCCACTTTTAGCACCTTCGGATTTTACCAAAGTATTTGAGATCGAGTGCGATGCATCAGGATTAGGTATCGGTGCGGTGCTTATGCATGAAGGCAAACCTATTGCATATTTTAGTGAAAAATTGAAAGGGACTGCTTTAAATTATTCTACTTACGACAAGGAATTCTTCGCTGTCATCCAAGCATTGGAAGTTTGGCAACACTATCTTTTATCGAGAGAGTTTATTATTCATTCTGATCACCAAGCATTGAGGCACATTCGGAGTCAAGGAAAACTTAACCGACGACATGGCAAGTGGGTAGAATTTCTTGAACACTATCCATATATTATCAAATAAAAAAAGGGAGAAACTAACCATGTCGTAGACGCTCTATCTAGGAGGTCTATTTTGTTCATGGAACTTAATGCAAGACTTTTTGGTCTAAATTGGAACAAGGAGTTATGTTCTGAGGATAATGATTTCGGAAGTATCTACCATAATTGTTTGCGCAAGCCTGAATTTCCTTACTTTTTAGAGAGCGGGTTCCTTTTTAAGAATGGAAAGTTGTGCATTCCTATTTGTAGCCTTCGAGAGGCTCTTATTCTAGAAGCTCATTGTGGTGGGCTAGCGAGTCATTTTGGCAATAAGAAAACCATAGAGGCAGTTCAAGAGCATTTTCATTGGCCACATTTGCGTCGTGATGTGCAAAGGATAGTGGAACGTTTTATCGTATGTAAGAAGGCAAAGAGTCGAGTTCTGCCGCATGGCTTATACATGCCACTGCCCGTAGCCACCCATCCTTGGGTGGAAATCAGCATTGACTTCATCTTGGGCATTCCTCGCACACCTAGAGCTAAAGATTCTATTATGGTCTTAGTAGACTGTTTTTCTAAGATGGCTCATTTTATAGCTTGTAACAAGACTGATGATGCCCCTCATATTGCCGATTTGTTTTTCAATGAGATTATTCGCTTGCATGGAGTTCCGCGCTCCATAGTATCGGATCGAGGCACAAAGTTCTTAAGCTCTTTCTGGAAGACTTTGTGGCGAAAGTTGGGTACTAAATTATTCTTTAGCACTTCCTTCCATCCCCAGATAGATGGACAAACAGAGGTGGAGAATTGAACCTTGGGGGCATTACTCAAATCGGTGCTTAGTAAATGATTAACTGATTGGGATGTACAGTTGCCTCACGTGGAATTTGCATACAACCGAAGTGTGCATGGGACTACTCAGGATACTCCATTCGATGTAGTATATGAATTGAAGAGTATTGAAAAAAAGAATTCTAAATATGCTAGACTTGCAAATCGAGGCCGGAAGGAAGTCATATTTGAGGTGGGTGACCTTGTATGATTGCATTTACGTAAAAAACGATTTCCACATCATCGAAAGTGCAAGTTATTGCCAAGAGCTGATGGTCCTTTTAAAGTGCTAGAACGTATCAACAATAATGCTTACCGAATTGAGCTACCTGAGGACTATGGTGTTTTGGCTACCTTCAATGTTCAAGATCTATCACCGTATCATGGCGGGGACAAGCTTTCTATGGGGGACTCTTCAGAGTAACCAATGGATTTGGGGTCAAATCCTCAATCACCCTGGGAGGATGATGTGCCCAGGGTCCAATCACTCGGGCTCGAGCCAAGAAACTTGTCTCTTTCCTAACTCGTTCCTATTTTGCAGGTAATATCAAAGTTTGGGATTCTTTAGAGGAAACATCTCACGAAGACAAAGGAGTTCCTTTTCATGTTATCACATGGGTACATTCGCCACCGAACGGAGAACACGTTATTTCTGCCTCGAAAGTTCCATGAAGTGTAGAAGGTTCAAAGAGCATTATTAACATTTGGTTACCATCTTTGTTGATTTAGAAATAGACATGTTTTTGGAAATTTTAATTGGTTTCTTTATGTGGTTTTGTCTTTTGGTAAGTGCATGCAAACCACGCCCTCATGCCGAAATTTTCACGTTAAGGGTATTTTGCTCTTTTGGCATTATTTTTGTAAACACTTAGAGTTTTTATACGCTCTTTTGGAATGAGAAGGCACTTTTGATAAAATTGAAAACCTAGCTCTTTTCCTTGGTGGAGAAAACTCGCGGCAACCCCTCCCTCATCGCCGATTCATCCATAGCCCAAGCTCGGCCATCTTGAAGCTTCTTGGCCGAGATGGAAGGGTTACTATCTCCTCCAATCCTTCCCCTTCAAGGTGTTGATTGTGGTGTGGAGATAGAAGAAGATCTTCAAACCCTTGGAGAGTCCTTACCGCCGCGGTCAAGCAAGTCGCCCCTCTCACTTAGGAGGTTCGCGAACTCCTCGGTTTCTTCTTGGTTTTCTTGAAGTTTCTTTCAAGTCTTTCTTGGTCCTTCTTGTTCTATTCTACTGTAAACATGTTGCTACTATCTTATTTGGTGAGTATAGTTGATAGTTTTAGGTCAAGATTGAGTCTTGAGTGGATTACTTGATTATCGCAAATTTGCCTTTGATCTGTTGCTGCTGGAACTTTGCGATTGTGACTCTATTTCGAAGGCCTCGCGCTTGTCCTATTAATTTTGTTCCTTCTGCTGATTTGTTTTAGAATTAGTCAAGCTACTCCCCTCAAAAATTGGTATTCATTGGATATATGCAAGACAAGATATTTCCGTTTAAATTCTGGTTGTCAAATCTGTTCGTGTGAAACCCAAGATTTTGGAGTTGTATTGTTTCGATCATAAGTAGAGATTCCAACTGATTTTTGCACTATAATTTTGATATGATCTGTCTGGTTGTGTTATTTTGGTGACCTCAAAAAACCAGTTGTTGTTCACGTGTGGATTGGGATATAAATCCGTTTGAAATTGCGAGTTCAGATTATTACAGTTATGTGGCCGATTTTCTAGCAAGTGCTCTTAGTGATCCTTAGAGCACATTAGAACGAGAACGGAAATGAAAACGGGAACGGAAAAAAAAACGGGAACGAAAACGAGAATGGGAACGGAGATAGAAAAGGAAACAGATACGACAACGAAAAGTGACCCCGATCGAAAACAAGTACAGATACAAAAAGAGAAGCAAGACGGAACATGTCCGACTCAGCCATGGAGCGGTGTAGCTCATGACTCTGGAAAGCTTGAATGGACGGATTTGACGATGCAGAGTACGTTCGAGTATGCCAAAGTCGTTAAGTGAGAGTGAAAGGTGACATGTGCTTGGACTCAAGTGACGAAGTGTAAGGGACTTGAAGGGTTGAATCGTATAGGAAGTGGGAGTTCGACATCAAATTGATGTTGAATTCACTTGGAGTTGGTTGAAAATCTGATGTGGAACGTCAACTTTAGGAGAAAAATCCTGCATATTCAGGAGTTGAGTGGCAATGATAGAGTATTTATCAGATTAAAGTGATGTTTGGATCTAAGAGAGTTGCCATTTTGCTCTTCATATTGAAGAATGGCTTTGATTTAGGCATTTCATCCCTCGGGACGGAAGTAATCAGAGTGTTGCAGTGAAAGTGTGGTGAGAGAGTGTGAAGGTTGATGGCCTTTTTGGTACAAAAGACGGGTTGGATGAAGTAAAATGGCCGATTATAAGTAAGGAAGGAGTAGGTAGTCTAGATAAGACGAAGTATTAGAACCGCGGACTACGTCATCAAATGGGGTAGATAAGAAGGAATTTGATTCATAGAGTACCGTTAGTGAGAGTACAAGATGGGGCAAATTTCGAGGAAACAATTTATATAAGGAGGGGAGTATGTAATACCACGACTTTTTTTTTAGTTGGATAATAAATTAACTGTCGGGGTATTACCAATGACGTATTCGTTAGATTTGATTATAATTCATGGAAATTAATGTAATTAAAATAAATATTAATTTAATGAATTAAATTATGTATATTCGGGATTAAAAATGTAAAGGGATTAAATTAATGGAATTAATGAATTTATATTTTAATTTAATGAATTTAAATTACATTAATGATTTTTTTTAGGAGATTTAAAAGGTTGGTGAACCAATTCACTGTTTGTGAACCGGTTTGAGCAAAAATTATGAATGGCCATCGGCCATTCACTGGAGGGGAGCCCGAAACACGATCGAAGAGAGCGAAAGATAGACCAAGCAATAGAAGAGGAAGAAAACGAAAGGAGAATGAGGGAGACGCAACGGGGGAGTCGGCGACGATGGAGCTCACTGGCGAGTTCTTCACGGTAGGAGTTGCCATGAGATGTGAGGAATGGCAACGTAGGTCACAGAAGGCTAGTGCTCGGATCGCTGGATTTGGCTACTCTCTATCGTCTACCGGTGATGCTCAACGATGGTAATGCATTGGCAACATCAATGCTCGATGAAGACTGGTGTTACGATGTTCGGCCAAAGGTCGTGGCGTGGCCTTGGGTCATGTGGTTGGGTCGGCGATGAGTTCTGGATCGTCCAAAGGCCATGGTCCAACGTGTTGGTTCTCCAATGTTAAACCGCCTCTTCTAGTGCTTGCTCTACAAGTCGATGAGGGAGACAAATTAGAACTCATAGCTGTGGATGGCAGGGATAGGTTATAGAGTGCCTCTCTAGAAGACAAAGAGGGGCAGATGAGCTGTGTTCTGTCGATAAATTGGAGAAGCCAAGTGCAGAAGGATAAATTGAAGCTCTCTGGTGAATGCCTGGACCGGGACGTTGTTGGCTGTGCTGAGCTCCTAGAGGAAGACAAAAGAAAGGTGGGGGAGAGAGGTGTTCTGGAAGGGTAGTTCCTCGCGTGTGCAGGGCTGGGAGCCCTCTCTTGGTTGAGCCGAGAACTTCCCTTTCTTCTACTATGGGTTATTATCATTTTTCTCTGTTGCTTCAGCCTACATTCTGTTTATGGATGCTCTATTAAGACTTAGGCTTGGATTTTCTTGACAAATGGATGGATAACGCCTCTATTGGGTTCTGTTGTTGGAGTTTCATGTTATGTTCTACAATTTGATTAACTGCCATTGTTTGGAATATGTTTTGTGGTTATGGGTGTCGGGTGTGAGTTGTGGATATTATACATGCATAGATATCACTCATGAATTGTGGGTATTATACTACTTGTTTTAGTTGAGCTAGGTGAAGCATGAAGCTCTATCGCTATGTAGCACATCTGTTAATGATTTTGGGTTGATCATATTGTCATATTAAAGATTAATTACTCTCTGCTTACTAGAAACTGTTAAATGGGTTAAATTGTTAAGGAAGATATTGGACAAATGCTTTATATGCTATCGAGGGTTTGAGTTCAGATGAGTTAGAATATGAAAGGAAATGAAATTTATACGTCATAATTATTAATGATGGATGTTTCTAATTGTGAAGGTATCGGAAGAGAAGATGAAGATTTAGTGCCTATATGCATCATCGCTTCGAGGTAAGGAAAATGCTGTGTCTTGGCCATTTGGAGGCCCTATAACAAAAGTGTGGGTGCGTGAGTTTTATGATTAGTTGTGCCGTAGTTATTTCCTATGCTGGTTTATTTGCTGTAGATATTTCCAGTGTTGATTGATGGCATAGATTTGTTAGTACTTTGTAGATTTGGTTAAGTTCTGTGACATTTCCCTTCTGTTGTTGTGCTCTCTTTTATTGTCTATCACGTGATACAAATGCCTTGTGTGATAAAGAAATGATGAATGTTAAAAAGGTGATGAATGGTTAAAGCGTAAAAGGATGAATGCTTACTGTCTACTTTACTTACGATTATTTATTTGTGCTATAATTCCTTCGTTATTCTGCCATCGGTTTTGTTTTCATCTCCTATGTTTGGTATCCATGCAAAATTAATAAGCATGTTAGTCAACAACTAATCGATTAACTAGTGGTAAGATAACCACTTGATCATGTTATTAATTAGACAAGAATGTTAATAAATTGTTCAGCACGTTTAATTCATTTGATTATTTCTGGATGCATGTCAACTAATTAGGATAATTAACTAACCATTTGAGCATGAAATTAACTAAGCATGTAATATGAACATGTAATTAATTAGGATGAACATGTGATTAATTAGGGTAACTAAGTAGCATGTAATTTGCATATTCAAACCATTACCATGTTAACCATATTTGATTTGCTAGACTTATAAGCATGATCAATTAGAGCATATTAATAACTAGAATAATTAGCACACTTGAGTGTTCAATTCGCCATGTGCTCATATGTTTCATATTTCCTTTGTTATTATCTTCTTGGTATAAATGGTAAACTATAGTTTACTAAACTCTGAACACGTGGACTACCAACTCTAACTAGGATATCTAACTAATGAACTAGGCATGTCAATTCATTAGGGTAACTAATTAGAATGACCAAAGCACATTTACAATAAATGTCCAACTATACTTGAGTATGTTATTTAATTAGAATAACTTATTAACTGGACGCATGTTAACCCATTAGGAGAACTAAACTAATTAGAAGGGTAATTGAAATCTTTCATTGAGCAGGTAACTCACCAGGATAATTAATCAGAATAATCACCTAGACTACCGAATGTAAGAAGCATGTAAATGGACTAGAAAATTTACTAGGATAACCAGCATGTAAACCGATAGCATGTACTTATAATTGTTCCATGCTATGTACTTTAATTATAGTTGTTGGGTGCTTTCAATTTCTGTATTCTTTTCTGTGCGCTTTCAAGTTCAGTTTGCTTTCAATTACTTTCTTTTATATGTGCACTTCCATTTCTATGGATATTATGTTAGAACGCATCATCCATAACGATAGGTTGAGAATGTATGTTCATGAATCATGTTAATAGAAACTAATAAAGAGTGCCACGGGATGGTACACAAGCATACATGAGTGAGGATAAATGACAAAAACTGGTAAAAGTAACAAGATAATAAAGGTTCCTTTGGTACCGTCAGCTTAGCCCCGCACAGGAACTGATAAAAGAGTTAATAAGATAATAAATGTTTATGTGGTACCGTCAGCTTAGCCTGGCTCAGAAATTGGATAAGAGAAATGATAAAACGGTAGTTGGGAGTGGATGGGTAGCAGATGTAGTCTGCAATCTAGGCGGAGCCCCTCCCTCATATGGTTCGGGAAGTTCTAGATTGCAAAAAAAAGGTTAGATCTAAGCATTACGCCATTGCATGAGAAAAACCTCCCAATTCCAGCTCCAAGTACGAGTAATGGCTTAAAGTAAAGTAATAAAATGGTAAATGGCTAGTGAAAGGATTTGTTTTGGTAACCCCCATTCCATAATGAACTAAAGAGAGGCATTTCATGCATTTTCCCATTTTCCTTACTAAGCCTTCGAGCTTATAGTTTACTTGTGGTGTATGTCTAGGTACTAAAGTAAATCCATAGTATAGGAGTAGCGAAAAGAAAAGATGAACAGATAGCATCAAAGGAGGGATGATGGATTTGCACGTACGAGGGAGTTTGGGGCTGGCTAGGCATAAAAAGGAGAAAACAGAAATGATGTAATTAAATTAAGTTTCCAAATTGTAATTTCTTGTCAATTTTACTTGGTTAGAATTTCTTCCAACAATTAAATATTTACACTTCCGCAATGTTTAATAAACCGCAAAGTTTTAAATAAACGATTTTTAAAACGCTTCCATATAAGTTTTATTAATGAGGATTTTATAACGAGTTTTATGAATGTTGGTAGCGGTCCAGTTTAGGCGAGCTCTAACCCATTTTATAAAATTTTAATTTTTCGTGCATTTTTAAGGAAAAACGAGAAACCAGGTCGTTTCACGTGGTATCAAAGCAGGAGTTTTAGAAACTATTTCATGAACTGTGATCATTTTTAAAACCAAGTCCGTAGCTCACTTGTTTTGTTTTATTGGTGTTTTAAACGAGCTATGGTACAACTTATTGAGTAAATTTATTTTGTAAAAGTTAGACTAAGTAAAGAAGCCTGCCTGCTAGTACAAACCTCGATGTGGAAGTCCTTCATCACTGTAAGTAACTTTCTAACACTTTACTAATACATGATTCCCTTATTTTATCTTGTTAATGTATTGTTAGGAAATAATATATGGTAACTAGTGAACTGAGTGATGACTAGTAATTTTGTTTTGTGTCTTGGGTTAGTAGATTCGCAAGTGTACTCAATTTCGTTGAAGGTTGTATTTTGGATTTAAGATTTTGAATCTTGGATTTTAGATGAATGAATGGTGAATATTCTGGAAATGTTTGGGATTTTATACAGGATTTATAGCTTTGGGGGAGTCTAAAAACCAGGGGAGACTTTGACCAAATTTTTGAAAATAAGTGAAAGGAAAATCCCAAGTTAAATCGACTAGGTAGCTTGTAATACCGCAACTTTTATAGGAATTTAAAAGGATAAATTGGAAAGTAATTGAGGATATTCGAATTACTCGAATAATTATCGGGGTATTACCAATGAAGTAATTGTTAGACATGGACGGAACCGGTTTTGGTTCTACTTAATCCGAAATAATTCGGTGACTAGGTTTTAATTAAAAATGAGGAAAATAAATAAAGTGATATTAAAATGTAGGAGAGAAATTAATTAGAGATTTGATGAATATTATGTGAAGATTAAATGGGGAATTAAGTGAATTAATTACATTAAACGAAATGGATTACATTAAACGGAGAAGAAGAATTCATAAAAAGGGAGAGTGATTAATTGAAGATAAAATGGAAATTTGTGTAATTAACATAAATGTTAACTTAATTAATTAAATTATAAAGTTGGATTTCAATTAAATGAAGAAATGGGGTTAAAGGAAGGTTTGGCTGAACCAGTTCAAGGATGAACCGGTCCAGCATGTTAAGAGAAGGTATGGCCTTTTGGGCCATTCTGGCGAGGAACGAGACAGAGAAGGAACGAGAGAGAGAGAGAGAGAGAGAGAAAGAGAGAGAGACGCGGGAAAGGGGAAGGCGACGAGTGACGAGCGACGAGCGACAACGGGGGCTCGGGCTCGAGTGTGCATTGTCCGGCGTTGGCATGCGGCTCCTGGCATGCAAGTTGTTGACGGTGGCGCAAGTGTCATCGGTGAAGGGCGGGCTAGGGCTTGGGAATGGAACTCCCACGAGCTGAGAACTCCTAGCCATGGTATGTCGACAATTTGTGTTTCTATTTCTCCTCCATTGCCTTCCGAATTGGGCATTAGCAGTCGAAATTGGTGAATCACTTCGGTTAGGAATGGCAGACGAACGTGATGGCTGGGGAGGTTGAACAGTGAACCGTTGTTCACACTAGACTAAACAAGAGTTGGTTCTTCCAACTGCTCCTCCTCTGGCAGACTCTCCACATGGATGCTGGTAAGTGGAACACTCTTCCTTGATATGTACAATTATCCGCCAGCTTTCAAAGTCATCTTCTCGGCTATAAATCAATTTAACAGGTAAGAGGTGTTCTGTGAATCTTTAAGTGTGTTTTTATGAAGGTGCTCTCGGGTGTGTGCCTATGGCTGATCCTTTGTTGTTTCTTGGTGTTCCTCACGAGTTGGATTCTGTGTTGATTGCTCTCAGCTTCCTGCTGTTGCATTTTGGTGTGGACTGTGAGCTGCATTTTTAGGTGTCCTTTGGGGTAAGGATCTTCTTCTCAGCTGCTTATGAACTTGTGGGTGAATGTCTTCTGGTTGAATTGTTTGAGCAATGAATATGTAGGATTTAGTTATGCTGCGAAATTGTACTTGATTAGTTGTTGTTGGATTTCTGTCTTTTCGTAGTGATGCTATTTTCTACTAGTGTCATGCTCTATAAATTGCTCTCTGCTGATTATTGTGCTTAGATATATGAATTGGGTGATTGGTCCAGCTCTGAATATTCGGATAAATGCTCCCTGTCTGTTATGGATTTCATATGAGAAATGTTCTGTAGCTTTTAAAATAATGCCTCTTTATTGGATTGATCTTTTGTGATGTGGATGTCTGGATATAATTACACTTGTTGGTTAATATTTGAAGCATAACTATGTTAGGTTTGGTTATGTTACTGGGAAGCAAACTGTTAAGTTGGATTCTGTTGTGGTTTCTAAAATGCTAAAAGAGAATGTGCTATCTTGTTGTCCAATGTTCAATCTGTTATTAAGTGTTTATGTTCTATCCTTGAGGATAAAAAGAGGTGTTAAATCGATATTTTGGATCAACATGTTAGATGATTATTCTTTGTTGTAGTAATAATCTTTGGTGAAGCATGAATTTACTGGATATAACTCGTTAAGCTCTATTAATGTAATCTGTGGTTGGATGTGTAAGTGATATGTTGTTGGATATTGGATTGTGATAAATGTAGAGATGTGAACATTGGAGATGAATTTGTTATGTTGGAAGATAACAAGTGTTGAATTGTAAGTGTTATATTTTTTGGATGTAGAGAGTGTTAGTGCTGGATATAAACTTGTTAGCTGCAACTTTGGTTTCATTTTCTTTTGGTTTTGTGTAGGGCTATTAAATGGGTCTCAGGCTTGGATAATTAAGGGTATATGAAGTTGAATTTGTAAATTATTCACTTGATAATTCCATGTTAATGTGGAAATTAAATGGTTCTTTACACTGTTGTGAGAAATAGGTTATTATGATGGAATACTGTTCAGTTTTGCAAAGTGCTAAGACGAAGGACATAATCGCATTGAAGACTCCAGGTAAGTTGATACTTACTGTGGTTTGGTCTAAGAACCCTACATCACAAGAATTAGGATTGTATGCTGTGTGTTTACTAGATTTAGGTTCTTTTAATGATAAGTTTATTAGACATTTATATCATCATATAGGACTGTATGTATCCACGAACATATTGCATGACATAATTAATATATGTAAATAGGCGTGTGGGGGTTCGGGTGATTGGTGACTTTCCATAGGGTAGGATACTCTCATGTAGTGAGCAGGGTGAGATGAGAATTAGCTACGTGCAATCTAGGGTTCACACTTTCCCCCATTCTGAAACCCCCAACATCTTTAACAAAAGTGAGGATACCGGCATGTGGAACACCCCCGATAGATATATCTCCTTGTCGGAGTGACTGGTTAGGCCACATGACCCTAGGAGGTATTCCACCCTGACTTCCAGAAGAGATATGATTCTCTTCTGTAATGCATTGTATGATCATGCATATCATCTGCATTGTATTTCGTTTTATCACTTTCTGAGCAGTAGGCTCATTAGTTAGGTCTTGTGACGTAGGTATGTACAAGCAATAGGTGAAGGATTTGCACGAGTGGATTTTGTGGCTGGTTGGGCTAAAGAGTGTAAGAAAGAGAAAAATATTTTATAAAGAGTTTTGTATTTAAATCGTAAAGGGAAAGAATGGTATTTATTCTATGTCTTATTTCTTAAAGTTTTCCACTGCAATCATAAAAGGATTTTATTACTTTTGCTGTAATTGATAAATGTTTTAAGTAAAGAGTTTTAACGATCGGGTTTTATAAATGAAGAATACTCTGATGTTTATATAAAAAGAAAAATTTTAAATTTCACATGATTTTAACGTAAATAAAAACCTGGTCGTTACATAACTAACCGAGATAACAACGGGGTAGACCAATTAGATAGTCTAACATGCACGGCTAGGTTACCACACATTAGATTAGTCAAGGGAAGAACAATTAGGGTGAACCCGAAGTAGAGGAGTAGGATTCCACTAACAAACTAGTTGTTTCCTTAGTATTAACCTGAAGAAGGATTTAGAGAATAAAGAATGAATTTCAGAACTGAACCTATCGGATCGCGAGGAAGCTAAGTATAAGGACATGAATTCCTGCAAGGACGATAAGGGTAGTTGACCAAGGGCGTCCTACTTTAGATCCTACGAAGACGTGAGATTCAAGGTTTGGAGTAATGGTATGACTGACGGCGATATCTGATATGAGGTACTCCATGTTCGTCAGTAGGACTTGGATTAAGTATTGAACATGGGCATTGGAGTAAGTTGTACGGATGGTGGAACTCATGTCAAACTTGGATTATGTTCTCCATCTCGATTCGGTTTCACTCAGGGTAACCAAGAACGTGACTGCACACTGTACGACAAAAGCAGATTCAATCAGGTAAGCTTCTCCTAAAACGAGTACAGAAACAAAGAGGGTAGTAGAAACTGGAACAGCAACAGAAACGGAAACGGAAACGGAGATAGGAACCGAAACGAAAATGGAAACGGAAAAGGATATAGAAACAAAAACGGAAATGGAAATGGAAACGGAGACAAAAGTGAAAACAGAAACGGAGACGGAAATGGTAAAAGAAACGAAGTTTCCAGAGTGATATCTGGGAATGTATACGGGAAGAGAAACAGGAATGGAAACGGGAACACAAAAAGGAACTGGAACGGAAACGGGAACGGGAACGGAGACAGAAACAGAAACTGATACGGGAACGAAAACTGACCCCGATCAAAAACAAGTACAGATACTAAAAGAGAAGCAAGACAGAACACGTTCGACTCAACCATGGAGTAGTGTAGCTCATGACTCGGGAAAGCTTGAATGGATGGATTTGACAATGGAGACTACGTTCGAGTATGCCAAAGTCAAGAAGTGAGAGTGAAAGGTCACATGTGCTTGGACTCAAGTGACGAAGTGTAAGGGACTTGAAGTCTAGAATCATATAAGAAGTGCGAGTTTGACGTCAAATTGATGCTGAATTCATGTGGAATTGGTCGAAAATTTGATGTGGCACGTCAAATTTGGGAGAAAAATGCTGCAGATTCAGGACTTGAGCAGCAATGATAGAGTATTTATCGAATTAAAGTGACGTTTGGATATAAGAGAGTTGTCATTTTGCTCTTGATGTTGAAGAATGGCTTTGATTTAGGCATTTCGTCCCTCGGGACGGATGTAATCAGAGTGGTGCAGCGAAAGTGTGGTGAGAGAGTGTGAAGGTTGATCGCCTTTTTGGTACAAGTGACGCATTGGATGAAGTAAAATGGGAGATTATAAGTAAGGAGGAAGTAGGTAGTGTTGATAAGACGAAGTGTTAGGACCGCGGACTACGTCATCAAATGGGGTAGATAAGAAGGAATTTGATGCGTAGAGTAGCGTTAGTGAGAGTACTAGATGGGGCAAATTTCAAGGACAAAATTTTTATAAGGAGGGCAGTATGTAATACCACGACCTTTTTTTTAGTTGGATAATAATTTAACTATCGGCGTATTACCAAGGACGTATTTATTATATTAGATTATAATTAATGTAATTAAAATAAATATTAATTTAATGAATTAAATTATGGAACATTTGGGAATAAAAATGTAAAGGGATTAAATTAATGGAATTAATGAATTTATATTATAATTTAAATTAATTTAATGAATTTAAATTACATTAAGGATTTATTTTTTAGGAGATTTAAAAGGTGGGTGAACCAGTTCACTGTCTGTGAACCGGTTTGAGCAAAAATTATGAATGGCCTTCGGCCATTCGATGGAGGGGAGCTTGAAACGCGATCGAAGAGAGCGAGAGAGAGACCAAGTGATAGAAGAGGAAGAAAATGATTGGAGAACGAGGGAGTCGGCAACGATGGAGCACATCGGTGGGTTCTACACTGCAAGAGTTGTCGTACGATGTGAGGAATGGAAACGTGGGTCACTGGATTTGGCAACTCTCTGTCGTCTCCTGGTAATGCTCGACGATGGTAATGCGTTGGCGACAGCAATACTTGGTGAAGACTGGTGTTGCAATGTTCGGCCTTAGGTCGTGGGGTGGCCTCGGCTTGTGTGGTTGGGTCGGCGATGCATACTGGACCGGCCTAAGGCCATGGCCCAGTGTGTTGGTTCTCCCATGATGAACCACCTCTTCTGGTGCTTGCTCTACAAGTCGACAAGGGAGACAAATTAGACCTCATAGTTGTGGATGGCAGGGTTAAGTTATGGAGTGCCTCTCGAGAAGACATAGAGGGGTAGATGAGCTGTGTTATGTCGATAAATTGGAGAAGCCGAGTGCAGAAGAATGATTTGCAGCTCTCTGGTGAATGGCTAGACAGGGACATTGTTGGATGTGTTGAGCTCCTGGAGGAAGACAGAAGAAAGGTAGGGGAGAGGGGTGTTCTGGCAGGGTAGTCCCTCGGTTGTGCAGAGCTGAGAACCCTCTCTAGGTTGAGCCGAGAACTTCCCTTTCTTCTGGTATGGGTTATTATCATTTTTTTTCTGTTGCCTTAGCTTGAATTTTGTTTATGGATGCTTTGTTAAGACTTAGGCTTGGATTTTCTTGGTAAATGGATGGATAACAACTCTATTGGGTTATGTTGTTGGAGTTTCATGTTATTTTCTGCAATTTGATTAACTGCCATTGTCTGGAATATGTTTTGTGATTACGGGTCTCGGCTGTGAATTGTGGATATTATTGATGCGTGGATATCACTCATGAATTTGGGATATTATACTACCTGTTTTAGTTGAGCTATGTGAAGCATCAAGCACTAGTGCTATGTAGCTCATTTGTTAATCATTTAGGGGTGATCATATCGTCATATTAAAGAGTAATTACTCTCTGCTTACTAGAAACTGTTAAATGGGTTACATGGTTAAGGAAGATATTGGCCAAATGCTTTATATGCTATAGAGGGTTCGAGTTCAGATGAGTTAGAATATGAAAGGAAATGAAAGTTATACGTCATAATTATTAATGATAGACGTTTCTAATTGTGAAGGTATCGGGAAGAGAAGATGAAGATTTAGTGCCTATATGCGTTATCACTTCGAGGTAAGGCAAATGGAGTGTCTTGGCCATTTGGAGGCCCTACACCACACGTGGGGGTGCATGAGTTTTATCATTAATTGTGCCGTAGTTATTTCCTCTGCTGGTTTATTTGTTGTAGATATTTCCAATGTTGATTGATAGCATTGATTTGTTTGTACTTTGTATATTTGGTTACGTTCTGTGACATTACCTTTTTGTTGTTGTGCTCTGTTTTATTGTCTGTAACGTGATACAAATGCCTTGTGTGATAAAGAAATGATGTATGTTAAAAAGGTGATGAATGGTTAATGCGTGAAAGGATGAATGCTTACTTTCTACTTTACTTACGGTTATTTATTTGTGCTATAATTCCTTCTTTGTTCTCCATCGGTTCTGTTTTCATCTCCTTTGTTTGGTATCCATGCTAAATTAATAAGCATGTTAGTCAACAACTAATCGATTAACTAGTGGTAAGATAACGACTTGAGCATGTTATTAATTAGACTAGCATGTTAATAAATTGTTGAGCACTTTTAATTCATTTGATTATTTTCGGATGCATGTCAATTAATTAGGGTAATTAACTAACCCTTTGAGCATGAAATTAACTAAGCATGTAATATGATGTAATATGAACATGTAAAGGGTAACTAAGTAGCAAGTAATTTGCATATTCAAACCATTAGCATGTTAAGCATGTTTGATTTGCTAGACTTTTAAGCATGATCAGTTAGAGCATATTAATAACTAGAATAATTAGCACACTTGAGTGTTCAATTCGCCATGTGCTCATATGTTTCATATTTCCTTTGTTATTGTCTTCTTGGTATAAATGGTAAATTATAGATTACTAAACTCTATGCATGTGGACTACCAACTCTAAGTACGATAGCTAACTAATGAATTGAGCATGTCAATTCATTACGATAACTAATTAGAATTACCAAAGCATGTTAACAATAAATGTCCAACTAGACTTGAGTATGTTAATTAATTAGAATAACCAATTAACTAGACGCATGTTAACCCATTAGGACAAATAAACTAATTAGAAGGATAATTGAAATCTTTCCTTGAGCAGGTAACTCACCAGGATAACTAATTAGAATAATCACCTAGAATACTGAATGTAGGAAGCATGTAAATGGACTAGAAAATTTATTAGGACAACCAGCATGTAAATCGATAGCATGTCCCTACTTCGGTTTTCTTTCTTGTTATGTTTTGTACGTTCCAAACATGTTGTACTTGATTTCCTTATTGTTTCATGATTCATTACTTATTTCCTTTAATGTTCGTTGTTTTTATAATTGTTCCATGCTATGTACTTTAATTATACTTGTTGTGTGTTTTCAATTTCTGTATTTTCTTCTATGCACTTTCAAGTTCAGTTTCCTTTCAATTACTTTCTTTTATATGCGCACTTCAATTTCTATGAATATTATGTTAGAACGCATCATGCATCACGATAGGTTACGAATGTATGTTCATGCATCATGTTAATAGAAAATAATAGGTAGTGCCACAAGGTGGTACGCAAGCATGGATGAGTGAGGATAAATGATGAAAACCGGTAAAAATAATAAGATAATAAAGGTGCTTGTGGTACTGTCTACTTAGCCCCACACAGGAACTGGGAAAAGAGTTAATAAGATAATGAAGGTTTCTGTGGTACCGTCAGCTTAGCATGGCACAGAAATTGGATAAGAAAAATGATAAAATGGGAATTGGGAGTGGATGGGTAGTGGATGTAGTCTGTATTCTAGGTAGAGCCCCTCCCTCATAGGGTACGGAAGTTCTAGATTGCAAAAAAAAAGTTATATCCGAGCACTATGTCATTGCATGAGAAAACCTCCCAATTCCAGCTCGAAGTATGAGTAATGGCTTAAATTAAAGTAATAAAATGGTAAATGGTTAATGAAAGGATTTGTTTTGGTAACCCTCATTCCATAATGAACTAAAGAGAGGCATTCCATGCATTTTCCCATTTTCCTTACTAAGCCTTCGAGCTTATAGTTTACTTGTGGTGTATGTGTAGGTACTAAAGTAAATGCATAGTATAGGAGTAGCGAAAGGAAAAGATGAACAGATAGCATCAAAGCAGGGATAATGGATTTGCATGTACGAGAGAGTTTGGGGCTGGCTAGGCAAAAAAAGGAGAAAACAGAAATGATGTAATTAAATTAAGTTTCCAAATTATAATTTCTTGTCAATTTTACTTGGTTAGAATTTCTTCCAACAATTAAATATTTACACTTCCGCAATGTTTTATTAAACCGCAAAGTTTTAGATAAATGATTTTTAAAATGCTTCAGCATAAGTTTTATTAATGAGGTATTTATAACGAGTTTTATGAACTGTTGGTAGCGGTGCGGTTTAGGCTTGCTCTGACCCGTTTTATAAAAGTTTAAATTTTCAACAAGAAACCTGGTCGTTACAAATTCAATCCAAAAAGGAACCATAGGACATTTTATCATCGACCAATAAATATGAAAGCATAGAATTATATTGGTATGACATATCTTCAACTATTGTCCTCCTAAGGCACGATATTGGAAATGCCATCTAGGTCCACGGGTGAGGGTGTAGCCGAGTGGGGTGCATGGACCATCCAAGTGAGGAGGTGGTTCGATCTTTCTTTGTCCTCATGGTGTGGCTCATCCTCTAGTTCTTCCAAGTCACTCCACCTGCAAAATAATAGTTTGTAAAAGGGTTAATAAGCTTCTTGGTCTAGGTTATAGTAACAAAGCCTTGTGGTGCATCACTATATTCATTTTATCTCATACTAAGCATTTGACTCATAGGTAAATTTTGTGATGTAGGGGAGAAGTTTGATCATACTAAGGAAAATATTGAATGATGTCACGAACTACAGAGGAAATAGCATAGTTACTTCAAGCGTTTACGTTACTTGGTGCTTTTGGCTGATGGGTTGTGACTAACCAAGCTCTGGGTAAACTATCATATTTGTATTGTATAAAGTTTAATTAAGGATTGGTAAAGTTATGTTAAGAACCTTTTAAATATTTAAATGTTAAAGTGAATTGTCATGACCCAGAGACGAGATGGATAGAAACGCCAAGCCAAACGACCCGATCCTTGTAGAGGACCTGATGGCCAAGCCGAAGGCTTGCTAAAATTTGCAGAAGACTTGTATAAAATTTCTAGTCGTAGCCCACTTGTGATTAGTCATGGTTCATATAGTGATTGCAAGAGTTAATAATGTAGAAATATAAACTTACAAGGTTCAAATAAAACTTTGCATATAATTTTATGCCCAAAAACCAAATCCAAAATACAATCCAGGTTATCCAACAGTATACATACTAGGAAATAAAAAATACAACTAGAGACACGAAAGTGAATATAAAGGGAAGTCTTCAACCAAATCTCGCACAAGCCTAGCTACTCTTTTCTTTACCTTGAGGGGAGGGTAGTTGGGATGAAAGACTAACTCAATAGGAAACTTATATTAAATATAATGCGCATGTAAAACTTATTTTACTCTTTTCATCAAAACTATTTGTTTGGGGTAATCATGCATGTTTCTCAAAACATTTCCAATCCTTTTATCTTGAAGAAAAATTGGCCTCAAAGGCCCCTAACGAGACATCAAGAAAACACGGTTGTATACATAGACAGCTATAAGTCAAAATACTATCGTTGTATTTTATCTTGAAAACCATTTGCTGTTAAAATGGAGGAACACTCTGTAGGATCGATATACGCCTATAGAGGGGGGGGGGTGAATATAGTGTTTCTAATATTTTCGTGTGATATTTAAATCCTCTAAATCCCTAAGTGATTTATCGAATACGATTAAATATGCAATCACATTAAATGCATAAACTAAAGAGTAAGGGATAAAGAAAGTGCACACAATATTTATTTACGCGGTTCGGCAAACTCGCCTACGTCCGCGCTCCAAGTTTCACTTGGAGATATACTAAATAATTGGCTTACGGGTGCCAATAAAACCGTTTACAAATTGACTATTAAATGGGGCGTCACCCTTGACTAATTCTAAGGTCGTCAACCTTTGACTTTTATAGGACTTCACCCTAAACTTGACTATTGCGGGACGTCACCCAATATTTGACTATTGCGGGGCGTCACCCAAGTGTGATGAATTCTAAGGGAATCACCCTTTACAATCAAGCACAATATATGATTCGAAAATTTAGACCGTAATTTAGCTAATCCGAATTCTCCCAACTATAACTCGCAAATTCGGAATAGGAAGAATTAGATATACAACAATAGCTCACAGTGATTAGAATCGCGTATTAAATTCGGCAGGGCTTTGCCACGATTCCCGGTTCGTTGTTGAGAGCTTGGAATGAAGTTGTATTTATAGAATTTTCACTTTCGGACGTCCGAATCTTCCGCATGACCGTTGGAAACAAAAATGAGAAAAATAGTCATTGAACAATTCTGGGCATTTGCGGATGCTAATCTATCATCCACACCGTCCGTATATATCATCCGCGTCTTCCATGGAACAGAATAGATTCAAATCAGACGCCAATCCCTTTCGTCCGCCTCGTCCGGTTCGTCCACGTCTTCACAGATTTGTTGGTGACGCCAAACCATCGTCCTCTTCTTCGCTTCAAGTCCGCACTTCTAAAGGGTTGCGGACGCCATTTCACGTCCGCATCGTTTGCGACCATCATCCGCTTTTCTCACTGAATTGGACAGAGGCAAATCAGACGCAAAATCCAGGGTCCGCATAGTCCGCTGCGTCCGCATCCTCATTGATCAGCAGGCAAGTTCAACCTTGAACTATATTGAGTCCCAAAATGACATGATACACTACATGGACTCAAATAAACATGTTAGCACATTTTAATACCCTCAATATGGGTATTATTGATAGATTTGAGTATAAATATATTAAATAAAACATTGAAAACATTATCAATAAAAACACAATTAACCAACTTATTATTTTCATTAAATTAAACCATTTGGTCATCATCAAAATAAAACTAAGCCTAACAAAAAGGCTAACAATCTCCCCCTTTTTGATGATGACAAAATCCTATAAGTTGGTTATAATAAAATCTAAGCATGTGCATCAAATATTGCATATTAGATTTATCCAATTAAGTTATGCAATTTATCAAACAATTAATTCATGCAACATGCCACTAAACTACAACTTATTTATCCTTCTCCCCCTTTTTGTCATAATCAAAAAGTAATTCTAGGGGAGGAGAGTTCAAACACAATCATGAAATATTATCAAAATAAGATTAACAACATTAAAATAAATTCTCCCCCTTTTTCAAGTAATCTATCCAATAATTAAACCATTGAGGGAATTAGCATTAGAATCCAAAGATAAATTCAACAAATATTTCTATTGAAAACAAATTTCTCCCCTTTAATCAAGAAGTTAATCCAAAAATCAAACAAAGGAGGAAAATGAGTATTAACATTAAATATATAAGTTAATTACTCCTAGAGCAATTATCAACAAGTTAAAACTATCTCTCCTCTTAATCAATGAATCTAACCAAGAAGAAAACCATGGAGAGAAATATAGATTCAATTTCAATTTGTGGATAAAAGAAAAATACCAATTGTAAATAACCCCAATCACAAAGATTTAACAAAAATATTCTCCCTCTTTTGTATTAAGCATAGAAAATCACTTGAGGGAATATAAACATTAAAGTTCAATGAGTGGTAAAAGATAAGATACCAATTTAAGCAACCACAATCACAATTCTATTTTAACAAAGTAGTCTCCCCTGTTTTTCCATTAAGCATACACTATTTGTTGGAGGGATTTAGCATTCCAATTCAATTTGTGGTGTATAGTATGATACCAATTGAAAAATCATCACAAGAAATATTCAATGAAAAATAATTTCCCTCTTTTTGCTCATTAAGCCTAAACATATATGAGGGTATTTTGCATTTAAGTTCAACCCATAAGCACAAAAAAAAAGAGATTCAAGAAATGAATACCAAATGTAAGAACTGGAATACATTTACATATTAACAAATTTTCAATTTCTACAAGGGATACCAATTTAAGAGTTAAGAAATCAAGAATGGATACCGATTGATCATTCACAATTTGAAGCAACACAAGTTTTCCAAAGAATTATACCAATTGTAAATCCAAAGTTAAAATTGTATCATTTTTGCCAATTATAATACCAATTGTAAGTTCAAAGAGAAAAAAACTAAGAGATGAACCAATGTGTAATATCAAAATCAATTCAAACATCATAATTAACAATTTTTCTACTCTTCTCCCCTTATCTCAAGCTAATTTTAATTCATGGGAGAAGTACATTCTGAAAAACACAAAACAATTTATTCCTAATAATCATCCAACTAGTCATCCAACAATCCAATGTGCAAATTAGCATATTCAATTTAGAGACTAAGTTGTTGGATTACAAATCTTCAAAATATAAATTGAAGGAATATAAGGACATCTCAATTCCTAAATATCAAATGAAGAAATAACCAAATTTACAACCTATGATATCTATCTATTAACTCCAAAAACAAAATCAATTTATCTCAATATAATCCTAATTCAAAGATATGTAATTTATAATCAAATTGTTGGAACCATTCATCAAAATACTAAGTGAATGAATAAAACCTATTTCAATCTATATATACAAAAAGATTAAGCTAACAATGAATCTAAGAAAAAAAATATTCTACTCAATAAAGGATTCATAGCATTCAACGATCTTTTAAACCAAGACATGAATATAAATTCATCATATTGATGTCATAAATCAAAGCTATGAATGAATCAACACCTTATCATTTAAATCACAACAAATATCCAACTTATATGCCACCTATCAATTGAAGCTAATCAAAGATAAACTAACAAATTCAAGAGATAATAGATAAATTAAATCCTAAATACCAATTAGAGAAATAATGAAAATCACAATCTATGATATCTATCAATTCAATCCAAAATCCAGATGAAATTATCTTTCAATCCTAACCAAGAAAATAGAATTGATTCAACACAATTCCAAAACAAGAATTCAATAATCAAATTAAATCAATTAAAACAAATTGTGTACCTCCACCAAGTTTATTTCCATTTTTTAAAGCATTGGAGGCATTCTTAAAGCTTCTCCCTTTTTGGATTGGATATTCAAGTATCCAATCTCCTTTCAAGCTTCTTGGGAGAACCTCCAACCTACAACAAAAATCATTTTGCAAATTTTGGTACCCAAGCCATTTTGGGTCCATTTGTTATAGGCTTGGTTCCTTTAGGAACCCACACAAATTTAGAATTTAAATTGGATTTAGAATTTAAATTAGACTTAGATTTAAAATTCACATTCAAAGAATAAGCAACTTTAGAATTAAAGGTTGATTTCACATTAGTATTTAATTTTAAAGGACAACAAAATGATTTATGTCCAACACAATTGCAAGAATTACAAGTAGAAGATCTAACAAATAAATTATTGTAATTCTTCTTTTCAAAGGGTTTATATCCAATACCGGCTTTATCAAAAGTAACCCTTTGAGAATTCAAGAGCATATTTAAATTTTTGCTCCCATTAGTGAATTTAAGTATAACCAAGTTTAAATCATCATTTTTAACTTTCAATTCACTAACATTAATCTCAAGAGATTTAATTGTATCATTAGCATCTAGAATAGATTTAGATTTAGCATGTAATGATTCAATCCTCTTTTCACGTGATTTGATCGAAACATTCAATTCATCATTCCTAATTTTCAAATCACAAATCTCATGCTCATGACAATTATTAATAGTAATCAAATCACAATTTTTACAATTTAATGAATCAATTTCATTTTCATGTGATGTGATAGTTGTATTTAATTTATCATTCAACAATTTCAAATCATTACTATCATGCTCAAGAGATTTAAGTGAAGCATTAGATTCATCAATCATATTCTTTAACTCCACAATTTGATCATTAAGAGATTTATTCAAGATAGCATGCTTTTTGATCAAATTGTTTTTCTCATTTTTCAACAATTTATATTTATCTTTGAGCTCATTAAAACTATCTAGCAATTTATTAAATACATCATTATCATCTTCACAATTTGAATCGGAATTGCTATAATAGTCCTTTACCTCAATATCGCTAGCCATGAAGCATACGTTGGCCTCTTCCTCTTCTTTTTCGGTGGATGAGCTCACTTCGCTTTTAGTTATTTGATTTGTGCCTGCATATGTTAGCTCAAGTGTTTTCCATATATCAAAGGCACTAACACATGATTGAACTTTAACAAATTCATGCTTACTTAAGGCACTATACAAAAAATTCATAGCCTTAGCATTTAAGTTCCAATTATGTTTACCTACATCATTGAATTCATATGATGGTCTAGGAATATTAATCCCTTGTTCAATGATTTTCCATAAAAAGAAATCAATAGATTGTATAAATATTTTCATTCTACACTTCCAATAAAGATAATTACTACCATCAAAATATGGAGGTGTAGATGTGCATTGACTTTCAACAATTGTATCGAAATCCATAATCAATTATTCACAATAAATTTCAACAAGAAATTCAATAAGAGAATTCTTCAATAGATGCAATTCAACAAATATTAGCAATGTGCACAATCAACAAAATACCACACAAAAATTTAAATCCCCTACTCTGATACCAATTGTAGGATTGATATACGCCTATAGAGGGGGGGGGGGGTGAATATAGCGTTTCTAATATTTTCGTGCGATATTTAAATTCTCTAAATCCCTAAGTGATTTATCGAATACGATTAAATATGTAATCACATTAAATGCATAAACTAAAGAGTAAGGGATAAAGAAAGTGCACACAATATTTGTTTACGCGGTTCGGCAAACTTGCCTACGTCCGCACTCCAAGTTTCACTTGGAGATATACTAAATAATTGGCTTACTGGTGCCAATAAAACCGTTTACAAATTGACTATTAGACGGGGCGTCACCTTTGACTAATTCTAAGGTCATCAACTTTTGACTTTTATAGGACGTCACCCTAAATTTGACTATTGCAGGGCGTCACCCAATATTTGACTATTGCGAGGCGTCACCCAAGTGTGATGAATTCTGAGGGAATCACCCTTTACAATCAAGCACAATATATGATTCGGAAATTTAAACCGCAATCTAGCTAATTTGAATTCTCCCAAATATAACTCGCAAATTCGGAATAGGGAGAATTGGATATACAACAATAGCTCACAGTGATTAGAATCGCGTATTAAATTCGGCAGGGCTTCGCCATGATTCCCGATTCGTTGTTGAGAGCTTGGAGTGAAGTTGTATTTATAGAATTTTCACTTTCGGATGTCCGCAATCGTCCGCATCATCTGTATGACTGTTGGAAACAAAAATGCCCGTTGAGAAAAATAGTCATTGCACAATTCTGGGCATTTACGGACGCTAATCTATTGTCTGCACCGTCCGCATATATCGTCGGCGTCTTCCATAGAACAGAACAAATTCAAATTGGATGCCAATCCCTTTTGTCCACCTCCTCCAGTTCGTCCGCGTCTTCATAGATTTGTTGGGGACGCCAAACCATCGTCCTCTTCTTCGCTTCAAGTCCGCACTTCTGAAGGGTTGCGGACGCCATTTCACGTCCCCATCGTCTGCGACCATCGTTCGCTTTTCTCACTGAATTGGACAGAGGCAAATCGGATGCAAAATCCGCTGCGTCCGCATCCTCACTGATCAGCAGGCAAGTGCAACCCTGAACTATATTGAGTCTGAAAATGACATGATACACTACATGGACTCAAATAAACATGCTAGCACATTTTAATACCCTCAATATGGGTATTATTGATAGATTTGAGTATAAATATATTAAATAAAACATTGAAAACATTAACAATAAAAACACAATTAACCAACTTATTATTTTCGTTAAATTAAACCATTTGGTCATCATCAAAATAAAACTAAGCCTAACAAGAAGGCTAACACACTCAAGGACCCCTGCGATCAATCACACAGAAAGGTGGCAATCATTTCGAAGTAGCACCTCATGAACCTGGCCAAAGACAAATGACTGTGGTCCGAAAACCCGGCATGTCACTTGGGTTGCCTGCGAGCAAGCTCTGCAATGACACAACTTGTACCATACATACCCTAATCAGGTTTAAGGAATCAAAACCCAAGAAAATGCCATCACCTTGCTAATCTCATCTTTCACATAGCGCACATACAACCATCTCCATGGAGTAGGAGATGTATTAGGGATAGTGTAGCATCCCGTAAGTTTTACCGTATAAAAATTTTCTCTCTTTCAAAACACTTAGGTGAGGGAATACTAGAGTAAAACAAATTGGAAGATTTAACCATTAAAATCGTATAATTCACTAGTTTGAAAACATTTAAAGTAACCAACATTGATATTTGAAAACTACTTAAAACAGTTTTCTCAATTAAACATTATTTAAAACAATTGAAATACCTAACACATTTATAAATCACTCCCTAAGCCATAACCCACCAAGGTCAATCTGACAACAGCACAAACACCCAACTTGGCAATACTTCATCAGCTGTATTCTTTATATGCTTTATCCAATCAATGGCTCCATATCTACATCAGAAGACCTAACTATGAGAGCCCAGAGCTCAGTAAACGATATAAATATAAAACATGAAATACACATGCAACCTTTAAAGTTCGTATATAGTTTTTTGTTTTGTAATTCTTTTACGTATTTGTCTTTTACGATTATTTATTTCGTTTCTGTGTCCAGCATAACCGATTGGACCACAAAAATAGCTATTTACTTATCTTTGGTTTTTGTACCAACCTTAACCAACTGAACCACAAAAACAACTATTTATTTATCTTTGATTTTTGTGTTGGATTTAACCAACTAGACCACAAAAACAGCTATTTACTTTTATTTGGTTTAATTCAGTTACATTTACATTTTTGTGTTACATTTGCAATTTCGTGCATTTTAGGAAAACAATGATGCAAGCATACAATTTTATCTAACATGTCTATCTACCGTATCCTTAAAACATGATCTATTCTTAACTAAGGAACTAAAATTAAGTCATACAATTCACACCAAAAAATCAACAAAACATCAAGTAAACACAAGCATCAAACAAACCCTAATTCCCACACATGTTGTACCACTTACCTGGAGTTCTTAGCTTTAGCACTTAAAGTTTATCCTCCTCAATTCCTATTCATTAGTAAACAACAACTTATTAAACTAAATGTAATAACTACTAACCCAATCTTGACATATTAACTTTTTCCAACAGAGTATAGTTTCCAACCTCTCAACCATTTCCAACATTTATTTAAAGAAGTAATATATAAGCATAGCAACATAGCAGTATACCCAAATTTCCCAAATATACTCATTCATTTGCAGTAACAAAATTCCATACTATTCACAAAGTATAAGACAATAGGTACTTTATTGATTTCAAAGTCCAAACAAATTAGCTTAAGAATCTATCCTACATGATATCAAACCAAGGTACTCACTAGAAATAGTAACAATAAATGAAACCATCAACAGATTACCAAAAGTTATTCTAATCGTTGTTGTAACAGGCTCATTGCCGTATTCATGTTTCCATATAGTAATTCATCAAGACGATACTAACCAATCACAGTTTACCCAAGTATTTAAAAAGTTGCAAACCAGAATATAATCAACAAAAACCATATTTTATCATGCTTATAGCATAGAACCACCAAATAAGTAGAACCTTACAGATTAACCAACCATGCATCCTTAGCCGTATAATTTCATTAACACATTAACTATGCAACTATAAGAAACCATGGAAGAGCTTGCTTACCAGAAGCACCTGAAAGCTTAAGCTCTAAATCTTCCCCTCTCTGATCCAAGATTCACTTTCATAGATTCTTTCTCTAAAATCTCAACCAGCAAATTCTCACTCTCGGTCTCTCTCTCTCTATCACCTTCTCTCTAAACTTTGTTTCTCAGATTGGTTTCTCCTAGACTTCCTCACTGTCCAAACTCCAGAAGAACTCCTCACCCTTGCAGTCTCACAAAATTAGAACTTCACAACCACACTCAGTCAAAATCACAGAACCTTAATGCTTCTTCACAAACTCCAGAACTTCACTCGGCTCTCTTACTATCCAAACAATATAACTCTCACTTTCCCAGAATGATTCTTCCTCACAAAGCTCTTAGCAACTCACAGATCATCCCTCTAACCCACACAATTTCTCACTAAACTTTTCTAGAGTTTCTCCACTATTTTTCCAAAACTCCCTGTTTCACTCATTCTTCTTCAATTTATAGGCCACAACACTAACTCTTCATCATCTGAGTGCAGATGGAAGGCCAAAAGGATGGACGTTTCATCATCCAAACACGTCCAACGTTGAACCTAGAATCTTCCGAGAGATGGCGTTTCAATTTCTGGAGACTTTCCAGATCGCCAACTGATCGATTCTTCTTCGAGCGATTGACCGCCAATCCAATCGATCAGCCGCTAATTCATTTTTCTGAATCACCAGTTGATTACGTTGATTGATCGATTCCTTTGGACAATCGACCACCAATCACAATTCATAGCTTCATCATCGCCGGTCGATCCTATTCCAAATCGATCAACTGCAACCTTCAACTGCCATATATTTCCTTCTTCTCCAAATCAATATATTTTCAATTATATATATAAATAATCACTTTTCCAAATTATCCAAACTTCAATCCTTCTATACTTTTGTGTATAATTCACATTTCCTCCATCACTTTATTCTTTACTAAACCTAATATATCCATGAATATTATCAACTCTATTATTCTCAAAAACTCAGGTACTGTAGTTCACTATTTTGTAACTATATTTTTCCTTGACCAATATCTTAAATTATCAAGTCAATTTCCAATAATTCTAAATCATCCTCCTAAACTTAATATGAACATAACTCGGGGTATCACAATTCAATTCTTCTAAATATGTTTCTCTTGATCAACATCTTAATCGTTTATTTTAGCTCCTAATACCCCAGAATTATTACCTAAGTCATATGCTTAGCATTATGAAAATTTGGGATATTACAGATAGCCTTGTGATACTTTGACACTAAAAGCATCCAAAGTATCAAGAGGATTCATCGTCCCCAAAACATAATACAATCATGACACAACATGAAAACAATATGCACAAAAGTAAACATGTAAACCTCTTATAAATACGTAGTATAAAAATTGACGTGCTGTCAAATAGCCCCCGTCAAGTTTTTATAAGCGGTAGCCCACAAAATATAGTTTTAGAAAACATTGCAATGCAATGCAAAGTAACTAAGTATAAATCTCCTACGTCGATGACGATCTCTCCTTTTGTCCGAAGGAGCAGCAACCTCAAGTGTTTGCTCAAAGTTTTCAAACTTGTAGAAGCCTAAAACATGTCAAAGAATAAGAATTCTCATCAACAAGTCTCAAAGAGTCTATGGAAAGGCCGTATACTAGGAATAGTAACCTGACCAAGGTGTAATTGACTCAGTTTTAAGTGAGTCTACATAGCAGGGTCGACTCGAGACAATTTCAGAGCAATCTACCCAATTTTAGGTCTTCTAGTCAACTAGTCGGTTGATCAATTTTTATCTCAGATCGTTTTGCAGTGAACTAGTTTAGTATCGGTCGATCGATCATAAATTTTTGGTCGATCAGTTGGCAGCCAACTAATCCACCAATCGATTTCAGTTGGTCGACCAAATTCACCTCATGTTGTTTTATGGTTGACCAGTTTATTATTGGTCGATCGACCACAAATTTTTGGTCAATTAGTTGTCAGCCAAGTGATCAACTAGTTTGTTTCTAGTTGATAAGATTACTCTCCGAAGCGATTTCTTTACCGGAGATGCACCATTTTCCCCCATTTCTCCTCCAATCGATAAATAATCCTTCCTAGACTCCAAATATATCAATATACATTAGAATAGTCCCTAGAATCTGCATTTCCCAGCTCAAAATCTGAGGCCAAACATTTCATACTTTAAAACCCTAAAATCGGGGGAAGGACTTATCAATCTCGCAACCTTCCTTCACAAATGTTGCTCACCTTGGTGTTGCAAACGTTTCCCCACCATGTTTCGCCAGATGATCGACTTCTCCTCCTGCGTCTTCGTTCGTCGACTGAAGGAAGAGAAATGTTTCTCTTCATGAATCCCTTCACCTTTTCAATAATTTCTTTTATTTTATTTAATAATAATAATAATAATATATAAAAATTTATATTTTATATTAAAAAAATCCAATTCGTTTTCCAATGTAACTTCTGATTCATTCCAAATGCAAACAAACAATGATATTTTTAACCAGATTAATTCCCAAATTGCACTTCCTAAATTTTATTTACTGCTCGATAACATCCAATTTATCGATTTTGACCATTTTACTGAAAATTCCAACGTGGCCACTACGCGACAAATCAGGTCAATATTTCAATACCTTGACCAATTATTACATGAAAAATTTATACGTGAAATTTATTATTTAAAATTTCACGGGTTTTACATGTATCTTTTGAAACGTGTTAATTGAATGTGAAATGCTTCCGCTACATATTTACTTATATCTCTCACATGTTTTAAAAAAATAATAATAATAATAATTTATTATAAAAATTATAAATAAAAATGGGCTGTTACAATTACAAAAGACTTTGGAATTTTTCCTATCAACAAAAGGTAACATGGAACCTAAATTGTTGTTAATCCATAATTTAGAATTTGAGTTACGTTGAAAAATTTGAGACTTGATGTTATGATTAAAGTTTTGATTTTCAGAATTAAATTGTCGATTTTTGATTGGAAATAATGTTTAGCTTTAATTTTAAGTGTTGTGGATCGTTATGCTCTCAAATTTGTTAATACATCAGAGAAATCTGATGATATTATGTGGTCAATGTTAGAGAAGATGATGATGGGCCACGAATTAGGAAGTGTAAAGCCACAGCTCGGCCATGAGAGGGCTGCAACCTAAAGGCCATGGCCAAGCGAGATCATGGCTTAGACGTTTCGGGGCTGCATCCGAAGCCCAGTTGGGGTTGGTGTCCAGATTCTTTTTGGGTAGTGGCCCGAGATGTTTGGGTCGCTACTCAAAGCCTGTTTTTGGCCTTTTTTTTTAAAACACAATGATTCTCATGTCATTTCAAAGCCAGTTAGGGTACTGTTTTGAGCTTTCAACTCAATCATTCTTGAGTCATTTTATTTAGCCTAAACTTTGGAGTTAAAATTAAGAAATTTGTACACTAATTTTGTAATATCATTATCATTAGATTCTATGGCTTAGATTTTGGACTCGGTGTATAATGAACCATCTTAGTTTGATTTTGTCTTCGATTGTTGGTAGGTCCATTTGAGGTAAGGATTTATTTTTATGTCTAGCATTTGCATCATTTTCTAAACTTTTATTTTCAGACATGTTCTCATTTAAAATGACGTGTCAATTTCGATAACTTGTTGATTTTTGTATTGTATATGTATTTTCACTGTATATATTTAAATTTCAGCATACATAAAATTTTGTTTGATCATCTTGGTCATATGAACCAAGTTTGATTGACACATGTGGTCGTCTTGTTTTTAGTCCAAACCTTCAACTATTAGAGAATGTGTTTTATTGTGATATTGTTTACTAGAGTAATGGAATAATTGTATATGTCATATCTCTGGGCACAAAAACTTGAACATAATCAAGTTCGTTGTAGCTATTGCGATTGCCTTAGTATCGTTGTTTTATCTTTTTTACTACTAATGGCAAGATATGCTCAGAGTCCAAGTGTGGTTCTATTTTCACTATGATTTTCCTATTGATAATAGAGGCCTATTTTTATGTATATGCCACACTATGGTGGAAGCTTTCAACATTTTCTCTTTTGAAAGTTTTCTACTCAATTTTATTTAAATATTTTCTTCATGGCATGCTCGCATAATCTTTAATACTTTTACATTGAATGTAAAACTCTACTCCTATTGAGTTGAGTTTACTCACCCAACAACTCCCCCTTTCAAGTTTTAGTTTGGAAATTCCTAGTTGTCGATGCAGGAGCGAGCTTGATGTGTTATTTTCTCTATTTTTAATAATTTTCTGAGTTCACTTGTGAAGTTACATGTTCAATGGTATCTTAGTCTTACTTGTAATTCACGTTGATTTT
Source organism: Begonia loranthoides (assembly GCA_022433065.1). NCBI lineage: Eukaryota > Viridiplantae > Streptophyta > Magnoliopsida > Cucurbitales > Begoniaceae > Begonia > Begonia loranthoides. Next base: position 23,886,754 of record CM039475.1, on the reverse strand, counting down.
TACATAGATTTTATTATGAACTTATATTACTATAATGTTTTTGATGTCACTAAGGGACTATTGGTTTTAGCCCATTTTGCTCGGGTCTTAACAAATTTTATTTTCTTTTTACTCTTTTGTTCCTCATTAAGTAATTAAGTTTAAAGGTCGGGCGACTTGATTAGTTTTTCGGGTAGAGTTGATCCTGTTATGTCTTAGATCCACATCAATCATGATTAAATTTTTCGTATCGGAGTGAGGTTGTATTCTTGAAAAGTGACATCAATGAGATAGATATTGTGGTGATATACAAGAGAGAAAATTAGTGTGTCTAAGAACGTAATACTAAGACCATTTTGAGTCAGGGTGCTATAAGGAAACCATCTTGGGATTGTCCAATGGAGGTCCTTATGTGTACATGTGTAAGTCGGAGTAGTTAGAAATTTAGTTAGAAGCAATAGTGTATTAATCTCAAATTTTTAATATAAATAAAATTCCATGTACATGAGTTTTCCATGTTAAATTAGTTCAATGTTCGAATTCGACTCATTTGTCATGTAGCGTCCACATGTAGATTTTCAGTTAATGGGTCATAGGACAAAATTTGGGTTCTTTGGTAATTTGAAGAATAGTGTTTCCCCAATTATCGAGTAAGATAAAATATATTTTTAATGGGAAAGTGAGACTAGGGTATTAATCAGGAAGAACCTCATTCTCACGGGCATCCGTTCATGAGCCGTGAGACAGAGAAAGAGAGAGAGAGAGAGAGAGAGTGGAGAAAGGACAAAAGATCAAAGTTGAGAGAGAAGGATTTGAATCAGAGATCCGTATTATAAAAGTGTCAATTCACAACATTAGTAAAGAGAGTTCACGTGCAAAATCGTTTAAGGTAAATTTCTGAAGTCTAGAGTTATTTGGTGTTGAGCTCGGAAACAAGCTTGTAAGCACAAGAATCCTGGACACCGGTAAAGGGTTAAGGCCATGAGAGGTGGAAACCCAACCAAGAGAAGGCCTTCATCATTCCTCTCAGTATAGTCCAGGCGATGAGTCGAGAATCCACTGTGGATGATCAAGGGATAGCCCACTAGAGAGTTAGACCATAGCGTGATGAAGACTTGATCCTCAGCGGAGAGACCTTCGTTCTGCAAGGGAGTGAACTGGAAAGATTTCATTCTACGGGGGAATGATCCAAAAGGATCTTGTTCCACAGGGGACTATACCGAAAGAACCTTCATTTCGTGGTGGAGCAAACCAAAATAACCTTTGTTCCATGGGGGAACGATCTGGAATGATCTCGTTCCACAGTGGAGTGATCTGGAAAGATCTCATTCTAGAGAGGAAGGATCCTTGTTCTGTAGCGAAACAAGTTTAAGTAACCACGTGATCTGTACACATCCATTAAATATTAGAATTTGAGAAGGACTTTTCACATTGTACATTGCCGCAGAAGGTGAACTTTCCAAACCGCAGATGCACAATCCTTCGTCCACATATGCACTATTCCTTGTCTGCTAATGCATTGTCATTTTCTAAGAACACTCTGTCCTTCTGTTTTCTTCACTAAGTCAACCGGTTTGGGTTCCTAATCCCAGTTTAGGACCCTCCCATTTTTCCTATTCGTTTTGTTGACAAAAATTCTTGGATTTTGTATGATATAGGCTCGAACAAGTTTGGAGATTTTGAATTGATTCGCGAAGAAGCGGTTGCTCCTACCGATAAGAGAGATTGCCGAAAAGTTATGAATTTCTATACTTTATGCACTTCATTGCATTCTGATTTTCTAACTTATATTTTGTGGGTTGTCACATATGAAAACCCGACGGGGAGTGTTTCAACAGCACGTCCATTTTTATGTATACGTACGTGTGTTTTCTCAAGTTTATTTTATCATACATGGTATTTTGTTTAGCTATCTGTATATATTGGGAGGATGAAACGTTTTGATAATTTGGGGACTCTTGGCACTAAATCATCATGAGGCTATCTCGTGCAATCTTTTTGTTGCGCAAAGATTTTTTGTTTGTACATGCAAAATGGGTAATAGAGTATTAGTGACGTATCCTTCGGTTTCGAATCCCTAAAGTAAAAATGGCTAATAGGACGGTGATGATATGCTCCTTGGGTTTCAAATCCTAAAACCTGGACAAATTTTTAGTCACACAGTTTTGAAGATTTTTATTCACTTAGTTTTGCTCGCCTAATACCTTTCCATTTGATGGGTGAAGTGATGGCTCGTCACTCTGCTCATCAATAACCCTTGTCACTTTAGATATCGCTAGTAGCTAGTTGAAGAGCAATTTGTCCTCAGCAATCTTTTCCATTAAGTGACATTACGGATTGTTTTTCCACCATGTCTATGGACAACAGGCACCTCTTTCTGTTGACTCATGAGGGGTTGCAAATTGACGAAATGCCACCTTTCTATGACATGTTTCGGATGGGTCCTTGTGTTACAGTCCTTTTTCACTAATGACATTTTTTGGCTGAAAAATGATATAGGCCTATTTTTGTGATAGAACTGTCTATGTATACAATATATTTTGATAAAAGCCTCATCAATAGCTGATGAGCCCATTTGAAAAAATGATGAAGAGATTTCAAAGTGATTTAAAAATCAACGTACTATAAAAAGAAGAATGAACTTTGGTTTTTTTAGAGAAATATAAATGTAACAACCCGATCCTAAATGTTTTCGTTAAATGATGTAATCAAACTTTGGAGGTAAAATAGGCGTAATACATCTCGCTCCTGCAGGCGTTAAGTGGTAACTTGTAATTTTGTGGGATTGAAATTCGGACGAAAACTTAATTGAAAGGCAAAGGAAGTGGAATTGTGGTCTAATCGGATGCATGCGGAAGACATTGCGGATGAGACATGTCATCCGCAACACACATGGAACGTCGGCCAAATCTTGGGACAACTTGGGACGCGACTCAGCGTCCTAATGTCGCTCTGTCACGATGTTTTGGACAAAGGTACGGATGGTGTGGACGATGGCAGGACGCGTCCGCATCGAATCTATCTGAAGTTTAAGTGTGATTTCTTTAAAAGAAAAAAAAAGTGTTTCAAAAATTTCTCAAGTTTAAGTGTGATTTCATTCAAATTCAAAAAAAAAGGGTGTTTTTTTTTGTTTGTTCTTAGAATTTTTCAAGTTTCGAGATTTCTTTCTATTCAAAAAACAATCAATTGTTCTTATTTTGTGTTCTTGGAAATTTCAAAGTTTCTTTCAATTAAAAAAAAAGTGCTTGAAAACTATTTGATATTCTTATTGAATTTCTTTGTCTTTAAATTTTAAAATTTCACTGAAAGAAAATTTGATTCTTGTGAAGTACCTCATTTGTTTCAAGGTTTCACCTTTTGGTGATTGTTTTTCCTACACTCGTCAAATATCCAACTCATCCGAAACGTTGTATCAAATATTGATTATAGTAAATGCCTTAGTGGCTTGTATTCTAGTCATTCTTGAACGTTGGATTTAAAGTTTGAAATTTTCATGGAACATTTGTTTGAATTTTGATTGAGTTCTTTCTTCAAGGACTTAAAGAAGAGATTAAATGGTAAAAGACAAGAGTGCAAGAATATATTATACAAGCCAAATGTGAGAGTAAACATGTGAGCAAAAAAAAGAAAAAAAAAATCTGGAATATTTTCTTTATGCATCATTTATTTTGTTGCATTTACTTTATTGTACTTGGTTTTTTGTATCAATTATTTTTCTTTTGATTTTTACTTCTTGCCTAATACATTTGATAATATTGTTGTAATTTTCATGTTCACTTAGTGTGATTATTTATTTTTAAGAAAAAAGAGTAGAAAAGAAAAAGATATGAATCTAAAAATGTTCATGAGGTCGATGCAAGACCAGTATCTAGATCTTGCTCGGAGAATGGACCAAATGAAGATTAAATCCCCTAATCATCCTCGTGGAAGGAGAAAAGATGATGAAATAATGGATATTAGGGATCTGAAACCCAACAACAATGTGGAATAATAACCAGAATGCCTTGGAGATTGAAAAGAAAACAGGAGCTTGACCCATTACATATAAAGAGGTAGAAACCGAAACTATCAAAGAAAGGAGCTTGACCCGAACCACACCTGTTGGTTGAACCAAAGCTATCCAGTTTGATCTCTTCAAGCAAGCAATTAAAGAAGATCAAATCCTCAAATAGAACTCAAGAAGAGAATTACTCTCTAAGGAAAATGCTCTCAAATTTCAAGTTGTAAGTTGTTAAAATTCTACACCCTCATTTTCTCTCGTTTGCTCAACTACACCATCATTTTCCCTCATTTGTTTGACTACTTCCTCATCAAACTTTTCTATCTCTTTGGATTTTTCGAACTCTTTGGCTATTCCTTCTTGATCTTTACTATTCTCCAACAAATCACCTTTCATTGGTTCCTTCACTTCCACATCACTACTTTCCTCAAGCAATGCTGATAATTCTTCATGACTAGAATTGACATGTTGTTCAATTCCAAAACTTTCCTCTTCTCTTTCAATACATTGCTCCACTTTATGGCTTTCTTCAATAATTTCATGCTTTTCTTCAATGTCTTTCTTTTCAATCATCTTTTCGTCTTCGATGAAATTGTTTTCTTGCTTTTCTTCTTTTGGTTCATCATTCACCACTTTAGTACTTAATGCTTAAGTGGTGCTTGGTTTCTTCTTCAAGCAAGATTCATAAAGCTTCTCAAAGTCATATTGTGTAACCTTGGGCTTTTTATCAACTTCGGGTTTCCTATAATAGTGTGAAAAGACAAACCTTTCTCTCATGATGTCCTTTAGGTCTCCCAAAGAGTTCATTGGTAGTTCTCCATTTCTTCTTTGATCCTTCAATAATTGTTCCCACCAAATGTTCGCATGATTCGTGAACTTCATAATGGCCAACTTTATCTTCTTCTCTTCTGAGTAGTTTTGTTGATCAAATATGGCATCCACCTTTTGTTTCCAATCTAAGAAAGTGTTAGGATCACTTTCTCCTCGAAAACAAGGAATATTCACCTTGATATGGCCTCAGTTACGTGTCTCTTGATATACCATATCATGCCTTTCTCTTCAGTACGATCCATAATTGATTTTGTCATCTTTTCTCCTTACACGAGGATAATTAGGGGATGACATCTTCATTTGGTCCATTCTCCAAGCAAGATCTAGATATTAGTTTTGCTTCGACCTCATAAACATTTTTAGAGCCATATCTTTTTCTTTTTTACTCTTTTTTTTTTTTAAAACAAATGATCACACTAAGTGAACATTAAAATTACAACAATATTATTAAATGTATTAGACAAGAAGTAATAATCAAAAGAAAAATAATTTATGCGATAAAGTAAGTACAATAAAGTAAATGGAACAAAATAAATGGTGCATAAAGAAAATATTCCGGAATTTTTTTTTTTTTGCTCTCATGTTTACTCCCACATTTGGCTTGTATAATATATTATTTCACTCTTGCCTTTTACCACTAAATCTCTTCTTTAAGTCCTTAAAGAAAGAACTCAATCAAAATTTAAGCAAATGTTGCAAGAAAATTTCAAACTTTTCAAACTTTAAATCCAACGTCTAAGAATGACTAGATACAAGCCACTAAGGCGTTTACTAGAATCTATCATTGATACAACGTTTCAGATGAGTTGGATATTTGAAGAGTGTAGGAAAAACAATCACCTAAAGGTGAAATCTTGAAACAAATAAGGTACTTTACAAAAATCAAATTTTCTTTCGGTGAAATTTTAAAATTTGAAGACAAAGAAATTCGATAAGAATATCAAATAGTTTTCAATCACTTTTTTTTTTAATTGAAAGAAACTTCAAAAGAAACTTTGAAATTTCCAAGAACACAAAATAAGAACAATTGATTTATTTATTTTTTTGAATAGAAAGAAATTCAAAACTTGAAAAAGTCTAAGAACAAACAAAAAAACACCTTTTTTTTAATTTGAATGAAATCACACTTAAACTTGAGAAATTTTTGAAACACTTTTTTTTTGCTTTTAAAGAAATCACACTTAAACTTGAGAAATTTTTCAAACACTTTTTTTTTCTTTTAAAGAAATCACACTTAAACTTGAGAAATTTTCAAACACTTTTTTTTTTTTTGAAAGAAATCAGGAAACTAGATAATTTCAAAGAACACAAAACAAGAACAAAATTTTTTTTTTAACGGATGCAATCTCGACACTTAAGAAATTCAAAGAACACAAAAACAAGAAATAGAGACATGCATAAACAACAAGAGACATGCATAGACAATAAATAACGAAAACATGCTTGTAAATTGGAAATTCTTATTCTAGTTAATTAAGCATGCTTTTATGCTGATTAGATATCCTGTGACTACACTTAAGTTAGATATCCTAATTAACTAACATGCTTAAGTTGAATCACAATTATTAATTTAGTTGGTTATCCTAATTAATTTACATGCTCCAAAAGGAATTACAATTATTACCATAGATGCTTTTGTTCTAGTTTACATGCTCAGGAAATAACTACATTTATCATTTTAGTTAGATATCCTAATGAACTAACATGCTCAAGTCTAATTAATTACTTTAGTTAATTGTTCTAGTTAATTAACATCCTCAGTTAATTACGCTAGTTAATTAACATGCTCAACTTCTAGTTAAGTTAATTACTCTAATTAGATTAACATGCTCAGGTTAGCTAATTACCCTAGTTAATTAACATGCTCTTACAATATTAATTAACATTTAAACATGTTGGACCTAGCTAAGTTAACATGCTGGTTAATTAACATGCTTGGGGTGTAGTTAATTATTCTAGTTAGTTAATTGTTCTAATAAATTGACATGCATCAACAAACGATCAATTCAATTAAGTCAATTAATCATGCTCAACTAAATAATTTACATGCTAAAGTATTTATTACTAATTAAACAATTAGTTAACATGCTCAAGTTAGTTATTTAATGACTAGTTATTAGTTAAGCATGTTAATATTATTCTAATTGCTTAACATATTCGGGTTAGTCGATTCTCGATTAGTTAACATATTAACTAAACATACTTGATTTGTTAATTAAACAATTGTTATCTTAATTAAAGATATATATTAATATTATAGAATGGAATTTATAGAAAAATATATGCATAGAACCATAGAATGAAAGTAAACATCAAGTAATTAATGAAAAACAAAACATTTGAGGGGACTCTTAGCTCATTCGTACTTCTTAGTTCCTCATTCTACTCACATTTTTCACACAATAAACATTCACGACATTGGCTTTTATTAAAGTAAAACTTTTACATTAAAAGAAATGAACTAACAACACTAACAGAGAACCAAACAATAGAACCATAACAAGGAAACTCAATACAAGAAATAATAACAATAGTTTCATCCATTGAAACTAACACTACTCTAGCACAAATTATCATTTAAGAAATAATAGTAGCAGATCACCTTATCAACTAACAGAACATCAGTAAGACAATCAACAACAAGGAAATAACTCACGCACACACACTTGTGGTTCAGGGCCTCCAAATGGCCAAGAAACCCCTAATTCATTACCTAAGTGATGAACACTAACAGGGACAGCTCTCCTAGCTCGCGGTTCCAGCTCCAGCAGGTCGCAAAGCTTCACCTCACAAGCTCACCTTCAACCTCACTCATGTAACACACTCAACCCACCAATGTCAACCCACACATCACTTAACTCACGTCACTCTCTCACACGCAGGAAGAACTCTCGCACGGGAGAGAAAGCTCATGTAGGAAATGAACTGAACCAAAATGGCAAGGGAGGGAGAGAGATGGCTTCACTTGGATGAAGGGGACACTTCGTACACGTAGGGGAAAAGGAGGGCATGGTTGGAGGCAGGGAGAGATCGGCTACGAGCTTAGGGAGGGAGACTTCATCGTCTCCATTGTCAAGGATTAATATGCTACATGACATATAAATCCCTAATTTATCGCTGAACTAGGCTATTTCGGATGAGTGTGAACACACTGGTCTCGTCCGCATTCGTCCACAAGTGTAAAATCTCTCCGGCTAAATCGTGGCTTCGGACAAGAATAGGCATCCCCATCCTGTCTGTACCATCCGTAAACGATGTTTGAACGCAATATGGCACTAGCATGTAGCGTCCGTATGCGATCGAAAGTGTCCCAAAATCGGACCAAGCAAATCGGATGAGGCTAGTCCACATCCACACTTGTTCGGACTCGTCTAAAAGTCTGCGACACAGTGTAGTCAAGAAGCATAATCACATCCTGAGTCATCCCAACCCATTCCTTGTGCGTACAATTCATTTACGGACGAGACAACTCGTCTGCAGTGTCATCTGCATGCGTCTGAAAACACCTTGGACAACATCTCCTCACACTTTCTCACTTAGCTCCTACCCCATAACACTTTTCCCTTGAATATGCATCCTAAAATAACACGTATCAATACGCAATGTAATATACTAATCACCCCTTCGTCTAATTACATGGCGTAAACAAGGAAAATGTTATGGAAATACCTTTATACTTAACGCTCTAGAACATCCTCGGTAATACCCCGATAATTGTCCAACGAAAAAAGTGGGGGTGTTACATCCATGGTTGTAATAAGGAAACAAATAATGATTTTTGTAATAGGCTAACGATATTTCCATAAAGCTCTTCCCATGCTTGAACAATAACTCGGATATATAATTTCCATTCTTTGCCTTTGAGTTAGAAATTATGTAAGTCACACTAAGGATTGCCATAAATATAATCTTGAGAACCCCTTTAAGTATGTGTGGCCAAAGAATAACTTCTTCATAGTATTCCTTAATCAAATGAGGAGACGTTTCGTGACCCTTGAAATTTCCATCGGCTAGAAAATCTCCAAGAATGAAATAAGAAAATAGCTGTTGTATGATGCAGTAGGTCCATAATAGCAAGATATTCACAAACCACCTTCCAAATTTGAATAATAGCTTAGGAATGTCATGGATGCCCCTTTGTAATTCAATGATTTCCATGAAAATAGTTTTGAGAATACCTTTGAGTAAGTGGGGCCATAGAGCAACGCATTCATGGAATCTTGAGTTACCTTTTCCTTAACATGGCTTCCTAGGAACCTAATAAACACTTCCTTAGGAGTGATTTTTGAATTTCATAAGTTGTCATACCAATCTTACCATCTTTAGAAACATAATCTTTGACTTGAAGCATTGGCCACTAAATTTGTCATTCCCCTTTTGCATTTGATTATATAAAGGAAACAATCTAGCACTTTATTCTTAGACAATGATGCACAAATAGGTAAGTAGTTTTTGAAATCACCAAATAAACAACTAGTAGATTTATTCTTAATCCTATTGTCATAAGAGTTTTGCCAAGTAGTTACATCAAACTTCAAAATTTTCCTCTTGGTGTAATATGCTCTTCTGGCCCCAAAATAGTAATCAAAGTCAACATCAAGATTCTTTAAAACCAAGAACATGCCATTGCATAATCATCAACAAATTTCCACCCAAATTTATGAGAATAACTTTATTACCATAACCAAAGATCATGCCAATAATGTAAGAAGCTTCAATTCATCGAACTCTAAAAATCCAAGTAATCAATTTATTCAATGGGGGCATACCTTTTTATCATGAGTATAGGAATTTTCAACCAATTTTTCTTTAATGCACCATAATCGATCAAGAATATGAATACTTGTCATGCGTATCAAGTCTGGAAATTTCCAAAAATAGATGGCTTGTACTCATCACATCACACAACAAGATATTAGTAAAATTTTCATAAGAAAAATCAACCAAAGTTGTATTTACCATAATGTCCTCTTTAGTTTTGGTTACTAGCTCTTCTTCACAATCTTCCGCTTCTAATTGAGAGTTGAAAGATAATAATTGCTCTTCTTTGGCGTAAGTAACTTCTTCCTCAATTTGCTCAAGAGTATCTTCTAAAACCTTGTCATGGTCTGTGCTTCTAAAGTAGAAAAGCATTTTGGTTCTTATTTCCTCGCCAAACTATCACTCAGTTTGTTGAGTGTTTGAAGTATCTTCCTCAAAATGGCTTGTATGTGCTCAGATTGTTGCCTCTAGGAAAATATTGAATCGTACCTTGGTATCAGGGCGGTGAATTTTCCTCGTCTGAAAAATAACTCCTTAAGTAGGTTCATTCCCTCATCATTTTGTTGAAAAAATTATATCATACATTAGTAGGAATTTTAGCTCTAATACCAAATGATGCTCCAGAGGAAGGGGATTAGAATATAACCTAAAAATATGATATGGAAGTGTTGAAGTGTTGAAAGATTTGATCAACCAACAGAGGATTCTTTCTGAACTAGTGGTCGATTGACCGGTTTAGGCCCCGGTCGAGGATGGTGACCAAAAAATGTGCGACGGTCAATGTTGTAATATCCGATAATATTTTCCCCATATATAATTAATTTTTGGACTAATTAAAATATTACATTGCATAATGATATGTGTTAATTTATGACGTGTATATATGGGGTCAATGTTGTGGAATAATGGATTATGAAAATGGATGGAAAAATGCATAAAATGGAGAATTCAGACAATTCGAGAATTCAGATGCATGCGGACTAAGGGTCGCGTCCAAAAACGCATTTTCACGTCAGCACTGAGTTTTGGGACGATGTCAGATAAGAACTTCATGTCCAGATTCGTCACCTATCATCAACTCGACTTTATGGATGGGACCGTACGACCGCAGACAGTGGCGGACGCCGAGGTTTTGAATTTGTCCAATTTTTGGACAGTTTTGGATGCACACGGACGAACGCGAGGACGCATTCCTTCGTCTGAAAACGCAGCTCTGATGGTGAAAATGAGGATTTCTGACAAATGTGGATGAGGCCAGGACTCATTCCATCGTCTAAAAAGTACTAGTGCTGCGTAAAATATGTTTTAAATAATGGAAATTCTTGTCGTATAGTCATTAAAAACAAACTAAAACAACAAGGGAGAACCCCCACGCCTGGACCTTGTCTCCTCCCACGTCTGGATAAGCTCTCCATCCTGATCAGTGTATGATCCAGTTAATGCTTCGCGTACTAAGGGATTTACTGGGTTCCTCTCTGCCATTTTTCACCTTCAGATTTACTGTGAGGTGATATGTGAGTGAAGTGTGGAGTTCTATAAGCTATGGATTGATCTAGGTGTTGCTGCTTTGCTGTCCGTATGGGATTTCTTCAACAAATAAGGATTGGGCAGAGTCTTGGCTAGTGCAGGCCCTACCCACAAGTCGAGTCTGTGTGTTTTCTTTATTTATATTCTGTATTTCATGTAACACCCAACTTTTTCAGTTGAACAAGTATCGGGGTACTACTGAGGACGCTCTAGAGCATTAAGTCTAAGGGTATTTCTGTTACATTCTCCCCATTTACGCGATGTAATTAGATGGTGGAGTGATTAGGAAATTACATTGCGTATTTGTACGTGTTATTTTATGACATGTATCTCTAGGGAAAATATTACAAGATAGGAGTTAAGTGAGAAAAATGTGAGGAAAAGCTGTCCACGGCATTTCCATACGCCTGCGGATGACACTAAGGACGAGTTGTATCATCCGCAAATGCGTTGCACACATGAAGAATGGGTTGGGACGACTCAAGATGTGATTCTGCGTCCTGACTTCACTGTTTCGCGGACTTTTGGTCGAGTGTGGACAGGGACTAGCCACATCCTATTTGAATCTGTCCAAATCCTGGATAGTTTTGGATGACTACGGACAACTACGGATGTGGGAAGACCTCGTCCAATTTGACTCTATCCAATTTTTGGACACTTTCGGACGCATGCAGACACTATGTGCGGATGCCACTTCACGTCCAAACCTTGTCTGTGGACGATACAGAGCGAGGATGCCAGTTCTCGTCCAAAGCCACGTTTTGGCCTGCGAGATTTTACTCTTGCGAACGAGGCCAATGTGTTCGCACTCATCCGAAATAGCCCAGACCTACAATAAATGAGGATTAAAATTGAAGAAATCTTGTCGCGTAGTCCATAACTTCGTGATTTCCAGACACGAAATCCCCTTCCAACATAGGTCACCACACCCCCTTGCTGGAGCCGAACTCTCTCCTCTCCCTATGCCTATGGTTTGTCTCCCCCATACTGAAGGCCATTCTCTCCCCTAGATGCCTACGGGTTGTCCCATCCTCTCCCAGGTACAGCCTTCCTCCTCTACCATCCCTCTCTCATTTGGAGTCTTCAGTCCGCCTCTTCCTGTGAGTGCTTCTCTTCCTGTGGGTGAGTGGGTTTCCTTATAGGTTGAGAGTAGTGAGTGTTCTTTGCTGTGTAAAGACACATGAGTGAGTGTGAGTGAGTGAGGGAATTGTGTGTAGCCATTGCGAGTTGAGTGTTAAACTGTGAGTGAGCTGCTGTGAAGCTCCAGCTGCTGTGAGTGAGTGAGTTGTCCCTATTTTTAGTGTCTTCAATTTAGGTAAGGAAATAGGGGTGTCTTGGCCAGTGGTGGCCCTACCCACAAGTAGGTGTGCAAGAGTGGTAGATGTACTAATGTTATGTAGTGTTCTTTGAGTGTTGGCTCCCTTGGATGATTTTCTGTTGTCATTTCCTTTATCGAGGCCCTGTAGCATTTCCTTGTTGTTGTTAGCTCTGTGATGTTTTCCTCTACGATTAGATGCTTTACTTTATTGATTTCTTTGGAAATAATTCCTTGACTATAGCTTTGTACTCTATAGATATGCTTTAATTGATAAGTTTTGTTGTGAAGTATTGAATGGTTTGCTGTGAAATAGAGAATGTTGAAGAGAAAAGTACGCAAGGATGATGTGAGTAGGAATGAACTATGATTTCCTTTGCTTATGTTAATTTTATTCTCGTTGATTATTTCCTTTCTCGTTGTTTGTTAACTTTGTCTGTGTAAGCTGTCCAGTTACTTGCTTTCAATGAACATGTTAGAATTAACTAACTAAGTAGGTAATTAATTTGGATTCTACTAGAACAACCTTGAGCATGTTTAGCCAATTAATCATTATCATAGTTTGACTAGAATAACCTTGTATTAAGTATGATTACTCATCTAGTGAGCATGTTAATTAACTAGGTTAATTAACTAGGATGACAGTTATGATTACCACGTTCATCCACTATAATTGTAATTAAGCATGCATGCAATTAAGTAATCAACTTAAGCATACAATTAACACAAGCATGTTAATTATTACTTAAGTATATCAATTAACTAAGCATGTTAATTAACCAGCATGTTTAAATGTTAATTAATATTGTAAGAGCATGTTAATTAACTAGGGTAATTAGTTAACTGAGCATGTTTAACTAGTCGTTTAATTAACTAACCCTTGAACATGATAGTTAACTAACTAGTTGAAGATGTAATTAATTAGGATAACATTCAAATGCTAGTCTTTCCTTTGATTATACTTTGTATGTTAATCTTTTATTGTAATTTCCTCTACTATAATTATATTGTCTTTTGCTACGATTTTCCCTTACCATGCTTTACTTTAGTAGAGAGTAGAATGATAAAGAAGATGAAATGAATTAAACATGAATGAGTTAAGGGTCTCAAGGGTCTCATTTATTATGTGAATGTATGTTTTATAATTCCTTTGTTATTGTCTTCTTGGTATTGCTTATGACCTTGTTTACAATTAATTGTTCTTAGCATGTTATTTCTATTAAACCTAAGCATGATTAGTTTAACTAGGATAAAAGCATATAACCAAATTCGTGAACATGTTAAATTACTAGAATAACTAACTAGAATGTTAATCTCATCTTCCCTGAGCATGTAAATCAATTAGGATAACCAACTAGAATGTTAATCTTATCTTCCTTGAGCATGCTAAGTAACAAGAATAATATCAACCCTTGAGCATATAAATTACTTAGAATAACTAACCAGCTTAATAGTTGTAATCTGTTTTGAGCATGTAACCCACCTAGGATAACTAATCAGAATAATCACCTAGAATAATACGTGTAGGAAGCATGTAAATTAGGAAATTAACTAGGATAATTAGCATATTAATTAATAGTATTGTTTTCTATTAATTCGAGTATGTTTTCCTTGTTTCAATTCATTGTATATTGTTCTGGTATGGGTGTTCAATTTCTGTAATGTCTTATTGGGTGCATTCGTTGATTGATCCCCCGATGTGTTTCGCTGCTTACAATTCTATATTTCAATTGTTCTCTTACGTGTGCACTTTCAATTTCTGTTATTCGTTATATGCACACTTAAATTTCTGACAATGTTATGTTATAATGCATCATGGACCATGTTAGGATGAGAATGTATGGTCATGCATCATGTTAATTGAGAACCCATAGGGAGTGCCACCTTGGTGGTGGTACTCACACATGCATTATGTGAGGTAAAATGTTAAGAAAATAAAGAAAATGATGAAAAAGAAGAAAAAGTGAGTTGAGGGATGGTAGGGTAAGTACGGATCAGCCAGTTAGATAGGATTTAAAAGAGGACGTTACCTTTCCATATTCGGGACTGCGAGACTGTCTACTCTAGGTGGTTGAAGCCGATAAAGATCTACCCTACTGCCACTAATTTCTCTAATCTCCAGCTCGAAGTACGAGTAAAGAACGAATGAAAGAACGAACGTAATGAAAGAATTGGTGTGAGTGGCCCCCATTCCAAAAGAACTAAAGAGAGTCATAAGCATAGTTGCATTAAACCATTTTCCTTACTGCGCCATTAGGCTCACGTATTACTTGTGGTGTAGGTATAAACGACGAACAGATAACATAAAGCAGGGATGAGGGATTTGCACGAGCGAGATTGAGGCTGGCTAGGCACTAAAAGAGTAAAAGAAGAAACGGTTGTAATTTAATTGTAATTAAATGTTTAATGTCTTTCATTAAATTATTTACGCTTCCGCTATGTTTTGAATAAAAGATTTTATAACGCTTCTATATTTCATTCATTGGTTTTCATAGCGAGTTTAAAAAAGAGTTAGTAGCGGTTTGATTTAGCGTTGCACTCTGATATTTGTTTTAAAAGAGATTTCAATAGTTTTACAAAAGTTCAGATTTTCACGCATTTTAAAGGATTTACAAAAAAACAGGTTGTTACAATTTCCTTTACTGCAATTCAATGCTTTACTTGATAGAGAAGTTGATAAATGCTACTGCTTGAATAATGGCCTCTAACGTTAAACCCTATACTATATAATGATGAACTAAAGATCACACTATGTTATGTTAAGATGAACGAGCTATGATTTATTTCATTGACGATGATTATGTTCTATTGGATGTATTTTTATTGTCTTACTAGCTATCATGATAGACTCGATTGATGCTAGTGTTATATATTGTCCTGCTATTACTATTGTTTAATTCTCTCTGTGTTTACTAGAAGTTGTTGTTTCCTTAATCTGAGCATGCGTAGTTAACTAGATTAATATTTTGTAACGATGAACTAAGTTGTTAGCCCAATTGCAATCATACCATTAAACCTTGATTTACATTTGAAAGTACACTATCGTTATTCCACTTGCTTAGAATTGATTTATACCATTAACTCTTAGCAATTTACTAAGTATGTTTCCGTTTACTTGTTACATCCATGTCTATTTAATATGGTTAAGCATGTCTAATTTCTTTGAGCATCCCGTGTGACTTACCTATTAAAAGCATGTTAGTCCACTACACTGTCTAATTCATTATCAGAACCATGATAATTCGCTGCTATGTTCACCGTATATTTCGTTTTTAGAAGCATGCTAAATTGCCATCTTCTTTTACTGTATGTTTTGTAAATCCAAGCATATTATTCGTTGTTTCAATTCGTTGCTATAATTGTTCTCTTTTATTCGTTTTCATTATTGTTATTCTTTAATATGCACTACTTAATTATCGTTATGAGTACCACCTTAGTGGTGGTACTCATATGCACTATGTGAGGAAAATGATAAATGAAAGAATGAATGAAAGAAAAAGAAAATGGGGAGTTAGGGGACGGAGGTGTAGTTCGGATCTAATCTGGTAGCTAGACTTTACATCCCTCCCTTGTTGGGAACAAGACAAGCTACACATAGGAGGTTAGAAGCCGACCAAGACTATTCCCTCACACATGGGTTCCTCCAATCTCGCGCTCGACGTATGAGTTATGAATGAAAGAATGATATGGAAAGAAAAAATTGGTTTGGGGCAGTACCCATTCCAAAAGAATTAAAGAGAGACATGATTATACTGCATACCCCACTCCTTACTAAGCCTTTGGGCTTACAGTTTACTTGTGGTGTAGGTACACGTACGAGAAAATGATGAACAAATCAAGCAGCAGTTCATGAAAGATTTGCATGGGCGGGACTTGTGGCTAGTTAGGCTAAAGAAAGTAAGAGGGAAAAGAGTTTTATAAATGTTAAGTAATCATTTATTTATTGTCTTTTTAAAATGAATGAGTTACTCTTCCGCTATGTTTTGAGAAAAGATTTTGTAACTATTGTTTTCCATAGCTTAAATGATTTTCATAATGAGTTTTAAGTACGATGTTTTAACGATCGGGTTTTTAAGAAAAGAACTTTGATTTCAATTTGAAAGGTTTCAATAAGGATTCAATTGTTTTATAAAAGTTTTAAATTTAACGCATTTTTAATGTAAAGAAAAATCGGGTCATCACCGTTGGTATCAGAGCAACTACGTTTTAAAACTGATTCTGTAAAGTACCTGCTAGCACAAGCTTCGATGTGGAAATACTCCATCAACTGTAAGTATGTTCATAGAGTTGTTTTAAGTGTTTACTTAGTTTAAGCATTTTAATTGTAACTGGAAAGATATCAGGGTGAGAGAACGAGATGTAGATAATGTTCTAATTGAAGATAAAGAGATGATTTTATGTTTTTAGTGTATTGACATATGTAATAGGAGATAGAGAATAGTTGAATAGCCAATGACAAAGCATAAAATAATAATAAACTAAATAAGCAATAATAACCCTAATCGTCTCATAGAATAAGTTGTCTGATTTTCTACTTAATAGAAACTAGGTTAATTAACTAAAAGAATATTTAATTAACATCTTTCTTTCTTCTTCTTCAAGTCTAGATGTATTTTGGTAGCTATTCCATGTTGAAATTGTCCACTTGGATGGTTTCCCTTGGACTTTCTTCACTATTTGCTATCTATTCCATTGACTTTTGAAATAGAAAATGAACTCCAAATTTAATGATCCAAATAGTTCTAAAAAGTTTAGGAAGTCAACTACAATCTTTATGAAGCACTTGTTTTGAAATGACGTCATTTTAAATGCTAAAATAGTCAAATACTTGTTGGAGGTTAAAAGGAAGACAGCTTTGGAAAGTCTTTCCACAAATCTTTCCACAAATCTTCCAATACTTTTGAACTTCCACTTATGTTTGACCTTGAATGACTCTATGATATTCTTTGAGGCTTCATTAATAATATAATGGACCTGTAGTCTATTAACCACCGTACATGGTAGAGTGGCACACGTGCAAGGGGGCCATCACGTGTAACACCCCTATATTTTTAATTATCGGGATATTACAGAGGACATACTAGGAGCGTTAAAATTAGGGTTAAAAATGATAAATAGGGTATATTAATTTAAATTGCTAAATTAAATTAATAATGGGAGATTAATTAGATTTTTATTTTTAGGGGAGAATTAGTGAGGATTAAATTGGGGGATTAAATGAAAGTGATTAATTAAAATAGAAATGGAGAAAAACTTGAAAAGGGACTAAATTCTAAAGTGGACTGAACCGATTTGGGTGTTTCGTGGGAGACCGGCAAAGTCGAGCGAACAGAGAGACGAGAGTGAGAAGGGAGAGATAGGGAGCAGGAGAGGAGACAGGGACCACAACGTCGACGACGATGGTGAGCGGGGTGACGGCGATGTGGGCGCTCTGGTGTGAGCGACGTTCAGACGCGGCGAGGAGCGGCTGTTCGTGGTTAGGTATCATGATTTAAGACTACTGCGGGTCTCAAATTCTGGCATCGGTTTGAGGAAAGCCAACCAATTGCCTTCTTCTCCTTCACGTTTTGATGACTGATCGTCAGTTAAGGGTGTTGGCAGGAATGGAATCGTCGGGATGCAGAGGAGGGTGTGTCGGCTTTCATCGCATCGGGCTGGGCTATGCGTTCAGGCTGGACCGACCAAAGGCCTTGGTCCAGCTTACTAATGGGTTAGAGCCGGCCCATCAAAGGCTGGTTCTTGCTGTAGTGGAAAACGACAGCAAAAATGTGGGAGACACTCTCTGATTCTGGCAGTAACGGTCGGGCGTGATGAAGGGTTGCAGGGGACTTGGTCTCCTGGCATGGGCTAAATAAAAGGAACAGATAGAGAGTGAAAGCTCTCTTCTCTAGAGAATTGTTGAAGACAGAAAGCGGGGAATGGCTGAAGGTGGAGCTGCGCTGTGTGAGGAGGGCTGTTAGGTGTGAGCTGAACCATGAAGCTTGAAGCAGTCCAGGAGCTGCTGTACCGTTGTTCAGTTGTTGAAGAGTTGTTCCTTCATGTGTTTCCATCAATGATAAGATCTTGGGTATGTTGTTGGCCAGGTGGAGGCCCTACACTACAAGTATGGGTGAGTGAGTTGTGGAGTCTATATGTTTTCTATGATACTCTGCATGATTATATGCTTGTTCGTATAGATTAGTTTTCTGAAGTTTTCTATTGGTTGGTTGCTTGTTGTGTGATTTCCTTATCTGATTGTAAGAGTTTACTAATGTCCTGTTGATTTCTAGATGAGAGGTCCCCTGTCGCTAGTTTTATCATTTTGTTTGTTGTATTGCCCTATGATATTTGTTAGTTAGTGCCTAGTTATTAAAGTTTTGTTAGTTTTCTATGATATTGTTGGTTTAGTGCTGAGTTTTGTGAGTTCTTTGTGACATGTGTTAGGTTATTGCTTAATCAATAATGCATTGTTAGTTCTGTGAGATATTTGTTAGTAGTTCTCCATTTAAGTGATGCTATTAGTTTGTTATCTGTTAGTCCTCTATTAAATAATGTTGTTTATTTTCTAATTGAAAGTTGATCTCGTCGTTTCGTTCCGATGTTCTCGCTGCTGTTTATCATCTAGTTAAAAGCATGATTTCTTCATTTCATTTCAATATTCTTGTTGTTGTTTATTACTTAGTTAAAAGCATGATTTCGTCGTTTTGTGTTAATATTCTCACTGTTGTTCTGCTTTGTTTTTTTCACTGATGTAATTTAGTCATTAAAATGCACGTATTGGCTGTTTCGCTTTGCTATTTTCGCTGCTATAATTTAGTCATTAAAACGCACGTGTTGGCTGGTTCATCTTGCCATTTTCCCTGCTGTTTCACTACCATTTTTAGATGTTTAAAACATGTTTTGCTGCACGTAATTTGCTAACATTCGCTGCTAATTATAGTTGATTTTGTAGTCTTGGTTACTTTGTGATATGTCTATGGTTGTTAGATTCATTGCTTTATTATTAGTTAGTGTTAGCCTATATGATTTTCTACATGTTCTCTATTGATATGTTGCTTTGCATAATTCTTGTTGTGAATAAAAACCTAGACCCTGCTATCTAAATTGAGTGATTATAACTAGTTTAAATCATAAACTCTCGAGCATATTAATCAATCAAGTATGTAAACGCCTTAATTAATATAAGCATGTAAGTGAATGAATGTTATAAACCTCTCAGGCATGTTGTAGTATTTTGATTTAATTATTGTCGTGCGCTCTTATGTTCGTTATGGTTTTGCTTAACTCCTTGAATGTGCTGTTAGGATAGTTCCTTGTATGTGCTTTTAGGATAGTTTCATATCGATAGAAATAACTAGGAACACCACCACGGGTGGCCACACGTCTTGAGTGAGAAAAATAACTAATATTTCCCTTATCGGGATCACAAGACTAATTAACATAATTAATTAGAAAATATAGAATTTTCCCAACTCCACGCTCCATATATAAGCTATTCCTAAAATACGTACTATTCCTAAAATATGTAATTAAATTAGTGGCTTGGGGCGAACGCATTACAAATAATTTGAGTGGCATCTCATATGCATAAACCCATTTTCTTTCTGGGCCTTTAGGCTCATGTCTTACTTGCGATGTAGGTACACACGACGCGTGGAATCCTCGATCAATGAAGAAGCAGCCGATCAGGGATTGCACGAGCGAACTTGTGGTTGGCCAAGCTACGAGAAATTAAAGAAATATTGAGTTGTAATTAATTTAAATTAAGTTTTCTTTTCTTAATTTGTAATTTAATGTTAGTTCATTTCCTTTAAATTCTTTACGCTTCCACAGTATTTTAAAATATATGATTTTTTAACGCTTCCACAAATGTTTGTATTTTCGCAATGTTTTTAAGTGTTTCTAACGGCCCGGCTTGCACTCTGATATTTCTTTCATAAACTTTAACGGGTTTTTCAAAGGGATTTAAGAAGAAAAATTCAGGTCGTTACATCACGTGGCACTCACACAATGCAGCCATCTCGTGGCACTCAAGCAATGCGGCCATCCCGTGGCACACACCAAGGAGGCCATGTCAAGAATCCATACCCCGTCATGTTTATTTATGTTTATTTCCATAATAATTCAATGTCATTTTCAAAATAGATGCTTCAGAAATCCCTTACTTAACATTTCTTGAAAACCATGATGCATGAACATGATTACACACAACTTAATAAAATCTAGCATATCATCAATGCATCTTCAAAGTATGAACATAATCCTTTAATTTAAAATCTATTCAACATGAAAATCAAAGCATCAAACAACATGAACAACAACATGAGCAATTCATCTTAATAGCTATCAACCAATATATTCTCAAATGAATAAACAATAATCTACCTCTTGTGATGTAGCCCATAAAGGGAAAAACACAAGCAACTATTTCTTGTCTCTATTCCTTGAAGATGAGAGCATAAAGATTCCTTCAAGTTGAAGCTTACTTCTTTCTCTCTCTCTATGTAGCGACTCAGTTTTCTTTTCATTTGAAAATGTGTAAAATATAAAACTTTCTTTTTATAATAACAGTGGAAGACTTTCTATAAATCCTTTAAATACAATAAATAAAGTTTGTGAAAATTTCTTTAATAAAACACAGCGGAAGAACTTTCGAAGCAAAACCTTTGAGGATATAATAAATATCATTCTTTTCTTTTACCATTAAATACTTTACAAAACCTTTTTCCCAAACTCGTTTTCTTTAAACCCTTTAACCTAGCAAGCCACAAGATCCGTGCGTGCAAATCCTTCATCAACTAGTCTTAAACTATTCTCCTTTTCTCATGTGTGTATCTACATCACAAAACTTAAACTAATGAGCCTAACGCTCAATAAGCGATATAAAAATAAACTATACAATGCACGTGCCATGCAGCTTTTAAATGTCATATGCAGTTTCTATTTTACTTTTCTTTTATCTTTTACGTTCTAGTTTTTTTCTCTAATGCACCTGACCTTGACGCCCCTGGCATAGCAGCAATGGCATAGTCCGAAAGCTCACTAGCCATTGACCGATCTATCCAATGCATCCGGCCCAACATCTTTGGTATGTCATCAATGGCATAATCTAAAAGCTCTTCTAGCAATGGTATACTTTGAATGCTAGTGGTCGTGAGCTCCAACGCTTAAACGGCCTGTAATATCCCAAATTTTTGTAGAGCTAAGCACAAGGCTTATGTGACAAATTGGGATGATAGAAGTGAAATTGGACAATTTGAAGATATTGGTCGAGAGAAAAGTATTCGGAATAAGTGAATTATGATACCCCCGTTATGTTCATAATTAGCTTAAGGGAAGGATTAGGGTTATGGAGAATTTTGTGATGGTATTTAGAGTTAGAGAGGACAATGTGAATTAGATCGAATTGTAGTAGAATTAGCAAGAGAAAATATATTAGGACGTAATTTGGATATTATATAGACTAAGAGCTTGAGAATAATAAGGTTCTTATCAGTTCTTAGAATTTAACTTTGATAAAGGTGAAGGAAGAATAGTGGAAGATATAATATAATTTCTTTTAAGTGATATTGATGTCCAAATATATATATGTATTTAGTGCGTATTGGTTTGGAGAAGGTGAAATTTAATGGAATATATTAGAATTTAAAATTAAGAGTATATTAAATCTAATGCTGGTTTTGGATATGAGATTTTTTTATGCGATACATGAATAAAGTAGAGAGTTAGGAGATGATATTTAGAATTAAGAGAAGTAATATTAGTAGTTAATAATGAAGTTATAAGATTATAATTATATACGTAAACTAAAGGGAAAAATAAATATATATGAATACATGTTTGCAATTGCTGATTTGAGTGGCGTATGGTCAAAATTGAATGGTGATTGGTCTCCTATAAACTCCGGTCGACCGGTTTATTAAAAAGTGCGTTTGTGACTAGTGAAATGAAAATGGTGGTTTATCAGTGATAAGGAATCATCGACTACCAAACTAAATCATCACCTGGAAGCTGAAACGTAATTTTGGAAGCTTTTTGTTCTGTGTTTTACGCGTCTGATGATGTTACAAATCTACGTTAAACGTCTGGATAACTAATGGAGCATCCACTGGCCTTCTATATTCCTCTAGACATCAAAGGGAAACCAACGTCTGGCCTTCTGTCTTCATGCAAAACATGAAGAGACGATATTGCTTATAAAATGACCTAGAAGACAATAGAGTTTGAAAGAAAAGGTTGGACCACAGTGGGGTTACTCTGCCAAAGTCTTGTGAGCTTCTAGATGAGTGATTTATGAGGTTTTCGTTGTGAAAGAAAGTAAGGAACATGAGGTGCAAAAAGTGAGTAAATGATTTGTTGAAGTTTTTGGAGAAAGGGAAGGTGATAGGAGGGGGAAAATTGAGGACGTTGAAAGGTGAATGTTACTGTGATGATGAGAATGAAGAGTTTGTGATTCTATTTAATGGAAAAAATCTAAAGGAACAAGTGATGAAACGGCTGTGAAGGATTGTTGAAGAATGAAGTGATCTATGAGGTTTTGTAATTGGAGATTAATTCTCTGGGTTTAGATTATCGGATGCTTCAGGTATTGATTTCTACCTATGTGCTCTTTGTTGATAAATAATTATTTTTGGGTGTATCGGGGAATGCTGAAAGGAGATCACATATTTAAGTATTAGTTATAGAATAATTAGGAATTATTAAGTAAATATTATTTGGAAGTACAAAAACATAAAATTCGATATATGTATACTATTGTAGTTTAAGATAAAAGTGTTGAATGCTAAGGTAGGATTTTAGATGGACTCTTTGATATGGGAAATTCGGAAATAGATGATAAGTTTAGGAAATAGTTTAAGGAATATTGTCATATATTTATATTAGTTATAGAATTACTATTGATGTCAACATGCTTAATTATGAATAGGTATTGACGAGGAAGAGTATTTAAATGCTAGCTATATAAAGCTAAGGACTCCAGATAAGGAATAATGCTTGTGTTTTGTGATGGTTATCTAGATAGGTTTTATTCCTACGTTAAATTACTAGCAATTATGATGAAATGGTTTTCCAAAATGATGGTATATGATATGGAAAAGTTAGACTAAGTTAGAAATAATACGTCAAGGATAGAAGATTAGATGTATGACGTTATAATGTAATAGGAACATGTTTAATATATATGTTATAGTTTGTTAATTGTTTAATACATCAAGCATATTATTGTTTGTTAATTGTTTATATTATTGATTGCATTATATGAACTGTTGTGTGTGACACTCATGTAGATATGTTAATAGAATGTACGTCATGTATTTCATGGGCTAATAATGAAGTAAATAACGATGTTTCTATGTGGGTTCAGAAACTGAAGAGGTTGCTCACACGTAGAAACAGCTCATTTGAGTAAGTTCGGAAACTGAAAAAGGTTGCTCTTACTCAACGAGTGGTGAGTTCGGAGACTGAAGAGGTTGCTCTCACCTAACGGTAAAACGGTAAATGGTAATGAATGTAAATGTAGGTGGATCTGTTTTTACTAGGTTCGGAAAGTGAAGAGGTTGCTCTCATGTAAACAAATCCAAGTGGTGAGTTCGGAGACTGAAGAGGTTGGTCTCACCCAACTTACAAGTATATCAAACTAAAGCATATAGAACTGTCATAGAGTTTAAGGTTGCATTACACTTTATTCCTTACTGGGCAATAGGCTCATTATTCCTCTTATTATGTAGGTATGCAAAGGATCAAAGATAGTAGCAGTTGATAAGGCATTTGTGCATTGCGGGCTTGGCGGCTAGTTAGGCTAAAAGGTTTAAATGAAATGTTTGAAAGAATGACTTTGTTATGGTGTTATGTTACATTAAGTAGATTTTTAAATGATGATAAATTATTTAAGTATTTGAAATAAAAGTCTTCTGTTGTTGCAATGTTTTAAGGTTTTATAGTACAAAATATTTTAAGTGATAAATGGTTTAATAAAAAGGTATTTATTTATGCAATTCTTATTTAAGCTAGTTTTTCAATGAAAAGTCTTTCGCTTTGATTTTAAAAGAAAAAGTTTTCACAAATCATGAGTTTTAAATTGAAAGAATAAACGGGATGTTACACGGCCTCACTAACCATTCGTCGATCTGTCCCAGCATAATCCAGGGACCCGCTATGTGATAAAGACTCGACTCCAATCGAATCACCTGATAGCTATTGCTCCAATAAACACCGACCCACAACCGGTATGAGTAGCAATGGCATACTCCGAAAGCTAACAAACAATAACAAGCAGGGATGATGGATTTGCACGTGTGAGGGAGATCGTGGCTGGCCAAGCATAGAAAGGGTAAAAGAGAAATAGTTTAATGAAATTATGTTTTCTAAGGTTGTAATTAAACGGTTATGTCCTTTGTTAAAGTATTTATGCTTTTGTAAGGTTTTGCTAAACTGAAATGTTTTAGATAAATGATTTTGTATGACGCTTCCGCAAAGATTTAAATAAAGGTTTTTCTTTACGCTTTCACAATGTTTTACAAAATGATGATTTTATAACGCTTCTACATAGTTTTATTAACTGGATTTTTATAACGAGTTTGACAAAAGAGTCAGTAGTGATCTGGTTAGATGCACTCTAATATGTTTGTTTAAAAAGAAAATTTTGAAAAAAATTTCATGCATTTTAAAGGATTTACAAAAATCTGGATCGTTACAGTAAAGTTTTTTTTAAATGATTTGTTTTCCCAAGCTTTATATGTATTGTAATTGTTTAAGGGGAAAATATTATCCTATTTTGACTGGAACATTGAATTGATTTGTTGATTAACTTTGTTTGACCTTCCCTATTGGATTTTTCTTATTATGACAATAAAGGGAGGAAGTGAGAGTAAGGTGTTTGTTAGAAAAGCATAATTTGCATAAAATTAAATGTGAGAAATTGCATAACTAAGAGAAAGAAATCATGTTATGCAATGCTATATGTACATGCTTAGGATAGGTAATTAAACAATATATTATGTTTTGTCATCATAAAAAAAAAGGAAATTGTTTGCCTAATAGGCATTAAACTATTTGATTTGATGATGAAGGTGTTATTTGTGTAAGTAAGTTCCTTAAGTTGTTTATTATGAATTGTGTAAATATATTATTTTTATTCATTGGAAATACCCTTAATATGGGTATTATTGCCTACTGACGTGTTTACCTCAGTCCATGTAGCCGATAGTATGATCATTGGGACTTAGAGAATTCCAAAAATGCAAAAACAAAAGAAGAGGTCAACTAAAGGAGCATGGAGGTCGACCAAATTTCCAAAAATCTGAAGAAGCGGTCGATTAGTTCAAAAATGATCGACTGGCCGAAATGACAGATTGCATGAGTTTTCATTCCGCTGAAGAAGCTGTCTGTGACGTCCCGCCTCAAAAATAGTACTTTCTTTTGTTTTCTCTTTAATTTTTCTTGTAAAAATTTTTCTTTTTCTTTTTTTTTTTATTTACTTCAAACATGTGATCGTATATACTTAAGTTTAACATGGAAATCAAAAGTGCGTAAATAAATCATAGCAAAGTAGAAACCTTCCTAAATGCATTAAATAAAGTTTAGTGTTTAAAACATAAACATAATTAATGTTCCAAAATATGATTTTAAAGTAAGGGTAAGAGTTAATGTTTTACAAAACATGTTTGTTAACAAACCCTTTCAAAATAGTGAACTTCCCTTTTTCTCTTGCCATAATTCTACTCGGGTCATGATTCGTCCGAAAAGCCCACAGGCTCAACGGGAAATGCGTCATCCTCTGCTCTTGGCATTTTCATATCGTTTCCTACACCACAACTAATACGTGAGCCTAAAGGCCCAGTAAGGAATTGGGATTATGCAGTATGATTATGTCTCTCTTTATTTCTTCTTGGAATAGGTACCATCCTAAACTAATCTTTTCTTTACTTTCGTTCTTTCGTTCATTCATTCGTTACTTGTACATAGAGTGGAAGATGGGAGCCCATGTGTGAGAGAATAGTCTTGGTCGCCTTCTAACCTCCTATGTGTAGCTGGTCTCGTTCCCTACGAGGGAGGGGTGTAAGTCTAGTTACCAGGTTAGATTCGAAGTAGCCCTCCGTCCCCTAACTTCTCATCATTCACACTTTTGTTCATTTCATTTAACATTTTCGTCGCGTAATATATATGAGTACCACCCCAAAGTGGCACTTCTTACTTGGTTCTATTATCATGATGCATGTTGATACAGTATAATAATGACAATAATTGAATAGCACATACAAAGGCAATTAACGATAATTGAACAGTGCACATCATTAAATAACAGTAAATATAACGAACAATTATAGCATTTAATTGAAACAACGAATATGAATATCATGCTTGAATTTTCAGAATATAGTAGTACAAGAAAATGGAAATTCAGCATGCTTCTATAAGTGAATAAGCAAAATATACAGTGAACATGTGCGAATTATCATGCTTCTAACAATGAAATTATACAGTGAACGAAAAAGGGAATTAAAAAGCTTCTAATCGGTAATTTCCACAAGATGCATAAAGGAATTAAACATGCTTAACCATTTTAAATGAATATGTATATAACAAGTAAAACATGTGTTGGTAGATCACAAGAGTTAGGAACTTACTTTACCGTTATAGAATAAAAATTCAGATTGACAACACAGGCTCATTCATAGAACAACAACTCCTAATTAACACAGAGATTTTGAATAATAGCAATAACTAGACAGTATATCTAGCGAGTTATCATGACAGCACGTAATGCAATAAACAATACATTTACAAAACAGAATCATCATAAGTGAACAGAACAAAATCGTCATAAGTGAAGGAAATCCTAGCTCATTCATGCTTAACTTCGTTCATGCTTAATCTCGTTCCAGTAACAAACATTATCAACTAACAGTGAGCATTATCTATTGTCAGTAATCATTATCAACATCTCTAATTAACAAGTATAGCATTGAATGGAAGTAGAGAATTTACAACAAAGAATTACATCATGCACACATACTACTTGTGGGTAGGGCCTCCACTGGCCAAGACATTACTCAAATCTTTACCCTTGTTAAAGAAATCAAACACGGACAATAAAATGCCCTAGCTTACAGAGTCTCACTTCACCCACATATCACGCTGAATAAATCACACAAGCTCACAGTCACTCACAATTTCTACTGGACGAGTTTCTCTCTCACACGCAGAAAACTCTCTCGCTCGCAGGGGGAAAATGAATTGGGAAGGAGATAGAGAAGGGCTTAAATCATTACCTAGAGAGAGAGAGAGAGAAAGAAAGAGAGAGAGAGAGAGAGAGAGGGATAGGGACAGGTGGAGGAAAGCAATGCGTCGACATGGTCCAGGTTTTGGGGCTTTTCTCCGTGTAAGGTGCGTTCGATTTAATTGATAAAACGACAAGGATTTCTATTATTGAATCCCTAATATTCGTAGGTCTAGCACTTTTCAGATGTAGGGCTACGTCTGAATCATCCGAAACTGTCCAGAAATTGGACAGATTCAAAACCATTGTGTCCGCCTGAATCGGCATGCGTCCGAAACTATCTAGATAGAGGCAAGGGGAAAATTTGGATGCGGGTTTTCTGTCCTACTGCGTCCCAAAACATTGGAACAATGCCCCATGTGATTTTGGATGCAACCTTACGGCAGCGTACATCCAAAATCGTCAGTGGTATATTTTCTCCATGCATCCAAAATCTCAATTTTAGATATTTATGGCCAAATTTTTCGCACGTCAATTATTCCACGATGTTAATCACATATATAAATGTTATAATTTAACAAGCACTGTCATGCAATGTAATAAATTAATTATTCCTCAATTAATTACATCACATATATAGGAAAAATATTATCGGGGTGTTACACTATCGACGATGAATAAATGGTCAACCGCAATAGTACATAGATTGCTCATTATTTCTGCGGTCAAGGAAGTGATTGATCAACCAGTCGAGCAAGAAATAGGAACTGTGAAGAAGCAGTCGATCGGTATGCTAAAATGGTCGACCGCCCAATTGAAATTCACAACAGTAACATTCTAACGGTCGGGAGGCAGTCGATCAAAATAGAGGTGGTCAACTGGCTTCATAGTTTCTATATATAAAAGACACTCTGAAGCTCAAACTATTGAAGTGAGAATCGTAGCGAAGCTCTACCAAATTTTATACTCATTTCCAAATCAAGCATAGAGTGTCAAACCTAATTTGTAATTTTCATTTTACATTTCTATATTACTTAAATGGTGAAAGGCTAGATTGACGCCCGTGAAGATCAATCCAGAAGGTGACGCTCTATGAACAATCTGTAAAGGTTTGATTGCATCTATGAAGTTAATCATCACTAACCGGGAAGGTTCAGTGATTTAAGGATCTCTGAGTTGTGAACTTAGAGTGTGAACATAGGCTGAGGTTACCAAACCGCGTGAACATATCGGTGTCTTCTCTCTAACCCTTACTATTATATTTGTTATTGTTTATTTTCTAATTGTGATAAATCACTTAGGGTTAGAAAAATTTATATCGCACGAAAACGTTAGGTTGCCTAATTCACCCCCCACCCCCCAATAAGCGAGCAAATGGTCCAACAATTTTATGATTACTGAACCGAGGATGTGATGCTCTTTTGAGTGCAATGAAAGATGTTATGTTTCCTTCCAGCTATTATGATGTCAAGGATTTGTTGTTTTGTTCTTTGTGTTTGTTTTATGTTCTATGGGCCGAAGATGTTATTGCATGTGTTGCATGAAGATAGACGTAGGTTTACTCCCATCTTATGTTGATGTTGAGGATCAGTTATTGAGATTCTGGTTGATGTAGATTATGACAATTCTATTAATGATGAAAAATACATTTGAGGATTCATACTGTTATTTGCTTAATTGTTGCTTTTTGTTTTGATGAACGATACTAAGAATATGTTTCCCCTGCATTACAATGATATGGTCATGCATGGGTCTGCATTTAAGAAAGATAAAAAGATGATAAAATGTATGTAAATGGGGACTGAGATCAGGCTATCCCTAGAGGTTGAACAGGTGGGGCATTAGTCAGTTAGCTTGCCTACAATGAGGTTAAGGTTGGCTGGCATGAAGGGTTGTTAGGTCGTCTTGCGTTAAATTGCATGGTAGCTAATAGTGGACTCCCAAAATGGTGGAGTTAGTCTCCCAAAATGGTGGAGACCTCCCAAAATGGTAGAGAAAAGTGGTGTGTACCCTACTGCCAAGCCTACTCATTCCCGAAAGAGAAAGAAAAAAGAAAAGAATGACAAAGAAGAAAGAAGAAAGATGAAATTATGTGATGCACCACAAGTCCCAATTACTCAGGCCCGATCCAAGAGGATCATCATTTTTCTAACACACTATTATTTTGTAGGGGAAACCACACTTGATGAACTTGAAGAGGAGCCTTTTCAAGAAGATAAGGGAATGCCAAAACACATGCTCATTTGGAAGTCCATTACAACCCCTCGTCTAGCAAAATTGACCCGAGGCCACATCGGTGCCCACATGACCGAGGAGATTCCTTAGTTAGAGATATATTCTTTTTATGCATTGACATGTTTTATGAACTTAATTTTGATTGAACTACTAGATATTGGGTTTTTTTTTGTTAGTTTTAGGATGTTTGAAACTTGGTTTTTTTGGGAGTGCTCGTCTAGCATGTTAGCCGAGCATTCATGGATAAATTTTGATTAAAAGGACACTATTGTAATTTCGCTTTAGGACAGCCTTAAGGGAGTATTTAACCTTCCTTAATGGTGTCCTAAAACCTAATTTTGAATCATATTTCTAGTTGCTGCTTGCGTTGATGGGTTCTCCCTCTCAATCCCTCTCGACTCCTCTTGTATAGGTGCATACCGAAGCTAGAAGCCAAAATTGTTCCACTTACTGTTCTTGTTAGGTATTGAAGAGGAACCCTTATAATAAACATCTCCACATTTCTCCTTGAGGTGTTTCCCCACCGTGGAGGTTTTAGAAGACCTAAAGATAATAAGGTGGAGTGGTCTTTGTTGCAAGGGCCCATTAAAGTCGCCATTTCTGATTGTGAGATTGGTGGACCAGCTTATAATTGTGTGATGTTTTCTTTAAATGTTGGTTGTGATTCTACTCTTGGATTCTTGGAAGTGAATGTTCTCCAGAATATATTGAAGTGTGCAAGTGATGGCGTGGATTGAATGTGATTTTACATTTTGTTTCAACTTTTGTTATTGGTGCGCAAAACTATTTTATTTGGTCATTTTTGGAGCAGCTTCTTGTTGATTGCATAACTCTGTCTTCGAAGCGATTTGAATAGAGATTTTTGGAGGGAATCTTTGCCTCTATTAATTTTATGCACCCTCCAAATTTGGTAGCAATTGGACATTGGGAGTGAAATATATAGCATTTTCAAATCGGGTATTCTGAATTTATTTTCCTTGGTGTATCTTCAGGCAATTCCCCTCCATTAGCATAAATCTCTCCTCGTGATGAGTTAGCATCTGATTTTTGGTAGAGACTTTTGGTTCTGTGATTTCTACATGCCTTTGAAAATTGAAGTTAATTGGCTACCTACATCAAATGTTGTCAATGTTTTATGTAAGTGTTCTGTTTTGAGTACCCGATTTGCCCGTGGTACATCATTATGTCATGAAAAGTTATGTTCATGGTATTTTGCATTACTTGCTAAGTCTTAGACTTATAGATTAACATTGCATTATAGGTAAGGAAGAAATGCAGAAGCTTGCCCATAGTGAAGACTTGGTGTTGTTGGGGTTGCTTGGTCGGGGATCATGGTTGAGGTTTGACAACCAATTTTTGAAATGGTTTCATGACAACTTCTGTTTTGTTTAAGGTTTCATTGTTTTAAGTAGTGGATTTTATACTTATGTTGTAAAGGACTTTTAAACATGGGTTTTGGCAAGAATTATGTTATGATTTGGTGTAAGTTTTCCATTGCAAAGATTTTACAAATGCATGGTTTAGAGTTGGTTTAAAATAAGGTTTTATTTCAAATGTTATTTAAGTGGCAAATTTTCAACTGTGACGATTTGAAAAAGAAAAAATATATATTACAAAAAATTAAGCTTTACGGAAAGGGGTGTTACAGTAACAGTTGCAAAATTAAAATTTGTTAAGTTTTCTTTTAATTAGGAATTAATTTATTTTAATCAACTTTTATGGATGGTTTGCTAAAACCCATCCCTACTATTCTGCCATTAAAAGGGTATCTTGTGGGAGGAGATTTGCATCTCAACAGTAAGAAGCCTTCAAAGAGTGGAAGATTGAACATCGAAAGCAAAGTTTTGCTAGGAGACTGAGTCCTTGGACGATGAGTGAAATTTCTTAGAGTTGTACAATAAAAAAAACTTTCATTAGTAAAGGCCAAGATTTAACATCCAATTTCAATTTTGGTTGCATTTTTTCAATTAGGATACTATATGTACAAATTTGGGTTCGAAGACATTGGAATTTTGGCTATCAACAAGAGTTAAATTCAACATAAACTTTTATTCATCCATGATTCAAAATTGGAGTTATATTGAAAATTTTTAGACTTGTTTTTAATATTAAAGTTTTACTTTTTGGACTTAAATTGTCAATTTTTCAATGGAAATAATGTTTAGCTTTAATTTTGTGTGTTGTAGATCATTTGAGTCTCAAATTCGTCAGAAAATCTAAGAAATCCTATGATGTTGTGCGGCCGATGTCGAACAAGAAGAAAATTGGTCATGGCTCAAGAAGTACTGAGCTATAGCCCAAGCTCCTCTACCTGGCTGAGATGCGGCTCGACTAGGAGAAAGATGTGGCCTAAAGGCTAGGGCTAGGAATCCATATTCTGTTTGGGTCGCAGCTCAGGACATGTCTTTAGGCCATTTTGGACTTCAAACTTAATCATTCTTAAGTCATTTCAAAACTCATTCTGGTACTATTTTGAGCTATAAACTCAATCGTTCTTGAGTCATTTTATTTAGTCTAAAGTTTGAAATTAAAAATGAGGAATTTTAATACTAATTTTGTAATATCATTATCATTAGATTTTGAGACTTAGAGTTTAGACTCGGTGTATATTTGACCTTCCTAGTTTGGATTGGATTTCGGTTGTTGGTAGGCCTACTTGTTGTAGGGGTTTAATTTTCTGTCATTATTTTCTAAATTTTTACTTGAGATGTGTTCTCATGTAAAATGACATATCTATTTTGATGGCTTGTCGATTTTCGTATTGTATATATATTTTCACTAAGCATATCAAAATTTGAGCATGCATAACACTTTGTTTGATCGTCGTGGTTGTGTCAACCAAGTTTGATTGACTCATGTTTGGGTTGTACTTTCAGTGAACACATCTGACTATTGAAGGATGTGTTTATTTATGATACTATTAACTATAATAATGGGACAACTATATATGTTTTGGCCTTAGGTGCAAAACTCTACACCTTATTAGGGTTATTGTAGTTGTTGCAATCACCTGAGTATCCCTATTATTTATTTATGTTACTATCGATGGCATGGTATACTCGGAGTCCATGAGTGGATCCATTTTCACTATTATTTTTCCATTGATAGTAACGGCCTATTTTACATATGAATTGCGCTATAGTGGAAATTTTTGACATTTGCCCTACTAGTCATTTTCTATTTAGTTTTATTTAAATGTTTTATTCATGATAGGCTCACATAAATCTTTTATACTTTTACGTTGAATGTAAAACTCTATCCCCATTTGTAACAACCTAATTTTTCTTTCTTAAAATGTGTAATTTTGAAAATATTTTTCTTTTATAAATACAGCGGAAGACTTTTATTAGTAAAACAAAACAGTTGAAAATACGATGAATAAAATATTTTCTTTTATAATTCAAATACTTTACAAAATTATTTACAAACCATTTTTCTTTCTTTAATCTTTTAGCCTAGCTAGCCACAAGATCTTCATGTGTAAATCCTTCATCAACTGCTCCTTAACCTGTTTTTGCATGTACCTACATCACAATAATTAACTATGAGTCTAAGGCTTAGTAAGTGATATAAAATAAATATGTAAATGCTACGTAGCTTTTAAAATGCGTATGCAGTTTTCTGTTTTCATTTTCCTTTTTCATTTTTCTTTATCGTTATCTTGATCTTAACTCTACTTTATCTTGACAAGCATTAGAGATGTCTAATCTTGACGAGGAAGAGCGGTCAACTCAAACTCACACCTCGTCACACATATTTACATTTCTTTTGTTTCTTTGTCGGACTTTACCTACCGGTCCATAAAAATGTCTATTTATGTTTCTTTTGTTTCTGTGTCGAGGTTTACTTACTGGTCCACAAAAATATCTATTTATGTTTATTCACATTTCATTTCCATTTCCATTTCCTTTTCAAAACCATGCTTAAAATGTATTTTGTAACATTTTGGAAACCATGATGCATAAATGCTCGGGAATACATACAATTCTATATCCTCAAAGCATGATCAGTATCAATCCTATAATCCTCAAAACATGATCTGTATCAAATCCTTAATTTAAATCTATAAAAATATCATTAAAAGAACTTCATTCTAATAAACACACAGCAAGCATCAATACGCCCTCAATACATAATCAATATTTTAATATTCTAATAAAATAGTAAACAGTTAGTAAACAATTCCTAACTCTTGTGATGCAGACCCAAAAGATCAAAACACATACAATATCAACTTACCTAGTGTCCTTAGAGCGTTTCTACACTTAAGTCCTTCTTCCTTTTTAATACCTTCAAAACAATAAAACCTATTCATCAATAATTATCTCAATTTCTAAAACCTATAACTTGATACCATTATTCCTCATTTAATAGTTTTTAACAACCAAAACACACTCTGCTAGATTGACCAACTGATCCCTATTCTCCACATTTTTCTTCACTTCACTGTTTATCATAATTGTACATATTAGACATTAAAAATTCTTCAACCAATTCCACACAGCAATAGTTAAACCTACTTATCTTCAACAATAATCATCAACAAAGAACAAATCAAAGAGTTAACTCTTATCCATTAGAGCAAGCAGTAAATAGAAAGAAGACTGTATCTAATCAATAGGGCATACATTATTCAAAATGTTCATAAATAAATAGAGAGCATTTCACTTTATCGAGTAACCAGGAATAACAAGCTACTAGAAACAAAGGCCACATCATTTACCTAAAATCCATAAAATAGTCATGAAACAACTCAGTGTACCTGAAGAACACTCGAGAAGCCCGAGAGTAGGGAGCTCCTCCTTCCCCTGCTTCTTCCCTTTCTCACTACTCCCTCTTGATCTCTCTCTCTCTCTTTCTCCTTGTATCCCTTCACTTCTCACTCTAGAACTTCTCCACATGCCTTTGTCTCTTCTTTGTTTCTCTCTTTCTCTCAGTTTCTCTCTTTTTCTTTCTCCTTCTTCTCTTTCTCGGCCTTCTCGTCTTCTCTAGAGGCTCTCTCAATTTTTCTCTTAGGCTATCTCTCTGTCTCTCTTTCTTTTAATCAGAAGCTTCCCATATACATCTCACATAACCCCTATAAAAGCTCACCTAACCTCTTGTCCATAATGCCATTTGTAAAGTGGGACGCATGGCAGAATCACAGAAAATGCCTCCTCGGGATTCCCATGCACTATCAGATCAACGCCTAAAATCCATATCTTCAGCATTTCATGTGGGAGCGGTTGATTGGCGCTCGACCACCAAAATTTGCTAGTCCAATGCTTAAATCCTGCTTCCTACATTTTTCAGTGGCGGTCGATATTACAGGTCGATCAATGATCGACCAATCCAACGCCTTTTCACCTTCATTCCATTTCTTTGCTTCTGCCACTTTGCCACTATGATATTCACACCTCTTCACCCAATTGATCCTTGCTCAACCGATTCCACACATCAATTCTCACTGCCACTTTCACCAAGTCTTAACACTCCCTTCACCAAAAACACATACAACATAATCTTCCAATTTCATCCACCAAATCCTATTAACACCCAATTAAATTCTTAATTATCCTTAATTTTATCTAGAAAAATTACGGTATTAGATTTCATAATAAAATCATCCTATAATCTCTAATAGTTCATAGTTATCATTCTCCTTATTCTAAGCTTAACGTGACACAAACATTTCGGGTATTACATTCATCCTTCCTTAATAAAATTTTATCCACAAAATTTAGACTAAGGTAATCACTTCCTCAGCTTAACCACCAAAACAACCATTAACATTCATAGCCTAAGAGTATCCAACACAATTTACTATATCATACAATTACCCAAAACTCCCGAAGGATTTCATTATTCCTACTTCGAAAAAATATAATGGCTTATCAAAACACTAACTTACATCTAGGTCACTTAACTGTCTTTTACATTTGCTGCTAGAGAAAAACTTTTGTCCAAAT
Source organism: Begonia loranthoides (assembly GCA_022433065.1). Lineage (NCBI taxonomy): Eukaryota > Viridiplantae > Streptophyta > Magnoliopsida > Cucurbitales > Begoniaceae > Begonia > Begonia loranthoides. Next base: position 23,850,959 of record CM039475.1, on the reverse strand, counting down.
TTCTTTCCTTTCATTAGACAATGTGTGGCAAATATTCGCAATATTACCAACTTTATTGCATTTAAAACATCTCCAAACCCATCCATGAATCCACATCAACTACATACCATTATATCTAAGGAGAAAATTCACATAAATAGCACACATACTAGAGCCTTAATGTCTTTATACACCAAAATATAGATTCTGTATGCGACACCACAAGGTACGTACACTACATATTGCATCTTCCATGATAGAAAACACCTTCAGTGCCACCATTTCCTGCTCCTTAAGCCAAAATTGGACAATCATTGGCAGAATAGCCAATCTCATTACCTTTAAGACATTGCTTTGAATCAACAAGACACCTTCTGAAATGAATTCTTTTACACTTTTGATACTGTTTAGCTCTTGAAGATCCAACATTTTCTCTTTGAAACAATGTGTCTCCTTGAATACGTTTCCCATTTACTTATGACTCACCCTCATAAAAGGTTCCTTTGATCCCCTTATCTCTAGTTGACCTTCCATCATTCAAATCCTTTCTTCTACGCTTGCTGGATCAAAATTATTTCCTTAAAAACACGGTGACTTTAGTTATCGAAATCCTTATCGCCCCAAATCTTTGGGAACCGTTAGTTATTGGTTTCTCTATTCTTCTAATTCCCTACTCTGCTCCATAAATTAACTCTAACGTTCTAACACTTCCGCCAGTCTACTGACCATTTCATCTCTTGGATCCCTGTTCCGTCTTAATTCCCTCACCATTTTGTCCCATTCAACTACGGAGTTTATTAATACTTCAACCGTGTTTCTAAAATACAACATCCTTTCATATCTTACACCATTGGACATTTCCTAGCAAAATGACCAACCTCGCCACACTTAAAACATTGACGAGATCTAACCAGACATTCTCCCTCATGATTTTTCTTACACCTTGGGCAACGATCTCCTTGTTGGCCTCCTTCCTCAAAGGATCGCTTTGCCTCAAGAATTGGTTTTTCGCCTCTTCAATTTCAAGGAACTTTGCCACAATCTCTACGTAGGCCACATCTTGAACACTAAATATCTTATCACCTCTATAAATCTCTCCAAGTGCTGAAACTATCGATCCCCTAAAATGGTCAACCGATTCATGGTCTCCTTTTGCGATTGATCAAATACTCATCCAACGTTTCTTCATACACTTGTCTTTAAAATTTTCAATCCCCAACATTCATTAATTTAATACTTAATTAATCCAAAATGCCCTTCTAAATCTAATTAGTGATGCTCATCTACATTTTCGAATAACCCTCAACTGTAATTTCTTTGCTCACGTAATCATGTATAGGTTAACTAGTCTCTTCATCATTTGCAATAGGAGGAGCGATCTTCTCCAATTCCCCTTTCTTCTTATAAGACAAAGTGGGGCAACACTTAGCAATATGTCCTCAAAATTCAACTTCGTCTATAGCCCTCAAATGCTCTTCTAGTCCATGAAAATTCTACCCTCTATCTACATCTTTGCTACGTAGTAAACATCACCTAATGGTCTACTTGATTTAGTTTATACCAGAATTTCCTTTTACCACTTCCCCTTTCCAATTTATAAAAATTTGGGTAGAGTTTCCCTTGTTTTTTTACTCTCCCAAAGCTACATTCATACATCCTACAATCAAACCCAAGCATTTTCAGAAAATTCTATTTCTATTTTATGCATAATCAATGAAGCAACATACACAACTTCACCTAACCCACAATTATACAATCTGTTTTTCCAAATCAAATAGGCTAAATACTTCCTATTATTGATAATAGTTCCTATTATTAATCGTTCTTGAGTCATTTTATTTAGCTTAAAGTTTAAAATTAAAAATGAGAAATTTTGATACTAATTTTGTAATATCATTATCATTAGATTTTGAGCCTTAGAGTTTAGACTTGGCGTATATTTGACCTTCTTAGTTTGGATTGGACTTCGGTTGTTGGTAGTCCTACTTGTTGTTGAGGTTTATTTTTCTCTCCAACATTTGCATTATTTTCTAAATTTTTACTTGAGATGTGTTCTCATGTAAAATGACGTGTCTATTTTTGTTTCCTTGTCGATTTTCGTATTATATATGTATTTTCACTAGACATATTTAAATTTGAGCATGCATAACACTTTGTTTGATCATGTTCATCAAGTAAACCAAATTTGATAGACTCATGTAGGGTTGTGTTTTCAGCAAACACATTAGACTATTGGAGAGTGTGTTTATTTCTGATACTATTAACTATAGTAATGGTACAGCTATACATGTTGTGGCCCTAGGTACAAAACCCTAAACCTAATCAAAGTTATTGTAGTTGTTACAATCACTTAAGTATCACCGTTATTTATTTATGTTACTGTCAATGGCATGGTATACTTGTAGTCCATGATTGACTCCATTTTCACTATTATTTTCCATTGACAGTAAAGGCCCATTTTATATATGTATCGCACACTATAGTGGAAATTTTTGACATTTTCTCTAATACCCTGAATTTTTATATTGGAATTTAATAAGGTTTAATTGGAATGTAATTGAAGGTATTTTGATTGATTAGATAATTATCAAGGTATTACCAATGACATAATCATTAGATTATAATTTCTTGGAATTTATGGGATGATGATTAGGATTAAATTGGAGGGGTATTTTATTGGGTTTTAATTCAAAAGGGAGAAAAGAAATGAGGGATTAATTAGAATTAAAATGTAAAGATAATTAATTAAGTGGGTTTAAGTGAATAAATTAAATTGGAGAATGTAATTAAAATGGAGGTTTGATGGATATGAAAATCAGTTCAATTCATGCTAATTGATGGGTCAGCTTTTATTTTAATGAAATCACTAGGGGATATGAAATTAGGTTATTTTTAGAAGAGAGGAATTGGGAAGAAGAGGGAGAGAGGACCCGAAAGGGGGACGACAAGGACCGGGCAAGAGACGCATCGCGAGCGCGGCTGCCGGCAACGACGTGGTGACCACTTCCACAGACGGCGATGTCCAGACAAGCGGCTGCAGGCGATGAGGAACGGCGACATGGTTCACTGGTAGGGCTCAGAATTGGAGCTCTCGAGGGTGTGGTTTCCAGCAACGATATGAGGTATGTTTGGTCGAGTCTTCCTCCTCCTTTGCGCTCTATTGTTTAGGCATTGGCAGGGGGCATTAGCAGGGGACAAAATAGGCGACTTCACGATGGGTAGGGGATCGAGTCGGGCTACAATCGGGTGCTCTGACCCAGGTATGACTGAACCCAGTCTAGCCAGTTTGGATTGGACCGTAGATTGCCAAATTGAATCTCCTGGATGCCTCTCTTTCTAGCTAATTGCCCACTACAGAAAGTGAAGGGATGGACATGGAATTAGGATGAATCTTCCACGTAGCTATCCTTTCCAACTGGCATCGCACTCGGCCGGAAGGGGAGAAGACAAACGAGATAGTCTCTAGAAAAGCAGAAGGATTTGCGGAAATGCTGTCAGGTGAAATTATTGAGCAGAGAGGAGAAGAGAAATAAATGGACAAAGAGCTCGTCGGTGGTAGAGAGCTAGAAGCCGAGAGAGAATGCAAGGAAGGTTGGAGCTCCTGATCTCGGGTCTGCCCTGTCCAAATGGTGAGCTTCCCTTCTCTATAAGTAGTTAATTGGATTTTGTTATGGTCCTTTAATTCTTGTTTTAAGATTAAGTATAACTCTTGTTACTTGAAATGAATATTTGTAATCTAGTTGGATGGAATAGTCTGATGTTTTGGATTTCTGGATGAGTTGATTGGATGAAATATTCTGTTGGATTTGGTTCTAAGTTGGGAAATACTGTTTGATTTTATGAAGAAAAGAGGTTATGTATGTTGGGTGTATATCTGGATCGATACTATGTTGCTTGGATTTATGGTCTGAAATGTTTAGTTGATAATTATACGTTGTTGTTGGATGAACTTGTTGGGTGTGATAAGATAAGTTGTTGATTATTGTCTGGATGAGATATAAAATATATGTTTTGTACATTTGGATGGATTATGATAATTTGTCTTTTTCCTATGAAATAAGTTGGACTGTTATAGCTTGATTGACAAGGTTGGGTGATATTGTTCAATTGTTTGATTCTATGACGTGAGTTATTAGGTTATCGATTTATTTTGAAGTCAAGTCACTAATCGGATTAATGTATAGTATGGAAAATTGGATAAGTACAGTTTTATATCTCATTTCGGATATTATTGTCGAGCGTTGAATTATGGGCCAATAATTCATGGATGAAATTATGATGATAATTGTGGGTCTAAATAATTCATAGATGAAATTACGTTGATTTTTGCTATATGTTAAGCTTAGTTTCTAGTCGTTATCAATCGAGATTAATTAATTAAGCCGAGTTATAATTAATGAAATAGTTTCATTTAAGAAACTCTAGTAAGCAACATATAAGAATTAAGGATAGAAAAGATGATGAGATTAATAAGTTAATGAAGCGATTAGATCAATAATTAAACCTTGTTAAATTGTGAAGGTACTAAAGATGGAAGAAAAGGACAACGAATAAGTGTTGAACGCTTTAAGCAATTGAGGTAAGTGATTACATGTGTTTTGGTCTTCAGGCCCTACATCACAAGAATAGGATATGCACATTTCGTTGTTTATAGTTTTTAATAGCATGTTTCATTGTTTACAGTTTTTAATGGCACGTTTCAATGTTTAAAGCTTTATTAGTAGATTATTGAGCATGTTTATAGTATTTAATAACACGTTTCGATATTTACAGTTTTTAATAACATGTCACATTGGTTATAGTTTTTAAATACGTTTTGTTGTTTAGTGCTTTTATAGCATGTCTATATCTTTATAGCACGTTCTATTAATTGTATGTATGATGTTTAATTAGCTTCCTTATTTAGACATTAGAAGTTTTATGCATTCATAAGCATCATGCATCACGATTTTCAAGAGATTACGAAAATGGTTTTCACGCATAGTTTTAAGAAGAGAAATAGAAACGAAAAGAAAGTACAAAGAACGATTAAGAAAGATGAAAGATAAAGATTCTTGTAGTCTGGTATGTCACGCCCAGTACAAGAATAAAAGATAAAGAAAAGATAAGGTTTCTGTGGTACGTTATGTCACGCCTAGCACAGAGACAAAAGATAAAGAATAAAAGATAAATAAAAGATAAGGTTTCTGTGGTCCGGTATGTCATGCCTGGCACAAAGACAAAAGATAAAGAAACAAAATAAAGAAAAGAAAAGAAAAGATAAGCAAAAGAAAAGAACATAAAAGAGAAACAGATACGGATACTGAAACAGAAATGAAAACGGATACGAAAATGATATGAGCACAGATACGAAAACAGAAACTGAAACAGAAACAAAAACGGAAACTAGTTTCCAGAAATGGAAACGAATACAGATACGGATACGGATACAAATACGAAAACAGACACAGGAACAGATATAAAAATGCATACAATCACGGATACTGAAACAGATACAGAAATAGGAACAGAAACAGAAATAGAAATAGAAAGAAAGTATGTAAGCAAGAAAAGATAAAAGATGAAAGAAAGAAAAGAAAAAGAAACTGCATGCGGTTTAAAATTGCATAGCATGTGCATGTAGCATATTAGGTATTATCACTTACGGTGCCTTAAGCTCATAGTTTACTACTTACGTTGTAGGTACAAGTACGAGAGAAAATGATTAACAGATTAAGGAGCAGCTGATGAAGTATTTGCACGGGCAAATCTTGTGGGCTGGTTAGGCTAATGAAGTTAAAAAGGAAAAATGAGTTTTGTAAATATAATGTAAACGGTTTGTTCATTAATTTTTAAATGAATTTTTTATGCTTCCGCTATGTTTAAATGAATTGTTTATGCTTCCGCTATGTTTTAAAGAAAAAAAGAGATTTTACAAATAAGTCTTCCATTGTTAATAAAAATTTAAGTAACAAGGTTAAGAAAAGAGTATTTAATGGTTCAGTTTTTAGAAAAGAACTCTTATTTCAATTTAAAAGAATTAACAAAGTTTTAAGTAGTTTTATAAAAGTTTAAATTTGACACATTTTTTAAAGTAAAGAAAGATCGGGTCATTACAGTTGGTATCAGAGCGATTGTGTTTTAAAATCGGTTATGTATACCACCTACCAGCTCAAGCTTTGATATGAAAATACTCCATCAACTGCAAGTAAGTTACTAAAAATAATTTCCCTAAGTATTTATTTTAGTTAACGAAAAATAAATTCAAAATAAATAAATAGAATATACATAAAAGTAAATGGACAATATTTAGTTAAGTACCAAATAACAAAAATTTAAAAAAATGAAAACCATAAAATATATATTTTAAAAAGAAAGGGATGTGAACATAATCAAAGTAGATGGAATAAATATTTTAGATAGAATGAAGAACAATGAGCACATATTAGTTAAGAAATGTGATGGCAATAAAAGGTATCATGGCTAGAAGACAACGAACGACTGGGCAAGAAAGATATGTGAGTGTTGCGGATGAGATGATCAACCGATTGACGACGTTAGTGGAACTAAAATCTCATCAGTTGGAACGATAGTCCCAAAACTTGGAGAAGCTTATGGAAATAATTTGCGCGTGGAAATGAATGAGTTGCGGAACAACAAGTGTCAAAGCAGCAAGATGTAAGCTGGGAAAAATTGCAATGACTACGACCCCTCAGTTCGAGAGAGATACTACGGACCCAGACAGTGCGGAAGAATGGATCCAGATTATGGAGGATATGTTTGCACATGCACAAATAAAATAAGAGGAGAGGGTAACATGTGCTACGTTTATGTTGGTTAAGGATGCGAGATTTTGGTGGGACTCAGTTAAGATAATTAAGGACTTAGCTGCAATGACGTGGACAGAGTTCAAGAAGATTTTCTATGACAAGTATTTCAACCGCTCTATGACGACGAGAAATTTTGTAGAGTTTACTCAGCTACGACAGGAAGGATCAGTATCAGAGTATGTGCGCAAGTTTGAGGCATTGTCACGGTTCGCCTCACATATGGTGGACAGTAATGAGCATAAAGTACACCACTTTGTTGAAGGACTTAAGACAAAAATTCTTCAAGGTGTTATAATATCTGTAACTCAAGATGTGGATTATTCAGGTGTGGATTATTCGGATGTGGTATCAAGAGCTTTAGACATTGAAGAAATTAAGAATCGGATCTTGAAGCAAGACGACTATGTTGCGAGAATTCAGTTACATGAATGGAATGAAGTGAGTACATCCAGTGAAATTAAGAGGATGTTTGATGATAAGGATTAGAATGTGAAGGATAAGCAGGCGCAAAATGAGTCAAATACTACTTTGGTTAAGGTTCCACATGTTGGATTATGCGCTAATTGTCAGAAAAAGCACTTTGGAGAATTCATAGTCGGTGCCAAACAATGTTTTAAGTGCGGTGAGATTGGACATTTAGTCAAAAACTGTCCAATGTTGGAAAGGAAACCAGCAAAATTTGTAGCAAACTGACTTCGATCTCGGAGGATGGAAGTGAAAAGTGTGTTTGTAAGGTCATTTGAGCTTGTGTCGTGATGCGTAGTGTTTGTAATTTATGTTATTGCATTGAATTTTAGATCTAGAATTGGTGTTTCGAGCCATTAAGAATGTAATGTAAGTATTATTTAAGCAATTCTCGTTCAGCCAAAGTTGTGATTTGCATGTTGAGTTAAGAGAATCTTTACGTCGAGCAAATTTCGAGGACGAAATTTATATAAGGAGGGAGGAATGTAATACCCCAAATTTTTATATTGGAATTTAATAAGGTTTAATTGGAAAGTAATTGAGGGTATTTTGATTGATTGGATAATTATCGGGGTATTACCAAGGACGTAATCATTAGATTATAATTTCTGGGAATTTATTGGATGATGATTATGATTAAATTGGAGGGGTATTTTATTGGGTTTTAATTAAAAAGGGAGAAAAGAAATGTGGGATTAATTAGAATTAAAATGTAAAGATAATTAATTAAGTGTGTTTAAATGAATAAATTAAATTGGAGAATATAATTAAAATGGAGGTTTGATGGAGATAAGAACAGGTTCAGTTCATGCTAATTGTTGGGTTGGTTTTTATTTTAATGAAATCACAATGGGATATGAAATTAGGTTATTTTCATAAAAGAGGAATTGGGAAGAAAAGGGAGAAAGGACCCAATAGGGGGATGGCGAGGACAAGGCGAGAGACGCATCGGGAGAGTAGCTGCCGGCGACGACGTGGTGACAACTTCCACAGACGGTAACGTCCTAGAGAGCAACTGCAGGCGATGAGGAACGGCAACACAGTTCGCGGCTAGGGCTCAGAATTAGAGCTCTTGCGAGCGTGGTTTTCGGCAACGATTGGAGGTATGTTTGGCTGAGTCTTCCTCCTCCTTTGCATTCTATTGTTTATCGTTGGCAGGGGCCGTTTGCAGGGGATGAAATCGGTGACTTCGCAATGGGCAGGGGATCAGGACGGGCTGCAATCGGGTGCTCTGACATGAGTATGACCAAAAACGGTCTGGACGATTCGGTTTGGACTGTAGATTGCCAAATTGAATCTCTTGGATGCCTCCCTTTCCAGCTATTTGCCCACTACCAAAAGTGAAGGGATTGGCATGGAATTAGGACGAATCTTCCATGTAGCTCTCCTTTCCACTGGCATCGTACTCGGCCAAAAGGGGAGAAGACAAACAAGACAGTCTCCAGAAAAGTAGAAGGATTTGTGGAGATGCTATCGGGTGAAATTATTGAGTAGACAGGAGAAGAGAAATATATGTACAAAGAGCTCGCGGGTGGAAGAGAGCTGGAAGCCGAGAGAGAATGCAAGGATGGTTGGAGCTCCTGATCTCGGGTCGACCCAGTCCAAATGGTCAGCTTCCCTTCTCTATTATCAGTCAATTGGAATCTGTTATGGTTCTTTAATTCTTGTTTTAAGATTAAGTATAACTCTATTTACTTAGAATCAATATTTGTAATCTGGTTGGATGGAATAGTCTGATGTTTTGGATTTCTGGATGAGTTGATTGGACGGAATATTCTATTGGATTTGGTTCTAAGTTGTGAAATACTATTTGATTTTATGAAGAAAAGAGGTTATGTACGTTGGGTGTATATCTAGATCGATGCTTTGTTGCATGGATTTATGGTCTAAAATGTTTAGTTGATAATTATATGTTGTTGTTGGATGATCTGGTTGGGTGTGATAAGATAAACTGTTGCTTATTTTCTAGATAAGATATAAAACATATGTTTTGTACATTTGGATGGTTTGTGATAATCTGTCTTTTTCCTATGAAATAAGTTGGTTGGTTATAACTTGATTGATAGGGTTTGGTGATGTTGTTCTGTTATTTGATTCTGTGACGTGAGTTATTAGGTTATCGATTTGTTTCAGATTCAAGTAACTAATCGAATTAATGTATAGCAAGGAAAAATGAATAAGTACAGTTTTATGTCTCATTTCAGATATTATTGTCGATCGTTAAATTATGGGCCAATAATTTATTGATGAAATTATGATGATAATTATGGGTCTATAATTCATAGATGGAATTATGTTGATTTCTACTATATGTTACGCTTAGTTTCTATTCATTATCAATCGAGATTAATTAATTAAGCTGAGTTATAATTAATGAAACGGTTTCGTTTAAGAAACTCTAGTAAGCAACATATAAGAATTAAAGATAGAAAAAAAATGACGAGATTAATAAGTTGATGAAGCGATTAGATCAATAATTAAACGTTGTTAAATTGTAAAGGTACTAAAGAAGGAAGAAAATGATAACGAATAAGCGTTGAACACTTGAAGCAATCGATGTAAGTGATTGCATGTGTTTTGGTCTTTCGGGCCCTACATCGCAAGAATAGAATATGCACTTTTTGTTGTTTATAGTTTTTAATGTCACGTTTCATTGTTTATAGTTTTTAATGGCACGTTTCATTGTTTACAACTTTATTAGTAGATTATTGAGCATGTTTATAGTATTTAATAACACTTTTCGATCTTTATAGTTTTTAATAACATGTTACGTTGGTTACAGTTTTTAAATGCACATTTCGTTGTTTATTGTTTTTATAGCATGTTTATATCTTTATAGCAAATTCTGTTAATTGTATGTTGGATGTTTCATTAGCGTCCTTATTTAGATGTTAGAAGTTATATGCATTCATGAGCATCATGCACCACAATTTTCAAGAGATTACGAAAATGGTTTTCACGCACAGTTTTGAGAAGAGCAATAGAAACGAAAAGATAGTACAAAGAATGATTAAGAAAGATGAAAGATAAAGATTATTGTAGTCCAGTATGTCATGCCCGGTACAAGAACAAAAGATAAAGAAAAGAAAGGGTTTTTGTGGTCTGGTATGTCACACCCGACACAGAGACAAAAGATGAAGAAAAGATAAGGTTTCTATGGTCTGGTATGTCACACCCGGCACAAAGACAAAAGATAAAGAAACAAAAAAAAAGAAAAGAAAAGAACATATAAGATAAACACATACGGATACGGAAACAGAAATAGAAATGGATATGGAAACGATATGAGCACAGATACGAAAACAAAAATGGGAACAGAAACTGAAACGGAAACAGAAACGGAAATGAGTTTCTAGAAATGGAAATAGATACAAATACAGATACAGAAATAGACACGGGCACAGATACAAAAATGCATACGATCACGGATACCGAAATAGATCAAGAAACATGAGCAGAAAGAGAAACATAAAGAAAGTATGTAAGCAAAAAAAGATAAAAGACGAAAGAAAGAAAAGAAAAAAAACTGCATACGGTTTAAAATGGCACAACATGTGCATGTACCATTTTAGGTATTATCACTTACTGAGCCTTAGACTCATAGTTTCCTACTTGCGATGTAGGTTTTGGTTTTACGTTCCCTCGTACGACGGAATTATCGAGGTTCATAACAACGGTAACGTGCGTAACCTATGTATCATGAAAAACAATTTTAACATGAACATAAAACGAGTCGTTGTTCTAACATATTAATAATAATATGTATTCAAAAATCTTTATTTAGATCTAATCTAAAATATGAAGAATATTACCCATGTAGCTTACTTCACACGGGTATAAAATCAACCTTCGATCTTCTCTGCCAATCCTCCTCACCTCGAATAAGCACGTGTGGGCATGATGAACGAAACAAGATCACACTCAATTTATGATATATCGTATCCTCAACACATGAGATGATCTATTTTGGATTTAGAAAACACTTATCTAAAGCCAACATGGAAGACACAAATTTTGCTCTCAAAATGGATTCCTTAATCTCAAAGACTTCAACACTATTAACTTAACGAGGTTGGACCTCTATTTATAGTGGTATTGCTCTATAATGGCCATTATGGCATTTAGAGAAAAACACTACAAATTCCTCATTAAAGTTACAATTGATTTCATATATTTATAAAAATATTATAGAAATCAAAAGGTCTTGTCACCATAGTTCAACACTTGGCACTATGACATTAACTTCTTAATCTCTCATTTAAGTTATAATGCATTTATAACAAAAATGTTATGGCAAACAAAAAGTCTTGTCACTATAGCTCAATATTTGGCACTATGACATTAACTCAAATTTGACAAAATCTATTTTAAAAACTATTTTCAAAAGTTACTTTATATTTGTTAATTAATTGAATAATCAATAATTCAATTATTTCATCTAATGAAATATAACAAATATATTAACTATGACAACTTTTGTCATTTTGTCTTAATTAATTGAATAATCAATAATTCAATTATTTCATCTATTGAAAAATAAAAAACTTATTATTACGCGTATTAAATAATTAATTCATAATTAATTATTTAATCTTTTTTATTCATTTTTCTATTATTTGAATAATGATAGAAGCTGACAAACGAACCAATGGACCTATAGTTTTAAGCTCCAATAATATTGCGTTAATTAATATAAACTCCTTATATTAATTGACATAATTATTAACTCTAAAGTAATTCCACTAAATGCTTAGAGTTGCACTCTAAAAAACTATATAGTATATTTACTCTAATTAATGTCCATTGATATAGTCATTACATATGTATTAATCCTCCAGTTAGATTCACAATAGAGCTAGATTTATAATCCATTAAGCTCTCATATTGCATCTTTATCCTTGACTACTATTAGTTCTTGATTGACTAATTAATTCATAACGATTATGAATTGCGCACTAGTTATATGATCATTGAACTAACAAATAAGAGAATCTATAGAAATGGATTTCATTGTATAGATATTAACATTCCCAGCTATTCATTTTAATTCACTCCCAATATACAAGGTATACAAATCGTAACTCGTACAAAACTTTACCAAGTAAATAAAAGAATAAATTAAAATAGAATAGGAGTTTGTTAAATAGAACGAATTAAGATCATGCATATATGACCATCATTATGATAGAATTAATTTTTCTATATTTAATGAAAATTATCAGAACAATATAATTTTATCTGGTCCAGTCCTATATAATCATAGTATATAAAACATATTTATCTTATGTCACTACATATTTAGTCGGGATATGACTATACATTCTTAATGAGATAAACTATGTTTATGATTATGAACTATTTGAAGATTCCATACTTCAAATATAAGTCATGGACATATTCTTATTATTACTCTTTATATTTTATCCCACATATATAGAATATATATGTTATTATAAAGTTAGCATAAATAACCAATGACTTTTCTATGAATTTTATAAAATATAACATAAAATGTTAACATAATATCAATCAATATAAATTTATTCATATATTATAAAATTGTTCTACACATTTGCTTGTTGGGCTCATTACTCCCAACAATCTCCCACTTGCCCTAAAGCAAATAAGACATATCTCTAATCCCTAAGCCCTCTAGATGTTTCTCAAAAAATTTTACAGGTAACGTCTTGGTGAAGGGATCAGTAAGATTCTCAACTGAAGGAATCTTTAGAACAGTCACGTCTCCATGCTACACTATATCTCTTATCACATAATATTTTCTCTCTATATGCTTTATTCGTTTCTGACTTCTAGGTTCATTAGCATTCGCCATTGCACCACTATTATCACAGTACAAAGACAATGGTTTATCCATATTTGGAACTACTTCTAAATCACTAAAGAATTTTCTAAGCCACACAGCTTCTTTTGTTGCTTCACAAGCAGCAATGTATTTTGCTTCCATAGTAGAGTCTAAAATACCAGCTTGTTTTACTCTTCTCCAAACTATGGCTCCACCTCCAAGGAAGAAGATATCGACTTTAGATCATCTGTATCAGTTTGAAAATCAGAATCTGTATATCCAGTTGGAATCAAATCCCTACCAGAATATACTAGCATATAGTTTCTCGTTCTCCTTAGATACTTGAGAATATGTTTAGCTGCTATCCAATGATCTAATCCTGGACTTGACTGGAATCGGCTAACTATCCCTACTGCATAACATAAGTCGGGCGTCGTGCACAACATAGCATACATCAAGTTCCCAATATCTTATGCATAGGGGCTACGTCTCATATCTTCTTCCTTTTGAGGTGTGTTAGGACATTGCTTTTTAGAAAGAATAACTCCATGTCTAGAAGATAAATAACCTTTCTTGAAGTTTTGCATCGAATATTTGACAACCATTTTGTCAATATACAATGCTTGAGACAAAGCTAACATTCTATTTTTACGATATCTTATTAGACGAATCCCAAGAATGTAGCTTGCATTTCTTAAATCTTTCATTTGGAATTGCTTAGCTAGCCATGCTTTTATATATGATAATACTTATACATTATTCCCAACAAGTAGAATATCATCAACATACAGAACTAAGAAGACCACACACTTGTCATTGATGACCTTGTATACACAAGACTCATCAAGGCACTTTGTGAACCCATAAGATTTGATTGCTTCATCAAATCTCATATATCATGACCTAGATGTTTGCTTAAGTTCATAAATAAACCTATTTAACTTACAAACCTTTTGTTGTTCATCTTTATCTATGAAACCCTCTGGTTGCTTCATATAAATGGTTTCTTCAAGATGACCATTTAGAAAAGCCGTCTTGACATCCATCTGCCAAATCTCATAATCATAATGAGCTGCAATAGAGAGCAATATACGAATGGATTTAAGCATAGCTACAGAAGAGAAAGTCTCTTCATAATCAACTCCTTCCCTTTAGGTATAACCCTTAGCTACAAGTCTATCTTTGAATGTCTCTACATTCCTGTCCACTCCTCTTTTTCTCTTATAAATCCATTTACACCCTATAGGTTTCACCCCTTCAAGTAGAACTACAAGATCCCAAACGAAGTTGGAATACATTGATTCCATCTCAAGTTTCATAGCTTCAAGCCACGCTTCTTTGTTAGCATCTTCCATTGCACATCTAAATGACAATGGATCATCTTTTCCATCATCAGTAACAGCAACTTGTGCTTCACCTACCTGCCATATCGAGCTAGTGGTCATACTACCCTCTAGTTACTTCTAGGTGGCATGATGATCTTACTAGAAGTAGTTGTCTTCTGAGTACCATGTGGAACAACAACTTTTGTTATTTCTGATCTGATCTCTTCAGCATGAATTTCCTCCAAGACAATCTTGCTTTGAGGTTTGAAGTTTCCCATATTGTCATATTCAAGAAATGTGGCATTTGTTGATACAAATACCTTGTTATCTTGAGGACTATAGAACAAACCTCCTCTTGTGTCTTTTGCATAACCAATAAACATGCAAACCTTAGATCGAGATTCCAATTTTCCAGTCTTTCCTACTAGCACATGTGCAGGACACCCCCATATGCGAAAGTGTCTCAAACTAGGTTTGTGACCACCCCACAACTCTAAAGGTGTCTTAGGAATAGACTTAGATGGGACCACATTCAAAATGTAAGTCGTTGTCTTTATGTCGTATCCCCAAAATGATTTTGGGAGTGCAGAGTAACTCATCATAGATCGAACCATGTAAAGTAAAGTCCTATTTCTCCTCTCAGCAATACCATTTTGCTGAGGAGTGCTAGGTGTTGTTAGCTGAGATATGATCTCATGTTCTAACCAGTAATCCTTGAATTCATTATCAAGGTATTCACCTCCTCGATTTGATCGAAGGCACTTGATTCACTTATCCAATTGTTTTTCAGCTTCAGCTTTAAATTCTTGAAACTTTCTGAAAGTTTCTGATTTAAACTGAATTAGATAAGTATAACCATATCTTGAGCAATCATCAACAAAAGTGATGAAGTACTCATAACTACCTCTAGCCCTAGTAGTCATAGGGCCACATACATCAGAATGTATGAGTTCAAGTGGCTCTTGAGCCCTTCAACCCTTTGCAGAAAATGTCTCTTGGTCATTTTTCCCTCTAGACAAGATTCACAGATTGGTAAAGATCCAACATTTAAATCTTTTAAAGGACCGCCCTTCACAAGACTATCAATTCTATCTAGATTAATATGACCTAGACGAAGATGCCAAAGATATGCGTTATTATCATGAGAAATTTTAAGTTTTTTAGACTTAGCCAATTCTACTTTAAAAATTTTGTATTCAATAGTGATTTATTGTTGAACCTTATCACATAAAGTCCACTTTCCATAAAACCAGAACAAATATCTAGTCCATTTCTATAAATAATAACAATATTATTGTTAAAAGAAATTGAATAACATTGTTCAAATAAGTGAGAAACAGAAATGAGATTTCTAGTAAACCCTAGTACAAAATAAACATTATTCAATAATAAAAATTTATTCTGAAAATATAATTTTGTTTCTCCCACTGGTGAAGCTGAAACTAGTGCTTCATTGCCCACTCTTATAGTGAACTCCCCATTTACTAGCTTCCGATAAGAACTAAGCATCTATAATGAACAACAAACATGATTAGTCGCACCTGAATCAACTATCTATGGTGATAAATCATTCTCAACTAAACAAGATTCGATAACAAGTAAATCAGATTTACCTGTCTTCTTTTGTTTTAGCTCCTCGAGATACTTTTTACAGTTTCTCTTCTCTTTTGTGGCATTATCAACAGGGATCGAAGGATATTCCTTAGTCATGACAAACTTCAAGTTTTCATGCACAAGAATCATTTTCATGTTCCTTTTCCAGTTGACGAAATTATCACCACTCAATTTTTCAGTCTCGAGTAAATTAATCATAAAAGAAGACATTATGCTGTAATGAATAAATAAATAAAGATTAATATGATGAATAAAATTCATAAGAAATATGGCATGTAAAATTATGCATAAGCATGCTAAATCACTAAATAAAATGCAAATGTTATTATTGCCTCGATACATAATATTTTTCGTTAGGGTAAAAATATTATCTATTAATAAATTTATTCAAAATATCTCATATTTTCAAATTTTAATAACTATCGATTAGTTTTGGTCAAAATATGATTAACACATTATATCACATTTTTATGAGTGTATACCATCATTTCGGTTTTATAAAACTTAACTTATAATTGTCGTCTTAAGGACGGTCAACTATAAAATACATTTTATAAAACATATCTCTAAGAGATCAACCATTGTATTGATATAAGTGAACACTCTCCTTAGGGAGGACGATAACAAAGTCGTCTCGGAGCCCCGCTTAAATCTCACTTTGTTGTATCAACGATGAAAATCATGGAAAGTTACATTTAACCCTCCGCTCCCACTCATTATTTTAAATTATAGTAATTTTATAGAATATCACATATTTTATTAAATCTATATAAAAAATATTTAATCAAAATAAATTTATTTTATATATAGATTATGAATTTTATAATCATATTATAAAATTAATGATACTAAATAAACAATTTATTTAGCACTTACAAAATAATGTAAAAATTCTAACAATTAAAATTTTGCATTATTTTATTTTCTCACATAATTCATAAATATGAATTAATATTTTTTAATCTAATTAAAACTATTTAATTTTTAACAAACTAATTTATTAAAATTAAATAAATAAAATATATGCTAAGAACACATGTCAATGTGAGAAAACTAAATAATAAGTAGGCTCTATATGCAAGTACTATATGACATGTGAATGCATGATAATGATAGAACAACTTATATCAAATATAAAAGTAAATAAAATAAGTAGGCTCTAATACCAATTGTTGGTTTTTAGGTTCCCTCGCACAGTGGAATTATCGAGGTTCATAACAATGGTAATGTGCGTAACCTATGTATCATGAAAAATAATTTTAACATGAACATAAAACGGATCATTATTATAACATATTAAGAATAATATGTATTCAAAAATCTTTATTTAGATGTAATCTAAAAGATGAAGAATATTACATTTGTAGCTTACTTCACATAGGTACAAAATCAACATTTGATCTTCTACGCCAATCCTCCTCACCTCGAATAATCACGTGTGGGCATGATGAACAAAACAAGATTACATTCAATTTTTGATAGATCATATTCTCAACACATGAGATGATCTATTTTGGATTTAGAAAACACTTATCTAAAGCCAACACGGAAGACGTAAATTTTTCTCTCAAAATGGATTCTTTAACCTCAAATACTTCAACACTATTAACCTAATGAAGGTGGACCTCTATTTATAGTGGTATTGCTCTATAATGGCCATTCTGGCATTTAGAGAAAAACACTACAAATTCCTCATTAAAATTACAATTGATTTCGTACATTTATAAAAATGTTATGAAAATTAAAAGGTCTTGTCACCATAGCTCAACACTTGACACTATGACATTAACTTATTAATCTCTCATTTAAGTTATAATACATTTATAACAAAAATGTTATGGCAAATAAAAAGTTTTGTTACCATAGCTCAATATTTGGCACTTTGACATTAACTCAAATTTGACAAAATCCATTTTAAAAACTATTTTCAAAAGTTACTTTATATTTGCTAATTAATTGAATAATCAATAATTCAATTATTTCATTTAATGAAATATAACAAATATATTAACTATGACAACTTTTGTCATTTTGTCTTAATTAATTGAATAATCAATAATTCAATTATTTCATCTAATGAAAAATAATAAACTTATTATTGAGTGTATTAAATAATTAATTCATAATTAATTATTTAATCTTCTTTGTTCATTTTTCTATTATTCGAATAATGATAGAAGGTTGCGAAGGGACCGATGGACCTATAGCTTTAAGCTCCAATAATATTTTGTTAATTAATATAAACTCTTTATATTAATTAACATAATTATTAACTCTAAAGTAATTCCACTAAATACTTAGAGTTGCACTATTAAAAACTATATAGTATATTTACTTTAATTAATGTCTATTGATATAGTCATTACATATGTATTAACCCTCCATTTAGATTCACAATAGAGCTAGGTTTATAATCCATTAACCTCTCATATTGCATCTTTATCCTTGACTACCATTAGTTTTTGATTGAATAATTAATTCATAACGATTATGAATTGCGCGCTAACTATTCGATCCTTGAACTAACAAACAAGAAAATCTAGATAAATGGATTTCATTGTATAGATATTAACATTCCCAGCTATTCATTTTAATTCACTCCCAATATACAAGGTATACGAATCGTAACTCGTACAAAACTTTGCCAAGTAAATCATAGAATAAATTAAAATAAAATAGGAGTTTGTTAAATAGAACGAATTAAGATCATGCATATATGACCATCATTATGATAAAATTAATTGTTCTATATTTAACGAAAATTATCAGAACAATATAATTTTATCTGGTCTAGTCCTATATAATCATATTATATAAAACATTTATCTTATGTCATTACATATTTAATCGGGATATGACTATACATTCTTAATGAGATAAACTATGTTTAGGACTATACACTATTTGAAGATTCCATACTTCAAATATAAGTCATGGACATATTCTGGTTATTACTCTTTATATTTTATCCCACATATACACAATATATATGCTAATATAAAGTTAGCATAAATAACCAAGGAATTTTCTATAAATTTTATAAAATATAATATAAGATGTTAACATAGTATCAATCAATACAAATTTATTCATATATTATAAAATTGTTTTATTACATTTGCTTGTTGGACACATTACTCCCAACAGTAGGTACAAGTACGAGATGAACAAATTAAGGAGCAGCTGATGAGGTATTTGCATGGGATTGTCTTGTGGGCTGGTTAGGCTAATAAAGTTAAAAAGGCAAAATGAGTTTTGTAAATATAATGTAAATGGTTTATTCATTAATTTTTAAATGAATTGTTTATGCTTCCACTATGTTTAAATAAATTGCTTATGCTTCCGCTATGTTTTAAAAAAAAAAAAGAGATTTTATAAATAAGTATTCCGTTGTTAATAACGATTTAAGTAACAAGGTTAAGAAAAGTGTTTTTAACGGTTTGGTTTTTAGAAAAGAACTTTGATTTCAATTTAAAAGAATTAACGAAGATTTAAGTTGTTTTATAAAAGTTTAAATTTAACGCATTTTTAAAAGTAAAGAAAGATCGAGTCATTACATTTTCCCTACTGGCCATTTTCTATTCAGTTTTATTTAAATATTGTATTCATGATAGGCTCACATAAATCTTTTATACTTTTACGTTGAATGTAAAACTCTATCCATATTGATTTTAGTTGACTCGCCTCAAATGATTCTCCATTTTTAATTTTTAGTTTGGAGATTTCCAGTTGCTGACGCAGGGATGAAATTGACGTGTTATTTCCCCTACTTTTTAATAATTTTCTGAGTTCATTTGTGAGATTAGATGTTCAATGGTATCTCTATTTTATTTGTAATTCACTTGCATGTTGACACTGTTTTATTATGAACTTACATTACTGCAATGTTTTTTATGTCATTAATAGACCATGTGTCTTAGCTCATTTGGTTTTGGGCTTGACAAATTTTATTTTCTTTTAAATCTTCCACTACTCGTTAAATAATTAAGTTTAAAAGTTGGAGTACTAGATTCATTTTTCAGATCAGATTGTTTTCCGTTATGTTTGAGTCTCTCTTTTAGGGTATGACAACTCTTGAACCTCTACATAGGGAAAGAGAGAGTATAAGTTGGATTTCATCGGCAAACGCACTTGTTGAGAGGGATTAAGCAGAAATAAAAGTAGAAGAATACCGTTGATGGGAATAAAATAGAAATAAAGGAAATTAATTTAGAAAGTGATGAATAAACCAAAACAATATGTGGATAAAGGTGACAGGAAGAAAGAAACAAGAAGATGGTCATTGGAGAGAGGAGAGAGTTTTGTGCTTATAAATAAAAAATTTCTGCCACCTTCAATTTTTCTTTTGTCTTTGTCGGCCAAAATTATTGAAACAGACAATCTAACCACTTCTTTAAACCTGAGATTTTACTCTTATGAAATCAGACTAGAGATGAAGAGGAGGAAGACTAGTGCAGATGGATTAGATGGCATCAAGGGGAGAGAATTGCTTGGCCACTGTTTGTGTTGCATTTGAAATAAATAGAATTAAGGCCACTAAACTTGGATAAACTATTTGATAATGTTGAATAATTGCATCAAATAAAGGAGTGGAATAATATTAGTAATCAATAAAATTACAAGGGAGAAAAAACAGTGGATGGGGGGAGACAGTGTAAAGGTGTAATTGGCATCAGCTTATAATAACCTCTGAAAGGATAAACTATACTTTAAAGAAAATGCCCACTTGGTAGTGCAAACTAGAATTTCCATATTCCATGGCTTAAAGCTATGTGGGGACGATCAGAAAAGTCACTTTGAAATTATATATTATTCATTTCCATGTTCAAATTTTCTTCGGAAACAGTCATTTATGGATATCTTCTCCTTCAAATCCTTGTATAAATCTATTTCCATTTAAATGATTTAAATTTGGAAATAGAATTTTATGTGATCAAGATTATGGAACAAAAATAATTTATATTTCTCCATTATTTTTGGAGCGTGACATATAACCAATACAATAATGCCATCATCTGATCTAAATGGGCTACCCTCGTGGAGTTTTCCTTTCCATAGTACCATAATCATCATATCAGAATCACAATATTCAAAATTTTATTCATATACAAAGTTAATTTTCTGCCAAAAGTACTCTCTCTCTCTCTCTCTCACTCTGATTTGGATATTTCACTGCCTCTTCAACATTGCAGAACTAAAGCCTATACATCAACTGTATCTGTAATTATATTATATTATATATATATATATATATACAAAGTCGTGACAATAAAAGAATTGAAAATGGATACCTGATAATTGAGATTCTACCCACAGCTTCTCAACATCACAACCAAGATCATTTGTTTAACAGATTTTTCCAGTTTTATTTGGGATTATTTTGCTTCATTTTCTATACATACAACCCCTAAAAAGAGTTTCAAAAACTCAAGAAAAGAAGGAAAATTGAAACCTAATGGATCAACCACTATGAATAAAAGGGACCAAAACAAGAATGATATATTACTTGTAACTCCAAACTACAGGCTACACATCGATTGGAGACTCAGAAATGCTCTCTAAATGAGGTCTCCAAACTCCGGCACGGGCTCGCCGCCGATCTCTCTGCGTTGAAATCTTCTCAGAAAGTATTTCGCTCAGATACCGATCCGAAATTAAAAGGTTTGTCACTGATATGTTATTATTAACGTTGCTTTCGATTTCCCTCTTCTTCTTCCTTGCGGATGCTTTTAAACGCTTTTTCTCTTGGGCTGCCGGAATCGGCATGAGGAAGTAAATCTTTCCTCGTTTAAGCTCTGCATCTGGTGGAACGATCACGATCTTAGGGACGACTCCGTCATCGGAGGGCGACGATGGCTTCTTGAGAACATGTTTTGGGTAGGCCTTCATGATCTCGCCGGCTTTGACAGTGCCACTGATCTCTTCCACATGCCCGTTGCAGTGGACTATCCGAATTACATCCAGAGCTCCGCATGGCAGAATGCAAGAGATGCAGCACCTTATGGTGTTTATCATGGCTAAATGCTCCTTTCTTTATTTCTCTCTCTGGAGAGAGAAAAGGAGGAAGAGGAGAGAGTATGAGTAGTTAGGTGGAGAGAGAAATTATAATAAGGTATTGGTATGAAAGTGAGTTTAAGTATCGGAGGAAAGTGAGAGTCTTTTTTCTTTACTCTTCCTTTCCCTATCTTTTCCCCCAAACACTGTAGGAAAATTTTGGTTAAGACCCAAAACTTTCTCAGCAGATAGAGTCTTCCTTCTTTCATGGTCGTTCAACAAAATGAAATATTCTCATCCATAATATGCTTAGGATGAAATGCATGGCTTGAATAATTGCACCACATTCTGTACTTTTGTAAAAGTCGGGGGAGGGCACATTCTGTACGTTTTGAACTTACTTACTAATACATACATACATGTTATTTCATTAATTAGATAGCTGTGAGATGTGATATATCATCCCTCTGAATTCTACCAAATATGAAAAATAGTCAACAAATAACCCATCCAAGAATGAACATAGATGGGAACAGCTTGGTACATATTGTTTAAGGTGATTTTCATCTACTTTTGAAGAGATAATAAGAAAAAAGTGTAATATTTATTTGGAAAAAAGAGTTGTGCATAAAGAGGATGAACTAGCAAGGTGACTCAATTAGAAGAGGACACGTGTGAAAGCCCAAATGAATTTAATTGTCCCAGCAAAGAGTTGGTGAGAGAGGCACTATTCGTGGGGCCATTGAAAGAGAAAGAAAAGAGAGAGAATGGGATCATTTTGGAGTTTGATTGGGAGAGGAGAAAATGGGGGTGGAATATGAAATCTTATTTGGTGAAGAGAGAGTGGATGATCTTTCATGTGGGCTGTGCCTTTCAATGGAAAGTGAGGTATGATGGACTTCTTTTACTTTTAACCATCTCTCTCTTCCCTCTCTCTCTCTCTCTCATTTTGTTTCTAGCTATGTGAGGCATTTCAACTCTAAATGAAGTGATTGGTCCTATCTCTTTCTCTTCCTACGTATGTAAGTAGATCATCTAAGTCATTAGTCTCCCTCCCTTCATTGCACATAGGTCCTCTATGTAATTAAAATCTCCCTCCTCTCTCTTTGCAAATGCATGTAGGTCATATAAGTAATTAACTAACAAGCGTTGATTGAGGTCATAGCACCTTCTTGTCTTGCAGGAGCGAAAATACAAGCTCAATCCCTCATGAGCGCACTTGTTGAGAGAACTTTATGTCGAATGACTTAAAGCATTTTACATGGAGATATCATACGGCCGCCTAAAGACATGTAGATATCCTTGATATAACCTAAAAAAATCAATTTAAAACATCTTTCTTTCTCTGCTATACATGGATATAGGTAATCTAAGTAATTAGGGTGTAATGGGAGTGATTAAGATACACTACAAAGTATAACTACACAGCTTGTGTCATTATTGTACTATCTTTTATGACCTATTATATGGTAATTTAGTTGCATATGGTTGTCTTTAGCCTTTTAACTAGTAGTTCATAGTCTTGATGTCTTTGTTTATATCGTAGTTTGTTGAGCTAATGCAATTCTTAAGAACAAATACTTTTCATGTTTAAAATTTTTAGAATTTGTCATTGAAAGTAACTGTCAAGTCACAAGATTAAGGATAGCTAAATTGTCTTATTTAACCAAACAAACTTTTCTGTCCAAGTGTGTCAAACTCTAAAAGATGGATTGAAGTATTGTTTAATTGGAATAATCACAACCATAGAAGATGTTCGTGACTTGAAAACATTTATGCAAAGCCAAATGCAAGATGACAGCAATATCAGGGAGAAGCGTTGTTTGGATACTATTGACAATAACATTATCAATACTTGATTAGATAATATTTAGATTTTCGATTAATCAAAAAAAAGTATAGAATTTATACCACAAAATTATATAAAATTAATAAAAAAAAAAGTTATATTTATTTATAAAAAGAAAACAGAAGAAGGGAGTTGTGCGCATTTGGTGAAGAATAGAGAGGAGCGAGATTGGGAGATTGAGTGAAAAAGTGTGGGAGAGGAATACATCCAAAGGGAGGAAAGGATTTTGGCTTAGATTTGTGTTTCCCGCATGATCCAGAAGCGAAATCAAAGGATATAACAACAAAATCCAACAAGGTACAAGTTTTCTATTTCATTAGTGAATTCAAATTTTTACATGATTCCTTGGGCAAATCTTGTTGGTGTTGGATTATGTCGTTTGTTGTGTATAAAACAATACGATTGAAAATATACCGAATAGAATGAAAAGAGAAAAGACACAAATTTACGTGGTTCAGACAAATTCAGTCCAACGTCTATAGAGATAGTCGCCGATCACTTTATAATTATTCCAAGAGTACAAGAATCAAACTTTACAACAAGAGCACCACAAGGCATTAATCTTCAAGACTTTACAGAGAAAACTCTCTCACACTTGAAACCCAGAACACAGCAAAAAACCAACCTTCAAGACTTTACAGAAAAAACTCTCTCTCACGTGAATAAACCCTTTTTGCCTTTCTGACCATTTACTCTCTTGCTATCGTTCTCCTTCATTACTCTCTGCCCTCTGTATACGCTCTATCTATCCCAGAAGCAAACAGATTTTTAACCTAATTTTCAACATAACAAAATTATCAGTTATATATAGCGCGCCATGACGGACGTTCGTCCTTCCAGAAAAGGATGTCTGTTTTACCGATTCAAAAACGTCCATTTGTTTCCCCGTTAAAGGGACATCTACCCCCTTCACAATGCAATGTTCGTTCCTCCTTACCGTCTTAATGGCCATCTGGACTTCATTACAACGGACGTCTGTCTGTTCACAAGGGACATTCATTCTTCAAGATTTCATTACTGAGGGACCTCTGACAAAACACAAGGGACATCCGTTCCTCAAAAAATTGTTTCAACTTCACATCGTTGTATTTAGCCTTGGGATAATAATGTTATGGTTCTCAACTAAAGAGTGTACAATTTTTTAAGAAAAGTCAGAGAAATTAAAGATGGATTTTGGAAGATACTCCTTTTCTTAAAAAAAATATGGGGCCATGTAGAGCGCAGTAGCGACATTTACACCAACATCACACTCTATTCAACACCCTTGTGCTAGTGTTGATGTTCTTGGGATAATGTTGCAATGCCAATGTGGTGTTGCAGCTCCAGCTCTGGGTTTGAAACCCAAAAATGAAGCATACTCAATGTCTAGGTGCTCGGACACATGAGGAGCAGACACAAGAAGTGTGATGTCACGATACAAGGGAAACATTGGTGTAATACCCCAATAATATTTTCTCATAAAATTAATTTAATGAATTTTAGAATAATTAATGTGTTATGTTGTGGGGCGGTATGTTGATGATTACTACAGTGTAAATATGGGAAAAGTATTAAGGAGTAATTAAAGTATAAAGTTTGATGGAAAAATGTGTATTGCGAGTTTTCAGACGCGCCGCGATCGACACATGGTTGAGGTTTTGCGTCCGAAAAGTGTTGTGAATCGTCCCTTACATTTTTGGGAAGAGGCGGGGTCGGCATTTCATATCCAAAATCGTACCCTGTCTGCAATGTGAGTTTTCAGTCGACTCGCAGTCGAGTGCGGTCAAGGAGAGTTTTAATATGTCCAACTTTGTCGACTTTTCGGTCGACAAGCAGTCGAGGCACAGACGCCTTCCCTCGACCAAAATCGCAATTCTGATTGGTAGAATAATGGATTGAACCAGTTTGGTTCGGCTTGATCTGGAATTAAATGAGTGGCCTAGTTCTTGATAAAAAAATAGGCGGAAGAGAAAAATAAAATGGAATTAAGTATATGGAATTAGAGATTATGAGAGTTGTTAAAGAAGGATTAAATGAATTGAAGAATTGGAATAAAGAGAATTAAGGGAGGAGTAAACCAGTTCACGCTGTGAACCGGTTTGGTTGAAGAACAAAAGGAAAGAATGGTCGTGGGCCATTCTAGAAAGAGAGAACCAGAAGGAGAGGGAGACGCGAGGGAGAAGAGAGGGCTCGGGCTCAGACTGTTGGCAATATAGCAGGGCGACTCTAGGAAAGCAGTGTGGTCTGGTGGTAGTGTGTGACGAAGGGGGTCGCGGGGGATGGTGCGCGTTGTTAGGCAAATGGCAACCGAATGCGGGCTAGGGCTCCGCGGGTTAGCTGCAATTTCCAGCTTCGAGTGACTGGTGATGCTCGGTAACGACTAAATGGCGACGTCGGAATGGCAATGGCATAGTAGAATGGCTAAGGGGTTGAGGAAGAAGAGAGAAGGGCAGTGTAGTGGAAGGAAAAGTGAACGAAGGGTCTGTCCTTGGGTGAGCTTCTGTCTTCAGGTAATCCCTTCGTTTCTTCACGCTGTTATGAGATTTGTGGGTATTGTGTGCTGTTGGTTGACTTAGCTCTGTACATCTGGATGATCATGTTGGTAGCCATTGATGAGATTTACATTCTGTAATTGGGTTTTATGTTCACCGTATGGTTGTGTGAACTTCAAGCCGTGAGTTTATTTAGAATGTTTATATTCTGTTTATGATAAGTGATTAGTTAGAGGAAGATTTTGAGATAAAATGGAATGTGTTCTGTGAAAGGAAGATTTATGTGTTGTTGGATAGTGTTTTCTACTTGGTTAATAAATGATAAAGAAATGGAATAAATGTTGGAATTATGCTCTGACGGTTTGATTGCTATATTTAAGTGGAATGTTGAGTGATGGACTATATTATCTACTCTGTTATGGATTTTAGTTGGAAGTTATGTTATATTTTTGGAATCAATATCTGATGTTCTGCAAATTAGCTACAACTATAGAAGAATAATGAATGGTTATGTCTCGTTTTAGATGTTAACGGGTTCCTAAAATTATTATATAATTTAGAGTACAAAAAGACAATGAAATTAATAGGTTGTGATTATTAATAAGTAAATATTATTGAATTGTGAAGGTATTGAAAAATGAGAGAAGGATAAAGATTAAGTGCTAATAGGCGTTAATGCTTCTAGGCAAGAAATGGGTAAAGTTGTTGGTCAGTGGAGGCCCTACACCATAAGCAGTGTCTTTCCTTTGATTATTTGTTAGCATTTTTATTATGCTGCCTTATTTATTATGCCTATGTTGTTCTCATGTTATTAATTTAACCTCTAAACATGTTTAGGATGTTAGCACATCGTTATTGTTTTCTTTAAATTACCGAGCATATCTATATTATTATTATTTCCTTTAAATTGCCAAGCATGTCTATGTTGTTATTATTTTCTTTAAATTACCAAGCATGCCTATATCGTTATTGTTTCCTTTAAATTACTGAGCATGTCTATATTATTATTGTTTTCTTTAAATTACCAAGCATTGCTATATTATTATTGTTTCCTTTAGATTGCCAAGCATGCATATATGGTTATTATTTCTTCTAAATTGCCAAGCATGTTTTAGAGTATATCGCCATGTATAGTTTGTTAGTAGATTTTTCATATCTCATACTTTTATATTCTTGTGATTACTACTTCATGTCTCATACTTTTACATCGTTGTGATAACTGTTTCTCATTGACATACATCACAATGATAGAAACAAGTATGAATGTCACACTTAGGTGGATATTCATATGCATTGACGTGAGAAAAATGGATAAAGAAAATGAATGAATGAAAAAGGAGAGTTGGAGGATGGAGGGGTAGTTCGGATCTAACCAGGTAGACTGGAAGAATTATGCCCTTCCCTTGTCAAGTTACGAGAGACTGTCTACCCTAGGTGGTTGAAGCCGACAAGAGATTACTCTCTTCACCACGGATTCTCCAATCTCCCAACTCGATGTACGAGTAATGTAGGTAATAGAAAAAAAATAACAGTTTGGTCGGATACCATTCTGCCATAATGAGTTAGAGGCATACATCATAGTCTGAATAGGTTTTTGGAAAAAGGACAACTATAAGTGATAACCCGTTAAAGCTAAAGACTTCAGGTACGTGGTACTGCATGTGTTTTGTTCGAAAGAGCCTACATCAAGGGAATTGGGTGTGTTTTACTGTTTGTTTAATTGATTGTTAAAAATTGCATGTTTATAGATTAAGTTTAGTTCCTTAGTTAGGAGGGATCACGTTTTAAGGACATTTAAGGAACATGTTAGATAGGATTGTATGTGCACGACAACGTTAAGACTTAGAACCCTAAAGTACATGAAAAAGGAATATACGTAAACAGTTGCCCTCCGGTTAGTTACGCCCATCACAAAAACCAACTGTGGTCTGGTTTGTTATGCCTGGCACAGATGTTTGTATGGTCTGATTTGATATGCCTGACATATAAACAGTAAAAGACAGAAACAGTAAACAGATGTTTGTATGGTCTAGTCTGATACGCCCGACATATAAACAATAAAAGACAGAAATAGTAAATAGATGTTTGTATGGTCCGGTTTGATACGCCCGGCATATAAGCAAATGAAATAACGATAAAGACATGAATAGTAACATAGAAACAAAACAAAAAATAGTATTTGATGTTATAGAAATTGTATGTGAATTTCAAGTTTTACGTTTATATCACATATTTAGCATTATGCTCATAGTTAAGTCCCGTTGATGTAGATAAAGAGTAGATGAATGGATAAAGCTGTTAAAGAACGTAGCTAATGGAATAATGTTGTGTGGGCATTTGTGTTGTTGGCAACATTGACCTGTGGTTATGGCTCATGAAGATGAAATAAATGTATTTAAATGTTTTAAAGGCTTTAAGAGTTTTATGACTTCAAATAAATGTTTTAAGTTAATGTGTTTATTTAAGTGTTTACTTAAACAATGTGTTATTGGTATTAAATTGTAAAAGACTCCCGCTATATGTTTACTCTATGTTTTAAAAGATTGAGTCTTCCGCTGTATGTTACTTTGGTTTTTCTATTACGCAATGGTTTTGCAATAGTTTTAAAGAAAAAGAAAATTTTATACGAAAAAGGTTACGGGATATTACAGAATTGTTATGGGAAGCAAGAACATTAAGGACTAAGGACTAAGCTGAATTAGGAAGACGATAGTCTAAACAATTAGAGCGGTAGTCTTAAAAAGTGGAGAGGTTTATGGGGATTATTGCGCATGTAACGACCCAGATTTTTGTAATTTCCTTTAAAAATGCGTAAAATTTGAAATTTTCTTTCTTTTTAAAACAAAACGTATCAGAGTGCGTCTAAATCGGATCTCTACTAACCATTCGTAAAACTCAGTGAATAAAATGCGGAAGCGTTATGAAATCGTCTATTTCAAGCCATTGCGGAAGCGTAAATAGTTTAAAGAAGAAACTAAACAATTGAATACAATTCAAAAAAACTTAATATGATTACAACTATCTCGTCCGTGCAAATCTTTCATCTCTGCTTTATCATTTGTTTGTCGTTTGTACCTACACCACAAGCAACTGTAAGCCTAAAGGCTTAGTAAGGAAAAGAGTTAATACAATTATGCTTATGACTCTCTGTAGTTCATTTGGAATGGGGGCCACCCAAACCAATCCTTTTATTAGCCATTTACCATTTTATTACTTTTCTTTCCGTTGTTCATTCGTTACTCATACTTTGAGTTGGAGATTGGAGGAATCTGTGGTGGTAGGGTAGATCTTTGTCAGCTTCAACCACCTAGGGTAGATAGTCTCGTAGTTCCGACAAGGGAAAGGTAACATTCTTTTAAATCCTGTCTACCTGGCTGATCCATACTTACCCCACCATCCCCCAACTCCCTTGTTCTTTTCTTCGTGTCTGTGTCGGGCTAAGCTAAAAGACCACATAGGCCTTTATTATCTTATCGTTTTACTCATTTTTATCATTTATGTTCACTCATGCATGTGTGCGTACCACCTCGTGGCACTCCCTATTAGTTTCTATTAACATGATGCATGACCATACATTCTCAACCGAACATGATGCATGATGCTCAATAACGTAATTTTAACAGAAATTGAAGTGTGCATCTAAAGTAATTGACAGCACATATAAGGAAAGCAAAACATATAATAGGAGGAAGGAACTGCACACAACAGAAAACAAGTATAACATTAAATTAAGACAGCGAATGAACAATAAACTAAACATGCTCAAGAAGATAAGATGATTATTCTAGTTCTTTAGTTTTTAGCCTAATTAATCTCGTAGTTCATTTACATGCTTCCTACATTAATTTCATGCTTTTATTCTACTTAACCAATCATGCTTTGGTTCAACGGAAAATAACATGCTAAGGATCTGGAATCGTAAGCAATATAAGAAAACAATAACAAAATCATTCATAAAACATTCATTCACTTAGTCAACGAAACCCTTAACTCATTCACGTTTACTTCATTATCTTTTCATCCTTTTAATCATTCTACTCCTTAGAAAATTAAAGCATCGATAATGTAATTGAAGTGCGCATTGAAATAAAGTAACTATAACTGAAAGCGCATATAAGGAAAGTAAAATGTATAACAGAAGGAAATAGCTACGCACAACAAAAAACAAGTACAACATAGAATTTAAACAGCGGATGCATACGATAGAGGGATGGTACCGGAAACGTGCAAGTAATTTATTAACACGCTTAGATTAGCAAATTGGATAACATGCAAGCGCTTACTAATTTAAACATGCTCAATGTCAGATTACATTAATCTAGTTGGTTATCCTAGTAAATTCACAGGTTCAAGAATGAATTATATAATTACATAGCATGTCTAACTAATTGACATGCGAATATTAGAAACTTACATGCTCTTACAATATTGATTAACATTTAAACATACCGAACCTAGTTAAGTTAACATGCTGGTTAATTATCACTCTTTACTAATTGATGTGCTTTAAATAATTATTAACGTGCTTGGGTTAATTTCATGCTTATGTTGATTACTTAGTCTAGTTAAGCTAACTAGCACATTCAAGAGATTAATTATACTAGTGAATTGATCATGTTATCTAATTAAGCATACTGGTTAGGTAATTTCATGTTTGGCCTAGTTGATTAATATGCTTATTAATCTAACATGTATATCCAACAGGAGAATGGCACAACAAGGATTTGTCATTAATTAAACAACTAATCTAACATGTATATCCAACAAGAGAATGGCACAACAAGGATTTTTCATTAATTAAAAAACTAATCACACATGCTCAATCTATTAATATATATTGTCATCCTATTTATAACTAATATGTTTGATGAATTGATTAACAATTATGAATTGAACGACTAGTAAACAATAAATTAGTTTACATGTTTTAGTTAACTAACTTACGATTCAAATTGGTTAACGTCTAAACATGTTTGGCCTAGTTGATTAATATGCTTATTAATCTAACATGTATATCCAACAAGAGAATGACACAACAAGGGAAGGACAGAACAATTTACGACAACAATACCAATTGAAGGAAATACCACAGTTAAATGACAGCAAGTAGATTAGGCAGTACCATTCATCATTTCATACTTTAACCATTCATTACCCTTTTTATGTTCATCCTTTTTCTCTATAAAGCAATGCATTCAATCACTATACAACACAACTCAACAAAAAGGGAAAACATCACAGAACTTAACCAAATCTACAGAATACTAACAAATTTATGCTATCAATCAACACGAGAAATGTCTACGGCAAATAAACCAACAGAGAAAATAACTATGGCACAACTAATCATAAAACTCACGCACTCTACTTGTGGTGTAGGGCCTCCAAATGGCCAAGACACACTCAAATCCTCACCTCGAAACGTTTACGTATGGTGCACCAAGTTGCAATTCTTCTCCTCTTTCCACACCTTCATAATTACCTTCACACATTAGCAACAATATCAATATTTCCTAATCTCATCAAGGTAGCAAACTTTCATAATACCACTCAGCATGACAGAATCCAACAAATTCATACTTTTGCAAATAAATCACAAACCAATATCTAAATCCAGCTACTAATACCAATCCTACATATCATTACTCAAACAATTCCAACCTCCACCAATATTTCACAATCCACTACGCAGAAATTAACAGAGGTGTTAAATCATCCAGAATCCATCCAGAACATTAATATAAGTGTATTTTTAGACCAACAACAGTTAGAAGACTCCGTAACCTTAAGTCCCATTAACGGCATCCCAAAAGTATAGTTACCAAACCCAAAACACATTATGTTTATGCTTCAATATCGAACAATAGAGTGTTAGTCAAATCATTTCACATTTTAGTGCATGACTTCATTTTACAAGTTGAAACACAACACTGCAACAATCTGATCCCACTGTTATGTCACCAACCATCATACAAAAATAAAACTCCATTACAGGTTAATTGTTCCGATCCATCACAATTTCTGTGTAACTCAATAATTAGTAAGGTGTACCATTTGACAGCTCATCCAACTCAAATGATCAATATTTTCCTTCACAGAGAGTTCATCGAACTAAAATCCAACCATAATATTTATCCTTACTTCATAAAACCAACTAAACAAAAGTGGGATACCTGAAGAACAAGGGAGACCTGAGCCTGAAGAACCAAGGAGACCCGAGCATAGCTTCTTCTACCTTCTCCAAAAACTCTCACAAGAGCATCTCCTTCTGCCAACCATCCCCTTCCCTTCTATCTCAACTTTGTATATCAACGCAGGAGGGGACACTTGCCAAATTCTCATAAGGCAGAGAGCAAGCCCGACATTCCCTGCAACAACTTACAGAATGTTCCCCACGTTGCACTGTAGGGTGAACCAAGGCAGGAGACCGGTTCAAACCGCAAGCTGGACCGGCAGCCAGCTCCCCTGCCATGTCTACCCAAAGCTGGAATCACCTCTAGCCATCGAACCAACACCATCCCACTCCACATCCGCTGCTCCTTAATCGTCGCCGGCCAGTGCAAAATAGACGGACCGACGCCAAACCAGGCGACGAGAAGCCAAATCGAAGACCCGAGCCCTAACTGCGAGCCAAGCCACGCGTCGCTGTAGTAGCTCACACCTCCGCCGAAATGTACCCAAGTCGAGTTAGCCGTCGTCGCTCATCGCCTCTCCTGATTCGCTCCCCCTCTCTTCACTCTCTCTCTCTGCTCTCACTTTGTTCTGCGTCGCGGGAGAAGGTCAAAA
Organism: Begonia loranthoides; assembly: GCA_022433065.1. Lineage (NCBI taxonomy): Eukaryota > Viridiplantae > Streptophyta > Magnoliopsida > Cucurbitales > Begoniaceae > Begonia > Begonia loranthoides. The sequence continues at coordinate 23,817,864 of CM039475.1, read as the reverse complement.
ATGAAGAATTCCCTCTTCCCCTCTTTCTAATTGTCCAGCTGAGTTATTAGACAGAACCGGTTCAGCATGAACTGGTTCCTTCCCCTTCTTTCACTTAATTAAATTTCTTTATTCTTTTATTTAAATTCCATTTATTTATCTTCAATTATCCAATTTAAATCTTAATACCCTCCCTTTCTCATTTCATCAAATGGCTGAAGGCCAGACGAAATGAGGAAATGCTGAATCGGTTCAATTATTTAACAACAAATTCCAATTAATCACGTGTACATCATAATTTGATTTAATTAATGTTTACTTTATTAAATTAGTATTTATCCTAATTGCCTTAATTTTCCCAAAATTCTTAAATCTTACGAACACGTCCTTGGTAATATCCCAATAAATATCTGATAAATCCAAATACCCCTAATTAATTTCCAATTATTCTTAATAAATTTCGATATAGAAATTCGGGGTATTACAGCGCATAGAAAAGAAAACATGAAAGATAAATGGAAAAGAACACAAATGAATATGTTACAGGATGAGGCCGGGTGTCAAAAGGTGTGGGAGTGTAGGTAAACAAAAAATAAAACAGAAAAAGAAATATAAGAACAAAGGTATAAAAGAAAGATATGAACGAAAATGTAGAAGATAAAAGATAAAGGAAAAATGAAAAGAGAAACTGCATACATATTTTGATGTGGATCCAGACAGTACCGTGGAGTAAATCACAACAGTGGAGGACATGGTTCCACATGCTAAAACAGGAAGTGTTAGTATAAGAGAAGCAGAAAAGGGTAGCATGTGTCATATTTATGCTGGTTAAGGATGTGAGATCCTAGCGAGATCCCATCGGGATAGCCAAAGATGTGGCTGTAATGACTTGGACAGAATTCAAGAGATTTACTATGACAAATATTTCAATCACACAATGGGTACGAAGAAATTGGTGGAATTTACTCACATACAGCAGGAAGTGTCTTGTTCAGAATATGAGTGCAAGTTTGAGGCGTTATCGCGGCTCGCCTCACATCGAGTGAACAACAATTAGCATGGGATACACCACTTTGTGCAAGGACTTAAGACAAAAATTTTCAAAGGAGTAGTGGTATCGAGAACTCAAGACGTGGCTTATTCTGAAGTGGTATCAAATGCTCTTGACATTGAAGAAGTAAAGGATCGGAGTTCAAAACGGAGTGACTCTGTCGTAAGTTTTCGGCCATATGCATTGGATGAAGCGGAAATGGATACAGATACAGATACGGAAATAGAAATGGGTAAAGAAAAAGAAACAAAAATAGAAAATAATACGGATATAGATGCGGATACAAAAACGGAAACAAAAATGAATTTCCAGAAAAGAATTTCTGAAAATGGACACGGATACAGATACAGATACGGAAACAGAAACGAGAATAGAAATGGAAACGGAGACGGATACATAAACAAAAATGGATACGGATACAGATGCGGATATGGATACAGATACGGAGATGGAAACGGATACAAAAATTGAGATGGATACGGAAATGAAAACAGAGATAGATATGGATACAGATACAGCTACAAAAACGAAAACAGAAACAGAAACGGAGATGGAGATGGATATGGATACGAAAAAGAAAACGAAAACGAAAACATAAATGAATTTTTAGAAACGAATTTTTGAAAATGGATTTGGATACAGATACAGATACGAAAACGAAAAAGGGAACAGAAACGAAAATGGACATGGATACGGGAACAGATACGAAAACGGAAACTGAAACTGAAATGGGTACCGATACGGATACGGATACGTATACGGATACTGAAACAGGAACAAATACAAAAATGGAATCTGATATGGAAACGGATACATATATAGAAACAGATACGGATACGGACACAGAAACAGACACGGAAATGGATACGGACGCCGAAATTTATACGGATACGGATACGGATAGAGAAACAGTAAATGAAACTGAAACAAAAATAGAAACGGGTACGAATACGAAAAGGGAAACAACACTAAACTAGGATCTAAGAGGCAAAATGAAGAGTAGATTAATGGGAGTGTGAAAGCGTCCAATTGAAACTATGGAGCAAAGTAGCGACTTAGAAGAACGAAATGACTGACGATCCACAAAGGTTTTAAGTGCCAATGGCTTCAACGACTAATGCCACCACGATTTCCAGAGTAGTCAATGATCCAACAAGCTCGGAAGGATGGATTTGGATGGTGAAGAGTATGTTTGAGCACACTGAGGTCAAAGAGCGAGAGAAAAGTTACGTGCGCTGGGTCTCAAGTCACGAAATGCAGAGGACGTGATGGGAAGAATAGTAAAGGAGTATGATGTCAATGACTGATAGTGAGTCATCTAGAGATAAAAAAGATCAAGGAGACTCTGCCGTTGTAACGACCTGATTTTTCGTAAATTCTGTAAAATGTGCAAAATTTAAATTTTTTTTTTAAAACAAACATATTAGAGTGCGGCTAACCGGACCGCTACTAACCTTTCATTCAACTCATTATAAGAACTCAATTAATAAAGTGTGGAAGCGTTATAAAATCATTTGTTTAAACATAGCAGATTTATCAAAACTTCGTGGAAGCATAAATCATTTAAATGAAAGGACTAAACGATTAAATACAATTTATTATGAAACCTAATTTAATTACAATAGTTTCACCTTTACCCTCTTCATGTCTGGCCAACCCCAATCTCGCTCGTACAAATCCTTCATCTCTGCTTCATTATCTGTTTATTATCTGCTTCGTCATTTGTACCTACACCACAAGTAAGGACGTGAGCATAAGCCAAGTAAGGAAATGGGTTAATACAATTATGTTTATGTCTCTCTTTAGTTCTTTTGGAATGGGGGCCACCCAACCCAATCTTTTCTTACATTCTTTCTTTCATTCGTTATTTACTCGTACTTCGAGCTGAAGATTGGAGGTTGTCCTTTGAGATGGCCTAGTTTGATCTGCTTCTAACCCCCTATGTGCATCCTAGCCCCTTTTCCGACTAGGTGAGAGTGTATCCTAGCTGTCATGCTAGATCCGAACTACCCATCTACCCCAACTCCCTTTCTTTGCCCTTCTGGCATATCCCGCCTTCAGGATTTCTTTCAGAGATAGGTGTATCGCGCCTATCCTGAACGTTCTTTTCTTAGCTTTTTTCCTCACTCATGCATGAATGGATACCACTACCAAAGCGGGACAACCTACTTGGTTTCTATTAACATGAATGCAGCATAACACTTTCAAATTAGACAATACATACATGGAAAGTGATTGACAAAGCTTTTAAGAATTACAATCAATAATAAAGAAACAGGATTCCAAAACACATAGGGAGAACAAAGATGAATTCACACATATATGTGGCAATTATAAGGAGAACACACAATATTTCGGAAGTCATACCGTCTACCATAATACATGCTTTCATAAAAGTAAATGGGATAACAATAACATATTTCAATGAAGTAGAAGTAAATCATACTCTTAACATCTAGTAAGACGATTAATAAAGCATACTTTTGCATAATGAAGATAACATTGGTATGCAATGAAGGAATAGAACTACTCATACTCTTAACATCAATTAAAACGAATATTAAAACATGCTTTTATACAAAAGAAAATGGCAATGACTAATAAGTGAAATGAAACAGTGAAAACGTGCTTCTTAACAATAATGAACAGCATCAAACTATCGAAAACTAAACAGCGAAGCATACCTCCAGAGCGACTAATATGACAGCAAAAAATAAACTCTAATCATGCGTTCAATCAACTAAAAAAAGGGCAACGATATACGACTACATAAGGTTATAGTTTGTGCTTTTGAATGACTAAGCAGTAATCAATTACCAAGTAAAACAGCAAACTGGGTCTACGAATCATGCTTTTTAACAACGATGAATAGTAGTAAACAATAATGGGATAGAAAATCGAATCATGCTTCTCAATGACACTAAACAGCAGCGACGAAGTTGAAAGTAGGACGGCGAAACATACTTGATAACCACTGATATACGGCAGCAAGTAATTGAAAATATCAGCAGAGAAATATCGAAAACAAAACATAGGGACATACTTCTTAATCGACTGATATGAAAGCAGTAAATAACAAACATCTAAACATGTTTTTAATCGGCCATACAATAGTAAAATACAAGCATTTAAACATGTTTTTATTCGACTATACAGCAGTAAAATACGAACATCTAAGCATGCTTTTAAATGATGAATATTACCGTGATAGCGAGTGACAGATCATGCTTATAGTGACAACTATATAATAGAGTTTATATGTATTATATGTAACCAATCAGACCACAGCTATTTAGATACCTTTGGTTTCTGTGCCGGGCGTAACCAACCAGACCACAACTATTTACTTTCTTTGGTTTCTGGCATAACCAACCGGACCACAAAAATAACTATTTACGTTTCTTTCATTTTCGTGTACTTTAGGATTCCAAGTCTTAACGTTGTTATGAGCACACAATTCTATTTAACGTGTTCCTCGATCATATCCTTAAAACGTGATCGGTCCTAACTAAGAAACTGAACTTGAATCTAATAAAAATATAATTCATAACAAGCAATTAAACAAATAATAAAAAACCCCTAATTCCCATGATGTAGGCGCTTTCGGACAAAACACATGCAATACCACTTACATGAAGTCCTTAACTTTAATGGGTTACCACTTAAAGTTTCTCCTCAAGATTTGCAAACCCAAAGTGAAGTCCTATACTTCCTCCTCTTTTTCTCCAAAAGCCTACGACTTTCAAAAATCCTAGAGATCCTCGTACACTTTCGAACTTCTCATTCACAGTCCTTACAAACCTTCTCCCTATCTCTAAACTTCCAAAACCACCCTGCCTCAGCAACACTCATGGATTCACACTCAAAATTCCATACTTCATAACAACTCCTCAACCTCATAGTTTTCACATAAAAACAACTCCAGAAACACATAGCTATTTTCCTTCACTACTTTCTCACTCGAAACTCACAGTAGATTTCCCACACAAGATTTTGGCAGAGCTTCCCAATGCATTTCTTCTCTACCGAACTCTTTTCCAACACCTCTCTATATGTAGGCCAATTTCAACGCCTTTTCATTGTCCACATGAAGACCGAAGGCCAAGGTATGCAGCCTCTTAAACCTCCAGCAACTCTTCGACATCTAGACGTTTCAGACAACAATTCCTTCCATCTTCTATGTCGATTAAACCTCTCCAGAGAACCATCATAAATGGCGGTCGATCAGTTTTCTTTAGTAGTCGATCGACCACCATGCAATCAATCGACCACGAATTCCTTCTTTAAAATTCTGCGGTCGATCGCCGCGGACAATCTCCTCCTCGCCAATCGACCGCCATGAACAACCGCGAGCTCCAATCCTCCAGATTATTCATGTATACACATATTTCCTTAACGTGATATTTATATTCACATGTATACCCCATATGTATATATATTATCCTTAATAAACCATAATTCACTTTTCTAAATTATCCAAACCTCAACATATACTATATGTTTCACCATTCCACCTGCACATTATTCCTCAATAAATCCAGTATGCCCTAAAATATTATAAATCTTATACCTTCAAACCTTATTATTCTCAAGCTCTCAATCCTTACAATATCCAAATATATCTTCTCTTGCTAATTCCACTAACTGTCCATCTAGTTGATTATCATTCAATGTAAGTCCATATATCATCAATCAATTCTCCAATTAACTTCAATCTTTCTCATAAGCTAATTATGAACATAACAAAATATCATAATTCACTTTTTTCAGATACGTTTCTCTTTACCAATATCTTTACTTGTCCAACTCAGCTCCAAGCATTCCCAAAATTATTACTTAAGTCATGTGCTTAGCTCCACAAAAATTTGAGATATTACACTTGCAGTCGAGTGGCAACCTAGGATAATCTTTAGGAAAAACATTCGGGAAATCAGAAACTATCAACATAATGAGATCCTACCCAACCGAAACACGATAATCGCTAATAGCAAAAACACACTCATAGTGCTACAATTTCCTCTGACCACCTAAGTATGCTCGTAAAACAGGGTCTATAAAGAAAATACTGGCACTACATAGATGTACCAAGCTTTGTCCATCTTCTAACATGAAGGTTATACTTCTTTGGTAATAGTCAATATTTGCCTTCTATTGAATCAACCAATCCATGCCAAGAATCACATCAAATTGATCCAATGGTAGTACTATCATATCAATAAATAGCTCATGCTCACTAATGATAAGAGCAACCGATTGTACTACGAGAGACATCTTGTACTGTTTGTTCATATGGATACTTAGCAATAGGGGATTTCTTAACTTTTCAATGACCGCAACCAACAAGTGAACAAATGATGTAGAAATAAAACTATGTGTGGAGCTTGTATCAAAAAATACATAAGTAATAGTAGAATAAATTGAAATCGTACCATCAATCACCCCTTGTCCAATCTAATCAAAGATTTCATCTCCTAAAACTGTATATGTCAAGCCAGTAACCTTCTTCTTTCCTCTCCTATGACCACTCTGAGATGAACTGGGATGGACCTAACTATATGACTAGAAAATTCTAATGGAGTGGGGATACACACAAAGCACTATTGATATCCAAGAGACCACTAAAAATTGACACCAGTCGGCTAATATTGATGCTGATACATAACCTCCAGCTAACTGTGGAGAAGTAAAATTCTACTATCTAGAAAAACCATTCTGACTTTGACAAAAAAATTCTCTGCCAACACCAAATCCAGGTCTAGAAGAAACTGATTGTGTAATAGTATAATTAGCCTAAGAATGCCTCTGATTCATCGTTCAATTCATCCTTAGAGGCCCAAGCTGACCACAGGTGTGAAACATATAAGGGTTTGAATGTCCACTAATATACAGTGCATGACTGTATTGTCTGCCACTCTGTGGATGACCTCCTCTGTTCTGTCCTTTTTTCTGATTTTTATGTGTTATCTTACAACCCATTGGCTGCTCCTTTTTCTCCTTCCCTTTATATACTCTAAATTGCTCGTGAAGATCAACCTCAACACCCTGAGCAAGTACAACCACCAAAGAAATAGATCTGAACTCCATGGCTGACAACTGATGATGAATCTTCGGCCTTAGATTCTTCCTGAAATTCACCATCTTGTCAACAAGATCCAAGTCTCTAATAAACTAGGAGAGTTCCATAAAATTGGCAAAATATTTCAGTATGGTAAGACCCTCTTGTTCAGGGTACTGATCATATTCAAGTAATGACTAGCATTGCAGTAGTTATCACGAGAAAAGGTCTCAAACTAATTCCAAGTCATCAAATCTAACGGGCAATCCAATCTCAACAACTTCCACAAGACCCCAGCCATCTTCTCAAAATAAAAGGTTTGCAAACCCAAACCAATACTTGGTCGAAACACCAATAACAATCAAATTTATTTGCATTACCCTTAACCAGTTCTCAGCACTCTGAGGGTCAGCTCTGCCAACAAACACTGGCGGATTCATAAGTTCTAATTGCATAAAGAAGTTCATTCAATTAGTCTCTAGATCTTGACTATCGCTCTCTCTAGATAGGTTTTGTAACACATTTCTTAATATAACAGTAGGGTCTGTAGCCTGTGACTCAACAGTTTGTATAGTAAGTACAGCAGGTGCACGACCTCTAAGAGCTCTTCTCGAAGACATTTTAATATGAAATAGTAACAATCGAATTAGAACACATGCTTAGGCACAGCAATAACAATCCACTTGTACACTACTACTCTATCTAGTGATGCCTCTTTTCAAGATGAGAACTTGACTCTGACACCACAATTCCTGTCACACCCCAAATAGGACCCAACACAAATCGACCTGCCCATAAAGAAACCAAGTCGCAAAACCCTTTGTAAAAACTCAATTACATTAAAGTGTAGTAGAAGACTTAAATCAAATAAAATCATCAGGGCCTAACCAAAAGGGCTAAGTCATTAGTCTAACAATAACATCACAGATAAGTAGTAATATAAATCTATAAATAAAACTAAACCAATCTTTAATCTCACAACAAATAAACATAATAGTGATAAACTTTATATTCATCAATATAAAGATAAGAATATGTAAGTATGCTAAGTAAAAAAGAAAGGTTATGCAATATTAAACTAGACGCAGTAGAGTATGTTTCCATTATTATAATTTCAGTGAAAATAGAGCCACCCACGAACTCTAAACATATCATACCCTCGGCATTAACAATAAAGGCGATACTCAGTGATTGCAATAGCCACAACAACCCTGATTAAGTTTTGGGTTTTGCTCTCAAGGACACAACACATATAGTTGTCTCACTACTCTAGTTGACAACAACAAATAAACACATTTTCGAACAACCAAATGTCCATAAAGAAAAGCATGAACCAAGTTGTTCATTAACATTAAATATGCATGCTCAATTTTAAATATATCTTGTGAAAATATAACGGATGATATGAAAAAAGGATGAACGATCAAATTAGTTATATCACTTTTATATGAGAACATGTCTCAAAGTTAGTTTAAAAAACAATGTTATGTTGGACATAAAATAAATCTTTACCTCAATTGGCCTACCAATTGTCAAGCAAAGTTCACACAATCGAAAATCCAATCAGTCCAAATCCCTTGCTAATCTGTTGGACATATCAAAGTAAGCGTATCCAAATCAATACACTTTTCTAACCCTTACAAAATTTTGTTGAAATTCATAACCAAGATAGGAACCAACAAGGGGAACTCACAAAACAATCCCCAAAATTATCCAATTTTCAGAATCTTTCCTTATAATAATGGAAATTCATCGACCACGGATTTGGGTTTAGAACTCTGCTCAAGAAAATTTGTTCCTTTGATCTATTTCTGTGGAACCAAACACTCTTGCAAAATGGTGCATTTTCATGGACATATGCCTTTCGCATGCGTCCACGAAAATTTTTACTTCCATTTCTACAGCGGAATCCTTCTGCAAACACTCGTCATTCGCAGACCACCTTTCATTTTTGATATGAAAACGACGTCGTTTCCACATACATGTCTTATCTTCATATTATTTCAGAAACCTTTACTCTCGTTTCTGTTGTGGAATTCTAGCTTCCGCAGGGGAATTCACTTTTCGCTTTGGAATCCAAGCTTCCGTTACATAATCTAGTTTCCGCACTTTCTATTACAGAATCCAAGCTTCCGTTATAACACTTGAATTTTTTCATACTATAATGTTAGCTATGTATGTGACGGTTGGAATTTAATATAAAGTATTTTTGTGTCACAATTTAGTGAATTAAACACTTTGTTCATTTTAGGATTTTATTATAAATTATGAAGTAAATTAAGAAAAAAATAAGTAAATAAATAAAAAAATCAAGAATCAAATTTTTATAAGACAAGTAGCTAAGGATGGAAACTTAGCCCCGATAACTATTTTGGAGAAAGAAAACATCGTCGTGTAGTGTGGTTCATTCATGGTGCATGTAGAAGGAAGAGCGGATAATTGGTAGCCATTGGATAAAGTCATGGAATAGTTGAGAGTTGGATTGGAAAAGATGCTCCCGTGGAAGCATTGGACGTCGCATGGATGCAGGAGGATAAGGAACCATTGTATTGGATTTAAAGAAGAAATGTTGAGTGTTAGATTTAGGAAAAAATGCTCTTGCGGAAGCGTTGGATGCCACATGGATGCGGGAGGATGAAGGACCGTTAGATTTGGTCTTAAGGATAAAATGTGAACCGTTATATTGGGAAAAGATTCTTTCGCAGGTGAGAAAGATGTCATGCAAAAGGATGGTATTTAAGTTGAACATATTAAACACCACCTTGTTGAACACCTTAGTTCAACGATGTTGAACACCATGTAGCTTAAGTTGAACACCTTAACCATTAGAATTTCATCCACTTCCCTGATAACAATGTTGTTGTTTTTATGGTTCATTTTGATGATTTTTTTTAAGTTCTTATGTCATTAAGAGCGCACTTAAAGTTCTTGAATTTGTACATCCTCACTATGACCTTTCTTGTCACAATGTCTGCAATAATATGTTGAATTTTAACAATTTTTCATGGTATGCCCTACGTTATTGCAATGATCACAATACTTATCTTTGAAACTATTTGGACAGTTGTTTGACTGGCTATATATCGCAGTAGCAATGAAGAAATTTTTGGTTGATTCTGATATCAGTTGTCATTGTGTTTTCTCCTAAATAACAAGAGAGTAAGCTTGATGAACATTGGGTAGTAGTGACATTATGAGAATATTGATGCAAACAATGTTGTAAGAGTTAAGGCCCATGAGAAATGGCATCAATTGATCTTTTCTCTCTGGTCGTGATGTGTTTTCATTTGGTTGCAAGTAAGAATTGTACAGTATGTCTCTAACTCATCCCATAGACTTATGATTTTTTGGGAAATATGATGAAGCTGTCATGGTCGTATGCTTGTTCCAACGAAATTGAATGGCACATATTTATTCCTCATGGAGTAAAGCTATGATTCATGGCCTCATGGCAAAAAAAAAAAAATCAGATATATCAATGCATCAATTTAGCCTCCTTCAAAAGAATAGAATGTAAAAAGAATAGTTTCCTGTGTGGCAATTTATAATACAATGGATAAGATTTAATAAATAACTAAGGAAAGATCTTTCTTAAGGAAAAATCTTATTTGAGGAAATATTTAATAAATAAATAAGGAAATATCTTTCTTAAGGAAATATTTTTTTAAGACTAACTATCTGTTATCCCAAATATAATAAAATTTAGGGGAATTAATAAAACAAACCCAATAGTTTGAAATCTGTTCATGGTAAATCTTAAAGAAATTTTATGGAAAACTAAAACCTTGAAATATGGAAAAAGAATGATGCAAACCTTGCAGTCATATTTTTCGTCAATATAAATGTCTCTCAATATTAAACGACGTCGTCTCTCAACATCAATGGATGTCTCTTAGCATCCACGGATGTCCCTCAATACTAAACGACGTCGTAAGTGGAGGGACGTCAGTTGTGGGATAGGAGACGTCTTTCTTAAGTTAAGGGACACCCGTTGTGGGACGTCTTAAGACGAGAGACGTCTGTTTTAAGTCGAGAGACGTTAGTTGTGGGACGTCTTAAGATGAGAGATATCCATCTTAAGTTGAGGTACATCCGTTGTGGGACATCTTAAGTCGAGGGACGTCCGTTGTGAGACGAGGAATGTTCGTTGTAGGACATGGGACATTTGTCTTAATTCGAGGGCCTTCAAACTATTTAATATCAGTCATTCATCTCTTGCTTCAGACGTCCATCTTCTATATCAGATGTCCCTTCATTTAATCCAATGGTCATTTTCTTTTCTTCCTTTATCATTTTCAATCCGATCGTCCATTATTCCTCATTGTCTATCGACCATTCTATATTAGTTCAAACTCCCTCTACTCTAATTATCTTCTTCTTTAATTCATATTTTTCATATTTATTATCAAAGTGTTCAGCTTGTTGCCGATTCTGTTACCCGTCATTTGGAATCAAAGCTATTCTTATTCGTATCATTTGGTATCTGAGCTAATCTGATTTCCATCAAACGTTTGTTTCCTCATGTATCAGTCTTAGGTGTCTTTTGTCGTTGAAGGACATCCAAAATTGATTTGTGGACGTCTTTAGAGGTTCAGGTTACGTCATTGGAATTTGCCTCAAGCGTTTTTTGTCGTAAAACATGACTGCAAAGTTTGTCTTCTTCAATTCTCATAGTTTGATATTTTAGTTATTTGCAAAATTTCTATAAGTTTACCTTCTTGTTGGCCAAAAATTATAAAATTTGTTATGTTAATTTTTCTAAAATTAAATTTATGCTAAATAAGAAAAATAATATTTCTTTACAAAATTCAAGTCAATCATCGAATCTGCAAATGTCCTTGCCCAATAAAAAGTCAGGTATATATTAAAGTACTCCCTACAAACTCAAACCAAATATCAAATTCATCCAAAACTTAAAATTTAAAAAATGTAGTAGGAAGGGTGAAAGAAATTATGCAAAAGCAATCTAATAAAAGAAAGTCAACTAATTTGAAAAAGGTGTGTCCACTCGTATTCTTTTGTGCTTTCTTTCATGTTTTAGTCCATCAAAGGATCAGTTAATAATTTAAAGATTGATGGAAAATTTTTTAGCATCTGCAAAAATTACATATGAATAAATGCTTCTTGTTTTGTATTATTTCACATTTTTTTGGAATTATTTGTTAAAAAGTAAATAACTACTTAGTTCATTAAAACTAAATTAACTACCACCAAATTTTGTGTATTTCGTATATGAAAGTCAACAAATTATTAATAATTAGCAAAATTAAAACTCATTTTAATTGGATTGATTAGGACGTAATCTTTTGTTATGTCCCATCACGATGTCCCCCGCCCATTAAACATCTTTAGGTGTAGAATGTTGGTGGGTTGCATGTGAGGGTATGGAGGTGAGGGCCTATTCAAATTCCTTTTTTTCTCTTTCTATTTTACATTTTTATTTTTTTCTACATCTTAGCGTTACACCTTCTAATCTCTTGATTAGCAATGGCGTTGATCTAGTGATACCATTCCACGACAAAATATTGTTATGTGCAATATGATATATGTTAGTGTTTAACGATTTAAATATTATTTTATCTCCTACTCAAATCGCGTGGTGAGATATAATTGAAGAACTAAATAGTGAATATTTTTATAAATAATTGGTAGGACAGAAACTAGGCTTAGGCTTATAAAACTTTTATTTCATATTTTTACTAGGTTTTTAGGTTTTCATTATTTTCTTACCAAACGCAATTTTATTTTAAGATTTTTTTAAATTTATGAGAAATTAACAAATCAATCATTGTAATTTGTGATCAATGAAAAATTATTATAAGGCGATAGCGGATGACATTCAATGGCCGTTGGATCAAGTGAGAGACGTTCCTTATTGAGATTGACGGCCAGGATTGAATCTGTTATTTTCCAAAGACGAAGGCAGACGACATTCCATGGCCATTGGATCGAGCAAGGGACTTCCCTTATCGAGATTAACAGTCATGATTGAATCTATTATTTTCCAAAGGTGATGGCGGACTATAATCCATGGCATTGGATCAAACGAGGGACATCCTTAGATCATAATGGACGCTTATAATGGACTCCAAATTCTTTTCAGTTGAACAATCATCCGTTGAGAGGAAAAATGTTGTCGTTTAGTGTTTAGAGAATGACATTCGGTCTAAAATAGATGTCCCTCATATTAAGACGAATGTCCGTTTCATATTGAACGATGATGCCTTAAGACGAGAGAGGTCAATTATGGGTAGAACGATGTAGTCTAGGTCGATGAACGTAGAGGGACGTCCGTCTTAATTGAGGGAATTTGCGCTTTTTAGAAACGCGTGTGCCTTGCACGTGACACTGCAAACTATAGCGTTTCTGAGGCTAGAGTTTCGAAAGTAGAAACGTTGTCGTTTAGCATCTAGAGAAAGAACCTCGGTCAAAAAAGGATGTCCCTCTTATTAAGACAGACGCCCGTTATGTCCCGAACGACGCCGTCTTAAGACGAGAGACATCCATTGTGAGGCTAGGGAGGTCCGTAATTGGCGAAAATGATATAGTCTTGGGGCGAGGGACATCCGTTATGTAAGAGAGACGTCCGTCTTAATTGAGGAAATTCGCGCCTTTTGGAAAATGGCAAATTCAATCATGGGCGTCAATCTCTATGAGAGACGTCCCTTGCTCGATCCAACAGCCATGGAATGTCGTCTGTCATCGCCTTTGGAAAATGGTAGATTTAATCATGGCCGCAAATCTTGATAAAGGACATCCCTCACTCGATCCAACGGATATTGAATGTCGTCTGCCATCGCCTTTGGAAATTGACAAATTCAATCATGGTCGTCAATTCTGAGCGGGAGACATCTTTCCTCTATCCAATGGCCATTGACAATTGTCCGCCATTGTCCGATAATCGTTCCAACAACCGTCCGTCTTCCAACAAGCAGAAGGATGTCCCTCGCCCCCGATAACTGATGTTCTTCATCTTTGTTCGACGATCCTTGATGTCAATGAAACGGAGGCATTAATTTCGACGGATTTGGAATGGAAATATGACTGCGAAGTCGCCGACGAGAATTTTTCAAAGTTCAGAGTTTTAGTTGTTAACAAAATTTCTTCAGGGTTTGACTCCTCGTTTATCTCAAACTATAGGGTATGTGGGGTTAATTTTACTAATTAATTTTATTGTTTGTAAGGTGTGATAGAATGAGGATATGCTATGTGACATGCCATCTAATCTATTCTAATTTGTTCAATTTCACTATTGTATAGTTCCTAAGAAATTTGTGTATATAAAGAGATATATTTTGAACTAGGTTAAAAATAAAAAAGGTGAAACCAAAAGAAGTGGAGACATAATTAATGGGGTGGGTCTTGGAAGAGACCAAACAATGGGGCCGCCTAAATTCGACCGAGTACTAAAATTACGCGACCGTGTTGGCTGATAGATGTCCCACAGCCATGCTTACTCCTACTTTTTTATTTTCGATTTCTAAATAACACATAGCCTTGGCTTTTGTAATTATTATATATTATAGAATGGCGATCTCATGTGAAAGATTAGATGACACCGGCAATCATAGGGAGGGATCAATATGGCTACAGCCAAACAATTTAAGAAAGAAAAGCATTTGAGACCAACTATAGCTGTCGTCGGTTGTGTCAGTAAAAAAAGCATAGATCGCAGCCCGCACATTTGACCCATTGGGTAGCTCCGCTCGGCTTGCTACAACAACACTTGGTGTAACTAGATCGAAAGGGACAAACAAAGCAGTCTATTTATTGGGCTTACGAACTTGCCATGAACTAGTCTAGACATGTCTTAAGTGACCCGGCCTGTTTGACCTCGCCCATCTCCGACCCAAACACTTCCCCGCACATATTTATTTATTATAAAAAAAAAAAAAAAGAAGTTGGAAACAATTGCAACTCGTTAGATTCATTCAGTTGATTAGACTTGCATTGTTAGGTCATTTACCTCCAATTAAAGTAGTTACGAATTTATAGATGCACTCTAAAATTTGGATGATACGTTTCATTTCCACAAAGTTTCAACTGGTGTCTTTATTATGACATCCAAGTATTATACAAGTAATTATACGTAATTCAAATAAAAAATTACTTTTGCATCTCGACATTCCAATTGGACAATGCACGATGACCAAATTCTAGTGTCCTTAACACATACTTTCTATCTATTTATCATTTACATCTAATAAGAGGAAGAGTGTCTCATGATTCATTTTACATTTTTTTTAAATGTATCAAGAGAAAATAGAGTGAGCGAAAGTAAAAGTCATTCATGATTCAAAACGTACATTCACAAGATAAATATTTAGTGGGTCATAACCCCAATGTCGAAATGCGCCAGGTAACGAAACCGATCATCATGATCATGCTCCTTCCAATGCGGTTTCTTTGCATTACTCTATATGCACTTCATTGGGATCATAATCTTCACTTACATCACAAGATAAAACTATGAGTTTAATGTTCAATAAGAGATAATATAAAATTATCAATGTATGCTCATGAAATTCGTTTCAGAAAAAAAAAAAAAAAAAAAAACCTATCTTTTCTATCATTGAGTTTACATTCCACTTATTAGTCAAAGTGTTGGATATTAGTAGTACAGAAGAAAAGATACATCCTATGGCCCATGTTGGGCTTAACCATTACTCAATCTCGACGAGGGATAAGATCTATCCATTAGGGGTGTTCCCAAATAGGACGGTTGCTAATTTCCCTAATTGCCAAACATCAATTTACGTTTATTCAATTCGTTTCATTTATAATGCAATGCATGTATACATGCCAACATTATCATAGCATCTTTACTCATGATGCATGTCATGTATGTACTTCAATCAATTTTTAAGCCTAAATGCATCGGTTTAATATCACATTAAGATCATTGGCATTATCAAAGGAATACATTAACACCATTATCATCACCCAAAACTACCAATCTACTAAAGCAATAACAATCAACAAGCAAACAATATATCCTAAATCTCGTGATGTAGACCACAATTGTAATGCCCCGTTAATTTTAAAACGTTTTTATTGATTTAAAAACACGTCATAAAATTTTTCGCTTAATTTATTTAACAATTAAAAATCATCTTAAAAGAAACCGAATTCAGAGTAAGCTTTGCAGAATAATATTAGAAATTTAAAACATAGTTTTCAAGCGTTCTTAGCAAAAGTTACCAAAGTCCCTATTACAACGTTTTTAAAATGTTCAAAACACTGATAGTAATAACGACCAAAATACCTGTAACGACCCGGTTTTTCTTTTCCTTTAAAAATACGATAAATTTAAAACTTTTAAAAACAACAACTTAAAACATCATTAATTGAAATCAGAGTCTTCTTATTCTAAAAACTGAACCGTTAAATTCTTTCTCTTATACTCGTTATTTAAACCATGGACATGTGAGTATAAGTACCTTTTCTTAAAAACGTAGCGGAAGCTTAAATAACTATTTACGGAATAAGAATAACTAATTACATTTATATGTACAAAGAGAATAGGAAAGACTGCGTATCGACTTGAATTACCATTATCAATGGAAGGAATTCAAAGTGTTTTTCATGTATCAATGTTGAAAAAGTGCATCGGAGATTCAATTCAAGTGGTAATGCAAGACAATATTCAAGTTCAATCAAGTTTGAGTTATGAAGAAAAACTGATACAGATATTAGATTCAAGAATTAAAGAACTCCGACATAAGCAGATTCCATTGGTTAAAGTTTTACGGAAAAATCATTTAACCAAAGAAGCTACATGGGAGCAAAAAGAAGATACGAAGCCTAAACATCCGAAACTATTTCGGTAATCAAATTATGAAGACAAAATTTTATTAACGAAATATCCAGAAACTTTTGTTAGCCTTTTTGTTAGGCTTAGTGTATTTTGAAGATGACTTGATTATGACTATTTTAATGGCATTAATAAGTTGATTATTGTATTTGTATTGCTATTATTCTTAATTATTTTATCATTATATTTATATGTGTATTTATTGAAAATACCCTCAAAATAAGTATTTAAATATTCTAACATGTTTATTTAAGTCCATGTAGTGAATACATATTATTTCAGGATTTAGGAAATTCAAGGAAAAGAAATAGGAGTGTTATGGTCGAAGCTGCGGACGAAATAGGTGACCAAAAAATACACAAATTGCCTATGGAGTTTTCTGGACATTTTTGGACGTGACGCGGTCAAGGATGCAGTTGAGACAAGCGACCGAAAAAGTGGACAAATTGTGTAATACCAAAAATTTTTATATTGGAATTTAATAGGAATAATTGAGAAGTAATTAAGAGTATTCAGATTGATTGGAAAATTATCGGGATATTGCCAAAGACGTAATTGTCAATTACCATCAAGGAATATATGAAATAAATCAAGAATTGAAATTGAAATTAAAAATAATTTAATTAAATAAAGGATTTAATATATATATATATATATATATATATATAATTGCGTATTAAGTGAAAGATTGGATTGAAGGAAATTAAAATGAAGATTTATGGACTGAATCGGTTTGGTTCGACTAGGTCCGAGAACAATGATGTGGTTCGATTTTTAGTCAAATGAAGAAGGATAAAATGAGATTTATTAAATTTGTTTGAATTGAGAATTATAATTAATTAGAGATTTAAGAAGGATTTATTGAAGAATTGAAATTTGGGATGTGAGAGTAGCTGAGCTGGTTCAGCTTGTGAACCGGTTCAGGCTACTTTTTATGTCCGGTTGAAAATCAAAGAAGGAGAGTTGTTTTGGTGAAGAGAAAATCGAGAAGCGAGAGAAGAGAGATTGAGGGTGATCGGGAGATCGATGGACGTTGAGCGGGAAGGTGCGATTTTCGTCCTTGCGTGACGGGTTTGGTGGTTAGCTTGTGGCGACGAGCTCGGGTTGACGAACCGTGCGGTGGCTAGGGCTGTTGTGCGTCGGGCGTCGGTGGCTATGGCATGGTTCTTGGATTTGAACGAATTGGGAGCAGCGTTTTCCTCTGCGAATGACCAAGGTAAGCATGTCGTTTGATTGTGTTGAGTATTTCGACCCTGTAACTGGGAATTGGTGGGTGAAATGGCAACGTCGACGTGAAGGAACGTTGGGACAGGGGCTTCGGTTCATAGGGCAGCTATTGGTTTGGTTTGCTCGCGATTGAACCGGTCCATCCTTTGGTTCATCCTCTGGTTCTGCTTGGTGATGGACGATAGAATGTGTTTCAGTTTCAAGAATTGAATAATGAAGATTCGGCTGAAAAATCTGGATCAGTAGCTAGAATCGTGAGATAAGATAAGTGGTTCAAATTTATTCATTTGTGTATAAATAAGGAGACGCATTCTGAATTTTCAATTACAGAAAAGAAGAAGGCAAGGGACAAAGCAGAAGGAGGAATACTTCTCAAGTTCTTCGGGTGAGCTTCAGGTATTGGCTTCCTTCTCGATTCTATGGGATATATGATGATTGTTGTGGAAGTTGTGTTCTGTCTTTGTGGTTTGATTGCTGCTATTGATTGTTACCCATGTCTACGATCAGTCGTTAGAGTGTTGGATTCCCTTATGGAAATTGATTCCCTATTTTATTACTGTAGCATGTTTGATTCCTGTAACTGTTACTGCTTGGTCGATTCGAGTTGTTTAGTGGGAGTTGGTTCTGTTGAGAATCTTAATATGTGATTTTATATGTGGATGGACTTGGACTGTCAAATGTGTGAATTATTGCTTCTGATTAATTGTAGAGTTTAGACTGAAATGTATTAAAGCAAGAAGATAAAAGATTAACTCTGTTGGGCTTGGACAGATGCTCTGTTGCTCGGTAAGTATACTTTGTTGATTAAGGACTTTATGTTTGATTGTGAAGATTGTGTATGTCAGTTAGATGAATTTATGCATGTTGTGTTATGATTAAGGATGATTCTTAGATATTATGAGCACTTCTGTTAAGTGACGAGGGATTGTTTCGGTTGCTAGGTTATTAGGTCTTGTTGGGATTTAGTTATCTGTTGGTGATTGTTGTTAAGGATAAGTAGACTTGGTTCAATAATTGCTATGTGGACTTATACTCCGATGATTATTGAATTGGGAAATTGACTCAGGTAAATGAAAGTTAATCTATTTGATTGATCTTGTTGCCTAGAAAATTATGTTAATGGATATTTGGTTTGAGTTATTGACGGGACTTGTGAAGATAAGTTGTTTTAATAATCTAGATTATTATTATGCCATGTTGGGTATTGGATCACTCACTAATCGTAATTAGAAGTTGGGGACTTTATTGTTGAAAAGTAATTATTGATATCTATATGTGTTTAAATTGGAATAGGTATGGTGAGAAACAACATTAAGTGTTAAAGCTTGCTAAGGACAACATGTAAGTGATATGCATGTGTTTTGGTCTTCAGACCCTACATCGCAAGATTAGGAGATGCATGTTTCGTTGCTTACTGCTTTCCTAGCATGTTTCATTGTTTACAGTTTAAATACCACGTTTCGATGTTTACAGTTATTAAAAGCATGCTTCGTTGTTTATAGTTTTGAAGAGCACGTTTCGTTGTTTACAGTACTTAAATGCACGTTTCATTGTTTACTGTTTTTATAGCATGTTCTGTGAATCGTACGTTAAATGTTTATTTACGCTTTCATATGAACTATCATATGGATTTATGAGGATCACGCATCACGATTTTCAAAAAAATACGGAAAATGATTTTTATGCACGGTTTTGAAAATGAAATACGAAAAACAAGAAGAAATATGAACGAATGATTCATGAAAGATAAAAGGTCTTATAGTCAGGTAAGACAAGCCCAGTACAAAAATAAAAGATAAAGAAAAGACAAATATTTGTATGGTCCGGTTTGTCACGCCCGGCACATGAACAAAAGAAAAGAAAAGAAAAGAAAAGAAAAGTAAAGAAAAGAATATGAAAAGAGGAACGGATACGGATACGAGAACGGAAACAGAAATGAAAACGGGCACGGAAACAAGAACGGAAACGGGAATGGAAACGGGAAACAGAAACGGGAACGGAAACGGGAATGGAAATGGGAACGAAAACAGAAACGGAAACGGGAACGAAAACAGAAATGGAAACAAGTTTTCATAAATGGAAACAGATACAGATACAGATACAGATACAGAAACAGACACGAGAACGCTACAAAAACGCATACAATCACGAATACTAAAACAGGAATAGAAACAGAAACAGAAAGAAAGTACGTAAATGAGAAAAGATATAAGATAAAAGAAAGAAAACGGAAAGAGAAACTTCACATGATTTTAAAATGGCACAGCATGTGCATGTAGTATAGTAGGTATTATCACTTACTGAGCGTTAGACTCATAGTTTATGTCTTGCGATGTAGGTACAAGTACGAGAGATATAATGAATAGATTATGGAGTAGTCGATGAAGGGTTTGACTGGGCGAGACTTATTGCTGGCCAGGCTAAACGAAATTAAAGAGAAAATGAATTTTGTAAATGGAAAGTAACATTTTATTCATTTATTGTCTTTTCAAATAAACGATTTATGCTTCCGCTATAAATTGAGAAAAAGAATTTTATAAATATAGTCTTCCGCTGTTAAATAATGATTTAAGTAACGAATTTTAAGAAAATGTTTGCAATGGTCCGGTTTTAAGAAATGTACTCTGATTTCAGTCTAAAAGGTTTTAATAAGGATTTCAATTGTTTTATAAAAGATTTAAATTTCACGTATTTTTAAATGTAAGAAAAACCGGGTTGTAACAAATTGCTTCCAGAGTTTTTGTAGCATTTTTCAGACGCAATGTGGTTGAGGCTTCGGTCAAGGGAGGCGACCGAAAAAGCCTAGAACTATCAAGAGACAGATTTTCAATGGCTATATTTTTAACGGTTATATTTGTAATGACTAGAAGTGGTCAACCGAAAGGATTAGGTCGACCGAAAATGGACAGTTTATAAATACATAGAAGCACTCCATGGGGCGACTTATGGTTGGCCGAATGGACAACACTCTCCATGGGTGGAAGCCAACTTTTATCTCCACACCACAATCCTTACCTCAAATACAAGGGATTAGAAGAGACAATATTCCATAGTTGCAAGGCTAAGTGGCTTCGAGAACACCTTGCACGGATGATGGGAGGAATGGCGGTAGGGAGGAGGAGGCCGAGGGTTTGTTCTTCAAAAGAACCAAATTTCTATTCAATCCAAATCACGTTTTCATTCAGCAAGGAGGGCTGATAATACCCTAAGAGTTTTAAAATAAAGGAAAAAGACTAAAATAACCCTAATTAGAAAATGACCTAAACAGCCCTTTAACAATAACAAAACAATAAATCCGATTTTGAAAATCAGTCTCTGTAAAAGGAACATTAGATATAGTAAACCAAACCCAAATAAAACGCTTAATATGTCCTTGGAAAGCTCTGTTTGTTGGTTACATTTGATATGAAGGACGAAAGTTGAAACAATGCCGTCCCGATTGTCGAAATAGCCCTTGAACGTCTGCTGCTCAGATTCTAGGCGGAATTGGACAGCTCCTAATTTTCTTCTATGATTGCATGATATCCCGTAGTCCAAATACACCAAATCCTCTTTGTGACATTGAATAAAACTTTCCTCCAAATTGGATAGAAATGAAATACCTACAAAACAAATAAAAAGTTAGAAATAAAGGTGCCCAGGGCACGACTCAGGAGATGGGAACTTGGGGCACATCACTGCTCTAGTTAATTAAACCTACTTAGAGTGATTAGTTAACATGCTTAGATTAACTAGTTAATTAGTTAAGCATGGTCAGATAAGTTGATTAAACATACTCAGATAAGTTGGTTTAATGGCATAACTTCTACCGAATTTATAACTAAGTTCATTGTTAAGATTAATAATCTAGTTAATTAAATATGAAAGGAATTCACAACAAGGTAATTACATTAAGGAAGTCGCAGGACAATTAATAGTAAAATAGCACTACACATTCACGCACTTCTAGCCGTAAACATTCATCATTCATCACTTTTCTATCGTTAAGCATTTCATTTCAGTCAATATTTGCAGTCACAAAAATACAGGAAATTACAACAAATTAGTTAATATCAACAAATCTAAACATACATTCCCGGTAACGTGCTCGGAGTTGTTACTACATTTATTACTCTAGTTAATTATTCAATTAAACACGTTCAAGGATAGTCTAGTTAGTTAAATGTGTTCAAAATTCTAGTTGATTAAACTTTCTCAAATTAATTAAACATGCTCAAAGAAAGATTACAATTATTATTCTAGTTAATTATCCTAGTTAATCAACATGCTAAAAAAAGGTTACGATCATTATTCTAGTTGATTAAACATGCTTTCATCCTTGTTAATTAATGTGCTGAAGAAAGTAATTATAACTAGTTAGTTAACATACACTGATCAATTAGTTCACATATTTAGATTAACTAGTTAATTAGTTAAACCACTCAGATTAATTGATTAATTGGTTAAACATGCTCAGGTTAGTTGTAGTTAATTAGCTAATTAAACATACTCAGATTAGTTATATATATTAAACATGTTCAGCTAGTTAATCAAACATGCTTACTATTGTTATAGAGTAATTAGTTAACACAGAGATATATTAATAATGGTAGCAACAGGATAGTATACTCTGCAAGTAAGGAAATAAGCAACATATTCATAGAATAAAATAAACATAAGTAAAAAAAATCATAGCTCATCCATGCTTAAGCTCATCATTCTATCCTACAGGCTTGACTCATTCATCCAAGTAGTAAACGTTCGTCCACGTAAGGAAATTTCAGGACATTAACAGCAAGTAAAGAGTTTAGCAAAGGAAATTACAGGTAACTAAACACCAAACTCACGCACACTACTTATGGGTAGGGCCTCCACTAGCCAAGACACACCCAATTCCTTACCCTTAATGAAGGATTCACTCACGGATAGCACACTTCCAGCTCCTAGCTTCACACCATAGCTTCACGATCAGCATTCCAAGCTCACAGAACTTTGCTTCACACGTATTTCACTAAAGGATTCTCACAAACTCACATTCACTCTCGGTTTCTCACATGTAGGAAGAACTCTCGTAGGAACTCTCTCTCTCGGGGAAGAAAAGCTCACATAGGAAAAACTGGAAGAAAGTGTAAAGGAGAGATTGCTAAATCGTAGAGCCATTCCTGGAGTCAACTAACGTACACCTAACGGGATGGAGGGTATGGCTTCGACGCAGTCTGGCTTGAGGAGAGCTCTTCTTGGTCGGCTGACTACGTAATAAATGGCTAAACGACAAGAATCTATTATTTTAAACCCTAATTTCTCGCAGGTCTAGGATGTTTCGGACTCGAGGATTCGTCCTGGCCTCGTCCGCTTGAGTCCGAAAGTCACAATTCCTTAGGTAGATTTGTACATTCGGATGAAGGATGGTGTCCTCACCTTCATCCGCACCCGTCCAAATCTGCCATTTGGAAGAAGAATGGCATTTGCATTCAAGCGTTTGCATTCATCCGAAAATGTCCAGAAATTGGACAAATTCAAAATCACCGACTTCGCATTCGTCCGCCTTCATCCACACCATCTTAAACTGTTATTTAGACAAAGGAAGACATCCGTATATAGCATCCGCACGCGTCTAAAATTGTCCAGGAATTGGACAGATTCCAATCTTCAGCGTCTGCGTGCATCCGCCGTCGTCCACATGTGTCTGAAACTCCACGATACAGGCACAGTTAAGACTCAAAATCACGTCCTGAGTCATCCCAAGACTCAGGGATGATATTCCATGCATTTGCGGATGACATTTCTTGTCCCCATGTCATCCACATGCGTCCAAATATGATAGAACAACATTCCCTTCACATTTTCCTACCCAATTGTCATCCCATAACATTTTTCCCATAAACACACGTCACAATTTAACACGTATATTATACGCAATGTAACATGTTAATCATCCTGTCTATTGATTACATCACATATACGGAGAAAATGATATCGAGGTGTTACAATAAATATCGTACGAAAATATTAGAATGCCTAAATTCACCCCCCTCTATAAACGCATATCGATCTTTCAACTTTTAGTTTACTAAATGCGAATAATGTATGAAATATGTTTTAAAATGATGTGATTTTATGGTTATTTTGAAAGTGGATATATATTGTGAAATGGATTTTATTGTGAAATGGATTTTATGGTGAATTGGATTACATTGTGGCTTGATAGATGGATGTTATACATGTGTTTGGAATTCACAATTTTTTTTTAACATGGGTGTGAACATTCACATGTGTAAATGTGGAACTGGAGTAGGCATTTGGGCTTAGTGTTATTTTTGGAAAAAATGTAAGTGAGGGCTTCCGTGTTAGGGACGGACGTCCGCATGTGTAAACATGTTTCTTGGCATGGACAACCGGAAGGCAAAAATGAATTCTGGACTTGATGACCTTGTGAACAAATTTTAAAGTGTTCACACAGATAGGTTGCAATTGCCTGGAGTGATTGTCTAGAATTGAGATTCTGTGGGAGGGAAGAATTCCGTAGCGGACGTTTTGGCGTCCGCAAGGAGAAAATTTTCTGCTGAAAATCAAAACTGTGTGGAAGCGGTCGCCTGTACATTATAATGTGGAGGACCAAAAATATGAAAGGCTACCTGAAATAAAATTTAATATTATGTTTTGATTGGTGGGGGAGAGATAACTCACCATATGCACGTCCAACCTAAAGCACACCTCCTGCTTAGTGCAGCTAAGAGGCGTGAGAAGCCTTTGGTTTATATAATGTTTGGATTTTAAATTTTAAAAGAAAAGCAAGTTAAACAAGAAGCTCTCAAGGAAACTCTTTCTCTCTCTCCCTCTCAAAATTTTTAAGGTAACAAGAATTCTCTTTATGATTATTAAGAATTCTATAAGTTAGAGAAGATGTTTTGGAGGGAAGAAATAAAAATGAGAAAAATAGTCATAATGAGGTAGTTATGTTATTTGGAATATGTTGACTACCTTAATGGAATTGTATGGTAAAACCATTTGAGTATTTTATTCTTGACATTTTAAGGAAGAGAAAGTTTTTGAAAATAATGAATTTGATTAAGTATAGAGAAAGTTATGAATATTCTGTAACATCCTATATGGAAGGGTGTGCAATCTCACATCGACTTGAGGAATGGGAAGAGAGCAGAATATAAGTGTGCAGCTAGCCTTCCCCAATAGACGCATTTTGGGTGGGTAAGCCACGCTAAAGCAAACCCGTGCAGGCCGTGGCCCAAAGCGGACAATATCTATTGGGTGGGAGCTAGCCTCTTATACTTATGGTATCAAAGCTAGACCCTGCTCGTTGTGGCCATGAGGACGTGGACCCCTTAAAAGGAGGGGGGGGGGGGTGATTGTGACATCCCATATGGAAGGGTGTACAATCCCACATTGACTTGGGGAAGGGGAAGAGAGCAGAATATAAGTGTGCAGCTCACCTTCCCCAGTAGACACGTTTTGGGTGGGTAAGCCACGCCAAAGCAAACCCGTGCGGGCTGAGGCCCAAAGCAGACAATATCTACTGGGCGGGATCTGGCCTCTTATACTTATAATGTAATACCCCGATTTTTCATATCGAAATTTAATAAAGCTAATAGGAAGGTAATTGGAGGTATTGGATTAATTGGGTAATTATCAGAGTATTACCAGTGACGTATTCATTAGATTATAATTTATGAAAATTAATGTAATTAAAATAAATATTAATTCAACTAATTAAATTATAATGTATATGATCAATTGGGGTCAATTAAATTAAATTAAATTGTAACATAAGTGGTTCATTGGGATTAATATTTATAAGTGGAGGTGTATTTTCGATTAATTGAACTGATTCTATTAAGGGACCAGTTCAGCACTTTTCATTTCGTCTCTCCTTCGACCATTTGATGAAATGAGAAAGGAGAATATTAAGGCTTAAATTGGATTATTGAGGATTTAAAATGGAATTAGTAAAAGAGAAATAATTAAATTGAATAAAAGAAATTATGTTGGGGAAGGAGTGAACCGGTTCACTAAATGAACCGGTCCAATAAAAAACGAAACACAAAAAAAAAAAAAAAAAGAATGGCCGGGAGGCCATTATGCAAGAGAGAAACTTGAGAGAGAGACCAGAGAGAGAGATCGCGAGGAGCGAGGAAGAGGGACTGAGAGAGGGGCAAAGAGGGAGACGGAGTCCGCGACGAGGAGACGGAGAACGTGCGAGCAACGGAGGGGTGGTGTCCTGGCGAATGGCAAGTATCTAGGGCTCGCGGGTCTGAATGGCAAAGCGCCAGCTCATGGAATGGAGGCTCGGTGATGGCTGTCTAGCGACGATGGAGGCGCAAGGACGGCGGGATGGCAACGGAGAGGTGGTTTAATGCCTGCGTGGCATCCGGCAGAGGTGAAATGGTGAAGGCATCGGGAAGGCAGGGGCG
This sequence comes from Begonia loranthoides, assembly GCA_022433065.1. NCBI lineage: Eukaryota > Viridiplantae > Streptophyta > Magnoliopsida > Cucurbitales > Begoniaceae > Begonia > Begonia loranthoides. The sequence goes on along the minus strand of CM039475.1, from coordinate 23,791,333 downwards.
ACGGTTCTAGCTTCGGTTCGCTGGGCATGGGTCGCCTCCGGTTCAATCCAAACAGGTACTTCCTCCTCTGGCCTTGTCGTGATGAAATCGACAGCATGTCAGGCATGCTATCTACCTTCTGGGAATGTGGCAGAGGGTGTCCCCTTCCTAGTGTTGATAAACAGATGAAGAGGAGGAAGACAGAAGATGGGGATTGAAGGGGGAGTCTCCTGGGAGCCTTGAGGGGGAAGCTGAGAGCTTACACTCTCTGCCCATTTTGGCAGAGAGTGTCCCCTTTCAATGTGAAGCTAACAGAGAATTTGGAGGATGAGAGAGAGATGTGTGATTTTGTTGTAGGGTTCTGAACTTGTGTGCGGGAAGAAATGGAGTGGGATGGTGAGAAATGGGAACCAAGAGCTAATTTGTCCACAGTGCAGTGAGTCTTCAACGAAATTTTGGTAAGGGATCTCCTCCATTTTGTTTATGATTTAAAAATGAGAATGAAGCATTTGAATTAGTCTTCTGTTATGGTTCAAGTATTGATATTTGAGATGATTTTAGTTGCTGTTAATAAGCTATTATCACGTTGCACTATTATGTATTGTCGAATAAATTGCCGGTTTTATCTCTACATTATTGTTGGCCTGGAGCAAGTTAAGCTTAAAATTCTGAATAAATTGGGATTGGTTCACTGGAGTGGCTGTTGAATGTCTACCGCTATTTTGGATCTGTTTCTAGTTATTTGTCTAGGGTGATTAACTACTGTTTGTTGGGATAAAGAGAAATGAAATGCATTTTTATTGTAAATATGCTGTGTTGGGTTGACTATTATAGTAATGTGGATTGTTTTGCGAAGCACGTGGTTAATTTGCATGTTAGGAGGATTTATTCGCTGCCCTATTATTTGGATAAAAGAGTAAGTAGTTGAGATGTTCCGCTAGTTGGATTCAAATCATTAGTTGGATGAATGAAGATCTAAGTTAAGTATTTTGGATATTGTTTGAATGAATTATGAAGCATGCGTGATGTAGTTTTGTGACTCGGTTTAGATATTGTTACTGGGAATTATTTATTGGGCTATGTGATATTCCGTTGGGAGTCGGAGAAGTACTTTGGATTAGTGCAAGTTACGATTCATTAATGAGTTATAATGTTTTAATTTGTGAAGGTATCAAAAGGAGGAGGAGGATAACGGTTAGGTGCTAAACGTAAAATAGCTTCGAGGTAAGGAAAATAGGTGTGTCTTTGCCATTTGGAGGCCCTACACCACAAGTGTGTGTGTGTGTTGTTTTCTAGCGATTTGGTTCATAATGATTCTGTTTTGTTGGCTGTAATTTATTGTTCCTGCCATGGTTTATACCAATTGCTTTTCTTAATCTGCATGTGTGCTATAACTAGATCAATGATGAAGATAGATCATAGTGTTATTATTTTTGGTTCTGGTTAGAAGTGATGAACGCTCTAGATAATTGATATCAAATTGCTTAGCACGTTTCTCGTTATAATAACATGTCAAGCATGATTCTAAATGTGATTCGTTTAGTAGTTTTCCGTATATGATTTTATAAGCATGTTTACTTCATGTTTTATTTAGACTGGCATACGTAGATAGTTTAGTTTAATATATTGAAATCTAGTTATAATGTTATTGTCTCTTGGTACTGGTTAGGAATTGTAGTTCCCTTTGTTTGATAGAAATGTGACTGATAAATGATGAACGATAACGTTGAGGTTGGGAATAAGGTGATTAAGTAAAGAATGACACATCACGTATGTATGATCAAGAATGAATTAAGGATTTACCTTTGGTTTGTGTAATTTATTAAATTCAATTGATGTAGTTTCATGTATAATTTACTATGTTATTCGCTGTAGCTTCGTAGTTGTTAATGCCCACTCCATCTCCGCATGTTAATTATTACTTAAATGTATCAATTTACTAAGTATGTTTAATTAAACCCAGCATATTAGCTTAGCTAGGTCCAACATGTTTAAATGTTACCTAATGATGTATGAGCATGTTAATTAACGTAACTAAATTAGTTCATCTGAGTATGATAATCTGGCTAGAGTAATTAACTTAATTAGAAATCGAGCATGTTAATCAAATTGCCTAACTAATTAATAGTTGTTAATCACTTCTTGAGCATGCCAATTTATTAGGTATATTTAATCATCTAGAGAGCATGTTTAATTGTTTATTCTAGTATGTTTAATGGCTAGTATTTAATTGAGCATGTTATTGACAATAAAGCATGTAAATTATTCTTTGAGCATGATTAGCTAACACTAAATTCAAGCATGATTAGTTAACTAGAATAAGAGTATGAAATCAACCCTTGAACATAAATTAATTGGGATAATTAACTAGATGGTAATTATAATTCTTTCTTGAGCATGTTAATTAATTTATGCCTTACTTTAATATGCACGTCACTTGTGATCCGTTGTATCTCCTTTATTATTGTGATTTATATATTCGAGCATGTTCCTCGTTGTTCAATTGGTTCTATAATTGCTTCCTTCATATGCTGTATGTTATTGGGTGTTCAATTCCTTTTATTTGCGCTTTTAATTCAGTTACTATCTTCTATATGCGCACTTCAATTCCTATTAAAGTTATGTTATATGCATTGTGCATCATGTTAGGTTGAGATCATGCTAATAGAAACCCAGTAGGGGGTACCCCCTCAGGGTGGTACCCACATGCACGAGTGAGGAAAATGCTAAGAACAAGAATGTTCGGGATGGGCAGGATACTCCCATCATCGAAGAAGCCCTCCCGGCGGGATACGTCAGGAGGGAAGAAACCTTGAAGGCAGGATACGCCGGAAGGGAAGGACTCTTGAAGGCTGGATACGCCAGAAAGGGGACAAAAAAGAGAGTTGGAGGGTGGATGGGTAGCGGAACTAGTTCGCGGTTAGGTGAAGCCCCCAACCTTGACGGGAAAGGGGACCTAGTTGCAAGTAAAGGGTTAGGTCCGGTCCACTATTCCATCCCCTAAGACCCCTCCAATCTCCAGCTTGATGTATGAGTAAAGAACGAACATAATAAAAAGAATTGGTTTGGGTGGCCCCCATTCCAAGAAGAATTAAAGAGAGATATGCATAATTGTTTTCCCCATTTCCTTACTGGGCGTAAGCTCACGTCCTTACTTGTGATGTAGGTACAACGACGAATAGATAATAAGTAGACGATAAACACATAATGATGCAAGAATGAATGATTTGCACGTGCGAGATTCGGGGCTGGCTAGGCAAAGAAAAAAAATGAGTAAACGATTGTAATCACATTAAATTATTGTATTGTACTCCATTGTTTAGATTTCTTTTTAAACGATTTAAATACACTTCCACAAGGTTTTAAACAAATGGTTTTATTATTTACTCTTCCGCACTTTGTAATTGGTTTTCCCAAACAAGTTTCAGGAAAGAGTCAGTAGTGACATGATTAGATGCACTATGATATGTTTTGGTTTTAAAAAGAAAGAAATTTCAAATTTTACATATTTTAAAGGATCTATGAAAATCCGGGTCGTTACATATTCAAAGATGGACAAAAATTTTGAAGAAAACCCTAGAATGTATGCATATTGGATTGAAGTTTTAAAATGTATTGTTTTAATCATATGCATGTAATAAGCACTAAATGGTTAAGTAATGTACACAATAGTGATGAAGATTGTGTATATTCGGAATTATTCAAACTTTAAGTTATATACAATTAAATAGATATTCATGAAAGTTTTAGTATGTTTAGGTTTTGCTATACAAGAAGATATTTCGAAGTGTTGGAAATACATTAAAGACTTAAGGTAAGAGATATGCATGCATGTCTTTGGCCTTTTGGCCTATATCACAAGATATTAGGGTTGTATTGAATTAATGCCATTGCTTGTTGTGTTGACCATAAGAGAATGTTCGTACAATGTGGTGTTGCGAATTGTATGTTATCACCCATTTGGTATAATAGGAGTTATAAATGATAATGATTCATTGTGTTGCATAGTTTTTAAATGATGGTTTGATTGGTATGCACTCATGTTCATGCATTATGGTTTCAAGAAAGGAAACAAAAATGTTTTCATGCACATATTTTGACAAAGAAATTGAAAATGGATAGAATAAATGTCTATAGGCATTGTGAGATAGGGTTGAGTGACGATCCTACTTAGGAAAACTAGATGGTGTATCTCATCCCTGGAGGGATTGAGTGATGGTTCTACTTAACAAGACAAGATGATGTATCTTTTCTCTTAAATCGTGGATCTCCAACGTTTGGACTGTTATGTGACTCAAAAAGGAAAAACTGAAATGAAAATGCATATTTTAATGAAACTGCATAACATGAGCATCACATTGTATATATTTGTTTTTATCTCTTACTGAACATTAGGCTCAAAGATGAATCTTGTGATGGAGGTGTAAAACATGATCAAAATGAAGAAAATAGGGACCGATAGGATGGGACAGCAGCTGAAGGAGTGCAACTACATCGAGCACCTATGTCACTTGGTGATTTTAACCGAGGGGTTATGACTCACTTTATTTCTAAAACTATTTTAAATAATTGTTGTATAATGTTTTATGTAGGGATTAAGACAAAGTTGTGTAATATATCTCTTCAATGTTTTGAATGATATACTGTATGTTTAAATGGATTGAATTATACAAAGGAACTTTAAATTAAAAAGAAATGGTTTCGCTACAAATTAAATTTCATTTGTCACACTATTTAAAAAAGAGAATGTAAAATGATAAGGATAAATGGGTCATTACAGTATCTCTTTTCAAATTTTGAAGTTAAAGTTTTGAAATTTCATTAGCTTCAAATTCAAAAACTGACTTGTTTTCTGTCGAAAACAGCCCCAGAACTATCAACCCGGTCAACCTTTGTTCAAGGGCAGTAAACTGCGGGTGACCATTACATGTGGGTGACACTCTGGTCGACCAAAAGTGGCACTGGTTGACCACAGCAGTTAACCTCCATTGTAGGCGCGGTTAACCGTACTTGTTGGGTCCACAGCAGATGCAGGTCTGGTCGACCACAACAGTGCTGGTCGACCGCAGAACTGTTCTTGGTGGACCCCAAAATGGGCAAATTATGCAGAATTGGCCTCTGGTTGACCATAATACTGTATTGGGTCGACTGCACAGTATAATTTTACATTTTTTGAGTCTTTTATATGTTGGTTGGGTTCCTAATCTTAGTATAGGACCCTTCCTCATGTCCATTGTGATTCATTAATGAGAGTTTTTTTATTTTGACTTGTTTTTAAGCTCAAACAAATTTGTATACTTTGAGACAATTCCTTGGGAGACTATTGCTCGGATCAGTAAAAAGGAATGCCAAAAAGGTAGGGATTTTTACACTTTGTGCATTGTATTGCATCATGTTTTTGAACTTATATTTTGTAGGGTACCATACTCGAAAACCCGGAGGGGATTGTTTTAACAGCACATTCGTTTTTTTCATATACGTTGTTAGCACAAATATTGTTAGGCTTATTTGTTTTAATGATGATTGTATTGATGGAAATTATAAGTTGTTTATTAGATGAATTTATTAATTGCACAAAAATTTCATTATTATTGATATTAAATTGGAAATAGCCTTAATTAGGGTATTAATGTTGTCTAACAAGTTTATCTAAGTCCTTGTAGTCAAATGTACAAATATTGGCACTTAAACAAATCATGAAGTGTAAAATCAAAAGACAAGGTTGAGCATAACTGGTTTCTGGTCGACCAAATTCACTCTGCAAAGGACGCGGTTGAGGACACGATCTTGTATGCGGTCGACAAGAGTGACCAAAAAATGACACAGATTAGCCCGAAGATTTTTGATCGAGGTTACGGTTGACAAAGTGGTCGAAGACAATGACCAAAATTGTATACAAAGAGCTCCCATGATTTGCAAACGAGTAAGTGGATGACAAAGTGGTTGATGGGTTCGACTGAAATTGAACATAGATTACTCCTTGGGTCTTTGGTCAACAAATGTAACACCTCAACTTTTTAAGTTGAACAATTATCGGGGTATTACCAAGGCGTGTCCGAAACATTGAGTTGTGGGAGAATTTTCGATAAGGTTTTCCTCATATACGTAATGTAATCAAGTGTTAGGAGTATGGAGATATTTCATAACGTATTTTTACGCATTAATTATGACGTGTAAATATGGGAAAGATATTATGGGATAAGGGTTAAGTGTTAAAGAATGGAGAAAAGGGGGAATTATGGAGTTGCGGACGCTGTGCGGACGAAGAAATGTCATCCGCGTGTGTATAACATGGCTGCCTTGTAGATTAGGACGAAGTGAGGATGAGAGGATGCGTCCTAATGTGTCTGAATGTGAACTTTCGGACGCATGCAGACGACTTGCGAACGAGAAGTGTCGTCTGCAAGTGCTTAGCCACGTCACTCTTAAGCTTAGGACAACTCAGGACGCAATGTTTCGTTATGACTTTACTGTGCTGTGAAGTTTCGGACGAGATCCCGGACGAGGAAGGCTGCATCCACATCAAATCTATACAACTCTGGGGACTTTTGGACGAGTCCGGACGGATGCGGACGTGGAGTAGCCTCGTCTGTTTTTCCTCTGTCCATTTTCTAGACATTTTCGGATGCTTGCGGATGATACTTTTGGACGCCATTTCTCATCCGAAGCCACGATTTAGCCGTGAGATTTTAGTCTTGTGAACGAATGCGGATGAGACCATCACGTCTGCACTCGTCCGAATCAGGCCAAATTTGCGACAATAAAGGACTTAAAATCAGAAGAAATTTACATTTAACCAATGGGAGGACACGACCTCAATAGGAATCCGACCCCAGACCACGTGAGCCGATCCCCCCCCCCCCTATCCATCCGACCTCCTCTGCCCTCCAGCCATGATTTTGTCCCTCTAGGTAAGTTAAGTCATCTCCCTTCCTCTTCAACCTTCATTTTTCTGCGGTAGAAGTGAGTTCCAGAGAGTGACCGTGAAAGTGAGGAGCCGAGAGAGAGAGGTCCCAATGAGAGCGTCTAAAAGTGAGCTCCCCTGCGTGAGTTCTCTCCTTCCTAAGAGTTGAGAGTAGTCCGTTTAAGTGAAGAAGTTCCTGCGAGCTGGAGTGCCGTGAGTTGGAAGTTGTGTAGCTGGAAGCTGAACGTGGAGCTGCTGGAGTTAGCTATCCCTGCTTTAGTTCATCAAAAGTGGTAAGGAAATAGGGGTGTCTTGGCCATTTGGAGGCCCTACACCACAAGTATGGGTGTGTGAGTTCTATATTAGTTTCCTGAATGTTTGTTGTAGATAATGTTAGCTGATTTTAGATGATGATTCCTTGAACTTTTATTTCCCTGGGATGATCTACTGTGTAGAATGTGAGTAGATTAATATACTGCTCTGTGTTATTCTGTAGTTAAAATGCCTTGAACTGTTGATGCTCTGTAGGTCTCCTTGTTGCTGGTTGGTTATTTCCTGTAATATTTTCCTTGTCGATTCCTCGCTATAGGTTACTATGAGCTCTGTGATATTTCCTTTCGTTGTTTAGCTCTGTTTATTGTTTGTTATGTGATACAAATGCCTTGTTTGATAAAGAGATGATGAATGTGAGAAGGGTAATGAATATTGAAAGTGTGAATGACAAATGAATATGTGAAGTCTGGAAATAAGCTAGGAGTTCTATTTTTGATATTTAATGCTTACTTGTTGTCTAGTTTTCAACCATAATGCTGTTATTTCCTTGCTATTTTCCTGCCATTAATTGTTCGTTTTATTCCCCTAATCTAGTATGTTTACTTGTTAATCAATTTAGTGAAATGTTAATCAATAAATGCTAATCCAAGGAGTGCGCTAAATAATAAGCAATTGAGTGTGTTAATTGATTATGATAACTAACTAGAATCAATGAATGTAATTAGTTCTTGAGCATGTAAATTATCTAGGATAGCTCACTAGAATAACAATGACAAATTCTTGAGCACGTTAGTAACTAGGATAAAGCATGTAATTGACTTTTAAGCATGTATATTTAATTAGCTACGCATGATTAATCCTCTCTCTTTTTTGAGTATGTCTAATGATTAATTGACTAGAACCCTAAACTAGTAATTTTAATGACTTCCATGAGCATGTTAGTTAACTAGCTTAATTTACTAAATGTGATTGCTTAGTAAGCATGTTAATTATAGTTGACAAGCATGCCAATTAAGTAAAATAATTAACTAAGACTGAATTTCTTTCTTGAGCATGTAATGAACTAGGTTAATAATAATATGTTATTTTTCCTTGTAAATATTCTGTACAATTCTCATTTCCACAATTTCCTTTAATGTGGTTATATTGTCTCTCGTTGTAATTTTCCTTACTATACTTTACCTTATTTAAGAATAATGGAGATGCTTTACGTTACTAGAAAAGAACGGAAAGGATGAAAGAAGAACAAATGAACGTAAACAAATTAAGGGTTTCAGTGACTATGTGAATGAATGTTTTACATTACCTTTGTTATTGTCTTCTTGGTATTACTTGTTATCCTGTTACTAGTTCTTAGCATGTTATCGTCTACTAAACCCGAGTATGATGATTTAACTAGGATAAAAGCATGTAATCAACCCTTGAGCATGTAATTAAACGAATATCACGCTCGATGTACGAGTAATGAACAAATGAAGTAAAGGAAAGTAATTAAACGAACGAATGACATAATAAAAGGATTGGTTTGGGTGGCCCCTATTCCAAAAAGGACTAAAGAGAGGCATGTCATGAATACATTAAACCATTTTCCTTACTAGGCCATTAGGCTCACGTATTACTTGTGGAGTAGATACAAATGACAAACAAATAACAAAGAGATAATCGAAAGCAGAGATGAAGAATTTGCACATGCGAGATTGAGGCTGGCCAGGCTAAAGAGAATAAAAGAGAAAAGGTTGTAAATGAATTGTAATTAATCATTTAGTTTTTCCTTTCTCAAACGCGGTATTTATTTGTTTAGTATTTCTTCATTAAATGATTTATTTACACTTCCGCAAAGTTTGATAAACCCGCTATGTTTTAGATAAAAGGTTTTATAACGCTTCCACAACGATTTCATAACGGTTTTAACGAAAGGTTAGTAGCGGTCCGGTTTATGTCGCACTCTAATTTGTTTTGGAAGAGTTTTACAAAAGTTTAAATTTTCACACATTTTAAAGGATTTACGAAAAATTCGGTCGTTACAACAAAAGTGGTGGAGGAGGAAAAAAGTGGTCGATCGAAAATGTGTTGAACATCGCAATGACTAGTTTCCAATTGTCGGATATGGTCGACCAAAATGTGGTGGTTGACCGATTGCAGCAAAATCTATAAATAGAAGTCATTTCAAGGCTGAAGGCAAGAAGTGAAAAACCTACCGAAAAACTGCTGAATTTTCAACTCTATTTCTAGCTTACAAAAGAGTGCAGATACTAAACTCTCACATACACGAATTGAGTTTTATTATTTGAGAGATTAATTGTGAAGTGTGAGCTTCAATTTCAATATTGTTGTAAACGAACAGAAAGGGTAACACCCTCATAATAAGTTTGCAAATGGTTTGTTTGACATCCGCAACTCAAACTTTGTCAATTGGGGAGATTGGGATAGTAAGTATCTCCAAGAGGAAAGCTTGGAGTGTGAACGTAGGCGGGATATACCAAACTGCGTAAACACATTGGTGTCAATTCTCTAACTCTTACTCTTTACATTTGCGTATTATTTGATTGTATAATTGCGATAAATCACTTAAGGTTAGAGAAATTAATAATCGTACGAAAATTTTTTTAAAACCTAATTAACCTCCCCTCTTAGGTTATTTCGATCTTTCATACATATGTTTTCTCATGTCTACTTTATCGTACATGGTTATGTTGATATTTAGTGGATATGTTGGGAGGATGAATCCTCATAATGCTTTAGGAAGTCTTCGCACTAAAGTATCACGAGGATATCCCATGCAATCTTCTGCTACATGAAGATTGGTTGCTTGTATGCACGAAAGGGTGATAGGGCATCGGTGACATGTCATCGGGTTTCAAGCCCCAAAGATCAAAAGGGTGATAGGGTTATGATAACGCACTCATTGGGTTTTGAGCCCTAGAACCTGGTCAGGGTTTAGTAACACGAATTTGAGGTTGTCAGTAGATGGGTTTGCTCACCTAGCACCTTTTAATTTGACGGGTGGTGTGATGGCTCGTAGCTCCGCTTGTCAGCAACCCTTGTCAACTTAGATACAGTAGGTGGCTGGTTGAGAAGCAACATAACGCCGACAACCTTATTTGTTATTGATATTGTGAATGGGTATGTTGTTTGGTCTACGGATGCGAGTACCATTTTCTTCTGCCTCATGAGATGTTGCTATCGACAGATGGCTGCCTATTCTATGATGAGTGCTAGATAGGTCCTAATGTAACCATCCCTTTTCACTGACGACATTTTTGTAAGGAAAATGGTGTTGGCATATTTTTTAGGTATAACTGTCTATATATATTGCTAGGTTTAACAAAGCCTTATCTATGACCATGGGTCAGTTTAATAAAATGATAATGAGTTTTAATGATTTAAAATCCATGTACGATAAATGAAAAGCATAACATTGATTTTTTAAATGATGAAAAAAATTGTTTTCGCATGCATTGCATCTAGTCTAGATTTCCTTAGTGAGTTAGTCACTCACCCCCAAACAACCTCTCCCCATTCTAGGTAAAGGCAAGAGTAGCTACGGATTTAGAGTTGGGGTTCTCCCTTTTTATTCCTGTTTTAGTTTGGAGTGTTTAAATTTGTTATTTGGTGAGAATATTATGTGGTCTGTAAAACTTATAACTATTGGTTTTGGATTTGTTGCACAATACTTTTCATTTATTACTTATATGCATTATTATTCTCATAATTACTATACAGACCTAGACTCATATCTCTTGGGTCGTGCTCAATATAAAAGTTTTCCAATGACAATCAAACCTTGGGTTGGGAGATCGAGTTCTCTCGATGATTCTGTAGTCGTGGTAGGGTCGATGGCCAAAACATTGAAAACCAATATCTTTACTTTGATTTTGAGAGAATATGGTTTTAGGGATTTCCTGAGCCTTTGAGTACCTAAAGTATTAATCGTGGTTAAATTCCTTCTTAAAAAATACTCCTTGAAAGAAATTGGGCAAAAATTTCTTACTGGTAAAATCCTTAAGCAGAATGGATGCAAAATTAGGTCGACCTATTTGGTTCGGGAGAAATTAGTTTGAATTTTGATCGGGACTGATTTGGGTTGGTTCGGTTCTGGTCGCTGGTCTAATCTTGTTCAAATCACCTCTAGAGACTTGGTTTGGTTTGTCCTGGTTCAGTTGCTGGTCTGGTTCACTGCAATTTAAAAAAAAAAACAATCTTCTTCCTTAGTACTACTCCTTCTTCTCTGTGCAAGAGAGACAAAGTGTAACGACCTGATTTTTATTTGCTTTAAAATCGCGTGAAATTTAAAACTTTCCCTTTTATAAAATCAGAGTATCCTTTTTCTATAAAAACCCGAGCATTAAAACTCTTTATTTAAAACATTTATTAATTTTAGAAGAAGTAATGGACATCCTTTTTATAAAACGCAGTGGAATTTAAAACAAAACATTAAAGAATATTAAATAATTTACAAACCATTTTACAAACTATTTCCTTTTAAAACTCTTTATCCCAGCCAGCCACAAGATCCACCCGTGCAAATCTTTCATCAACTGTCTTTGACATGTTCTCCTATTTTCTCGTACGATACCTACATCACAAGACCTGAACTAATGAGTCTATTGCTCAGTAAGTGATAAAAGAAAACGAAAGGCAGATGTGATGCATGTTCACGTGAAGCATTACAGAGGAGATCTGTATCTCATCTGTTAGTTTGGGACGATGGGTAAGTCAATTGATCTCATGGCTTAACCTGTGTTTCCTATGGGGAACCACGCCAATCGGAGTGTCACCATGAGCCTTACCCAGTTGTTTTGTTGAAAACATTGGGGGTTTCAGAACGGGTAAAGGTGAACCCTAGCTTCCACGTAGCTAACTCTAGACCTACCACTCCCTACGTGGGAGGAATACTACCGTATGGAAGTGTCACCGATCACCCAAACCCCCACACGCCTATTTACATATATTAGGTATGTCATGCAATATGCCTATGAATACCTACAGTCCTATATGATCGTACAAGTGTCTAAGAAACATATCATTAAAAGAACACACAGTAGGCAAATCCTAATTCTTACGATGTAGGGTCCGAAGACCAAAGCACAATAAGTATCAACTTACATGAAATCTTCAATGCGTATCAACCCTTGATCGTTATCTTTCTTTCCCTTTTTAATATCCTCATAGTACCTTCCTAATTCAATAACATTTAACATTAGCAATCGAAATAAATTAATCTCAACATATTCTTCTAATTTCTCAATTACCCATTCTGTCCATATTTATCTCAAACCTTTCTCTAACCAAACATATTACTCATGGTGTTCTTCCATTAACATAACATGCATAAATTAATCTAACTCAACAGCTTAGTCCACTTAACAATAACCAACATAATACAACTATCGAAGTAGCAACCTATTCTCACATTCGATAATAGTAGATAGCATGATATAAATCATCAGAGTATTAAGCTTAACCCAACAACACAGAGAGCATTTCTCAATTATCTCAACAAGTAGTAAATACTAGAGAGCCATATCCACGTTCTTGAACATCCAATCAACATAACACTCCAACCAGTAACAAGCATCACTCCACAAAAATCAGAAATAGTAAACCATTGGCTGTATCCTTCAACAACAATGTACAATTCACAAAGGAACAGAGAGCATACTTCGATCATTTATCTAAAATCCTTAAAACTAAAAGTAACAATGAATAAGTTAAAGACAGAAGCTTACCCGAGGATGAAGGCAGCCCTTCCCACAGCAGAGAGTTCTCTGCTCCCTACTCATCTTCTTCACCTTCTTCTTCTAGAGAACTTCTTCCTTTTCTGCCTTTGTTTCAGATTTTCTCGACCTTCATTCCATCACTCGGTCCTCAGCTCCAGAACATCACCATTCAGCACTTCTTCACTGTCACACACACCTTCCTCTTCACCTTCTTCTTTTTGGGTTACAAGACGTTCTCGGCTCCCCAACATAGAGAGCTTTTCTCTCATTACACACTGAAAATCACTGGACACCTCTTACCTCATGTTGTGTAGCGATCAAGACAACCAATTCCTAATCGTTCAATCCCCCAATATTTCCTTCCAACTTGCTGGAGGAAATCCCCACAGCAAACTTCATCAAGGTAACACACAACTCATCACTGAACTCACCAAATTCTTCTTACCTATCTAGCAATGTAACACTCACCAATTACTTCACACTCACAAGGTAATATAGTCACTCCCCCACACTTTTCAGTTGCCACAAGTGAGACAAAGAAGACTTACCTCTTATAGACATCCGAGCGAGGGAGAGATGAGCTGAGAAGATAACTGCAGGGGAGATTACCATCATCCATACCAATGAAGGGGGTTCAATGGAGGAGAGTCATGTGGAAAGGTCTCCACACATCCAGAGAGGGAGGGGACGGTTTGTAGGGACTGGAGAGAGAGAGAGAGAATTTGCTGTGTAGAATACGAAATCGGAAGAGAGAGAGTATAATATAATTGGGTTTCTCAGAAATTCCCGATAATTCGGACGAGACATGTCGTCCGCAGCATCGTCTACATCCGTCCGAAACTCGATTTGGGATGAGAAAATGAGTCCCAATGCCTTCGTCCATACCGTCAGCAGGCGTCTTTCGGACGAGGAATCTTGTCTGCACGTAGCGTCCGCAGTTGTCCAAATTGTCCAAAAATTATCTATGAGTCAAATCGGACAATGGTCTTCTTCGTCCGCTACCGTCCGAATTGTCCCAGAATTGTACAGATTCAATGCGGACGTGAACCATTCTCATCCGCATAGTCCGCATAGGCGTTTGAAACTCCACTGTTATGCATTTTTCCTTAATTTCCACACTTAACTTATTTTCCAATAATAACACTATACTTTTGTGAGCATAATTGACACGTACCATCGCATAATGCGATACACCATTCACATAGTAAAATCATCCAGATTTAATACATTATCAAAAAGGAAATATATTTCCGGGGTATTACACAAAGTCCTCACGATGAGAGAGAGAGAGAGAGAGCTTCTTCTCTCTGTTTCACGATGAGAGGACTCCTTCCTCTCGTTGTTCACCATTGATCGTCGTTGGTGGAAGGAAGCTCTGTTGGATAGGAGCTTGTCATTGTGAGGTAGGCTTTTGGTCAATGGAGGATCTTTGCCAGGGAGTTTGATAGAGAGCAATGGAATGGTCAAAAATTCGAGCAGAGGAGTTCAAAGATTTCAAGAGGTGTGAGTTTCCCTTCCCTCGATGCCTCCTATTTATAGAGAGGATTTTCAACCTGAATCCTCCCCGAATCTGAGTCTATTTCAAATTTCCCTCAACAAATTAAATTTTTTGAGTACGAAAATTCTGTTCAGCTTGAATTATTCATCGAGCTGGAGAGATTTTAGGTTAAGATAATCATATTAGGGTTTTATTTGTTGGAATTGGTTCCATATTTGGGGAAATCCAATTTTTATTTAAATTTTGAAAAAAAAAACTAAACCATAATATGTTACAAAACATGAGTATATAGCAAAGAAATTGCATAGAATGTGATCATAATATGACTATTTCCTAGTAGTCCAATCTTGTTCTTAATATGATTTAAAGTAAAACCAAATAAATTAAATTCTTTAATTTGCAGGAGAAAAATTATCAAACTGATATTCAAAACCAAATATGTTGAAGTACAAACTCCCACTAATAAAATTATCTACATTTTTTAATTAATTCCATATCATGAGTTTGTTAATTGAGAATTTCTAATTAACTAAAAGTCTCTCTATCGTCAATTAGAAATATCATTATAAATTTCATTCACTGTATCCCTGTATGAATAAAAACTATAAATATTCATGAAGTGTAGGTTATCTATGTAGTTATATATGTTATGCAGATAACACAAATCTTTTTCACAAATTTTTTTCTTGTAATTAAATTAAACTAATCAACGGAAAGTAAATTAGATTATCAATAAACTCAAGACAGAATAATCAAAGTCAATACTAAAAAACAAAATCAAGAAGTTACTCAACACTTCTCTTAAAAATAAATTCTACAGCTATGAGGTAGATAAATTCTGATGTTCATTTCCATTTGCCTAGACATCTAACAAAATCAAAATCGCAATACCTAATAATCTCTAGATGATTTGATTTTATGCGTGTGAGCATTTGAACTTTTGTTCACTGTAAGCACCTTTTAACTTTTTTAATTGTGATCCAAGGATTTAATCTAAGATTCATAAATTATCTACCTCAAATACCAACTATGTATGCAATATCTTAACATGAACATACCTGAGCATAATTAGATTACAAACTGCTGACGCATAAGGAATCTTCTACATTTCCTTAATTTAACTATGTTCTTGAAGCATTGTCTTCATTAAATTTGTTGTCTTTAGCAACAGAGGTAAATGGTGCATGCAAAATTTCTTGAGTAATGTTTCGATATAATTCTTTTCTGACAACCATGTATACCTCCAGAGCGTTCTAGAGCATCTGTATTTCTATATTGTTACTTATGTGTCCACTTGAGTTGTAAAAGTAACAAGTAAATTTCTTAGCTTGCTATTTCTTTTGCAATGGAACATTTGCAACTTCCGAATCTTCATCTTTTTATTTACTTTTGTCTTTAGATTACGTTACAATATGAGTGCTTTATGTCTTATCTTCAATATTTCCTATTCTTGCACACGATGAGAAATGATCATTAACAGACCATTTCCCCTTTATAAAAATAGTATATAACCTTAAACTATGTAAAGTATGAAGAGGTATCAAAACCAAATGAACGAGTCAATGCTTAGAAAACTTTAAGTCATGTTATTTTAATTTTAAATGGATGTGAGATATTTCTGTACTATACTCTCTTGGGTTCCCTTTATCTATGTACCTTAGTGAGATAAGATTAGCTAAAAGCATAATGGTATCAAACCTTTTATTTTGTTCACATAACGCTTTCAACATCCTGATGGAACATCTATGCATCGCCCACATTGAACATACTGCCCTATAAAATATCTCTAATTGCATTCATAATGATCACAAGACTTATGCAATTTGAATGATCTCACATTTTCAACTTTCTTTTGTCATCAAGACTGTTTAATGCCAAAAGAGTGATGGTACGTGCATTCCTTACCGCAAGAATCATATTCATGCAAATGAGAACAATCCAAATGTTCTCTTTCCAAATCTTTAAGTTTGCGCTGATTAAGCACTTAAAGTATTTGCAGACAATGTAGCATTTATTCTATTAAATAATAACCCTATGCTCACATTCAAAATTCATATAATAATTAATTAATAAATTCAAATAATTGAATGGCTGTTACAAGATACCTAGGACAACATGGACATTTAGTCTTTGGACAAAAATATCAACTTGTAAGTGATATTTTCCATATAGTAATCAAATATCTACAATAATGGACTTAATGGCCATATGAAAAATCTGAGAATTGTCAACTATTTATTATTGCAGAGGTTATGTGAATCCGCCAAATATTGACCTTTCTTTTACACTAGTCAATACCCGTATGATTCACGCACCCATTGACATCTAAATATTTTAAAATAATTAATTTTGGTTAGAAAGACTATTTTTATAACATGTTACTTTAATTAATTAAATTAGAATATTAGATAATCAAATAAACTGATTGTACAAAAAATTTGAATTTTAAAATTATAAAACATAACCAAAATCCAAACATCAATGCCGAGGAGCCAACACTATACCACCAATGTTGTGCACATTACGTACGTAGTGCCAAGGGTCTCGTTTCTGAGCCGCCGAGGCACCGTGTATCAATTGTGCAACAATTAGGTGCCTGATTCCAACTACGGGTGGAATCAGTTTGGATCCACCCCTAATTTGAGTCTAACATATTGGTTTGATTTTGATTTTTTTTAAAAATCAAAACCAAATCAGTCCACTCTTGGGACCAAACACGAATCAAACTAATTTTTTTAATTTTGCTCGTTTTGGTTATGGTCAATTTTGGTTTTAGATTTTTTTTTTGTTTGGACTCATTTTGAGTTGGTTTGAAATCACTTTTAGGTTGGTTTTAGTCAGTTTAGTCTCGATTTGGGTCAATTTGGTTGATTTAATTTGTTTTTTGTAGAATTTTTAAAATCAAAATTTAAAAATATAGAAATGTTATAATATTGATTAGGTTTAGTTTTTGCCTTTTTTTTATAAAAAAAAACAGAACTAAGAATCAAACCGAAAAGTTTGATTTTACTCGGTTTGGTACCAAATTCGATTTTTGAAAAAATGAAATCGAACCGAATCAGACCTAACTTATCGGTTCAATTTGGTTTACTCAGTTTGACCCTGAACCGACTCCACCCCTAATCTGATTTGCTGAGATGAATATGCGACTCCTAATCATGCTATTCTGAAGCACCAAGGCACGAGACAAATTCCTAACATCTTTATGCAGACCCCATGGTGTTAGGGAAGAAAACCCTAACTGCTTGGCACTAGCCCTGTAATGCCTCGACTTCGCTTGTAAACGTGACACTACTTCGAAGTTTTTCTGAAAGAAAATTTGCCATGAAAATTCCAATAGTATGAGTTTTACTTTGCAAAACCGAAATTTGACAAGATATAACAACAAATTTTCCCTCAAAATTTGCTGCAAAAAACCAAAAGTCGCAATTTTACATTCCAAAACTGAATACATACATAAAATATGAATATAATGTTAATTCAATAAGCAACCATATAAAATCAAGAAATTTAAATATGCAATAAGATTTAATTTTGTACATGCGTACATATTGTGAAAATTGAGATTATGAATTTGAATATAAACTTTGTTAGACAACACATAAAAATATGAAATCTAAATATCCAAATATCCAACAAAATTTTTTATTTCCTACGTGCGTGTATTTTGTTTAGTCAGAATCTAGATCTAAATCTCTATATACTGAATCTATAATTAAAACACAACATAGAATTAGAATCTAATATAAAATCATAATCTAGAATGAGAATTATGCTTAAAATAATATTTTCAAAATTTCTCGTACATTTTAAGTTTCAAATTCAAAATATACCACAGTCTAGAATTATAATCCAAATCAAAATAATATCTTTCAATTTTTTCATAGATTTAAAATACAAAATTTTGATCTAAACCGAATCTGAAATCAATTTCAATTTTATACATACAGATTTATCTTGAAAAATTGACATATTTACTCCTAAATATTCAATTTTCATATCGTAATCCATTGTTATAAAATAAATGAAATTTAAAATTTTACAGCTCCAAAAAAAAGAGTTTATGTTATTCCGAATGATTAAACATAACTGCACTCTGATATCACTTATTAGACTTAGTTTGTAAACTTTCTTTTTCATAAAACCCAAAACTATACTTGTTGCATATCCAAAAAATAATTTTTTTAATGCTATTACTGACTATTAAACATAATAATGCTATGATACTGCTTGTCAAACATAATCTGTAAACTTTATTTTCTGTAAAATCCAAATTATAATTGTTACATAATATTCATCTGTAAAATCTAAATTGTAATTGTTACATAATATTCATCAGTAAAATCCAAATTGTAATTGTTACATAATATTCATCGAAACAAAATAATTGTGGAACATAAGTGGATCCATGAAATCACCTTTAGAAAATAGTTTATGAAAATTTTTATCGAGTTTGATTATGAAACTCATCTTTTAAGTCAAAAATACTTTCTCTAGAGACAAGCTATACTTTTTGTATTCTTTGAGTGGATGGGAGACCTAGAGGACAAAAGACAATTAGCCGCTTAACCTAGGAACCTCAACACTATATTTATGTCTTGCAGGTTTGTTTTAAGTCTGGTCTATTATTGTAACGACCCAGATTCTTAACCGTTTTAAAAACTCGTTAACCTTAATAATATGACAATTTAAAATCGTTTCTAAAGAAAAAGGGTTATCAGAGTGCATCAAAATCCGAATCGTTAATAAAATCATTCTTTCATTGTTCATTCGTTAAAAAGGTTATTTATAAGAGTTGCAGAAGCATAATTAAACGAGAAAATAGAAAACTTTATTTAAAGCATATTTTAAATCCAAGGTTTTTAGTTCCATAATAAAACTTACATAATATTCCAAATATTCAAATAAAGGCACAAAAGGAAACTTAATGTAAGATATCCATTCGTTGTTATCTCTTATTGATTCTCCTTTTCTTTCATTTCTTCGTGCCGTACTACTACTCCATTGGCGTCTTTATCGGACCAACCGCAGGCTCCACCGGAATGACCTCTGCCTTAACATCTGGCATAATCCCCTCGTTACCTACACCACAAGCAAGGATGTGAGCTTACGCCCAATAAGGAGATGGAGAAAAACAATTATGCATTTCTCTCTTTAGTTCTTCTTGGAATGGGGCCACCCAAACCAAATTCTTTCATTACGTTCGTTTTCTTCGTTCGTTCTTAACTCGTACATTGAGCTGGAGATTGGAGGTTGTCATTTGACATGGCATAGCTGTTCGGATTCTAACCTCCTGTGTGCATACTAGTCCCTTTCCCAACTTGGTGAGGGTCTATCCTAGCAGTTAGACTAAATCCGGACTACCAATCTACCCCAATTCCCTATTTTCGGCATATACCCGCCTTTAGGGTTCTTTCTTTTTCCGGCATATACTCGCCTTTAAGGTCGTTTTCATAGTATTTTTCCTCACTCATGCATGTGGGTACCATTCCAAAGGTTACCCCCTACGTGGTTTCTATTAACATGAACTCCACCTCTTTCTAAACAAACAACACGTATATGAGAAACAATAATCAACATTTAGGAACATCTACAACGAATACAAGGACGTGCTTCACATACAAAAGTAACAACGGTGTTTTTCTAAACATGCTATTAGCGAAACGGAACATGTTTCTATGTATATAAGGAAACAACAGTAAATCAAACTACGAATGAGAATATCACAGCATACTTTTAGCTACATACTTCCATCAGAATTATGTTCAACCCTTCTTGCTTTCAACAAAGACGATTCAGTTAACGAAACATGTTTTCTACTCATTTTCTACTCGGTTATCATATGATAGGAAATTCAAATGAATATACTGCGAATATAATGAACATACATCGAACGATGAACCTATCTAGCAATGAACATAGCTAGAGGCTCAGCGAAATATACGAATCATACATTCAGCAGAAAGTACTTGTAATAGATCATGCTTTTGGATAAAGATAACAGCGAACGAATATTTATACATGCATTAGATTTCTCATTTTGACGACCTTTCTACATAAAACAACCGATTAAACAACGAACAAGCTTTTAAACTGAATCATAAGTCAAACAAATAAAACATGCTTCACAAGAGTATGACACAAATAGACATGGATAACAACATGCTCAGAAGTTAACTAATCAAAATATGCTTATGAGAACATGCTAAACAATAGAAGGGCAGAATGATATGTGCATAGAATAATATAAATGACAATAACACAGAGATTCAAACTAGACAACAAGTAAACAGTACTGAACTCATCTTCAATTCCATCATTCTATCCTACAGGCTTAACTCATTATTCTATAGGCTTAACTCATTCATTGAAGATTATCATCTAAACAACCATTAGGCATTCATCACTTCTCTTCTCTAAGCATTCATCACTTCTCTTATTTAAGCATTTCATTTCATCGATTTCAGTAAAGTAGTTTACAAGAAAGTAACAAAACAGGAAGATAACAACCAAGGAATCATTTACAGGAAACAAACTAACAGTAAAGAAATCTTCACAACACATGCAAACCACTTGTGCGTAGGGCTTAGACGGCGAAGACACACCCAATCCTTACTTTTTGAAGTTGAATCTCCCGTGCAGCAGCTCTCCCCTTTCCAACAGAGTTTTCTCCCAAACACAACGTTTCTCCTAGCACCAAAACACAACGTTTCTCCTAGCACCAAAACACAACGTGGGAGAAGAAAGTGGGGAAGAAATAGAGGGAGACTTACCTAAAAGACAAAGGAGACAACACGTGAAGTAGAGTGGGCTACTGAGCTACGGCCCAGATTTTCTTCGCGAAAGGTGCGAGTATTAACTCGCTAAACGTCGAATTTCGTCTAATTTTGCTGACTTTTATTCCTAATTTTTTGCAGATCTGCTCCTTTTTGGATGCTTGCGGATGCCATACTGTCTTCCGCACACGTCCGCAAGACCGAAATTACACAGCTCAACAGCATCCCAAACTTACGTCCGTACCGTCTGAAATCTGGTTGCGGACGCTTTGCCGTCGTCCGCATCGTCCACATGTATTGTCCGAATTGTCCCAAAAATTGGACATATTAATTCGGACGCTGAATCTTGTCATTCGCAGTCGTCCGCTATCGTTCGAAATACACCAGTTTTGAAATAGATTCATTCGGACGCTATCCTGAGTTGTCCGCATCGTCCGCAATCGTTCGCAGGCGTCCTAAAGTGTATAGTTCCATCTATTTTCGTATTTTCTTCTAAGTCTTGCCCAAATTAAATGCCTACGAGGTTATACGCCGCAACTTAACATCCATAGAACGATGCATTATGTAGATATAAATTTCAATTTACTTCCAAGGTCGTGATTACATCGTTTAACCAGAAAAATTAGGATCGGGTTGTTACAATTATCAAACTTAAACTTAACTACTGGTATCTACAAAATTAGGTCTCACATTTAAATGAAATGCAAAATGCTATATTTAACTGATCATTTAATCAGACTTGACTTTATGATAGCTAACAACATATAATTATAATTAAATATATGAGCTCACTAAATAATGGTTAATTATCCAACAGTAACAACTAGAATATTATTTCCTCTAGAGATTAAGACTTTTCATCAAAGGGGAAACATGATCTCTTTCCCTTTTGCACCACGCCATATCCATTATTGTTATCACAAACATACACGTCATTTTCCTTTTCTCAAATTATTTTTCATACTTTTGTAATTGCAACGTAAAGATACGCTACAATGTATGCAAAATTTTGGCATAAAACTATCCTCTAAACCATTCTAGTTGAAAACTCTCTAAGGTGAAATTTATAACAATTTTAGTCTCACCACAGTACTCTTTCACTAAAGGCAGACTTGGAAAGGATATTAAACTTGCATGACAATTTTCTAAAATTGATTTAGTTGCTTATACGTTGATTGTGTTCAAAGTTATGCAATCCAGTGAAGGATTTTCTATATATTCAGATGTAGACAGTTGAGAAGACCAACAAATTGATGATGACCATGTAAGAAGAGATAAAATCTCTTCATGAGAATGTCATATCCAAGTTTAAGTGCAACTTGAAATTAGTTGGTATTAATTGTTTATTTTGTCCTAAAAGACTTTGTGAAAGAGTAAAGAATTTTTTGAGTAAAGATGAAAACTTTTTTTCATTAGAATTCGTGTTAAGATAGAGATTGTTAAGTTTTAATGACCTAATTGCTATTTGGGTGAGATTGTGTCCACCTTTAAATGATGTTTTGGATTTTCTATATACAGTTACTTGAGTCATAAAACACTTTATTTCTTGATTTTCTGATAGTGAATTTCATGCTTTTACCCATATTTTTTTCTCTTAGGGTTTTCCATGTTAAAAATTAGTGTATAATTTTTGTATTTTTCCTTCAATATTATTGTTCAATTTCAACACAATCATACTAAAATTCCAACAAGATTCGTTCATTAATTTTCGTAAATTTACCTCAAAACCAAATGTTTGTTTATACAACTTAACAATAAGAATGAGTTATCAACTTGAATCTTTCCAGCAACATGTCGTTATAGCCTTAGTTGGAAGGATCACTAAACAATAAGTCGTTATAGCCTTAGTTGGAAGGATCACTAAACAATAAGAAATCCATTTCTTAAATTCTCGTTAGTCAACCATCTAAATATTATTTCATAAATTATCAGCAATATTATATCATTGTAATTGCAACTTATTGTCTTTATCTACGTTTGCAAAATTAATTTGTAATTAACACTTAATATCAATTTACAATTTTATAGAATCAATTAGTTTTTAAGGATTTTATCAATAATTTGAGATAATAATTTTATTTTTTATTTTAAGTAACTTAAAGATTTCAGCCATTACCAATTACACAAATTTAGCGTATTTTACACAACCAACCATATTTGAATTCGCCGAATGATATAATGCACGAGCATCTTCCTTCCAAACAATGGGAGCTGCATTCACATTGTATGGAGCTTTAACTTTAGGACTTGCATTGAAAATGTTAGCATTGATGGATCATGAGAATAAACAATTCTATACCATATTCATCAAATTCAAAATTTCTAGTAGAAGTTGAAACAACAAGTTCAAGATTTAATTTACGTGGTACTCTTCTTATTTAACTAAAACAAATAATAATAGTTTATGGAGGATGGAATCACAAAAAAATAAAACTAAAATTTATGTGAAAAGCCTTAACAAACCAAAAATTATAGGCCAATGAGAAAAATTCACTATATCAAAATTGAATTAAAATCCTACTAAGCATCGGATTAAGTTGACAATTAGTGAAATGGATAGGTTGGCTCAGCTTACTACAGTAATCATATCGATTTGGCCTAGTCCTAGTTACTAAAGGTGCAAGCTCACCCTAGAAAGAGTGATCACTCTATTTTATAGAGTTATTTGAGTATAATTTTATATGAATTTCAATAATTAATTAGGATTTATTTTAGCTATTTTTATAGCAAATAACAGTTTTGTTATAACATTGTAAGAATCCGAGTTAAATGAGATATTTTGTAAATTTGGATGATTTTCTATATCTTTCTAAATATTTGGGATATATTTTTAATGATTTAGTTTTTTGTAGAAAAAGAAATCCGATTGCACATAGGAGACAAGGGGAAAAAAGATTTAAGAAAATCTTCTAGAAAGATTCAAAGAAAATTCACGCTGTGGCATGACACAGTAAGAGATTTTAAATTAGGAAATTTTCTTAATCTCCCGAAAAGATTACCAAATTCAAATCTTGGAAACTATCAAGAAGGAAACCAATGCTCACCCTTATAAATACATCTTGGATCTAGTTCGAGAGTAATTGAGTAGTTTTATAACAATCTTTTACCTTTTTACGTTTTACTTTAGATTTTGCTCAGAATTGGGACCATTTTCACGGTTGGGAAGAGACAAGCAGTGCTACAACAAGGATTTCTCGGTGTTTGCTAATAGATGATGATTTTCTACTATTTTATCCCTTCTACTTTGAACTATGTCTTTTTATTTTAATTTGTGTTTTTTTTTATTTTGCATCATAAACTAATTTTCTTTTTCGTTGAGAGAATAAAGTACCAAACTTTATATTTTTAAGTTTATCTGTTAGCGTGATTAAGATTTATCAATTAGTTTATTCAAAATTGTACTTCATGTTTAATATGATAAAAATGCAATTGTTTGAATCATAAGTTGCTTTTCATATGTGTTGAACGGTAACTTGAAATTGAGAACTCTTGTTGAATAATGTGTAATTGATAGCTTTAGATATAAAGTTAACATTTTTATACTATCACTATAAACATATAGAATTGTATCACATAACTCTTATAGAATTCACATTATCTTTTATTATATTTTCACATAGACATTTAACAATAATAAATAAAAGAACTTAACATAGTAGATCAAAAAATTATTGTGACATTAAACTCCAAGTTAGCTAGTTGATATTATTGTAGCATTATTGTGACATGTAAACAAAAAAGTATAAGAGGTGGGAAATTGAATCTCATTAGCTTTTCTCATATATTTATCTCATTTGTTTACTTGCTTTTTCTTTTTAAAATTCTCATCATCAAAATCAAATATTTTTACCACTCTAAAAGTAGAAGTTTAAATTGGTTATATAAGAAATTTTTACAATTTGTTCTTCTTTGGTAAGATATTCGATATTTGATTACTGTATTACTTGTTATGATAGTATACACTTGTACTTAGTTCAATTATTTCATAATAAGTTTTTGCCGCCGTTGTGGGGGAATAGTTTTTATAGAATCAATCAAAATTTCTACTAATTATGTAGTATCCTCGAAAGGGGTAATGTGCAATCCCACATCGACTTGGGGGAGGAAATGAGAACTTGATATAAGTGGATAGTTGCCTTAGACAAGCAAACACGTTTTGGGCCAAGATGAGGCACGATGTTTTCCAAAAGGCTTGGTTCTAGGAACAAATCCGTGAGGGTCCAGAGGTGGGCCCAAAGCGGACAATATCTGTTTGGGCTTAGGGGCTACCGTTTACGAATGGTATCAGAGCCTTATTCAGCTCGGTGTTGGCCAACGAGGACATTGGACCTTGTAAGGGGGGTAGGTTATCGTATTCTCGAAAGGGAGGATGTGCAATCCCACATCGACTTGGGGGAGGAAATGAGAATAGTATATAAGTGTTAAGAAATTTTTTTTTTGAGATTGAACCTCTTGATCATAAAACTAGAGTAAGAAGAAGGGAACAAAGAGGTAATCATGGTCAAAATAGAATGCCAGGCAATGATGTTCAGCAACTAGTGAACAATAGGAATTGACCAATCTAAGACTATGCTATTATGAGAGCACATGAAATAAATTTAGGGATTGCTCGACTTATCATCCAAGCTAGAAACTTAAAATTTAGATCGATTATGTTACCGATATTGCAAATAGTAGGTCACTTCAGTGGTCAAGCTACAGAAGACCATCTCTTACATCTTAAGAATTGTATAGAGATCCATGAATTATTCATGGTGGATCGAGTTTTCGAAGATGTATTGAGATTGAAACTTTTTTTTTATTTAGGGCCCGAGCTAAAGTATGGTTAAAGTTTTTAACACTGAATTCCATAATGAATTTACTTCATTTAAATAGCTCAATGATGAATCACTCTATGAAGCATGGGAAACATTCAAGGAGGTGGTATGAAATTGCCCAAAGCATGAAGTACCTTAATGGATGCAACTAGAAATATTTTATAATGACCCTAGTGGGTAAATTAGAGCTACCCTCCATGTTGTAACAAACGTGCAATCTTAGTAAAGAATTATGATGAAGCTTATGAAATTCTTGAAACGATGTTGGGAAATAACTATAACTAGTCTACTTAAAGATTAATATCAACTTGAAAAGTTGTAGGAGTATGTGAAGTAGATGTATTATAATCAATCCAAGCTCAAATTTTCTTGCTGACAAATATAGTTAAAAATATACAACTCAAAATCTTGCAACCTTCTATAGCAATTTTATGTGTATACTATGGAGGAGAACTGTAATACCCCGATTTCACGTAATGGAATTAAGTAAAAATAATTAGGAAATTAATTGGATATAATTGGATAATCATTGAGTATTTATTTGATGGAAAGTTTATTTGGGAAATTGAATTGAAGGATTTAAATTAGACAGATAATCATCGTCAAGAAATATTTGGAATGAATTGAGAATCGGAATTAGGTTGAGAATAATTTAATTAAATGAAGGATTTAGTTAAATTATTAAAGAGGAATTTAATTGAGTGAAAGGAAGATATTAAAAAGGCAAATTAAATGGATTAGTTGGGAATTAAAGAATTAAAAGAAAAATTAAAATGGGGGAAAGGATGCTGGTTGGTCACGGTTTGGTTTAGTAGATCGAACCATTTTCGGTTCGGCTAAAGAAGGCTGCTCGGTCGGTTTTGTTGAAGATTAGAGAGAAGGGGGTTGGTTTGTCTGAAAAGAGAGAAGGGGAAATTGGGTGAGGGGAACAAGGGAGAGAGAGAGCCCGAGGGAGAGGGAGATCGTGAGGAGAAGAGAAATCGGGAGGGAGAGCTCGCGTCGGGGGAGACGAAGCGGCGACGTCTGGTGAACAAGCGAGCTGCTGTTCGCGTCGCGGGGCTTCCGGCGTGCGGTGGTCTGCTGGCATCGTTTGCGGGTTTGCTAGGGAATTGTTGGACCGTGATTCCATGGGTTGATGTGACAAATTTTCAGCGGGGTAAGTTGGGTTGTTTTGTTCTGAAAATTGTCTCCCTAGTGTTCTGATCAGACATTACAAACGAGCCGAGCCGGCTGAGCCGAGTATGGAAAAGTCTTGCTCATCGAGCCTGCCGAGCTTAACGAGTCGAGTCTAACGAGCCTAACGAGCTTTTCCTAAAGAAATTTCAACCCGAGCCGGCTCACGAGCCACGAGCCACGAGCCTAACGAGCCGACCGAGCCTTAACGAGCCGAGCCTAACGAGCCAAATATAAAAAATAATATTATTTTATATAAATATATTATAAATTATTTTAAATATTATACTATTAAAAACTATAATAAAATATAAAAATATAGGTATAAAATTAATTATAAATTTGAAAACGATGAATTGAGTAGAAAAGATCCTGTATTTATCACGTGAACTGCTGTTTCTTTTATTTTGATTAATTTTCTTTTCCTCATTGTCTAATAGTTTAGAGCCATGTAAATTGAGAAAGGTTTGGTCTTTTAAGTAATCAACCCAAAAAAACTCATTTCCTAAAAACCAGGTGGATTGAGGAGTCCCACAAATTCTCTACATACACAGTGGTGTCCACTGAGTGGTGTCCACAAACTCAAATATTATACTCATTTCTCTTTCTCTCCCTTGCCTTTGTTGATTTGTTAGCTTATTATGAATTTTGCTTGTTTCACAATGGTTTTTTCGGTGTCAGTCCTAAACACGTTCTTCGATGTTCGTCTTGTTTGCTCTGAAAATATTTTTAGAAAATTACTTTGACTAAATAATTATTTTTAGTTGCCTTTTTAAACAAATCAGATTCTAAATTGGGTAACATTATTATATAAGATATAATATATGTTATTTGTTAATAATATATATAAAATTAGTAAATTAAATTTTATTTAAAATTAAAAACAAATTGAAAATGAATCGAAGAAGACAGAATGCTTCTGTCTTCTTCAACACACTTCTCCTTTTCTTCAACTGTGAGCGAGAGAGGGAACAATTTCACGAGGATGGGAGCTTGGTGACGGCGTCTGTTCGAGCATTCCGAGTGGGACTGCTGGAGCCACCGATTGTGCAGCTCTTTCCGAGCATCTCCGAGAGCAGGCAGAGAGCGATCGTTCAGCCTGCAGAAATTTCGGTTAGTCAAGGAATCTCGATCGCAGACGAGTGCGGTCTGTTCAAGAGTTATTCCGAGCTTCGGGAAAATGTCGATTTTAATTTTTCTTTGATTGAGGTAAGGAGATGTCAAGTGCTAGGGCTTAGATCTGGTTCTGTTTTGCTATGATTTTTGCATAACGAATTCGAATTTTCATTCTCTCCTTGCTCTCTGCATATTCTACTAGTTACTGCTTTGAGAAATCATTGAAGATGTTGTGTTTTTCATTGTTTGATTAACACCTAGGATTGTTGGTAGAAATCGTTGAAGATGTTGTGTTATTCATGCTCCTGGTTTGATAAATTTGCGAGCAACGACGACAACGTTGCCCTACTGGCCGTTGTGCAACCTAGCCGGGTTGGCTGACAGGCCAGTCTACTGGGGCTTGCAAGCCAGCCCGCCTTTTGGGCTCTGGCAGAGCGGATGGGTTGGCTAGACACCTCTAGTTATGATTGATTGGATGAATTTACTCGGATTTGTTACTGTAATTGTTGGACAAAGACGGTGAATGTAGAGATGAATCTACAAGGAACTTCGTGACGAAGAATTTGTTGCGGGTTGGTGTGCTAGTCCGGCTATGTGAAACCAAACTCAGATGGTGTTCTGGCCATGGACAATTATTTATGACGTTTCTTCTAGCTAGCATTGCACTTTGTTGTGGAATTATAAGAGAGAAATGTTCCCGCAACTTCCTCTCCCGCTTTACAACTTCCACTGCCAATTTTGCTACAAAAGACAAAGCATGTACACTCTTGCAGGGATGGTCTAGATTGCTCTTTGGGGGGCGGGGAGGAGGTATAGTGGGGCATGGGCGGCAGTATCATATTATGGTTGGTTGCGTGACACCGAGGTCCCCTAACTTGTGATCGGCGGCTATATTTTCCGACGGTAGTCATGGAAGTAGAAATCCGCTAAGGAGTGTGTAACAACTTACCTGCCTAATCAACTAGCCTCGAAAATGGATGGCGCTAAAGAGCGCGACCCACAATTCACCGTCGAGGCAAGTACCAGGCTCCAATGAGTAAGAGGGCGCGGCAATCGTTGCGAAACCTAGGGCGCAATTCGGGTGGAGCGACAGTCAGTGCAGATCTTGGTGGTAGTAGCAAATATTCAAATGAGAACTTTAAATGCCGAAGAGGGGAAAGGTTCCATGTAAACATCACTTGCACATGGGTTAGTTGATCCTAAGAGACGGGGAAATCCCATCCTACAGCGCTGCAAGCGCGAGCATCGAAAGGGAATCGGGTTAAAATTCCTTAACCGGGACGTGGTGGCTTGCAGCAACGTTAGGGAGTCCGGAGACGTCTTCGGGGACCTGATGTGCCCCAGACCCCACCTCATTTTTATTTAGTTTGGTTAATTTAAGTATTTTAATTTGGGCATTGTGTGGTTATTTTGGTTGTTTTATTGGCGTCCGTGCTATCTTGGGGGCACTCGTTTTTATTGTTGTTTTTGTATTCATTGTATGTCTTTGTTTATAGGCAAGTTAGTAATTTGCTAATTAGGCTTAACCTAATTAGCAAATTATTTGAGGGTCTTTTGGAGTCTGTAATGGGCAGTTGAATTGAATTACAGAATATAAACCGTTTGGTTTCTACAGAGCGTTTGTCGTCGTTGGAGCTTGCTCCAGTGCACGAACCTTCCCGGTGAGTAACATCCGGTGAGGAGTGCATTCAAATTGAAGCCACCATCTTGCAACCTCTGGTGTCTTCTCTCAGACTTCTCTCTTCTCTCCAGCGTGCCGCCGTTGGAGAACTGTTTCCGTAAGAGAGAAGAGAGCTGCCGGATCCGAGTTGGAGTGCTGTCTTCTTGCAAGCAGCCGTAGAAGTCAGAGACACCGTTGTAGGTGTTGTTCGGACCAACTTGTTACATTTCTGCATCTTCATTTTACTCATTTCCTTTTGTTTTATTGGAAGAAAACTACCGTCAACTTACAGAGGCCTTTCACCTTCCATCTTCGTAGCTTGATCATTTTCCAGCCATTGTCAAATTCACTTCATCCGTCCACACGAACCAACCAATTTCTGCACCCTCCAATCCTTTCCTCTCCATCCATGAAAGTTGACTCTGCTTCACAGAGACGAATTTCTATTTTGAGATTCCACCCTTCTTCCATTTTCTCTTTGTCAATTTTGCCACGGTAATTTCAACCACTTCCCACACCAAGAACCAGACTTTTGACCTCAGACCAATCCGAAAGTCTTCCCCGTCACTTTTATGGTGCAAAGGCTCACCTTGCACTGCCTTTCACTCATTTTTTTCTCCTACCCAGTTCGTCACTCTCAGTTTCCTTGGCCTTCGCTGGAAACGTTCGAGTTTCCAGTTCCAGTAGCTTGCTTCATTATTTTGCCAAGTCAACCTCCACTACTTCATTTCTCCACTTATTATCCGCCACCTACCTTACCATTTGTTCCACCCACTTTTTATTATTTTATTTATTAAACTTATCTCTCTCTCTCCTCCAAACACTGTTACTCCATCTTCCTACCCGATTTAAGTCGAGCCAGAGGCGTCCCTTTGCTCCTGCCTGAGTTTGCCATTGTCTCCGAGCTTCTGTGATTCGCCGACCAGATCTAGGGCATCCCAATTCACGTCAGGATTTCGGGAAAAGTTATCTTTTCTGTTTAACAGCCTGCCCACCCTGGAAACGGCTCAGTCGGAGGTAGGGTCCAACAGCTGGAAGAGCGACGCACGTCACGCGGCATCAGTACGTCGTCCTTGACGGCTCCTTAAAATTCGGAGGACCGAGTGCCTCTCACTCTCGATCATATTCATAACCGCATTAGGTCTTCAAGGTGAACAGCTCTGGTCGATGGAACAATGTAGGCAAGGGAAGTTGACAAAATGGATCCATAACCTCGGGAAAAGGATTGGCTTTCAGGGTTGGGCATGGGGGTCACCATCCCTAATCCGTCGACTGTCGATGGACTCCTTGAGCTGCTCTCGTGCAGAGAGAGGGTCATCGCGTGCCAGCCGGGAGACGGACTGAGAACGACTCCTCGGGAGCCTTCCCCGAGCATCAAACAGTCGACTCAGGACTGGTACAGACAAGGGGAATCCGACTGTTTAATTAAAACAAAGCATTGAGATGGTCCTTGCCGATGCTCACGCAATGTGATTTCTGCCCAATGCTCTGAATGTCAAAGTGAAGAAATTCAACCAAGCGCGGGTAAACGGCGGGAGTAACTATGGCTCTTAGGGGTTTTCACGATTTGGTTTGGTCTGGTTCCAAAGTGGAACCGCACCGAACTGGTTGGTTCCAGTTTTGGAAATCCAAAAGCGGAATCGGTCCAATGGGAACTCGGTACCGAACGGGAAATTTGATACCAGTTCTGGTTCGATACCGGTTCGGTACTGAATAAAATTATAAAAAAATAAATACTCCTAAAACATAGACTAAAAGAATTACAAGAGGATTGTCGTCCACTTCTTAATCCCAACAAAAAAAAAACCAAATGCGCACTTGCTCTTCTATTAGACTAACAAAATACAAGAGATTGTGCGCTAATTTTAGAGTATAATCATGCTCCCACCCTGAAATAGCATTAACACAATGTTAATGAAACTACTCATTTACTAAGTAAATACTTTTAAACAAAACGAATCACATTTGTCAGATCGATCTTTTGTCGTTTGGAGGAAGAATCGGTAGATGAGGCCTTCAACTGGCTTGAGTTTTCTCCAATGTTCCCATAACAAGGGAATAGTTTTCTGTCCTTGGCAGTAGACGATTGAATAGCAACCATTGCAGCGTGTCTCAAGGGATACCCATTGTCCATGTGTGATGGTTGTTTATCCCACTGCCAATGATACAGACAAGATAGACCAGTATGATTCCAATTCAATTCTTCAAGACAACCATTTGATGGCAACTCTTCATCATCTCTCTTTCCACTGTAGTTATCGCAACGGGAGGAGCAGTTATTGAAGCACTGTTTCATTCTAGATGTATTTTGAGTATAAGTTTTATCACATGCACTTGCTATGATCTGCTTAACTAAAGGATCCGCTATTACTGCAGCATTGACTACTTAAACAAGAAGAAGAATCATCGAATATGAATTCACTCCGAAACAAGATTTGCAAATTTTCCCAAGAGGTATCATTTCATAGCAAGACTGCATCACTATTATTCATGAGTTAAAAGAGCCATTTACAGAACTAAATTGCTATCAGTGAAATGATAATTGATAGAAGTCATAGTTTAGATCATAGAGTAGTCAACAAAAATAACCACAGTTCTTCCAGTTTACATGTTCACAGAATTCGAGTCGAACAAAGAATTGAACTCCAATTGAAAAATTTAAACTCCGAAGTATCAACATCAAGCAAATCAGTCATGCTCTAAACAAAGAACACTAACCAAATCATCACCATAATAAGAAAATAGAAAAGTAAAAACCCATTTCAGAATCACATAATCACATTACTTGCCAAATGAATAGATTCATATTTCATAATGACATAATCTCAAACACAGAATCAACAATCAACAAATTTATAATCTACAAAACATGTAATCTATGAATAGTGTTATCAACAAATTCATGTAGTCATGTAATCAACCGATTCATTGTCTACGAATCAACAATCAACAATCAACACTATAGAGTTCAACACTACAGAGACAGATTCATAATCTACGAATCAACAATCAACAATCAACACTACAGAGTTCAACACTACAGAGATAGAGAGCCAGAAAAATATTGTTAATTAAACAACTAACAACTAACAAGTAAGAAATCGAAGAGGACAAAGTACACTACGAAGGGCAGTCGAAGGAATACTTACTGACCGAGCTGGCAAGCTCTCAGTCGACGGAAGCCGGAAGGAAGTCGGAAGACGACCGTCGTTCCCAGTCGGGAGACATGGGAGTCGGGAGGGCCAGAGGGGAGATGAACGTTGTTATGGTTGGGAGGGCCGGAGGGGAGAGCTCTTGCCTGACGCCTCTCAGTCGACAGAAGCCAGAAGGAAGTCGGGACTCAAGAGGGCCGGATGGGAGATGAATGGCAGTCGGGCTCGGCTGCTCGGGAATCTTGACTGAGAGAGATAGGGACTTGAGAGAGAAGTAGGCTAGCAGCGGGAGTCAGGAGTCAGAACGTGGGTGCGGGGTCATCAAATTCAAGGTGCCCTGCCCTAAATTAATCACGTTCTCTGTTCTTCGATGGGTATCAGTTTTACGGTACCGAGAATCGAGAACCAGACCCTAAAATTTGGTTCTGCTCAATCATAATCGAATTTGGTTCGGCACCAGACAAAAACCCACCGAACCGATACCTAAATCATAGGTTCCAGTTCGGTTCTTCGGTGCCGGTTCAGTTTGCACACCCCTAATGACTCATTTAAGGTAGCCAAATGCCTCGTCATCTAATTAGTGATGCGCATAAATGGATTAACGAGATTCCCATTTTCCCTGTCTACTATCCAGCAAAACCACAGCCAAGGCAAAGGGCTTGGTAGAATCAGTGGGGAAAGAAGACCATGTTGAGCTTGACTCTAGTCCGACTCTAAGAAATGACTAGAGAGGTGTAGGATAAGTGGGAGCCGAAAATAGCAAAAGTGAAATGCCACTAGTTTTAACGTTATTTTACTTATTCCGTGAATAAGAAGCGGGGCAACAACCCTCATTTTGGACCCAAGGCTTGCCTCGGTGGGCCGATCTGGGCAAAAGACATTGTTAGGTCTAGGGTTTGGCTGGGGCGGGACATCTGTTAAAAGATAATGCAGGTGTCTTAAGATGAGCTCAACGAGAACAGAAATCTTGTGTGGAACAAAATGGTAAAAGCTCATTTGATTTGGATTTCCAGTATGAATACGAACCGTGAAAGTGGGGCCTATCGATCCTTTAGACCTTCGGAGTTTGAAGCTAGAGGTGTCAGAAAAGTTACCATAGGGATAACTGGCTTGTGGCAACCAAGCGTTCATAGTGACATTGCTTTTTGATCCTTCAATGTCGGCTCTTCCTATCATTGTTAAGCAGAATTCACCAAGTGTTGGATTGTTCACCCACTAATGGGGAACGTGAGCTGGGTTTAGACCGTCGTGAGACAAGTTAGTTTTACCTTACTGATGATAGCATCACGATAGTAATTCAATCTAGTATAAGAGAAACCGTTGATTTGCACAATTGGTCGTCACACTTGGTTGAAAAGCCAGTGGCACGAAGCTACCGTGGGCTGGATTATGATTGAATGCCTCTAAGTCAGATTCTGGGCTAGAAGTGATGCACGCACCCACTACCTGATTGCCGACCAGCAATAGGGGCCTCCGGCCCTCAAAGGCATGCATCGTTGGCCAAGTCCTTGCAACCGAGCCATTGCGCAGGCCACCTTGAAGTGATATTTCCGCCTGGCAGTAGGTAGAATCCTTTATAGACGACTTAAATATGCGATGAGCTATTGTAAGTGGCAGAGTGGCCTTGTTACCACTATCCACTGAGATTTAGCCTTACGTTGCTTCGATTCGTCCCTCTCCCTTAAGTTTTTAGTCCCAATGCTTCCTCAATCTTCCTTTCCTTCCTTCTGTTGAAACATGGCCAACTCTCGTCTCAAGTCCTCATGAGGCTTTCTTTCCCAAAGTCGTGCCTTGGCCTAGGGAGTGAGCAAAGGCATGGTGCCATGAAGCCCTTTGGGGGGCATGGCCCTAAAGCCCCAAAGCAAAGCCATGGTATGCCTTAGCCTAGGCAAGGGGGCATCGGCAAGGCAAAAGGGGCAAGGCCAAGGGGGCATGGCCTAGCGGCAAGGCCTTTGGCCCCGGGGAGCAAAGGTGTGGTTACAACCCACGGTGCCATGGCATAGGCGCATGGCCAAGGCAAATGGCCATTTGAAAGGCAAGCTTATGCGACAAGGCCTTGGAGTGGAGCAAAGGCGTGGTTGCAACCCATGGTGCCCTGGCATAGACAGGATGGCCAAAGCAAAGGGGCATGGCCAATGCATAACCACAAGGCATAAGGCCAAGGCATAAGGCCAAAGCATAAGGCTAAAACAAAGGCAAGCCTATGCAAGCAATAATGCTACTACCTTGTTCAATGTCCATTCCAAGACAAGAGAGCCTGCAAGTCCTTTTAAGTATAATGCATACTGGTGGCGGCATGCAAGCAAGTGCAACTGAGCAATTGGTACAACTGGGGAATTCACGGTCATTAGTGTTGCATGTCATGTCGCCGTGGCAAGTCGAGCACGGTCTACACGTGCAATCACACAGTCAATTGGGCAATTAAAATGGACTATTAGAGAGCTCCATCGCATAAAAATGCATTCGGTCCATTGTGGTAGTAAGTCCATGGCAATTGAGGCCAAGGCAAAAGAGTTGTGACAAGTGAGGCATTGCAACAACTCTTTATGCAATTGAGGCCAAGGGCCAAGGCTTGGAACACGTGGTGGCAACGTCAAAGGTCATGGCTTCGTGCCATGCCATGGAATGGAATGCATTGTACCTTGGTGGTGAGCAAAGACAGGTTGCAACCCATGGTGCCATGGCATAAACCCAAGGCATGGCCAAGGGAAAGGAAACATATAGTGCCAAGACAAGCCCAAGGTAAGGTATGTTGTCCATGGCTAAGGAACGAGATGGGCAATTGCATGGGCAAGGCATAGGAAAGCCCAAGGGCCACTTTTGGTGCCATAAGTCCCGCCACTTGGTGGCACCTCACAGCCCCCATAGCAGCCCCACCTCGCACCGCATGCATGCTCAGTGCCCCAATTGCCGCATGCCAGCGTCCCCACTGCCCAAAACCAGCACGCGCACTTCTTGCCTATCGACACCACTGTTGCACGGCCACTACTTACACATCACGCCCTTTGTTCGAACTGTTGCATACCAATGACCCTACTGTCCTGTGCCATTGCGCGAACCACTTGCTCACCACGCCCACTACCTCACGGCCACTGCCCATACAATCACACTATGCGCCATTGCCATCACTGCCTCATGCATGCGCCGCCATTACATAACACCAGCAAGCACTGCTTGCTCACCGCCCCAACTGTCTTCCCAACTCGCACCGGCTACACTCCAGCGTGCTAGCGCCCCCACTACCCCTCGCACATTCCTTGCTCACCGCCGCATTCACTGCCGCACGACCACTGCCCACACTGTGCGCCCATTGTTACCACTACCGCATGGTAGCGCCCCCATTGCCATATACCTACCGTACGACCACTGCACACACTGCGTGCCCACTACCACATAGTTTGCCCTCTATGCCGCATAGTCTTCCCTCCCTACTGCACCCACTACCGACAAAATGCACCCACTGTACGCCCACTGCCGCACGATCACTGCCCAGTGATGCGCACCCACTGCCCCAACTGGCCTGCGCTGCATTGTTGCCCATCATCCTCCATCGACCGTGCACATGGTTAGGTACCCAAGAAAATATAGCAAACAAAATCCGATTTGCCTGAAATTGTTTCCACACATCTACCATAGCTTAAGAAATCAATCTGATGAGTTTCGTGATTTTTCAACACTATTATGATATATTATAATTTTTTACATCTTTTTTCTAAATAATTCACTAAAAATACGTATGTTATCCAAAAACTATGAAACCTTCACAATAAACTCCCCTTCTACACCCATTTAGAGTTGAAAAGGGGTTTGGAAAAAGAAGTTGCGAAATTTGAGTTATGAGGCAAGGTGACTCCTTGGCTACATGGCATGTACACTCCTGCCAGGCTAGGGATGGTCAAAATTGCTCTTTAGGGGGAAGATGTTTCGGCGCTAGATGGGCGGAGCACGGGAGGTTAGTGGGATGGTGG
>CM039475.1:23741996-23753917 GCA_022433065.1 Begonia loranthoides | reverse complement strand
GTCGGATTTTGTGATCGATTGCCATATGTGCTAACGAGCGGCATGGGTAACCGTGCCTAACCCCTGGCATGTATGGCTGAAGCCACATGGGCGGGTCTCATGGCCAGCCTCTCTCGCTCACGACTCGTGCTCGATAGTCGAATTTGGTGGTTGACGGCCATATGTGCCCACATGGAACATGGTTGTCTGTGCCTCACCATAGATGCATATGGTTGGTGATCACATGGGTGGGCCTCGTACCTTGCCTTGCTCGATAGTCGGATTTTGTGATCACCGACTGTTTGTGCCAATGTGGGGCATGGGTGATTGTGCCTCACCAAAGGCGTATGTGGCCGACGATCACATAGGCGGGTGTCACGGTACTAGCGGTCATACCGTGAGGTGCTAGAATTCACAGCTCATTCTGTCAAGCCTACTCGGGCTAACGGGCCAATCTGCATGCGAAAGCAACAATGATAACGAACGACGAGTGAGGTTACCATAATCGCCCCACTCGAAACTCGCTAACATTTATGCGAGGACCTTAAACGAACTTCCCAAATAATCAACGGGCATGAGGGCACCACACCACATGCATGTCTTGAGATGTTGATGCAATCCAACGTGCATCTCGAGCGAGTGTAATCCGACCACGAGATCCTCATGGCAACTAGCATCTTCTTGATGCGGCGCCGACCATGCGCGCATCACTCTCGATCTTGGGCTAGCCATGTGGGAATAATAGAGTCTATAGTGCTCCCCACATCTTAGCCTCTAAGGATCAGGAGGTGCACAATACCGTTGTTGGATTGACAACTGATACTGTCCATGGAGTTCCCCGCTCCATGGAGACACCAAGGCCCACTCTTGGCTCACTGGTGCCTGCCCATCGTGGCATGCCCCACAGCACACCACGAAGTAGCTCGCTTAGGGCCGGGGCCCCGAGGGTGGTGGAGAGCTAACACCATGCCTCCCCCTAAAGAGCAATATGAACCAACTTCATTCTAGCAGGAGTATACATCGTATAGTGGCGAGGAGTCATTTTCTTCTCTGCAAGGCAACTGGCAACCATGTACCGAACATGGATTGCCCCAACTGATATCACTATGGCCCCTCGACACCTTCTTGTTGTCATGATCAACTATGGACATAGTCAGATCGTGACAGCGGGCCTTGTGGCTCACTCTTGACCCTTGCTCGAAAGCTGATTTTTGTGATAATTTTTGTGATAGGCTGTTGTATCTGCCCATGGGGAACATGGGTGACTGTGCGTGACCACAGGCGGATATGGCTACCAATTGCATTGCGGTGGCGAGTGCTGGGACATAGGTGGGCCTCGCGGCTTATCATCACTCGTGACCCATGCTTAAAAGTTGGATTTGGTGGTCGATGGCCACATGTGCTCGCGGGAAACATTGTTGGTTGTGCCTCACCACAGATGCATATGGTCAGTGATCACATGGGCAGGCCTCGTGCCTTGCCTTGCTTGATAGTCGGATTTCGTGATCACTGGCCGTGTGCGCCAACGTGGGGCATGGGTGATTGTGCCTCACCAAAGGTGTATATGGTTGGTGATCTCATAGGCAGGCCTTGTGGCTTGGCCTCACTTGTGACCCTTGCTCGGAAGCTGGTTTTTGTGATAGGCGCTTGTGATAGGCCCACGGGGAACATGGGTGACCATAGGCGGATATGGCTACCGTTCGCATGGCGGCGACGGGTGCTGGGACATAGGTGGACCTTGCGGCGGGTGCTAGAACATGGGTGACTATGCATGATAACGGGCTGATATGGCTACAAAATTGCATGGCGGTGGGTGCAAGGATGGGCTGGCAGTGTGCCTTTGGCATCGCAGCTTGCTCTTCCTCGCCCAAAACTATTCGTCCCTACATTTGATGGTTTTGCATGAGTCGTTTCCAGGGTGGGCAGGATGTTAAACATAAAAGATAACTCTTCCGGGGGTCTTAGACGATACCTCCGGACTCCCTAATGTTGCTGTCAGCCACCACATCCTGGTTTAGGAATTTTAACCCGATTCCCTTTTGATGCTCGCGCTCGCGGTGCTATTGGACAGGATTTCCCTGTCTCTTAGGATTGACTAACCCATGTGCAAGTGTTGTTTACATGGAACTTTACCCATCTTCGGCCTTCAAATTATCATTTGAATATTGCTACTACCACCAAGATTTGCACCGACGGCCGCTCCGTGATGTGCCCCAAGATCTCGTCGCTTGAGCCCGCGCCAAGGTCTCTTTTGTTTTCTAACATTTTTATTTATTTTGTAGGTGTTTCTTCTCTAGCTAACTAGGAGGAGA
Organism: Begonia loranthoides; assembly: GCA_022433065.1. NCBI lineage: Eukaryota > Viridiplantae > Streptophyta > Magnoliopsida > Cucurbitales > Begoniaceae > Begonia > Begonia loranthoides. The sequence goes on along the minus strand of CM039475.1, from coordinate 23,751,626 downwards.
GTTTTTGTCAATTTCACAAAGAGTAGTCCGTGCATTTGGGCTGGTGGATGTCATGCTAAACATAGAAGAAATGGTGGGCTTTCATTTCTGCCTAAAATCTGACCTCTGGGCATTCAAGGGCACTTTTAGCATTCAGGAAGACTTCATATCAACTTTAGTCTTTCATATGATTTGTATCAGACATCAAGAGCTTTCCAAAGTGGTATTTTCATTATATTTGGGGTTTTTTTACTATGTCAAATGGCTCATTTATAGAGATAAAAATCCTACCACGGAATTATTTTGTGTGTTTTATTGTTGAGGTCTTTTTTGCCATTTGAAGTTTAGGGCATTTGTGTAAATTGTAATTTTTCATTAGAGAGGTATTTTATCCTCTCTAATGAACCCTAATGTTCAGATTGGAAACCAATTCGAAATTTGAACTTTGTTCTAGAGAGCTCTCTCTCACGGTGTGTGGAAGCTACTCAGCTTTCCTCTCCTCTTGTTCGATCTTCCTTCTTTTTCTTGTTAGGTCTTGAGAAGGAGGGCTAAAGCTATCTCTTCCAGCATCTTAGTGAGATCGTGTGTAGGGTGTTGAGATAGAAGACATCATCAAACCCTAGTTTGTAGTGTCACTTCATCGAGTGACCGAATCAGTCGCCCCCTTGGTGTTGGAGGGATTCGCAAACCAGACCGGTTCTTGTTCCTATTTTTGGTTCTTGTTCATGAAAGGTACTCTTGATTTTGGTTGCTCTGGTGCTGACATTCAGTTGGGATTTATTTGGCATAGATATTGTTTGGGTTGGATGTTGATTATTGGAGTTCAAAAGAGAAAGAGATCATTACCGCAAATCTGTTTTTGGCCGCTAAACTTAGATCCGCGATTCGAGTTGTTACATGATTTTCTTCTATTTTCTTTGAAGATTACTACTATCTTTTTTTTTTAGATTATTGGCCTTCCTGTCCTTGTGAAATGCTGAGTGATTTCGTTTGATTTGAACTTGTAATTTTAAAGATATGACAGTTTTACTAAGATATGCGCAAAGTTATTTTTCCGCGAATTTACCATTTCCAAGTTCCAGATTGCCTCAATCATAACTTCGTTTGAACGATGCCTTCCAAGCTGAATTTTTCTGGTGATTTAATATACTGTGACTACTAGCTGTTCTGAAAATTTGAGCTCTAAAGTTCGTACACAATTGAAGTTATAATTGCTTTAAATCTGGTGTTTGGGTTTAGCTCATAGCCGATTAAAGATCCGATTGTTTGTTGACTTGGAGTTTTGGGACCTATCATTTGGTATCAGAGCCTTGCTCAATTATGTACTTTGAAATTGGTGAATCTTACTATTCTTCATTATGACTAGAGGCCAGTGTTATTCAAAGAGTTATCTTACATAAGAAGAAGAGTTTGAATCTTCTATTCCTACCTTCGGTGGTTCAGAATGGATAGAAGATTATTTGGATTGGGAAAGCGAAGTCAACAAAATGTTTCTACACTGTTATCTTTTGGAAAGGAGAATGGTGAAACTTATTTCTTCAAGGTTTAGGGTAAGTGCTTCAAGATAGTGGAGCAAATTGATTTCCGACCGGAGAGAAGAAGGTAAAGAAGCCATCAACACGTGGGGGTTAATGAAGAGATTTTTTAAGAGAAAGTACACTCTGAAGCTCACTGAAGTTGTTCCAACTGAACCAAGAAAATTTTTCTCAAAGACCAGCGATCCCAACAACTGGATATACAAACCACGTTGGAAGATATAGCTAATCGGATTGACGACTTGTCAAAACAATTGGGCTCTACAAGCATTCGACCTTCCCACGCACAGGGCCATATTGAGATGTTGAAGGAAACCATGAGTATAGCAGAGCAAATTGAAGAAAATATAAATGATCAGATTGTACCATTCCTATTGATAGATCGTCAAAACTTGAAAAAAGATTTGTTAGGAGAGGGTGTCTTCGAAGATGAAAACCATGTTGACAGTAATGTTCCCTCAACATTTATTTTGGAAGAAAAGGAAGTTTGTGTCAAAGTAGAAATTTCCAAAGCTTGTTATGAAGAATATAATGTTGAATTAAGTGCATCAAGTCTTAAGGAAGAGAAATCTGATGGAGAGGCTATTTCTCCACATGTGAGTTCAACTTCCCAATTGGATTCGGAATTTGGAGAAATAAGGACCGAGTCTTGTGATATTCCATTTTAGATAGCAAAGAGAGAACCATTAGTGTTGAAGCACTTTAAAGAGAGATTGATACATACAAGAGTACATCGGGGCAAAATAAATTTCCAGGGAATCAAATTTTTCTTCATCAAAGATAGAGTCCAAGACTCTAAATGAGGAAACAAGCACAATCGGCTAAGACCAAATGAGCAATCCGACCTTCAAGATTAAAATAGGAATAACTTCAGTGGCATACGGAGTTAAGGGCTTAAATTCACAGGACCCTTAACAAATAATGCAAAGAGGGTTGTGTCCAAAATCCAGCTTCTAACTCATTGGATTCACGGAGATACACTTCAAACAAAATTACCCTCGGATTAGGGTTTTGGCGGACAGTTCTGGCGATCAAGAACAAAATGACGAAAACATTACTTGCATACGTTCAATGAGGCTCAAATTTGGAGGAGTAATGTTCAACAATCCCAGAAATGTCCCTATCAAATATCAGCTCCAAAGGTTACGCATACACATAGTTATGCACGACACAAATCGGGGTTCAAAATCTGAAGCTTGCAAAACAGATTCTTGAAATAACTTCTTTCCTTTCTAAATCACGATTCCCAAATCCAAAATAAAATAAATTCTCCACAAATTCACACCAAATAAAGAACCAATAAAAAACTCCAAGAAACAGAATTTACTTCTCAAGAAAATGGATGAAATAAGGTGACAAACAGATGAAGTTCGCTAATCCTCCAAATCCGAGAGGTGACTAGTTCGGCCAATACAAGGAATGGCTCTCTCCACTAGGGGTTGCTAGTTCTTCTAACTCCACACCACAAGCACCCCTACCTACACAAGGAAGAGGAGTTGGAAGAGGCAGCAAGAATCGGTTTGCTTGAGATCTAGCAAGAACAAACAAATCGACTTCATGAAATGAAGGTGGCGGAAAGGTGGGAACTCCGTGGGTCTCCAAGAAACAAGACCAAAATGATATCTTTAGGGTTTTTCATTTAGCTTTCCAAAATTCATTAGAGGGGATTAATACCCTCTTATGACCATACAAAAGAAAAAAGACAAAAATAACCTTGAAAATGTAAAATAGGCATGAGGGCTAGATTTGCATGCAAACCGAGCACCTCCCAAAATGCAAACTACAACATTCTAGAAATCGCACAAAATGAAATCCAAAATAACATTCCAGTATTCAAACATAAAAAATGTGACGAACAAATTCTCAAATAACCTTCAAATCTTTGATCTAACGTAGCCCCTTCAAGCCAAGAAAACGAGGAGCTAGCCGATTGAGTCTGCATGGCTCCACGTGAGGACATGAGTTGGAACCCCCTTGTCTTCATGCGATATCTCCTCCGTAAAGTCCCACAATTTATTATGACCTGCAAAATAAGAATGTGTTAGATAAGAAATGAGCTTCTTAGCTTGTGAACGTGTGATCAGTCCATGGGGCACATCATCCTATCAGAGTGATTGAAGATTTGGCCTCAAATCCATTGATTGCTCTATGATATCCTATGTTTCTTGTCCGTCTTCTCCTAGATATGGCGTTAAATCTAATACATTGAAAGTAGATGATACCCCATAGTCCTCGGGTAGTTCCATGCGAAGGCATTATTGTTGATTCGTTCGATAACTTTGAAAGGTCCATCAGCTCTTAGTAGTAACTTGCACTTTCTTTGCTGAGGAAATCTTTCTTTCCACAAATGTAACCATACAAGATCACCCACTTCGAATATAACTTCTTTACATCCCTGATTGGCAACTCTAGCATATTCCGCACTCTTTTTCTCAATTCATTTTCGCACTTCTTCGTGTAAAGACTTAACTCTTGCAGCCTTCACTGCTCCGTCTTCACTAACATAGTCGGATGTCGGGAGGGGAATAAGATCCATCAGAGTGAGTGGATTAAATCCATATACTATCTCAAACGGAGTGTGTTGTGTAAACCCGTGCACGCTCTGATTATAAGCAAACTCAATGTATGGCAATTGCAAATCACGATATGTCAACCTCTTGCTCAGGATAGTTCTAAGCAAGGCCCACAAAGTTCGATTCACAACCTCAGTTTGACCATCAGTCTGAGGGTGAAAAGATGTGCTGAAAAGCAACTTAGTTCCCAACTTTTGCCATAAAGTCTTCCAAAAAGCACTTAAGAACTTCATATCACGATCAGAAACTATAGAACGTGGCACTCCATGTAAACGAATGACCTCCTTGAAGAATAAATTTGCCACATGATGAGCATCATCGGTTTTGTTGCAAGCTATAACATGGGCCATTTTAGAGAATCTGTCGACCACCACCATGATAGAATCTCTGGATCTTTGTGTTCGGGGAATGCCTAGTACAAAATCAACTCTGATTTCCACCCACGGATGTGAAGCTACGAGTAGAGGCATATAAAAGCCTTGTGGAAGGATACGACTCTTAGCCTTCTTGCAAACAATATGACGCTCCACAATCTTTTGGACATCCTGTCGCAAATGAGGCCAATGGAAATGCTCTTGGACCGCCTCCATCATCTTTTTGCAACCAAAATGACTCGCCAAACCCCCACAGTGAGCCTCCGAAACTAGATTTTCCTGAAGGCTACAACTAGTAATGCATATCTTGCCTCCTTTGAAAAGAAATCCGTCCTCCACATAAAAAGGCATTTCGGCCTTATCCATGCAATTCTGATAGATACTTTCGAAGTCTAAATCATTGGCATACAACTCTTTGATTCAATTAAAACCAAAGAGTCATGCATTAAGCTTGGTAATTAAAATAGATCATCTTGAGAGGGCATAGGCGACTTGATTAGTTTCACCTTTCTTATACTTAATGATATACGGGTAGTGTTCTAAGAATTCCAACGGTTGAACTTTCCTTGGCTGCGAATGTGCTTCAAAGCCTGATGATCAGAATGTATAATAAATTCCTTCAATAATAAATAGTGTTGCCATACCTCTAGGGCCAGAATAACTGCAAAGAACTCCTTATCATAAGTCGAATAATTTAAAGTAGCTCCCTTTAATTTCTTGCTGAAATACACAACCGATTGGCCCTCTTGCATGAGCACCGGACCAATGCCTAACCCCGAGGCATCACATTCAACTTTGAACACTTTTACAAAGTCCGGTAGTACTAATAGAGGAGCATTGCACAATTTGTCCTTGATCGAGTCAAAACTGGTTTGGCAAGCTGGAGTCCACACAAACTCTTTCCCCTTTTTCATACAGTCAATAATAGGGGCCATGATGGAACTGAACCCCTTAATAAAATGATGATAAAAAGATGCCAGGCCATGAAAGCTGCGTACTTCGGATACACTCTTCGGAGTAGGCCACTCTTTAATTGCTTCCACTTTTGCTTCATCCACTTCCATACCCTCTTTGGTAATAATGAATCCCAAGAAGTACACCATGTCTTGGGCAAATGAGTACTTTTTAAGATTACCGAATAATTGTGGTGATCGGAGAGTGTCAAATAATAAGCGAAGGTGGTCAATATGAGCTGGTAGGTTGGAACCATAAATAAGAATATCGTCGAACTAAACGACGATAAACTTTCCCAATGAAATCTCGAAGGAGGTGATGCATTACCCACATGAAAGTACTCGGAGCATTCGATAAACTCGAAGGGCATAACCAACCATTCATAGAAACCAAATTTTGTTTTGAATGTTGTTTTCCATTCGTCACCCTCTCGCATACGGATTTGGTGATAGCTGCTTTAAACGTCGACCTTGGAGAAAATACTAGCACCACTGAGTTCATCAAGCATATCTTCAAAGCGGGGAATAAGGAATCAGTACTTAATAGTGATTTGATTAATAGCTCTACTATCAACACAAATACTCATGGAGCCATCCTTCTTGGCAACCAACAATCATGAATATACCCCATATCAAGTAAGTGATTCACGAATATACCCCATATCAAGTAATTCTATGACTTGTCTGTGAAGCTCTTTTGACTCCTCTGGATTAAGTCGGTAAGCTGGTCGATTAGGCAAGACAACTCCCAGTACAAGATCTATTTAGTGCTCAATACCTCTCAAAGGTGGCAATCCTTGAGGTAGCTCTTCCGAAAATACATCTTCAAACTATTTAAGTATCTCCAATACCGATTCGGGAATAGATCTTAATTCCTCAACTCTTTCTTTAAACAACATCAATAGTATAGGACCGCCTTGCAATAAGGCCCTCTTAAGATCTCTTTTGGATAATATCAAGGAAGTCTCGATCCACCCATTACTCATGCTTTCATGATCTTTGGCAATTTGTTCCATACTAAGAGACGCTAGGTTAATCATCTTTCCCTTGAACTTAAGAGAATAAAAGTTTATGAAACCATCATGGATTGTCTTTCTATCATATTGCCACGGCCTCCCCAATAGTAAGTGGCTTGCATTCATTGGAACCACGTCAAAAAGAGCCTCATCTTCATAACCTCCTATTGTAAAGGTCAACCAAACTTGCTTAGTTACCCTAATCGGATCCTTGTCGTTCAACCAATTAAACTTGTAGGGATTTGGATGGTGGGTGGTTTCTATCCCCAATTTCCCAATTACTTCCGAAGATACAACATTGGTACAATTTACGCCATCAATAATCAACAAACAAAGTTTCCCTTTTACTTGACATCGAGTGTGCAAAATAGTTTCTCTTTGTAGTTTCTCATCGCAATTCTGTATAGCCATAGATCTTTTCATTACCACAAGCAAGGGTCCCTCCTGAGCATAAAAAGTTTCTTCCACGGACTCTTCACTAAGATTAGAAGTTTCTTCTTCTTCATCCTCACTCACCACTTCATTAGATTCTCCTTTCAAAATCATCACTTGTTTGTTCGGACATTGGGAAGCAATATGGCCGAAACCAAGACACTTGAAGCATTTCATATCTCTAGATCTTAGCTTGGATGGATCATCAAACAACTTTTTTTCCTCATTGGCTCTCATGCAACTAGTTTTATCATCACCTTTAGGAGTCGGTTTTTGTGGGGTATTGGTCTTTTGAAATGTCCGATTTGTAGTTTCCTTCATTCTCCTCTTCTTTTGTCTTTCAATTTTTAACGCCAGTTGTACAACATCGTCCATGGAATTAAAAGGTTGAAGCTCCACTAGATCCCCAATATCCAGTTGGAAGCATTTAATAAATCTCTCAATGCTTAGCTCTTTTGGTTCATCATTAGAGCAACGGATTTTAAGACTATCAACTCTGTCAAATATTCTTCCACCGTGGATGACCCTTGCCTCAAATTTTGTAGTTGTAGATAGAGTTCTTGTTTATAATGGGGCAGTACAAACCATTTTTGCATCAATGCTTTCATAGTTTACCATCTATTATCATCGTAACCATCTCTCCTTCTTTGAGCCTTAGTGTCTTCCCACCAAAGGATTGCATAATCAGACAACTCTAAAGTGACCATTTGAAGCTTCGTCTTTTCGGAAAAATCATGACATTTGAAAATTCTATCCACCTTTTCCACCCATTCTAGGAAGTCACTACCATTATTAGAGCCTTTGAATGGAGGAACAGTTGCCTTCACGTGTCTCATCTCATTATGATTGGAAAATCTCCTCCTTGGGCTAAAAGAGTAATCTGCTTCGGTTGCAAAATCCTCCTCCTCATCAAAACTATCCATTCGACCCCTTGATTCTCTCGAAGTGCTCAATCTTCTTCTAGGACCAGGTGTCCTTGGCTCTCTTACGTGGTAATAATAGGTTCCATCACGATCATGTTGTATTCTTTGAAGGGCTTCTTTCCCCTCATCAAGTTGAGCTTGCAAATTTTTCTCAGTTTGGGTAGCCTCCCTCTCCGGTGGTGGTGATTCATTCGGTGCAGCTCTCCTACCTCTTTGGTATTTCACTCCACTTCTTGTACTCATGATAGGCACTTAATAGGACACAATAAGAATAGCAAAAGCATGAGCCAAGCTCTGATACCAGATGATAGAGTCCAAGACTCTAAATGAGGAAACAAGCACAATCGGCTAAGACCAAAGCAATCCGACCTTCAAGATTAAAATAGTAATAACTTCAGTGGCATACGAAGTTAAGGGCTTAAATTCACAGGACCCTTAACCAATAATACAAAGGGGGTTGTGTCCAAAATCTAGCTTCTAACTCGTTGGATTCACAGAGATACAATTCAAATAAAATTAACCTTGGATTAAGGTTTAGGCGAACAGTTCTAGCGGTCAAGAACAAAACGACGAAAACACTACTTGCATACGTTCAATGAGGCTCACATTTGGAGGAGTAATGGTCAACAATCTCAGAAATGTCCCTATCAAATATCAGCTCCAAAGGTCACGCATACACAGAGTTATGGGTGACACAAATTGGGGCTCAAAATCTGAAGCTTGCAAAATAGATTCTTGAAATAACTTCTTTCCTTTCTAAATCACGATTCCCAAATCCAAAATAAAATATATTCTCCACCAAATTCACACCAAACAAAGAACCAGTCAAGATATCTAAGAAACAGAATTTACTTCTCAAGAAATTGAATGAAATAAGGTGACCAAACCAATGAAGTCTGCCAATCCTCCAAATCCCAGGGGCAACTAGTTCAGCCAATACAAGGAATGGCTCTCTCCACCGAGGGTTGCTAGTTCTTTTACTTCCATGCCACAAGCACCACTACACAAGGAAGAGGAGCTGGAAGAGGTAGCAAGAATCTGTTTGCTTGAGATCTACAAGAACAAACAAATCCACTAGATAGAATGAAGGTGGCAGAGAGGTGGGAACTCCGCGGGTCTCCAGTAAACAAGAGAAAAATGATATCTTTAGGGTTTTCCAATTAGATTTCCAAAATTCATTAGAGGGGATTAATACCATCTTATGACCTTACAAAAGAAAAAAGACAAAAATACCCTTGGAAATGTAAAATAGGGCATGAGGGCTGGGTTTATATGCAAACCGAGCACCTCCCAAAATGCAAACTACAACATTCTAGAAATCGCACAAAATGAAATCCCAAATAACATTCCAGTATTAAAACATAAAAGATGTGACATAAAAAATTCTTAAATGACCTTCAAATCTTTGATCTAACATAGTCCCTTCAAGCTAGGAAAATGAGGAGCTAGCCGATTGAGAATACATGGCTCCACGTGAGGACATGAAATGGAACCCCTTTGTTTTCATGCGATATCTCCTGCGTAAAGTCCCACAATTTATTATGACCTGCAAAACAAGAATGTGTTAGATAAGAAATGAGCTTCTTAGCTCGTGAACGTGTGATCGGTCTACGAGGCACATCAATCATGGTATAAACCAAGAAAGGTACATTCCATCAATTTTTTTAAATGATTGGTTCTTTAAAATTGGATGGTTAAGGAATATTGTTGTTATTGAATCTGTTATGCCATTGCTGGAAGGCAATATTGTGGCTACAGTTGCTGATCACTCTTTTAATACTGGAATCTCAATTGGAGTTAGTAACCTTAACATACCTAGTGGTGTAATAGAAAACGAATTGATGG
>CM039475.1:23614834-23741989 GCA_022433065.1 Begonia loranthoides | reverse complement strand
AGTTAGTAACCTTAACATACCTAGTGGTGTAATAGAAAACGAATTGATGGGCCATCTAGATATATTGGATGAGAATTATGTTGACTCTGTCTTACTACTATCATATCATCTTGGTTTTTTATTGTTGTGGATCCAATCTCACTGAGCATCCTATACCAAGAATATATACACACTCTGATATGATAGAGCTTACACTTGGTGAAAACAAAATTTTCCCGTTTGATCCAGGTGGAAGATATCGGCAAAGGATTGAGGTAGAAGACTCTTTTGATTTGAGGACAAATCCTTTTCAACCCCGTGAGTATGACGTGCCCCAAGTTCCCATAGCCTGAGCCCGCACCATGGTCTCCTTTGTTTTCTAATCTTTTTATTTATTTTGTAGGTGTTTCTTTTCTAGCTAACTTGGAGGAGAGTTTTTTTCAATTTCACAAAGAGGAGTCCATGCATTTGGACTGGTGGATGTCATGCTAAACATAGAAGAAATGGTGGGCTTTCATTTCCGCCTAAAATCTGATCTCTGGGCCTTCAAGGGCACTTTTGGCATTCGGGAAGACTTCATATCAACTTTTTCCTTTCATATGATTTGTAGCCAATATCTAGAGCTTTCCAAAGTGGTATTTGTTGTTATATTTGGGGTTTGTTTACTATGTCAAACGGCCCATTTATAGAGACAAAAGCCTACCATGAAATTATTCTGTGTGTTTTATTGTTGATGTCTTTTTTGTCATTAGAAGTTTAGGGCATTTGTGTAAATTCTAATTTTCCATTGGAGAGCTATTTTATCCTCTCTAATGAACCCTAATGTTTTCATTAGAAACCCCAAATTCAAAATTTGAACTTTGATCTAGAGAGCTCTCTCTCATGGTGTGTGGAAGCTACTCGGCTATCCTCTCCTCTTGTTTGATCTTCCTTCTTGTTCTTGCTAGGTCTTGAGAAGGAGGGCTAAAGCTATCTCTTCCAACAACATCTTAGTGAGGTTGTGTGTGGCGTGTGGAGATAGAAGACCTCAGCAAACCCCAGTTTGGAGTGTCACTTCATCGAGTGACTGAATCAGTCGCCATTTGTGTTGGAGGGATCCACGGACCAAACCGATTCTTGTTCCTTTCTTGGTTCTTGTGCATGAAAGGTACTCTTGATATTTCTTTCTCTGGAGCTGACATTCAGTTGGGATTGATTTGGTATAGATATAGTTTTGGGACTTATCACTTTGCCCAGGCTCGCGTCCTAGGTTTCGCTGAGACCGCCATGCCCTCCTACTCATCCGCGCCTGGTACTTGCCTCGACGGCCTGATAGATCCCAAAACTCCAAGTCAACAAACAATCGGATCTTTAATCAGCTATGAGCGAAACCCGAACACCAAATTTAAAACAATTATGACTTCAATTGTATACAAGCATTAGAGCTCAAATTTACATGGTCACTACTTAACAACTTAAAATGAATGGTGTCCAAATTTCATCTTCAAACTCATTACGAACAGGGAGTTATGCATCCATAAAAATCACCCTCGGATTAGGATTTTGGAGACAGATTCTGGTGACCAAAATTATCACAATGAAAACACCACTTGCATATAGTCAATCAAGCCCAATTTTGGAGGAATGACGCATAACAATCCCAGCAATACTTCTATCAAATATTAGCCTCAAATAACAAGTAGTTATTGAGCTATGCGCAATACAAATCAGGAAACAAATTTGGAGCGCATAAAAACAGATTCTCGCAGATGAAGACTTTCCTTTCAAATCAATGATAATCAATCTCAAATCACAATAAAACCCCCACCAAATCCACACCAACAAAGATACTATCAAGAACTTTAAGAAAAAAGAATCACAATCAAGTGGATGGATGAAATAATAGGTGACAAACCGCTGAAGTCCGCAACCCTTCTTGCTACAAGGGGACAACTAGTTCGGCCACTTCAAGAATGGCTCTCTCCACCGGGTTTTTGCTAGTTCTTCTACCTCCACACTACAAGCACCACAACCACGAAGAAGAGGGCTAGAAGAGGCAGCAAAAATCGACCTACTTGAGACCTAGCAAGAACAAGTAAGTCGATCGGATAGATGAAGTGTAGCCGAGAAGAGTGAACTCCACGGATCTTCAAGAAACAAGAGCAAGATGCAATCTTTAGGGTTTGTCCAATTCAAGCCACGATTAGGGTTCATTAGAGAGGATAAAATACCTCTCTAATGGAAAATTACAATTTACAAAAGTACCCTAAACAACAAATGAAAAAAATGACCTCAACATTAACACACACAAAATAATTATGTGGTTGGATTTTTGCCTCTGTAAATGTGTCGTTTTACAGAGCAAAAGAAATCTACATGTAACACCAAATACCACTTTGGAAAGATCTAGTTGTCTGTTACAAAGTTTATGAAGGTCACAATTTGAAATGAAGTCTTCCCAATTGCCAAAAGTGCCGTTGAATGTCCGGAGATCAGATTTTAGGCGGAAAGGAAAGTCCTCCATTTCTTCTATGATTAGCATGACATCCACTAGTCCAAATGCACCGACTCCTCTTTGTGAAATTGATCAAAACTCTCCTCCAAGTTAGCTAGAGAAGAAACACGTACAAAATAAATACAATGGTTAGAAAATAAAGGAGCCCTTGGCTCAAGCTCAGGTGACGGGACCTTGGGGCACATCATACTCCCGAGGTTGAAATGGATTTGACCTCAAATCCAAGGGGTATACCGTCCTTGTCCTTATTATGAAAGCTTCTCTACCCGAATCAAATAAGAATAGTATGTCCCCATGGGAAAATGCCTTACATGAGTCAGAAGATCAATGCCATCAACTAGGATATCAATGACACAATTAACAACAAACTTTCCCATGAGATGATCTTCCACTCTAACACATATATTTCTCACTTGCACCTCATTGCCCTTGTCAATAAAAATTTCATTCCACCCATTCATAGAGCGCACTTCCTTGGACCAGCTAAGAATGGTGCCATTTTCCATAATCGAAAGTATTCCTTCACGCAAGTGTAACCAAAAGAGCAATCCTTTCAATGCTTCACAAAGTTTTTTCAAGACATTATAGACCTTTTCAGATTTCTTAGTGACCAATTGATATCCATAGCTAAAACCTTTATCATCCACATAAAATTTCTTAACCAAACATAAACCATAGATCTTGATGTTTAGTTCGTATAAAAAAGAGTACCTTTGTAAAAGCTTGATGGCTCTTAATTTTGCTTCTCCCTCCTTGTGTGTTATCAAATATGGAAAGTTCTCTAGTAGTTTGTTCAGTTTTAGAAGCATTGGTTTTATGAATGCATCCTTGAACTTGAATGAAAACAAATTGGTGAAACCATAATGAATAACTCTCCTACCAAATGTGATGTGCCCCAAGGTCCCATCGCCTGAGCCGAGCCCAGGGGCATCTTTATATTCTAACTTTTATTTTTTTTGTAGGTGTTTATTTTCTAGCCAATTTGGAGGAAAGTTTTAATCAATGCCACAAAGAGGATTTGGTGCTTTTGGACTAGTGGATATCATGCTTATCAAAGAAGAAATTGTTGGCTTAAATTTTTCCGCATAGAATCTGAACTCCGGGCATTCAAGTGCACTTTTATTAATTGAGAAGAATTTCTTGGTAAGTTTGTCATGTGTCCCTTTTAGGTCGCCATATGTATATGTGGATGCACTTTCTAGTTGTTCTTATCTGCTTTGAATTCCGCTCTTTTTTGTATTTGATTGCAAATTCATTGAAGCTTTGATAATTATTGTCCATGTATGTATTAGACAATTTAGAAGTGTTCCTCACGCATTCACGTTAATAGAAACAAAGTAGGGAGTACAACCTCGGGGTTGTACTCACATGCATTGGGAAAGGAAAAATGATAAGAAAATGAAAGGAAAGAAAGAAAATAGGGAGTTGGGGGGTGGATGGGTAGCGGTTCTAGTCTGGCAACTAGGCAATGCCCCTACCTTATTGGAAACGGGACCTAGTTGTCCATAGGAGGTTAGATCCGACCAACTATACCATCTGATATGCCGCAAGGTCCCTTGACTAGATCGAGAGCCTGGGAGATTTCTAATTTGTTTGCTCATTTTGCAAGGGGTCAATTCTATGCTAATCTTGGAGGAGAACCAACAATTGAAGACATGGAGAAACCCTTCAATTTATTGGTTTGGACACATGGAGGAGACAACTCAAGTGATGCTCCTCTCGGCCCTCAAGAAAAGAACTCCCACTAAGGTTGTGTGTTCAATCCTTTTTGTACATTTTATGCTGATGCTTTTTGGAGATTATTATGCTGGTGTTTTTGGAGATTTGCATGGTTTTAGGAAATGAACTTTTGCATGAGAAATGGAGTGGTGATGCTAGAGTCCATGGACCACACAAGCCAAGTCCACTCGGCCACTCACCTAGCCGAGTGGTTAACCATTTTCAACATTGCCATTTTATTTTGTTATTTGTTTCTTTTCTTTTCCTTATTTTTGTAACCCTAATGGGAGCACTATGTATATTACATTTTAGCTGAGCAGGCAGTGAACATTTGATAAAAACCCTAGCTTTGAAGAGAGACTCTTCACCTCTTTGTGAGGAACAACTGGCCAAGCTTCTAGGAGTTTATTCGAGGGAGTGAACCACCATTTCTTCAATCCTTGTTCGTTTTGGTTGAAGATCTTACTATCCCTCCTTACCCTATTGCCTCTAAGGTAGTAGATCTAGAGTGTAAGTGAGGTAAAACGCATATCCCAGCCTAGTTGGAGACACTCCTTGTGGAGTTCAATTAACCAAAGGTGCAGATCGGTTCACCTTTGGCTCCTTATGAATATACCTTCCATTTTTCTCCAACATTCCCAGCACCAAAGTCACTAAAACCACTGCCAAAATCACCCCATATTCATCAGGGTTCCAAGGAAAGAAGAATCATCAGAAAAGGAGTTTGGGTTCAGAAGTTACACACCTTTCTTTGCTGAAGACTCAATCTGTCGATTCCCACCGACCTCCGAGCAGCTTTCGTACGAGATCTCAAGTTGCATACAAGCTCTTGAGCTGAGTTTTGGTAGGAGAAAAATAGATATATGTGAGAGTGAGGTATCCAAAAAATCAGCTTCATAGGAGCTCTTGAGTGGAAGTTCAACCATCGCTAACTGGAAGCAGCTGTTGGGAAGTAGCAGGTGCCACCTCCTACTTGCAAGTGCGCTACTTGCTTGCTCTTGTCTGATTTTTCCATTGGACCATTTCTTGACCCCTCTTTTGGAGGCACGTCAGCGTGGTATTAGAGCTTGATTGATCTGTGCTTAGATACATTTTGGTGATAAATTACTTGGTATTATGATGACAAGAAATGGAGCTCAACAAAACCAAAACCGAGAAGCTTCAACTAGTCAACCAGTTGCTCCTCAACCACCTCCCATTGTTGAACCATCTTTGCAGAAGCAAATGAACTCTTTGAAGGAATAGATAAGGCTGATGTTACAATAATTTACATTGGCACAAAGGCCCCAAACAAATGCTGACCGACCACAACAAAACCCTCAAACCACAAGGAGAAGAAATGTGGGTGTTCGGAGACCCCATTTTTATGATGATGATTATGATGATGATGAATCCGATTTTAATCCAAGAATTTCCACCAAAGATGAGTTGAAGAATGTCAAAGTATCCATTCCTCCTTTCAAAGGGTCCAGCCAAGGTGATGAATTCATGGAATGGATTGAAAAGGTGGAGAAGATTTTTGGGTGTTATGATTATTCCGATGGAGCGAGAATTTAGCTTGTGGCACTTGAGCTTAACGGTTATGCTCACTTGTGGTGGGAGTACCTTAAAGCTCAGCGGAGGAGAGATGACATGGAAGAACTTGATACATGGAGGGAAATAAAAAATTTGATGAGAAAGAAATTTGTGCCACTACATTACCGACAAGAGATGCTTTATCAAGTGCAAAGTTTGAGACAAGGGTCATTGACGGTTGATGAGTATTTGGCCGAGTTTGAAACTTTGAAACTCGATGTGCACTTGAAGAACCAGAGGACCAAATCATAGCAAGATTCATTAAAGGCCTCCACTGTGATATAGGAGACATTGTGGAGTTGCAACCACTTGACACCATGGAGGGTATTATCCAAATGGCCGTGAAGGTGGAGCGACAAAGATTGAGAAAAGGAAAGGAGGTGGCTACCAAGTTCACCCCTCAAAGAAAGTTTACCTATCGCAAGCCCCAAACCAAGGAGAATGAGAAGATAACAAACTTCAAGGGTGCAAATAACAAGGGAGTTACCATCAAAACCGTGGAGGACAAGAAAGTGGTAGATGGAGTTCCAAAGCCGAGAGCAAGGGACATCCAATGCTCCAAGTGTCTCGGACATGGTCACATTGCCTCTCAATGCCCCAATAAACGAGTTATGATTTTAGGGGGGCCACAAATGAATTAATTAGTGAGGATGAAGATGAAGCATCCACCTCCCTTGAAGAGGGAGAAGAAGTTGATGTGGCCGAGAGATGCTTGGCATAAGAAGGACCTTTGTTGTTCGTGATTCAGAAATCCCTAGTTGCTCACACTTGTGGAGACAATGAGCAAAGGGAGAATATATATTTTAGTAGATGCCTAATCAGAGAAAAAGTGTGCTCACTCATCATTGATGGAGGGAGTTGTACAAATGTAGCATCTCAAGAGCTTGTAGACAAATTGAAATTGGAGACCACCATGCACCCGAATCCATACCAATTGAGTTGGTTGAATGACCATGGATTGTTGAAGGTGTCCAAGCAAGTGAAGATTGATTTTGCAATTGGGGGCTATGAAGATCAAGCCCTATTTGATGTGGTGCCAATGAATGCAAGCCATATCTTGTTGGGAAGACCATGGCTATCCGATCGGAGAGCATTGCATGATGGTTACACAAATGAGTACTCACTCAAGCACCAAGGAAAGAATTTCATTTTAATGCCTCTTAGTCCGAAGCAATTGGCCAAAGATGAGGAAGCTAAGAGAGAGCAAAAGTCTAAGGCTAACTTTGTTTTTCTCAAAACATGAGTTGAGGAAGAGCCTTTGTGAAGGAGGACCGATTGTCCTCATCTTGTTCAAAGAAAGAATGGAGGAGGTAGGAGTGGTTCCTATGGAAGTTACACGACTCCTTAAAGATTTTCAAGATGTTTTCCCCGAGGAGTTACCTCAAGGACTTCCACCCTTTCAAGGGATTGAGCATAGAGTTGATCTTGAGCCTGGAGTAGTTCTTCCAAGCCATCTCGCTTATAGACTAAACCTGGAGGAGGCCAAAGAACTTCAAAAACAGATTCAAGAACTTCTAGAGAAAGGGTACATTCCAGAATCAATGAGCCCTTGTACTGTTCCTAGTGTTGGTACCCAAGAAAGATGGCACTATGAGAATGTGCATTGATAGTAGGGTCATAAATCAGATTACTATTAAGTATTGGTTTCCCATACCGAAACTAGAAGACATGCTTGATGAACTTAGTGGGGCGGCTATTTTCTCCAAAGTGGATTTGAAGAGTGGTTATCACCAAATTCGGATGCAAGAAGGTGATGAATGGAAGATGGCTTTCAAGACTACGCATGGTCTTTTTGAATGGTTAGTGATACCTTTCAGTTTAATAAATGCTCCTAGTACTTTCATCGACTAATGAACCATGTGTTGAAAGAGTTTTTGGGACAATTTATTGTGGTGTACTTTTATGGCATTCTTGTGTATAGCTTGGATTTGGCTTTGCATGTGGAGCATCTACGATTGCTATTTGAAACTTTGAGAAAGGAGAAATTATTTGGGAATATGAATCAAAAAATCAGAAACCAATTTCATCAATGGCAGTGAGAAAAACATTAGATCGGAATAAAGTGAGCGGATTTGGTCAAATAATCCATTATGACCCACACCACATCCAACTTCTGCTGAGTCCTTGGAAGTCATATAACAGAATCCATAGTGATTCTATCCCACTTCCATTCTAGAATAGGCAATGATTGCAACAATTCGACTGGTCTCTGATGTTCAGCTTTTACCTGCTGACACATTAAACATTTGGCCACGAAATCCACTACAACTCGTTTCATACCTACCCACCAGTACTGTTACTTTAGATCAGGGTGCATTTTTGTACTGCCTGGGTGAATGGCAAACCTCAACTTGTGAGCCTTCGCGAGGATCGCTTGCCTTAACTCCGAAGGGTTCAGTACTACTATCTTACTACGATGAAGAATTGTTCCTTCAACGTTGACTTCCCAACCACCCAGCTATTCTCCATTTTCAAGCTATTCAACCTTCTCTCGGATTATCTCATCATGCTGTTGTAACTGCTTTGTTCTCTGAAGCAAAGATGGTGTGAAACCACATTATACGCACAAGCTTTATCATCTGACTCATAGTACTACAGACTATAGTCTCCAACAACCATAGATCGTTTCCACTCATCAAGAACCAGATAAGTGAGTAATCTTTGAGGATATTAGCTCAAGGCATCAGCCACTACATTCACCTCTCCCGAATGATATTCTATATTGAAAGCGTAGTCCTCCAGGTATTTCATTCACCTGCATTGCCTCAAATTCAAAACCCTCTGAGTGAAAAGATACTTTAGACTTTTGTGATCCAAAACCACCTGAAAGTTCGAATCATGCAAATAATACTTTCAAATTTTTAAAACAAAAATTGTAGCAACTAATTCCAAGTCACGTGGATAATTCTTTTCATGTGGTTTCAACTGTCAAAATGCATAAGCAACCACTTTACCCTGTTGCATCAAGACACAACCAAGTCCATCTCTCGATGCATCTGTGTAAACTCCATAAGGCTGCTCACTGTCAGGATAGGTGCACTCGTCAATTTGTTCTTCAACTCCTCAAATGCACTATGACATTGGTTATTCCATTCAAATCGTATCCCTTTTCTAATCAACTTCTCCAATGGTGGTGGTAGCGAAGAAAAATTTTCCACAAATCGCCGATAGTACCCGGCAAGACCAAGAAAACTATGGATCTCTGACATGTTCTTCGGAGGCTGCCACTGCACAACTGCCTTGATCTTCACAAGATTTACAGAGATTCCATCTCATGAAACAATATGCACTAAAAACTTAACCTCTGACATCCAAAAGTTACATTTACTGATCTTAGGATATAACTGGTGATCTCTCAAAGTCTGTAACACAATCTAAAGATGTTCTCAATGCTAACTCTGAGACTTAGAGTAAATCAAAATATCGTCGTTAAACACGACAACGAACCGATTTAAATAGGGTCTGAAAACCCAATTCATGAAATCCATAAAAGTTGTTGGGGCATTAGTCAACGCGAAAGGTAAGACTAGAAACTCGAAATGTCCATAGCTCATCCGAAAGGCTGTCTTCAGGATATGCTTTTCCCGAATCTTCATTTGATGATAACCAGACATCAAATCAATATTGGAAAAGTACCGTGATCCACCAAGCCGATCGAACAACTCATCGATTCTGGGCAACATATACTTATTCTTTACGGTAGCCCAATTCCACTTCTGATAGTCAATGCAATGTCTCAAGGTGCCATTCGCCTTCTGGGGAACAAAACTGGAGCACCCCACGAGAGATACTCTCCCGAATAAATCTCTAGTCTATCAATTCAAACAACTGCTTCCTTAACTCATGCAGCTCTATAGGAGCCATTTTATATGCCAAAATAGAAACTAGGGTAGCGCTCGAAACTAAATTAATATGGAACTTAATCTCAAGGTATAGAGGTAATCCTGGTAGCTCATTAGGAAACACATTTGGGAACTCTCTCACAACCGAGACGTCCAGATCCTAGCCAGCGTTATCAACCTCAATATTAACCAACTAAAGTCCACGTACAACTTTAATCCACTGCGATCACCCAGACATGTCCGCAATATAGAATTGGTCGTCATCGCACTAGGACCATTGCGATAAACGACAACTTGTCTCATCTCGAAATAACTGTGACTCGCTTCAAATGACATTCCACTGTTGCTCTATATTTTCTCAATTAATCCATACACAAAATTACATCAAACTTACTCATGGATATAACAATCAGATTTGCAAGAAACTTGCAATCATCAATCATTACGTAGACTGCTCCGCATAGACGCTACTCCACTTTGGACACCTAGAGGAGTACTAGGCATCAACGGAGATTTACATCTCCTTCATTGACCAATGAACTTGGGTCAACTCATGAAAGACTCTGGTCATAGACTCATAGTGGCTAATAATACTATACTATATCCCAAATACCTTGAAAAAATCTTTCCACTCCATCGACTGTACATCATAACTAAACCTCACGACGTTTCACCAACTAGATGTCAATTTCTCCAAATAATTACTAGTAATCCCCAGTTGGAACATTTCCAAAATTTGGAGTGCCTCAAAATTCTTCTCCATTTTGTAGAACCAACTCTTCGCTCCCATTGGGTACCACCACCCTCAAACACGAGCCTGAAATTGCTTTTAACCACTCTCCTTATTCCCATTTATAAAAATTTAGGCAAAATCTCCCTTGTTTCTTTACTCCCCCAAAAGCTACAATCATACATCCTGCACCCAATCTCAAGCAATTCTAGTATAATCTATCATATATTACGTCTATCAATCAACTTTATCAAAGAATTATAATTATTCACATAAGATATAGTCATCCGACACAATGTTAATTAACTTACATTTCATTTTCATATTCATTATATCCATTACTAACAAAATGCATACATTACCACTTCACCTTGCTTTTAACGTGCTCACATATTGTCCGAGCACACTCCAACTACTTTCTCCATCAATTAATATTCTAACTTCAACGGTTGTCCAATTAATCCAATTACACCCAATTAATTTTGTCATGTATCCTTACATTCAACACGCAAAATCGAGGTATTACAAAATTCAATCTAGTTAACTCTCAGAAACATATCATCCTCGTCATACTAGGTTCATGTACAGAACTATTACTGGTCAAGTTCTACAAACTCTCCAACATTGATGCAATGGGATCAAAATCAACATTTTTTGATCGACCATAAGATATCCTTCTCGGCGACATTTTCAAAATTCAAAGTAAAGAAAATCTCACTTAGTTAGAAAACTTGACTTGTGCACAATTGTCAAACTCTTATCCTACACCATTAAATTCTCAAGTGATCGCTATTTAGGAATTCGAAACCTTGTGCTCTGATACCAAAAAATTTTGTCACAACCCGAAGACGGGCTAGATAGAACCGCAGGGTCAAGCAACCCGATCCTCGTAGAGAACCCAATCACCCAGCCTAAGGCGTGTGTTTTAGCAGAAGACTTATAAGTATTTAGGTATCCCCAAAGGATATGGGCCTAGGTCTGAGTAGAGATCACGAGAAAATAACAGTGCATAAATTAAAATGAAATACAAATACTGTGCAAAAAATCCAACCTGACAGTATTAAGTTTTACAGACCAATTAGAAATGTCAATGTCCTCACCAAATAATGATATATCGCTCAAATGAAAATATCCAAACTCTTCAGCATCTAATCCTTAACGGATGAGTGACAAACTCAGTAAAGTATAGCTATACTAGATGCACCTCATACAAAACTAGTTTTTCTTTATTTTTGAAAACATGGTTTTGTTTCTCATTTTACCATACATGTATTTAGCTAAAATGTCTTTATCATATTACAAATCTGGCCCAAGGCCATCAATGAGGCTTTTATCGAAAACTCGTTGTATACATACACAGTTATACCTTGTAAAATGAGCCATAATCGTTTTCCAATCTGAAAACGTCATCAGTGAAAATGGGTGGTCACTCAAGCACTCACCAGTCAGCAGAGAATAGGTGGTCACCCATCGGAGACAAAACCTCATGAGGCAGAAGAAGTATAAATGATGGCGGTCCGTAGATCCGGCGCGTCACCCAAGTTGCCCGCAATTAGCTAAGCAACGACACAATTCGTACGAACAAATAGAACGGATACGATTGGTCGCCATATATAGACTTGTTTAACAACTAAGATATTTAGAAGTCCCAAATGGACGAGGGTTGCCGATGAGAAAACTCGGCCGTCACGCCACCTGTCAAATGAAATGGTACTTAGGTTAAACAAGTCTCAGCGACTGACAACCGTCTTATCCGTGGGACAAACCCTGGCCAGTTTTAGGGGCTTGCGACCCAAGGAAATGTCATCACTCTCCCATACTATTTACAACTTCCAGGGCTCTCAACCTAAGGACACATCATAATTGCCCCGATCTGTTATCGCACGTCAAACAATCAACCATCACACAGCAGAAGGTTTCAAATGGGATAGACTCATGATGCTATAGCGTTAAAGTGTCTAAGGCATCAAGAGGATTCATCCCCTAGTATATGCACAGTAATTTCAAACCATGTACAAAATTAAATGTGAGAAAACATACTACTAGTAAAAACTGACGTGCTGTCGAACAGTCCCCGTCATTTTTCAAGTGTAATATTCCATAGAATAATTAATTTGAAAATGAGATGTGATGCAATGCAATGCCAGAGGTATAGAAATCCCTACCTCGATGATGATTTTTCTTGCCGACTAGAGCAACTGTCACCTTAGGAATGGTAGCACTATAATGACCCAGTTTTTTTTTTTTTTTACGTTAAAATCATGTGAAATTTAAAACTTTTCATTTTATATAAACATCAGAGTATTCTTCCTTTATAAAACCTGATCGATCAAACTTCTTACTTAAAACATTTATCAATTGCAGCAGAAGTAATAAAATCCTTTTACGAATTGCAGCAGAAAACTTTAAGAAATTAAACAAAGAATAAATACCGTTCTTTCCCTTTACGATTTAAATACAAAACTCTTTATAAAACATTTTTCTCTTTCTTACACTCTTTAGCCCAACCAGCCACAAGATCCACTCATGTAAATCCTTCATCAACTGTCTTTGACTTGTTCACCTGTTGCTCGTACATGCTTACATCACAAGACCTAACGCTCAGTAAGTGATAAAATAAAATACAATGCATATGATTTGCTTACCTGAAGAATTTGGGAGACCCAAGCGCACTTCAAACTCTAGCTTCCTTTCCCACATTTTCTTCTTTTCTGGTGACAACCATTCTCGTCCATCACTCACAGTTCCTCACTCATTTTCCTCTGCACTCTCCACGGCTTGTAGCACCCATAATTGGAATGGAGAGTTCAACTTTTCATCACACAGTCATCCAACGATTAAAAAGGGAAGCAGAAGAGACCTAGTGAACGATGAAGAAAACAGGATGTTAGCCCATTTCAATGGGGGAGGTCCAATACGCGATCGCCAGATGGAAAGTTCCCAATCATCTCGGGGAGGAAGAAATCACCGGGCCAGCCAGGCGAATTAAACCAACTCAGTGTGGAAACTATAGAGCCGGACTAATTCATACCTAACGCCAGCCACAACAGATTGATCACTGCAACCCACCACTGAAATCCCCTTTCCAACCATTGCAGCAACAATTTCATACAAGGAAGAAAGCCAATTTAAATTACGTACCACCGTAGCCTCACAGTTCCAATCGGCCATAATCGTAGAGCCCCAGCCCTCCATTCACCGAAGACACCTGTGCCACCGTTCGCAACCAGCATGCCAATAGCCGCACGCCGGCGCAAAAAATGCGCACCCTAGCCCGAGCTCTCCCTCGCCCGTTCTCGGTCGGCTTCTCTTAGTTTTCTCGTCGCGTCGCCCTCTCTCTCTCTCTCTGTTCTTCTCTCTCACATATGTTCAAGCGGCCATTTGACTTACTTCAAACCGGACCGGTTCAAGGATGAGCCGGTTCAATCCATCCTTCCTTCTTTTATTTATTTCTAAATATTTCCTTTCCATTTTAAAACTCCACACTCTAATTATTTATTAAATTCTCAATTCAAACGTATTCCAATTATCCCAAAACAAGTCATTATTTATTTCTCCTCCTTTTTAATTATGACCGATTTACCCAAATATTTCGGATCGAGCCGAACCAAAACCAGTTTAGCCCATATATAACAATTACGTTCTTAACAATATCCCAATAATTTATTCGACTAATTCAAATATCCCCAATTGTTTTTCAATTAATCATTTTTAAATTCCAATATAAAAATCGAGATATTACAATCCTCCCTTCTTATATAAATTTCGTCCTTGAAATTTGCTCAGCGTAATTATCTCTTCAATCTAAAGGTCATTGTAACTTCTCGTATCCTACTTTTACACGAAACATTCAAAGATTACATCTCTTTTACTTCTGTAAAGCACCATAACTTAGTAGAAATTCTATCTCACATCTAAGTTATCGAATTGTCAACTTCATTTTTTGTAAAAGAAAAATCTTCGTCCAAATTTATTTCTTTTCATCAAATAAGTTATGTCAAATCACTGTAATGTGAATGACTTTATTGCATTTTTATGATCCTAATCTTCCAAAATCTTGTCCTGACTCATAAAATTCTCCTTTATGCATGTCATTTCCAATAAAATATAACTTCGGGCAATCACTTCTGATTTTATAAGTCACAACATGACAATTGTTGACAAAATGACTACTTCCATTTCACTTAAAACGTCACTTCGATCTGGCATGACATCTATCAAATTGATTTCCTTCATTACTCTACCATTAAATTGAATGTGACATTCCTACAATCTCTAGTCATTTCATCACTTTATTCCTTTTTGGCCAATAAAGTTTACTAAAACTCCATACATTGGTATGAACCAAACTTAAATGCAATTCCTCAAACATAAAGTGACATGTTTTCAACAATTATTAAATTATTAAGTTCTGTCTCATCAACCCCAAGCACCGAGAACACCACATAAAGTCTTGACAATACTTATGCATATACTATACAATTTCATTCTCTACAAACAAGAATTCCTTTTTATCACCTTGTATTCCTCATAGTGTATTTTACCCTCAACTAATTTGTTCTTCACTTTTCCAATATCAATAATACCCAACAAAAGGTGAGAACAATCACCGTACATCTTCACATTTAGTTCTAACAAATGTATACACAACAAACCCCACATTGTTTTTAACATACCACCATACCACGCCTAGTCCTAGTGCGTTCCAACCATTATCGTCGTGTAGCATAAAATCTCACTCACCTTTGTTCTTTTGACTTAGCATGCTCAATATGCTCTTTATAATTCAGATTCATCCCTTCAAGCTTGTTAGATCATAAACTTCTCTTTTAACTATAACGGCTTAAGTCGTTGAAGCCATTAGCACCTAATTTATCTATTTATTTATTATTATTATTATTTATTTATTTATATTCGTATCCGTATCCATCTCCGTATTTGTATATGTTTTCATATCCGTCTCCGTATCCATTTCTGTATCCGTCCCCATTTCTGTATTCGTATCTGTATATGTATCCATATCTGTATTCGTATATGTATTTGTATATGTGTATGTATTTGTTTCTGTATCTGTATCTATATCCATATCTGTATCCGTATCTATATCTGTATCTGTATCTGTATCTGTATCCGTATCTGTGTCCGTATCTGTGTCTGTATCTGTATCTGTATCCGTATCTGTATCTATATCCGTATCCGTATCTGTATCTGTATCCATATCCATTCCCAGAAATTCGTTTCCAGAAATTCAATTTCGTTTTCCGTTTCCGTTTCCGTACTTGTGTCTGTTTCTGTTTCCGTTTCCGTTTTCGTTCCCATGTCCGTGTCTGTTTTTGTTTCCGTTTGTGTGTCCATTTCCATTTCTGTTTCTGTTCCTATTTTCATTTCCGTGTCCGTTTCTGTTTCCGTTTCCATTTCCATTTCCGTTTCTGTTTCTGTTCCTGTTTCCGTTTCTGTTTCTGTTTCTGTGTCCGTTTCTGTTTCTGTTCAGGTTTTCGTTTTCGTGTCCGTTTCTGTTTCTGTTTCTGTTTCCATTTCCGTGTCCGTTTCTGTTTCTGGATAGTACATCCTTAATCAATTAATTATTAACCTTAATAATTCCTTCAGTTAAATCCATTAGTAACAGATTCATAATATCAATCAATTCCATTCCACGATTCTCCCGGTAAGTCAACCCTCCCAATGTTCGAGATACCGACTTAACAAATCTTCAAACTCATATCTTGTTCTAAAATGGATAACCATTATCATAGATTTCTAACTTCCGATCCGAGTCTATTATTAATGTTAGCCATACATAAACATACATTGTGCTACCTAAACTTTTAGACAGATTCTTTATTCTATAATTCAACTTAAGAGGATCCCTTAAATCCATAAATCAAAATCTTCATACCTAAAAGTTTCCAAAATTCATCAATTTAGGAGGAGCAAGTTGAAATCCAACTTAGAGGTAGTAATTAATTCATTACATATACGGACTCCCCAACCATTTTCTAAGTCGCAACATTCCTTCATATCTTACACCTCCATAACTCCTATCTTAAGTCCTTGTACAAATTAGTGTAACTCATGCTCCTTGCCGTTCACACGACCCGAGGTAAGTCGTGACAACACTTAATTATCTTACATACACCGTAACTGCTTCACCCACAGTCGAAGTTGAGTAAATTCCCTTAAATTACATGTCCATATTGTGCGAGAGATTTTTCTCAATCCCTTCCCTCATCATTGTAGTCACATCTTGGATTGTCCTAACTAGGTCTCACCTGAGATAGATGACTCAAACCAAACTCAATACAGATCTTACTATTCATTTTGAATTTCTTCTAACTCAACAAATTACTAGGATATTATTCCTTAGACTACATCCCCTAACGAAATTCAACATTAATCCAAGTCGTTCCTACAAGCAGACTAGATTTTTCAATTTTCTAGTCCATAATAAAATCTAGCCTATGAAGGAAAACAACAACTAATCAATTCCTTGTTTTAACCTAAATAGATTTCTCATCCAAATTTAGAGTAGATTCCTAGCTTAACTAAGTGAGTAGTGATCACAGTATCAAATACCCAACGATTCATTGTTAAAGATCCAAAAACACTCACTCTACCAATCCTTAATAATTCTGACTAAGTGGATAAACACTTGACTAACTAATTATCGTCCTCATGACTCAGCTTAGTCACTAACCCACAATGTTTTTCCTTCTCATAATAAATCCACCCTCTTATCTAATTCCTTGCAGTGTAGACAACCAAACCAAATAATCTAGTTCACGCAGAATTTATTTGCCACTTATCCCTTCCAATTTATAAAAATTTGGGCAGGGTCACCCCTGTTTCTTTACTCCCCCAAATTTAATTCTTGCACTCAAAACCCAAGCAGTTCTAGTATCATCTATCTTTTATCATATCTATCATTCTACCCTATCAAAAGAACACCACGATTGATTACATCCATTACAAGTATCCCCAATACTATACTATTTTCATTACACCTCCAAGTGATGGGATTGTTGTCACACAAACAAACACTTAAATATTTTGATAAAGAAAGAACTAATTGTAATACTTACAGTCGATGGAGTATTTCCACGTTGAAGTTTGTGCTGGCAGGCAGTATACAGAATCAGTTTTAAAAACCCGGGACACTCTGATACCAACTGTAATGACCCAATTTTTTTTTTTACATTAAAATCATGTGAAATTTAAAACTTTTCTTTTTATATAAACATCAGAGTATTCTTCCTTTATAAAACCCGATCGTTTATCAATTTAAAACATTTATTAATTGCAGCAGAAGTAATAAAATTCTTTTATGAATTGCAACGGAAAACTTTAAGAAATAAAACATAGAATAAATACTGTTATTTCCCTTTACGATTTAAATACAAAACTCTTTATAAAACATTTTTCTCTTTCTTATAATCTTTAGCCCAACCAGCCACAAGATCCACTTGTGCAAATCGTTCATCAACTGTCTTTGACTTGTTCACCTGTTGCTCGTACATACCTACATCATAAGACCTAACGCTCAGTAAGTGATAAAATGAAATATAATGCAGATGATTTGCATGATCATACAATGCATTACAGAAGAGAATCATATCTCTTCTGAAAGTCAGGGTAGAATACTCCCTAAGGTCATGTGGCCTAACCAGTCACTCCGACGAGGAGATATATTCATCGGGGGTGTTCCACATGCCGGTATCCTCACTTTTGTTAAAGACGTTGTGGGTTTCAGAATGGGGGAAAGTGTGAATCCTAGATTCCACGTAGCTATTTCTCATCTCACCCTGCTCCCTACATGGGAGTATCCTACCATATGGAGAGTCACCAATCACCCAAACCCCCACACGCCTATTTACATATATTAATTATGTTATGCAATATGCTCGTGAATACATACAGTCCTATATGATGATATAAATGTCTAATAAACATATCATTAAAAGAACCTAAATCTAGTAAACACACAACATACAATCCTAAATCTTGCGATGTAGGGTCCGAAGACCAAAGCACAGTAAGTATCAACTTACCCGGTACCTTTAAATGCGATTATGTCAATCATCTTAGTACCTTAAGAAGCCATTAAATGGACAATTATTAAAACCACAGGTTATCAACCTCATTCATATAATTCATTATTCTTACTCCATCAATTAAAACCCAATAATGAAGAGAAGAACAACTTAAAACTCCTTAACAGTCCCATATTCAACTTAATTTCTTAACTGCTTTTCAAATATAATTTCACAATGTCCAACATGCGTAACTAACTAGCAACAACCCACAATAGTTGCTCATTCCATCAATGTGACATGATAATTTTTCACAAGAATAACTATCCATAATAATGTTCTTTATGAGAATGAAACAAAGCTCAACCATAACTCCAACACATCCATTATTTAACATTTTCAAAACCTAAAATTGATTAACAGTGGAAATATTTGGCACATACCAACAAAACACAACCAGTCACCAACTTCGCAATCCCTAACATATTATCACAATTCTCAGCAGTACACACACACAAAGAACACTTAATCTCCTTCTCAATAGTGTATGGGAAATAATCCAATATATGCACAATATTTCCAATTCACAAACCAAGAGGCAGTTAAGAACATGAACTAATTCTAATATATGCACAATATTTCCATGATATGTTCATCCAATATGCACAATTTCCCCATGGCCAAACCAAATACCACTAAAGAGAAAATCCAAACAGATTCATTACAGGGCATCTATAACCAATATTCAACAAGTCATTTTGCACCTTAACAACCAAACAACATCAATTCACCTAAACTAACTTAACTAATCATAATCAAATAGAAAGTCATTTTCCACCTTAGCAACCACACAACATCAATTTAGAAGCAACAAACAGGCCATATTCCATCAATATTTATCCCATTTCTCTGTAACTCAGAAACAAAAATCAAAATAGAGAACCAACTTTTCATCAACATGTTAATATTTACAGAAACAGAAGTAATAATCCCATCAAGGCACCCACCTATCACATATCACACTTATCTTTCATTGTTCATTTTTAAGATAACTCAATACATAAAGACCATGAAAGAAACCTCCTTACTTGAAGAATTTGGGAGACCTGAGAGCACTTCAAACTCTACCTTCCTCTCCCACATTTTCTTCTTTTTTGGTCATAGCCATTCTCGGCCACCACTCATAGTTCCTCACTGATTTTCCTCTACACTCTCCACGACTTGCAGCACCCATAATAGGAATGGAGAGTTCAACTTTTCATCACGCAGTCATCTAGCGATTAAAAAGGGCAGTAGAAGAGACCATGTGAACGCAGAAGAAAAATGGACGTTTACCCATTTCAATGGGGGAGGTCCAATACACAATCGCTAGATGGAAAGTTCCCAATCATCTCGGGGAGGAAGAAATTGCTAGGCCAGCCAGGGGAATTAGACCGGCTCAATGTGGAAACTATAGAGCTGGACCAATTCATACCCTACGCCAGCCACAACCGATTCATCCCTGCAACCCACCACTGCAATCCCCTTTCCAACCATTGCAGCAGCAATTTCATCCAAGGAAGAAAGCCAATTTAAATTCCGTAACACCGTAGCCTCATAGTTCCAATCGGCCATAATCGCAGAGCCCTAGCTTACCGTTCACTGACGACACCTGCGCCACCGTCCGTAGCCCGCATGCCAGGAACCGCACACCTGCGCGGACAACGTGCAGTCGCCTTCCTCTTCGTTTTCTCATCGCGTCGCCCTCTCTCTTTGTACTCTTCTCTCTCACGACCGATTCATCCTTGCAACCCACCACTGCAATCCCCTTTCCAACCATTGCAGCAGCAATTTCATCCAAGGAAGAAAGACAATTTAAATTACATAACACCGTAGCCTCATAGTTCCAATCGACCATAATCGCAGAGCCCTAGCTCACCGTTCACCGACGACACCCGCGCCACCGTCCGCAGCCTGCATGCCAGGAGCCGCACGCCGGTGCAGACAACGCGCAGTCCCCTTCCTCTTCGTTTTCTCATCTCGTCGCCCTCTCTCTCTCTACTCTTCTCTCTCACAAATGGCCAAGCGGCCATTTTACTTACTTCAAAATGGACTGGTTCAAGGATGAACCGATTCAGTCCATCCTTCCTTCTTTTATTTATTTTTAAATATTTCCTTTCCATTTTCAAATTCTGCACTCTAATTATTTATTAAATTCTCAATTCAAACCTATTCCAATTATCCCAAAACAATTCATTATTTATTTCTCCTCCTTTTTAATTATGATCGAGTTACCCAAATATTTCGGATCGAGCTGAACCAAAATCGGTTCAGTCCATATGTAACAACTACGTCCTTAGTAATATCCCAATAATTTATTCAACTAATTCAAATATCCCTAATTATTTTTCAATTAATCATTTTTAAATTTTGATATAAAAATCAAGATATTACAAGGACACTTGCTGAAATCGTCCAAGCCTGACAAAGGTATAACAAGGGAATTTATAAACAACTTCTAAAAAATAAATGGAGAGTCTATACTGGAAATAGGAACCCAACCAAAGTGTAGGTGACCTATCTAATAATCCCAATAAAATTCCCAATTCTATCTAATAACATTCTTTAAACTCAAAATTCAACTTTAGCCACCTAACCAAATTTTAAAAATCCAAATTCTCATTTCTTTAACATTGATAGATTCCACTTCAACCAATATAGAAATTGAGACCACAGTACAGTTCATAATCCTTGAATTACCAACCTCCAATTACAATTAAAATCTATCATTCAAAATAACAACCCAAGTTAGGATCTTCAAATCAAGATTTCAACAAACAATACAATGTAGAATTCATTCAATCCAACTATACAATCGATTCGAGTATGTATAATGTAACAATAACCATCAGTTTCTCAACCTTAACCTAACTTCTCTTTTTATTCAGTAACCCATAATAATTTAAATCTATCCATGATATTTGGTTCCTCAATCTCACAATCCATATATCTAGAAAATTCTCAGTCCCTAAACAGTAGTAAGTCCAATTGGACAGAGCACCAACACACAGGAATTAAACACATCAAACATATTATCAACGACAGTAACCAACACTGTTAAATTGTAGTGCAATAACACAGCAACTTGAATCATCCAATCCAGAAGCGCTAACAAAAAATGCAGAAATTTTCCATCCAACAACAACATAACCCACTACAGAACTTTAGGACAATTGCATTAACAGAAGCATCTCATTAGTTTATTCATCAAAAGTCCCTAAATGAAACAAAGGTGGAATGCATCATCCAATCCAAAAATCAAAAACAGAATCCCTTATCGATGCTGAATTTCAACTAAAATCCCTCAACATAATAGAATCGGACTTAGTCTCAAATGGCAGCAGAAAATCCAACAAAAGCATTTAATCACTCCAAATCATAAATGAATTCACATTCAAGACTAAGAATGGGAAGAGTGGGCTGAAGTTTTCTCACCAACAAAAAAGAATCGGCGTTCTGTATACTCACCGAAGTCGGAGAACGGCAAATAAGAGTTCCTCAACTCTGTCCTGGTCGTTCAGAAGCATCACCGGTCCAGAAAGGTGTCCGTTTGCGGTTCTATCCTCCTCCCCGATCAACAACCCCTGTGTCGATTCACTCGTAGCCATCGACGACCAATCACCAGCTCGTCGTCTGTTCGAAGTGCTCTCGGACAAAAATCGTCAAAGCTTGCCAGTTGCCGATGTCGGTCAGAGGTGCACCCCCATACTTTCTAACTTCTTTTCCCACTCTTCTCAATCCTTTTTAATTTTCTTTGTCCACTTTAACTTATTCCTATCTTTATTCATTCATTAAATTCACTTTATTTAATTTAAATCTCACTTATTCATCTAATGCCACTTATATATCAAATATGCATATCACATTTTTAATTATTTCATTCCTCACTTCCAACTTATCCTCAACGTCACCAAACGACGATTATCAATCCAATTTAATTCTCCGATTCCATTTCCTTAATAAAATTATCGTTTGAAAATTTCCAATTTCCTCAGATTTGACCAATTAACCAAAAATTTCTACGTGACTGCTACGCGACAATTTGATATAACTTTTCAACGTTATGACCGATTTTCATGCGAAAAATTAACACGTGGAATTTCTTATTTAAAATTTCATGGGTTTTACAGGTATATTCTTTATTTGGATAATTTTAATCCTATTTTAGATTTCCGCACAATTATTTTATTTTGGATTATATTACTTGCTATATGATATCACTTATTGGACCTGTTAAGCCCATGTTCGTTGGACACTGACCATTAATTAATATTTTCAGTCTTCCTTTGGTAATTAATAAAATTTAAGAGAAAAAAGGGTTGGGCAATTTGGCTCTTCGGGCTGGGTCGTTCCCCGTTCTGTCTCGAGTCCTTTGCAAACATGACAGTGAGGGTGATTTGCACATAAAAATGTGAGGCATCTTCATACTATCGTAATCGCAAGTGTAGAAACTTCAATTAGGTGTTTTTCGTTTTGTTCGGAAGAGTATTTTTGATTGAAAAATCAAGTTTTAGTATCCGTTTCAATTTAGGTCATGAATTCTATAGAATCTAATTCTATTGTTGTGATTTAGGACTTGATAATTTTGGAGAATGTTAAGAATTTATGATTTGTACTCATTCATTAATCTTTAGAATTTAAGATTTCGTTGGATGATTTAAATATTGATCCTAAGAGAAAAATTGAATTTGGCTTTACAATTATTGATTAATGGATTAACGTTATGTTATGTTGTGATCTAAAATGTTGAGAATTAATTCGGGTCTCAAATTTGCCGAAAAACATATGGAATCTAGTAATTTTGTGTTGCTAGGGTCGGAAAAGACATTGCTAGGCCGCAACTCAAAAGAGGTTGGGCCGTAGCCTTGGCCCCTCTATCAGGCTAAGTTGTGGCTAGCTATGCGGGGTCGTGGCTCAGGCCTAATTTTGGGTTGTCGCGTGTCTTATTTGGGTCGCGACTCATACCCCATTTTAGATCCTATTTGAACTTCAAAGCCAAATATTTTTAGGCTTTTTCAAAGCTCATTTTGGAACTATTTACACTTTAGACTCAATCATTCTTGAGTTATTCTCTTTAATGTAAAGTTTGGAACTTAGGGTGAGATTCTCGATACTTATTGTGTGGTAACATTATGGTTAGGTACAATAGTTTGATGTGGACTCAACATATTTTTGGACTTCCCAATTTTGGATTGGGCTTGGATTGTTGGTAGGCTCACCTAAGGTAGAGGTTTATTTTTATGAGCGACATCTCATTGTTTTATAAAATCTTATTTTGAGACGTATTTTCATATAAAATGACATATTCAATTTATGACCATCGATATTTGATACTATTATGTATTTTTCATTAAACATGTTTTATTTGAACATGCATATTATTTAATTGATTATCTGGGTTGAGTGAACCAAATTTGGCCAACCTGTAACAGAGTCTTATTTTCTGTCCTTACATTCGACCATTGGAAGATGTGTTTGTTTGTGTTGACTAGAGTAATACCTAATGTAACACCTCGAGTTAATTTTCTTACTTTTTCCTTCTTCATTACCGTGTAAAATTTTTCTTTTTATTTATTTAAGACATACGAGAGGAAATAGTTAAAGTGAGTGAGATAAATTAAAACTGCATAGTTAAATCAGAGTAAAAGCGGAAACATAATCCAAAATAAGGTTTGATGATCAAAACATGAGTTAATGGTTTTACAAAATGTTTATCAACATATTTCAAAATAGCATTTTTACTTCGTGCGAGCCATAACCCTCTCAGTTTGATTCAGCTTGGTAACTCGAATGCTTAACAAGAAATGCCTCCTCCTCCACTTCAGAAATAATCACATCCTGACAATCACCTACACCACAAGCAAACTGAGAGCCTAAGACCCAACAAGAAATGAGATGCAATATGATGTATGCCTGTAACATATTATGTCATAATGGAATCTACCTAAACTATTCTTTACTCACTGTCATATACATTAACTCGTACATCAAGCTAGGACATTTGAGGTTCCGTCGTAGGGAGAGTGGCCACTAGTTGGCATCTAACCCTTGGGTAGACAAGCTCTCACGACCCGTCAAAGGAAGGACATATTCTCGAGTCTATCCAGTTACGATCTGAACCACCTCCCCAATCTTCAATTCCCCTTACATTCATTTACTCTATCCCTTTTTCTCTCATATTATGCATATGAATACCAACTCGAATGTGACATTCTTAATTGTTTCTATTATCATGATGTATGTTAATGTGGTGCATAGATCACAACAACATGCCAATACTATAAAATGAAAATATAAACAAAACCAATCAAGTAAATCCAAGCCAACAATGAAGACAGAACCAACAACCTATGTTACGAAGTCATATAATACGAGGTGATGATTATGAGCAATAATCCAACGAACATAATTAACAAACTAAGTAATAGAAAACTACTCGAGGCAATAAAATACGAAGGCAATTAACTAAAGCATGAAAACATGGAAATAGTTATTAACATGCTATATCATGGTGAGATATTTTAAAATGGAATATTACAAGTTATCTAAGAATAAGCTAATCAATTTAGTTTATTAATAACGAGTTATTATAGTGTGAAGTTTAGATCAACGTTTTTAAGCATAACCATTATACCATTCGGAATCTTAGGCATGCTTAACAATTAACAAAAACAATAACGACATTTAACATTCTAAAAGTGCTTAGCATTTTAAAGGTAAACAACAACGATATATATTTGAAACGCCAGACATGCTTGACGACTAATAGAAACAATAATGATATTTTATACTCTAAACATGCTTAGCAGTTTAAGGAAAAACAACATCACTATATATACGATGTCCTAATTATCCACATAAATTGTAGGAAAACAGTAGCGATATACTCAAAATGCTAAACATGCTTGACGATAATTTAATGGCATGAAACGAACATGGCTATAACGAGATAAGGCAACATAATAATATGGAGATAAAATAGCAGTACATGGTACATTAAAACACTATATTTGATAGTAGAAAACTAAATGATGAAGTTGTTGATGAACTCGAAAATCAAGTTGGAGACTAACTATGAGCCTGTTATTTCTAAAGCAGCTGATTAAGGCCCAAGAGCACCAACAAATAACTCATACTAGGTGACTAAACATGCTTGACAGAATAAAGGACAATGACAACATTTATCTAACCAAACATACCCAATGCAATGAAACAATGTTAATGCAACAGGTCATGATAGTAACAGATCGATAGTGAGCCAACAACAAGTACTAAAGTAAAACCCATTAACAAAAACCACAGGGAATTAACAAAAGCAGATTATAGTGTCTACTCGTCTGTGAGGTCCTGCATTACTACAATCAGTAAAATGTTCAGACAAGCATCAACAATACCATCCAGGACACAATAATATTATCTAGCAACGTAAAGTGAGCTACAAAATTCAACTACACAAAATCACAACAGCAGTATAGCAAGCTACATGGTTTACAGCAACAAGTTGAAGCAATTAAACACAAAGACCTAGCTTGTGGCGTAGGGCCTCCACTAGCCAAGACTTACTCATTTCTTACCTCATAGAAGATTTCCAAGCTATAGAATCCCTCACTACAACAAACTCACAGTTAGCTTAAACCTCACGCACACAACACTCTATTCTCCAGAAATGTAGCTCCTCCATAAAGTGGCAACCACACACATACGCAGCCCTCCACTTATAGACAGAAGAAGTGAAGCTTCCAAGAGGATTTTCTAGGTGAGTGGACAATCACCCATTCCAATGGAGGTGGCCCAATCCGTCGACGCCACGTGGAAATTTAGTAATCTCCTCTGGAGAAAAAGAAAGCATCGAGAGGAGATTCAGAAAAATGGCGGCAACTGAAGCAGTAGTTTCATAAAAACTAAACTTTTTCAGCTGAGGAAGTCAACCAAACAGTCGACCATGTTGCTACCAAAAACCCAATTTTGCCACGGTTTTGCGTTTTTGGTGGGATCTTGCGATCGCCTCTCGACCGATGATTCGAGCGCAAAATTGACAAATTTGATAGATTCAAAAACCTGTTTTTTTCCTATAGCACATCACACTTGCGTCTTCGACCGTAGTGCGACTAAAAACCCAAAATGCAATCTGTAATGCATTTCGACCGCAAACCCTTTAACCTCAACTTCGACCTCGATAAGACCAAAAATGGAAAGAGCAACTCGCAATGCATTTCAGATGCGAATCTTGACCGCGTCTTCGACCACAGTGTGATTGAAAACCCAAAATGTAGTCTATAATGCATTTTAGATGAAAAGTCCAACTGCGACCTGGATCGCCCGGTGACCGAAAACTCGAAATGCACTTTTTTCTTTAAAAATTTATACTTTAATCACTCCACAATATTTTTCACACATTTACATGGTATTATTTTCAACAAAATATCCTCCTATAATATAACACATTAATTTTGCAAAATTCATTACATTATATAAACGGGGGAAAATTATCGGGATATTACAGCTAACTGTGTCGTGTTCCTGGGTGAAAAATGTTAAACCTGGTTAGTGACTTATTTTTGTGGCTTTTGCAATCCCTAAGTGTCACTATTGTTATATATGCTTATGACATGATATGTTTAGAGTTCATAAGTGGTTTCATTTTCACTGGTTTTTTTATATTATACAGTAAAGCTTATTTTATGTACGTATCAGACTATAGTAGATTTCACCATATGAAACCATGAACTTTAGTGGTTTATTTATTATATATTATTTTAATATTAATATATTGATTGATATATATAATTACTAGATAAATAGAAATTTCAATCATGAACTTTGGGTACCAACATTGATACCTCAAACTTTAATTTTTGATAATTTAAATAAGAGAAATTAAAAAAAAAAATTCCTATAGTTAAGGGTAAGAAACATAGCAAAACCTTCAAGAATTTTTGTGAATAACTAAAACCTCAAACTATGGAAAATGAACGACGCAAGCCTTCCCGTCATGTTTTCAGTCCAAAATTGTAGAGACAAATAGTGTAACTATTATATAATTTGAGTTTGTCTCTTAAAGACAGACTTCTTCCCTATAATGGCACCGCTCCATTTCTTCTATGCAATTCTGGTTTCTCTCTAAACCGTCATTTCTTCTCTACAACCCATGAGTCCGGTTCAGTGAATCTCTAATTCCCATGCAAAGCTAACATTAATTTCTATAGACATCTTCTTCGTCTCTCTCTCTCTCCCTTTCTCTTTCTTTCTTCTTTTTATAGAGGTAGAGTCACTTTTCAAAGACCCATGATTAGTCTAATCAAATATTTTAAGAAAATCAGCAATGAAAATGAAATAGAAGAACACAAATTTTATGTTTGAACAAACAAGATCGATCCAAATTGCCAGAGAGACGTCGCTCTTTAATGAGGAATATTCGTTTTGAATTGAGAGACGTCTGTTTTAAGCTGAATCGACATCGTCTTTGTCTACTTTAAGCGAGAGACGTTCGTTGTTACCTAAGGGACGTCCCTTTTAAACTAAGAACGACGTCGTTTTTTCCCATTTTAAGTAAGAGATATCCGTCATAGGTGGAGGGACGTCCCTTATAGATTGAGGGACGTCCCTTATCGGGCAAGGGACATCCCTTATAGTCCGAGGGACGTCCTTTGTCTCTGCAATCCACTCTAATATATTAGGGTGGATTGTAGAGACAAGAGACGTCCCTTAGCCTATAAGGGATGTCCCTTTTCAATTTTGGATGGAAAACATAGTGGGAAGACTTTTGTTGTTCATTTTCCATAGTTTTAGGTTTTAATTGTTAACAAAAATTCTTGAAAGTTTTTTATGTTTCTTACCCTCAACTATAGGGTTTATTTTGTTAATTTTCCTTAAATAATGAACTATACTCCAATAACAATAAGCTAGAGGTTAAACTGAATTGTTATGAGTTATGATCGCATAAAAAACATTATTTATTCACTTATAATGTATATTATTAGGTAAATTTATTAAATATTATTTTATATTAATATATTGGTTTATATATATGAACAAGTTTAAATATTAAGTAAATTGAGTATTTAAATTATTAATATATTTTTTAAATATTAGGTAACTGAGTCTAGCCTCTACTCATGCTGAATAGCTAATACAAATTAGATAGTCACTTAAGTAAGTTTTTTTATATTTCTCAAGTCGATCTACACAATACCAAAAATCAAGGTCTAACATATGACTTTTTAAAACTATTATGACCCGAAGGTAGGATCAAACAAAAATGGCAAGTCAAATAACTCAATTTTTGAGTAGGACCCATCGCGTAGCACAATATTTAATTTGTAGCAAAAAACTTAATCAAAATTAAAGGCATGAGCAACATGAAATAGGTCGAGGTCCACAAAATGATCACATAATACAAGGAAAGTGCAATATAATACAAGAAAAAGAAGTACTAAGATGAAAAGTAAAATATCCAATGCCTAATAAAAAATATACAGACCAACAATAAAATATAGAGAGTCGTCCCCAAGGTAAGAAATAAGAAAAAACTCGAGAAGAAAAAAAATGGAAAGAAAGAGGAAAACTTTTTTGAAATCTGCTACTCTTGGCCTTCATGATCTTTATTTAAGAAGAAGAGGAAAAGTCTTTTGAGATGATTGAGTAACTTAGTGGATATTTTCTTTTAAACTATACCCAATGCATGTGAACACTTGTTTTATCTTTCTACTTTGAAAATGGTGAGTCAGTGAAAAAACATAATGCATAGATTTGTATTTCTAAAAAATCTTTTACCATTTTAAAAACAAGCTCCATGAGTAGTCGGTGTGGCAAATCTCAAAAACATTGTTACATACACAGGTAGCTATTTATAAAATAGTACCTTCACCATTTTCTATAGAAAACAGGGTCACTCACAGGCCCTTTACATGTCGAATGCATGAAAGGCACATGAAAGAAAGAAGTGCAAATTGTCTATAGACCAATCATTAGGTAATGAAATGAAATAACACTGTAGTACTTCAAATTTTTGTTACATTGAGCCTAGGATAATGATGGTGATGTTTGATGATAATTAGAGTTATATTGGATGATAAGGGTATTAGTATAGTTATTTCTGGTCTATGGTTTTTGAAAGTGTGAAATTTTCTATATTTTAGTAGATTTAGAAGGGGAGTGGTCGATTAGTGGGTGGTATAATCGACCACTAATTGTGTAGTTTGAAGAAATGGAGCTTTCTGTTTGTGTAGTGGTCGATCATGAATATTAGTGGTAGGATAACTTCTTTACAGATTCAAAATAAGGAAAATTGCAGATGATTGTTGAATGAACGATACATATACAGATTGTTAAGTTTGTGGTTTGCACTTGATCATGTGAAGGAATGTGTTCGACTGGTTTTTATAGAGAAAACATAGAATTTTTTCACTGATTTATTTTGCGGTCAATCATCTAATGGTAAGTGATCGACTGGTAATACCAAAGGTCATTTGAAATTTTAAGTGATGTTATGTTCTGATTGAAGGATTTTTCACTGGAATCTTCAAGGCACGTCCAGTTGAGTATCACCTTCAACTTGGTGCTGGAGAAGGGGGAATCCTTATCAATATAAGTATAGGTGAAGGCAAAAGTTTTCAAAGAATAAAATTCTCCCAAGAATCTCTTCAGCTTTCTCCTTTGAAGTTTAAGGTATGTTAAACTCCTTCTTGAATTTGTTAAGAATTTTATGAGGATATAGAAGTTACAATTAAAAGATGAAGTGAGAATGGAAGGAAAGGATGAAATTGGATGATTTTGGTGTTTGGGGTTAGTTGTTTGTTTTTTGAAACTTATAGATTAAGCCAATTGAATATGTTATTAAGAACATCCTCAGGGAGGAGAAGGTTTTGAAATTAAAGGATTTGGTTAAGGAGTGTGAAAGTTATGATTTATGAAAGAAAGGTTAAGAGTAGAGAAAACCCTAGAGGGCATGTATAAAGAATCTATGTCTATATCATAGGTTGTTAGTGGATGTTTATTGGTTTTGACGGTATTGTGAAGAGCTAATCTTAAAGGATGAATCACATTAAAGACCTAAGGTATGAGATATTGTGTGTTCTTGGCCATTTGGCTTTCATCACGAGTTTAGGAAATTGATGATGTTTTGTGTGTATTATGTTATGGTGTCATTAATTGTATGCTTACATGTCATTAGTTATTGGAAATGTATATGATGTTAGTATGAATTAATCAAAAGACTAAAATGTTGGTTGTTGATGATAAGATAAACAAAGAAATGTAACATGTTGCTTTGATTTGAATTGTTTATATGAAATGATGCATTATATTGTTCATATGCATTCTCATGCATCATGGTTTTGATAAAAAAAATGTATGAAAGCGTTTCATGCATATGTTTTGAAATGACATTTACATTGTATGTAAATAAACAAAAATAGACTCCAAGAGGTATGGGTTCTTGAGTTGGCTGCCTGCGTGGGTCAATTGGTGTCACTCTACCTTGTATAGTGATAGCTCTAGCGCTGAAATGAATATAAATGTAAATAAACGTAAATAGAAGTTGTGAGATATGGGTTCTTGAGTTGGCTGCCCGTGTGGGTTAAAAGGTGCCACTCTCTCTTATATGGTAATATCTCCAATGCCTGAATGGTTAAATGAAAGTAAAGTTAAAGATAAAGGAAAAAGGCGAAGGTAAAGGAAATAAATTGATATAGAAAGTGCATATGTTTTCTATGGTTG
This sequence comes from Begonia loranthoides, assembly GCA_022433065.1. Classification (NCBI taxonomy): domain Eukaryota; kingdom Viridiplantae; phylum Streptophyta; class Magnoliopsida; order Cucurbitales; family Begoniaceae; genus Begonia; species Begonia loranthoides. The sequence continues at coordinate 23,710,867 of CM039475.1, read as the reverse complement.
TATAGCATGAGCATAACATATTTTATATCTCATACTGAGCATTAGGCCCATAGTTACGTCTTGTGATGTAGGTGAGGATCATATCCATTGATGAGGTCATAAGAAATATGCAGTTGATAGAGTATTGCTACGTTGAGCATTTTGTACTATTGGCGAATTGATCGGTGGGTTATGGATGAAAGTAGCATGTTTTGCATATCATGTTTTGATACTTGTATAAAAGTTTAGGAATAGGATTAAATAATGTGGTATGACTGTTTTCTACACTACGTAAAATATTGTTTGTGATAAAGATAAGTGAATGAAGTATGTTCATAATATGGAATGAATGATAGCATGAAATAGGTTTTGTAAATTAATGAGGTCTTCCGCTATGGATTTGATAACATGAAATATGTTTTGTAATATGTGTTTCAAACTATTACATTTTAAGAAAAAGAGAAACGGGTTGCTACAAACACACTCCTGTCAGATATAGCGATTTGCACCCAAGGACATGTCATCACTGTCCCATAACTCTATCACTTGTAACAACAATAACATATTCACATAGTAGAAAGTGTGTAACCAACTAAGGGTCCCAAACATTACCCAAAAGGACCAAAGGTCTGTCCAATATATATATATAATGAAATGAAATAACATGCATGCATAAAATAAATGTATAAAACTACCATACATATAGTGTAAAAATTGACATGCTATTAAGCAAGATATGTCGAATTTTTTCTATAAAATATCACAAAATACGAGTTTTGAAAACCATGATGCATATGCAATACAATAAAGAAATTCTTACCTCGACGACAATTTCTTTCTGGCCAGTTAGAACAATGCTCTTGGGAACAAGCCCAAAATTAGTTAAATCGTTAGAACCTAAAACAAGAATGACGTCAAAATCCCATCAAAACTTAATGGATAAATGGATTGGTTCTATATCAAGACTAGCAACCCATACCATAAAGAAACGACAGAAGGCCACGAACTTTGTTGAGGCATACGTGCATCAGTGACAAAGCTTGAAAATTTCTACTCTATAGGTTCAACTTCCAAAACTATATAAATAACTTACACACGAAGAAGACGTCACAAAAAATTCTCAAGGAGTGTCGAGTACCGATGGGGATCCAAAACTTCCATTACTATGCCCAACAAGGAAACAAAAACAACAGAAATCAAATGGTATCAAACTGGTACTGAATAAGACTCGAATGAGATAACATGAAGTGAGAATCTAATGCTTATGATCCGCTAGTCTGCCTAGTTGTAAAATCCCTTAAGACTGGTGAAGAAATCAAGGATGATAGTTCTACAATGAATTTTTTGTTTTATACCCATATGAAACTCTACCATCCTCTCAACTGGGTTCATACCAAGAAACTTCTGTGACAACCCCATAAATCAAGAATAATATTCCACCACCACCATCTCTCGTTGACTTAGCATGCAGAATCCTACGATCTTGGCGATGCTTTTAGTTGCAATAATTGCCTCAAAAAACATTCTCAAACTATTGTCAATCCATGGAGTAGGCACTAATCCTTGCTTAAACGTAACTTTACTAACTAGCATCCATTTTTAAGAAAATATATTACAAACCTAGCGTGAATAAGTTGAAAAACTTCTAAAAACTTGTAATTTTTATCATGACTAAAAGCCATTTCTCTCCCTCCAAGGGATCAGGCTTACATTTGAACACAAGCGAGTTTATTTGTAATATCCAAAAATTTCACGAATAGTTTTAATTATGTAAATACGATAATTTAGAATTTAAAAGATTAGTTGGAGAATTTTAATGAAGGATTTAGAATTATTCAATAATTGTGAAATTAGGAAAGATTAAATAAAGAATTTTATTTTATATATAATAAAATAAGAATTATTTAAGAATTAGGAAAACAAAAATATAATAGAATTAGTAAAGAAATAATAAGTAATAATCCATAGTTAAAAATAAAATTTAGAAAATATGTGTAGGAAGAATTGTGAGTCGTTGGTTTAGGAAAAGATTCTTTCGTGGAAGGAAAATATTTCATTTGAGAGCATTAAGTTTGTCAGAAATGTCATTCTTGTAGGTTATATCGTGTTTACGTAGCTATGTTTGTGTCTGCAACATTCTTTTAAGTGATGAGAACAACGTTGTTTGGTTTAGTGAAGTCTTCGTTATTAGCGTTAGAGCATAAGCGTTCGCTTCTGCAGATGGGTTGGTGTCCACGATAGGTTTTAGATGATATGAAACGTCGTCGTTGGATTTTAAGGAGTCATGGTCTGCAGGAGCATTAGCGTCTGCATATGGGTTTTAGTGTTAGAATAGTATATGTGGCAGACGAAGAGCCTGCAGATTGAAGTTTCTACAGGAGTGTTGGCTTCTAGGGAAAGGTAGGCATCTGCAGTTGCTTTGGCGACGCGAATGTAAATTTTGGGGCTGACATGGCTTTTGGCCATTGGTTGAGCGAGTTGTTGCAGATCTCTGCTTTGGCTATTTGTGTCCGCAGTAGCTTGGGCATGTTTAAGTTAATGTAGTTTTTTTCCAGATTCTTGAAAGCTACATTTTGATCTTTAAATAGTTTAGGAAAGGATTTGATTTAGATACGATTTTATGGGATTTTATCCCATGTAGTTCTCTGTTTTATGGTCTTTAAATATTAGGGTTGGGTTAAACCCTAATCACTTGAGAACCTCCATGGACCAGAGAGCTTTCCCTCAAGCTCTAAGGTGAGATCTATCCTTCAAGTTTTCGAAGTAGTTCCAGAAGTAGGTTTGATAGTACATAATGTTAGGTTATTCTTTTAATAATCAATTCTTTGTTTACTTAAGAGAAAGGTCAGTGAATGGAAAGGAATAGTTTGACGTCCCTTAAAGATTGCAGGTAAGTTGAAATACCCCGACTCTTTATATCGAGATTTAATAAGTATAATTGGAAAGCAATTGGGGATATTCAAATTTATTGGATAATTATTGGGGTATTACCAAAGACGTAATTGGCAATCATTAGCATTGAGCGATATTTGGAATAAATCGAGAATTGGAAATTGTGTTGGGAATAATTTAATTAAATGAAAGATTTAATTAAATTATTAAAGAGAAATTTAATTAGATAAAATGGACTATTTGGGATTAATAATGTAAGGGAATTTAATAAGTTGGAGATTTATTTGGATATTAAGTGAAAGGTTGGAATAAAGGAAATCAAAATGGAGGTTTGAGAGGAGAACCGGTTCAGCCGAATCGGTTCACGTAAGTTAGTGGTTCGGTTTGGCCTTTGGCCATTAATAAGAAATAGGGAGAGAGAGAAAAGGGGATCGGGAGGCTGGGAAGGAAAAGAAGGGAGAAAGAGGGAGAGGGGACCCGAGAGGGCGATCGGGAAATCACAAGCGACGACAAGCAGGATGACGAACAGGAGCCCACTCGGGATGGCTCTTCTGCGACGGCTAGCTAGCTGCTGCGACAACAACGTGTAAATGTGTGGCGCGGGACAAATCGGGAATTCCACGGGTCGCGATTCTGACGAGAATTCAAGGTACATTTGGTCCAGTTTTCTCATCCTTTACATTTTTCTGTTGATTGGTCGTCGGTTGGAGGCACGATTCAGGGGACAAATCTGTGATTCAGGATTGTCAATTCGTCCTCGCGTGGGCGGGGTGGATTCAGGTCAGGCTGCAATTGGGTGCTCCGACCTGTCTGCGTCTGGAACCCGGTTTGACCAGGCTTGGGTTGAACATTTGAGTGGCAAGGACAAATTTTCCATGTTGGCCTCCTTTCTAGCCTCTAAAAAGCTAAATGGAATCAAGGAGCATGGGGGGCAGCCTCTGAAAAGCTGGAAATTGGTGGGCAGAATGGAGGCATGGATTATTGGGTGTGAGAGAGCTTGTACTCTCTACCTTTTTATTTTTGGTAGAGAGTAATCCTATCTCCAGTGTTACAATCTTGAGACCGAGACGAGGGGGATGGCTTGGACAAAAAGAAGCTCTCGGGTGAGTTGTGTTGGAGGAGTGTGAGAGCTGAAGACTTGGATGCTGCTCTTAGCTGTTCTGTCAGTATGAACCCCTCCCTTGTATATACATGACTTAGAATGGGTCATGCTGCTGATGTATGGGTTATATTTCTATTGAGCTAAGTCCTTGTGAAATTTATTTATGTGTATACATTTAACATGTTATCTGTTGATGGGTTGGACTTTGTGATTCTTCTTGTGAGAGAACATTGTTGTGGTCTGTTTTGATATGCTCTGTTAGTTGTTAATCAGAAACATATTATTGTATGTGAGAAAATGATAAATTGTTCTGCTAAATTAACTCATTGGGTGATAGGATTGAATATATGTATGAAGTGCTCTATTGTTGGCTTAATGGTCGATTAACTCACTGTGATGGATATTTTAGATCATCTATTTTGGCATAGCTACTGCCTTAGTGTTCGATTGTGAAGCATGAAAATACACTATTGTTTGGTATTGGTTTGGTGCCTTTGGATATTGTCTCTGTTGTTTTAAAATACTCTATGTTTCTCGTTACTCAACTCGTATCCTATTATTATCAACATTTAAGGATTGGAATTTATGTTCTAAGAATTGGTTGTTGGTGTTGGTTGCTGGATACAAGTTATTTACCTGTTGGCTGTTGTTGAGTTGATAAGTGGGCTAATAATGTGTACCGTTGTTCAGTTGTGTGATGTACATTATTGGGTTATCTATTTGGATGTTAATCTGCTATTTGGATGAAAAATAATAAGATGCACGCAGTTGGTTGTTGCCTAGAGTAGGAATATGTTGGACTTGGCCGTGTTGTAGATTTGTACTTTGTTGCTTGTTGTTGGGTTTCTGTCTTCCTGTATTGTTGTTGTTTTAGATTAATTTATTGGGATAGATTATATTCCATTTAGGCGTCGAAGAAGTTCTTAGAATCGGTACAAGTTAGAATATGATTCACTTATAATTTGTATTGTTACTAAATTGTGAAGGTATCGAAAAGAGATAGAGGATGAAAATTAGGTGCCAACCACAATAAAGATTTGAGGTAAGGAATTTCGGTGTGTCTTGGCCATTTGGAGGCCCTACACCACAAGTAGAGTGTGTGAGTGTATTTTCCTTGATTGTTGATTTCTTGGCTGTAGATGTTTCTTTTGTTGGTAGTGTAATTGTCCTCTTTACTGGTGTGAATTTCCTTGGTGATAGTGTAGATTTTTCCTTGTTAGTTTATTTCTGTACTACGACTGTTTTATTTGATAGAAGCCAATGCCATGAATGCTTATTGTGTGAAAGATGTGTGTAGAATGAGGAAATGAGAAGTACGAATGAGCTAAGAGTCCCCTCAAATGTTCTGTTCTTTATTAATTACTTGCTATTTACTTTCATTCTATGGTTCTATGCCTATATTGTTCTATAAATTCCTTCCTATAATCTAAATGTATGCAGTAATTAGGGTAACAATTGTATGAGCAAGTTTAATTAACTAGCTTAACTAATTAATGATTGTTAATCACTTCCTTGAGTATGTTAATCTTCTTGAGCATATTAATCAATTGAACATATTAACCAATTTAGTTAATCTAAGCATGTAAACAAATTAATTACACTTAAGCATGTTAATTAAGCATAAGTAGGTAAATCAACTTAAGTATGTTGAATATTACTTAAGCTTATTAACTAACTTAACTAGAGTACTTAGTTAACCAAAGCATGTTAACTTAACTAGGGTAGTTGATTTACTTAAGTATGTTAATTAGATAACTTAACTTGTTGTTCCCTTGAAATTGATCCAAGCATGCTTATTATGTTTAATTAAGCAATCCACGATAACTAATTAGCAACGATAATTAAGTATGCTTGAATTAATCATTAGAATAAAAGCATATAATCCGAGCATGTAAATTGACTAGAATAACTAATGATAATCTTGAGCATGATGAATTAACTAGTTGAGTACTTTTAATTAACTTGATTAATCACTTATGCATGTTAATTAGGTAGAGTGAATTAACTAGTAACTAACATAAACGTAAGCATGTAATTAATTAGGATAACATTAACATGCTAGTCTTTCCTTTGATTATATTTTGTATGTTAATCCTTTACTGTAATTTCCTTTAATATAATTATAGTGTCTTTTGCTGCAATTTCCCTTACCATGCTTTACTTTACTAGAGAGTAGAATGATAAAGAAGATGAAAAGAGAATGAATTAAATGTGAATGAGTTAAGGGTCTCAAGGGTCTCATTTATTATGTGAATGTATGTTTTATAATTCTTTTTGTAATACCCCAGATTTTTATATTAGAATTTATTAAGAATAATTTAAAATTAATTAGGGGTATTTAGGATTATCGGATATTTATCGGGGTATTACAGAGAACATAACCATTAGATTATAATTTAAGAGAATTATTGGTGGTTTAATTGATGGAAACCCATTTAGGAAATGGAATTAAGAAATTTAAATTGGACCCTTAATAATCTTTTAACGATATTTGGAATAAGTTGGGAGTTACGATTTGGGGTGGTTAATATGTGGTACAAATATTTAACACTTAAACATATACATTTAATATTAGTTAAAGAATTAAAGGAAAGTGGGAATTTGTTGTTAAATAACTGAACCAGTTCAGCTTTGCCCTCATTTCGTCAAATGGTCTTCGGCCAGACGAAATGAGTGGGGGGGGTGGGATGAGATCTATGGGATAAATAAGATTAATTGGAATTAAAAATGTAGGGGGGATTTAAATAAATTGGATTAATTATTGAGGAGTGTTATGGGTGGCATAAACGGGTTCAGCAGAACCGGTTCACACCATTAAAAATTGGTTCGCTGGGCGAACCAACTAAAAAGAGAAAACAGAATGGCCAAAGGCCATTATGTGAAAGAGAAGCCCGAGGAGAGCGAGAGAAGCGAGCTAAGGGAGAGAAGGGAGAGCCGGCGAAGGGGGGGAAACATTGTCGGTGCTCGGCTCCAGCTAGGGCGGCTCCTTCGCTGCGGTCGGAGGTGCGAGCAGCTACGGCGGGGAACAGATAACTAGGGCTCCGTCAAAGTGTCGGACTTCATGGAACGGTTTGGTATGAAGCTTGGGTCGTCATTTGGTGTTGGTGCTGTGGTGTCTGGTGATTTCCAGTGACGCTCAACGACGATGGACGAAGAGAGCAACGAAATGGCAAGGTTTGGCATCGGGTGCTGCAACACGGACCTCGGGTCAATGGCAATAGGGGCGGTTCGAGCTGGACCGGCCGTGGTTTCGTCTGAACATGTACTTTCTTCCTCTGGTTTTTGTTCTAATGAAGTGGACAACAAGTCTAGCATGGGGAGCACACTCAGAAAACCTACAGGGGCTAGTCGGGGGTACTGGGAGAATGTCACTCTCTGCCCTGGGCATTGGCAGAGAGTGTCGCCTCTCTGGTGGTGATATACAGAGATGAGACGAGGGGAGAAACGAGAGGCACAAGTGAGAAGTCTCTCGGGTGAGCTTCTGCGAGAGGGATGATGTTCTGGAAGAGGAGCCCTCTAGAGATTTCTAAAGGACGCCGAGAGGTAGAGGAATTGCTCTCAAATTATTGGTGAGATTATGTCATTTTTAGTTGTTGTTTGTGATGCTTGATTTCTTATTCTGGACATGTTTATGGATAATGAGCTGAGGTTGCGTTGATTCAATGAATTGATTTCATGTCCTGTAATTCTTGGAATGTCAATAAATTAGAATTGGTTTTGATATTAAGGGATGAGTATTCTGCTGTTTGGAATCAATAATATGTGGGAAATAACATTGGTTATGCTGCCTTGGATAGTTATTGTTAAGTTGCAGTTTGGAGTTTGAATATTAATTGTGATACTCAACTGTTAGAGTTGATTGATTTGTGGTCAATAAAGGGGAAGTCGTGTGGTATTCATGAGATGTTATGTATGCCCTTTTTATGATATGAGGGATAATTTTGTTAGAGTAATAACCTGTTAGACTTGATTTGCATACATAGAATTGTGGATTTAGTTTGGTAAAGTATAGGCATTATGTGTGTTTGGATGATATGCTCTATAGAGTCGGATTCGAATCATTAATCAGATTGATGAATAGTATGAAAATTGGGTGATATAGTTTATGACTCGAACCGGATATTGTTATTGGATTTTGATTTACGGGTCTATAATTCATGGGTGAAATCACATTGGTTTTCACTACGTATTAAACTCAATTCTAGACGTTATCAATTGGGATTAATTTATTAAGGGGAGTTGTAATTAAGGAAGTAGTTTCGTTTAGGAAACTCTATTAAGTGATGACGAAGTTTGATAAGTTGATTAATTTACTGGATTTATGATAAGTGTTATTAATTTGTCAAGGTACTAAAAGGAGAAGATGGATAACTATTGAGTGCCAACCGCGATAAATATTTGAGCTCAGGAACTTGGGTGTGTCTTGGCCATTTGGAGGCCCTACACTGCAAGTAGAGTGCGTGAGTTATGCCTTTAGTGTAAAGTCCTTATGCTATATTGTGATTGCTAGTTAGATAAGTTGATAAAAATGACATTGTTGTTAGTGGCTAATAGTCTCTTGAATAATTTATTGCCATTATTCCCTTATTGAATTCCTCTCTGTTGTTATTTTCCTGTTGGTAGTGTAGCTTGCTTAATACCATGTAGATATTACTTCTGTGATAGCTTGTTCTTGTTGTTAGTCTTATTTAGTTATGTTATACATGTTTCGCTTTGATAGACTTATGATGAATGATTAAAGGAGTTAATGACCTAAAAAGTATGAATGAATGATGTTGAGAGCTAGACCTTCAAGTATGATTCTATTTTCATAGTTCACAATTTCACTTATTATAATATTATGCAGAAATTAGTTTAACCCCCTACATATAGTTTCTCCTTCCACGCACGAATATCATTCTGTTATGTATGTCCTTATTTGTTTAATTGGTAATAACCCCTGAGCATGATAACCAAAACATTTAATCAAAGCATGTAAACTACTTAATCTGTATTTGTAATCTTCCGAACATGTAAATCAATTAGTTGTTTGACTTCTTTAATTCCAGCATGTTTAATTGTTAATTATTATTGTATGAGCATGTCTAAATTAGTCAACGTGAGCATGATAACCTGATCAGGGCAAGTAACCAAATTAGAACTAAGAATCGAGCATGAAATTGACTAAGCATGCAAATCGACTAATAATTATTAGATTAATAAATTTTAATCTTCCTTCAAACATGTTAATCATTACTTAAGTAAATCAATTTGCTAACTATGTCAATTAATTAGCATGTTAATTTAGCTAGATCTAGTATGTTTTTACGTTAATTAATATTGATTGCATGAGTATGATAATTCATTTAAGTATATTCAAGCATGTTAATTTATCGGAGTAGATAAATAGACTTGAACTTGTTAATTGATTAAAGTAGTATTATCACTTGAGCATGTAATCAATTTAGTTAATTGAATCAATTAAGCATGTTCACCAATTAACTAATCTAGGCATGTAAATAAGCATGATAAATTAACTAGTTGTTAAACCTTGAGCATGATAACGAATTAGACGAACATGTAATTTAGTTAGATTAATATTCGCATGACAATTAATTAAGATATGTCATGTAATAAGCTTGTGATTAGTATGTTTAACCAACGAACTAGAACAAGAGCATATTTAAATCACCTAGAATAATAAATATAGGAAGCATGTAAATGGACTAGGATAATTTACATGTTAATCGATAGTATGTTTTCGATTATTTTTCGAATGATATTGTTCTATTAATTCGAGCATGTTTTCCTTGTCAATTCATTGTACTTGTTCTCAATGGTGTGCAGTTATTTCCTTCTATTATATGTTTTGCTTTCCTTATATGTGCTTTTAATTACTTTAAATGCGCACTTCAATTTCTGTTAAAGTTACGTTATTGAGCATCATGTATCATGTTAGGTTGAGAATGTATGGTCACGCATCATGTTAATAGAAACTAATAGGGAGTGCCACGAGGTGGTACGCACACATGCATGAGTGAGGATAAATGATGAAATGAGTAAAACAGTAAGATAATAAAGGCCTCTATGGTCCAGTAGCTTAGCTCGACATAGAAACAAAGAAAAAAATAAGGGAGTTTGGGGGCAGATGGGTAGCGGTTCTAGTCTGGCAGCTAGGCAATGCCCCCAACCTAGTCGAGGACAGGGATCTAGTATGCCCACAGGAGGTTAGATCCGACCAACTATACCATCCCATATGAGTCCTTCAATCTCCAGCTCAAAGTACGAGTAACAAACGAATGCCTTAAAGTAAAGTAATAAAATGGGAAATGGCTAACGAAAGGATTGGTTTGGGTGGCCCCCATTCCAAAATAGACTAAAGAGTGACATTCACGTGCATTAAACCGTTTTCCTTACTGAGCCATTAGGCTCACGTATTACTTGCAGTGTAGGTACAAACGCCGAACAAATAACAAAGAGATAATCTAAAGCAGAGATGAAAGATTTGCACGTGCGAGATCGAGGCTGGCCAGGCTAAAGAGAATAGAAAAGAAAAGGTTGTAAATGAATTTGTAATTAATCATTTTGTTTTACTTTCTCAAACGCGGTATTTATTTGTTTAGTATTTCTTCACTAAATGATTTATATACGCTTCTGCAAAGTTTTGATAAATTCACTATGTTTTGATAAAAAGGTTTTATAACGCTTCTGCACATTTTATCATTTGGTTTTTCATAACGAGTTTAAAGAAAGAGTCAGTAGCGATCCAGTTAGACGCACTCTGATACATTTTTGTTTCAAAAAGAAAATTTTAAAAATTTTACACATTTTAGAGGATTTACAAAAATCCGAGTCGTTACACTTTTGTTATTATCTTCTTGGTGCTTGTCTTCTTGGTGTTGCTTATAACCTTGTTTATAATTACTCGTCGTTAGCATGTGATTTTCTATTAAACTTAAGCGTGATTAGTTAACTAGGATAAAAGCATGTAACCAATTCGTGAGCATGTTAAATTACTAGGATAACTAATAATGGCAACTTTTCAAGAGCATGTAAATCAATTAGGATAACTAACTAGAATGTTAATCGCACATTTCCTGAGTATATCAATCAATTGGAACACCTAACTAGAATAATAAACGTAATTATTTCTGGAGCATGTAAACTAACCAAGATATGTAACCAGAACAATAAATGAAATCCTTCTTGAGCATGTAAATCACCTAGGGTAACTAAGTAGAATAATTGCCTAGAATAATAAATGTAGGAAGCATATAAATGGACTAGGAAATTAACTAGGATACTTAGCATGTTAATTAATAGTATGTCCTGTGTTCTGTTTCAGTTATTGTTGTGATCTATGTTCTATAAGTTCAAGCATGCCATAATTAGTTGTTTCAATTCATTGTGTATTGTTACACTATGTGTGTTTAATCTCTATGATCCCTTCATGCTTTGCTATTTAGTTTCCTTAATGTTTGTTGCTTAATTCCCTTCCGATATTCGTGGTTTATAATTGCTCTCTGTGTGTGCTTTCAATTATTGTGATTCATTCTATGCGTAATTTCAATTACGATTTGCTTTCATTTCAATGTGATATTCAATTATTGTCATTTACTTTTTATTTTATGCGCAATTTCAATAATTGTTATGCTACGTTATAATCCATTATGCATCATGTTAGGATGAGAATGTATGGTCATGCATCATGCTACTGGAAATCAATAGGGAGTGCCATCTTGGTGGTGGTACTCACACACACATGCATCGAGCGAGGAAAAATGTTAAGATGATAAAGGTCTCTATGGTCCAGTAGCTTAGCTCGGCACAAGAACAAAAGAGAACGATCAAAATGGGAGTTGGGGGGGTGTATGGATAGCAGACCTAGTCTGCGGCTAGGTGAAGCCCCCTACCTTGACGGGAATGGGGACTTAGTTGCAAGTAAAGGATTAGGTTCCATCAACTATTTCATCCCCGAAGACCCCTCCAATCTCCAACTCGAAGTACGAGTAAAGAACGAACGAAAAAATGTAATGAATAGATTGGTTTGGGTGGCCCCCATTCCAAAGAGAACTAAAGAGATGCATAACATATTGCATAAACTCTTTTCTTTACTAAGCCTTTGGGCTTACAGTTTACTTGTGGTATAGGTACAATTGACAAATAGATAATAAATAGATAACAAAGCAGGGATGAAGGATTTGCAGGAGCGAGATTAGGGCTGGCCAGGCTAGAGCGAGGAGAGAAAATAGTTGTAATAAATTGTATTTAATTGTTTAGTCTTTTCATTTAAATGATTTACGGTTCCGCAATGTTTTAAATAAATAATTTTGTAACGCTTCTTCATTTTATTAATTGGTTTTCATAACTAGTGTAAAGAAGGGTTAGTAGCAGTCCGGTTTGGCACTGTGATACAGTGTTCAAAAGTGTCTTTTAAAAATTTTAAATTTCACGCTTTTTTAGGAATTACGAAAAATTGGGTCGTTACATAAGTGATGTTTTGAATGTGTTTGGCCTTTGCCTGCATCACAAAGTGCTAGGGTATGACAGAAATATGATGTTATTCTTTGATGCCTACGGGTTGTTATTTGAGGATATAATGCTTGGTGATTGTTTACTATTTATTTACTGTTCATATTGAGACATTGATTGATAATATTTTTATTGTTATGCATGTTAGATTGTCATTATGTTACGTGTATGTTTATGCATTCATGAAAAATATTTTCTTAAGAAAGATAATAAAGAATAAAAAATGAACTGAATAAATGTAAAGAGTCGATTATGGGTGGGGTTAGAGTTGGCTGACCTGCATGAGGTGGACCTAACTGTGTCACCTTCCCTTAGACTAATGAGCTTTATGACTACACTGTAAAGTGAAAAGAAAAGAAAAAGACTGTTGACTAAAAGGACATGATTTTTACATACTGCATCTCAGTCATTGTCATGTTTTATGTTATATATCTCTTACTGAATGTTATCCTCAAAGTTTGAACTTTGTGATGTAGATAATTATTGAGGAACAAAATGATAGGAACAGTTGATAGTGCGGTTGAAGAGGATTTCTCATGGGCTAAGCTAGAGCGTTGTCGAAGCGAAGTTGACTCATGAGTGAGGATTGAAAGAAAATATGGATTTTAATAACAAGTCATAAAATTTTTGTTTAAAGTTATGTTTACTGTGGTAGAAACATCTTTATAAATGTTTTTTTGAATAAAAAGATGGTAATTTGTTTTTATTGAGACTTCCACTATATGGTTTTAAAGGTGATATTAATATATGTTGGGTTTCACTAAGGTTTGATTTCAAAAGAAATTTATTTTAAAGACTTCCGCTGTGTATGGTTGTAAATGGACTATTTTTATGTGTGATGTAACTTTTAAAAAAATAAGAAAAAAAGATTTTAACGCTTTGGGGTGTTACAAAATGATATCAGAGCTCTCGGATTAAAGTCATATCTGTAGATTGCTTGACAATGCAAGTCTCACACATAAGAATGCTTCTTCAACTGTAAGTATGTTTAATTTTAAATTATAGTTGTTTTTTATTGTTGATTTTTGTTTTGTTTGTGATAGTGTTTTCTAAGGAATGAAGTGTTATGATAAGAATAGTTGTTAGAAGTCTAGAAATTTTATGGGATAAATTTAGCAATAACAACGAGGTAGAAAGATTTGAACTTGATCTTTTGAAGTTGTAATACGCAGAATTTTCACAAATAGTTTTAACTATATAAATATAATAATTTATAATATAATAGATTAATTGGAGAATTTTAATGATCTATTTAGAATTATTAAATAATTATGAAATTATGAAAGATTAAATAAAGAATTTTATTTTATAGGTAATAAAATAAAATAAGAATTATGGAGGAATTAGGGAAACCAAATATAATAGAATTAGTAAAGAAATACTGTGTAAGAATCTACAGTTAAGGAAAATTATAATTGTTGGTATTAATATTTTATGTTTTGAAATTTATGAAATATGTGTAGGAAGGTTCAAATGCTTTAAGAACCGTTCGATGAGGTTTAGGAACGACTAAGATCATTTAGGATGGAGAAAGATGCTCTGATGTGGGAGAACCCTAGACCACATAATCGATTTAGTGGAAGGAACGTGGATTGTTGGATTTAAGGAAAAGATGCTTTCACATGAGTGTGCTGCCATTTAGGTACGGGAGGACGCTACACCGTTGGATTAGATTAGTGGAAGGAACAGAAACCATTAGATTTAGGAAAGATTCTTCGACGCAAGCACTTGATGCTGCATGGGTGCGGAAGAGTGTTACGTCATTAGATTTGATTTAGTAGAAGAAGTGTGAGTCATTGGATTAGGAAGAGACTATTATGCAGAAGGGAAAGATGTCATTCAGGAGCTTTAAGTAAGTTAGAAACGTTGTCCTTTTAGGTTATAGTGTGTTTTCGCAGCTGCGTTTGTGTCAACGGCAGTGTTTTAAGCGATGAGAACGATGTCGTTTGGTTTAGTGAAGTCATAGTTATTAGCGTTAGAGGGGAAGCGTTCACTTCTGCAGATGGGTTGGTGTCCACGATAGTTTTTAGACGATGTGAAACCTCGTCGTTAGATTTAAGGAGTAGCAGCAAGCAGGAGCATTAGCGTCCACATATGGGTTTTAACGATAGAATAGTACATGTGGCAGTGGGAGAGTCTGTGGATTGGAGTTTTAGGAGGAGCGTTGGCTTCTGCCAAAGGGTAGACATCCCCAGTTGCTTTGGCAATTGCGAATGTGAGTTTGAGGGCTGATGTGGTTGTTGGCCATTGGTTGAGAGGGTTGTTACAGATGTTTGCTGTTGCTATTAATGCATTCACAGTATCTCATACAAGTTTTAGTTAATGTAGTTTTTCAAAAAATGTACGAGGTACATTTTGATCTGTAGATAGTTTATGAAATGATAAGATTTAGATACAATTTTATGGGATTTTATCCCACAAAATTCTCTAGTTTACAGTCTGTAAATATTAGGGTTGTGTTATACCCTAATCACCTTGGAACTTCCCCAGATGAGAGAGCTTTCTCTTAAGCTCTCGAGTGAGATCTCTCCTTCAACTTTAGAGGTATGTTCCACTATTTATTTCTTGAAGTAACTTTGACAGTGTGCAATGTTAGGGTTATTCATTTAATAATTAATTCTTTGTTTACTTAAGGAAAAGGTCAGCGAATGAGGACAGTTTGACATCCATTAAAGATTCCAGGTAAGTGATGTTTTGCAAGTGTTTGGCTTTTGTCTGCATCACAAAGTGCTAGGGTAGGATAGAAATATGATGTTATTCTTTGATGCCTACAGGTTGTTGTTCGAGGATATGATGTTTGTTGATTGTTTACTATTTATTTATTGTTCATATTGAGACGTTGATCGAGGATATGTTTACTGTTTATTTACTGTTCATATTAAGACATTGATCAAGGATTTGTTTATTGTTATGCATGTTAGATTGTCATTATATTACATGTATGTTCATGAATTCATAAAAAATGTTTTCTTACGAAAGATAATAAAGAATAAAAGATGGACTGAAAAAAATCAAATAGTTGATTATGGGTGGGGTTCGAGTTGGCTGTCCTACACGAGGTGGACCTAACGGTGTCTCTCTTATTTAGACTAATGACCCATACGACTGGACTATATAGTGAAAGAAAAAGAAAAAGACTGTTCACTAAAAAGACATTAATTTTACATACTGCATCTCATTCATAGTCATGTTTTATGTTAAATATGTCTTACTGAGCATTATGCTCATAGTTTGAACTTTGTGATGTAGGTAATTATTAATGAACAAAACAATAGGAACAATTGATAGCGTGTTGAAGAAGAATTCTCATGGGCGAAACTAGAGCATTGTCAAAGCGTAGTTGATTTATGAATGAGGATTGAAAAAAAAGATGAATTTTAATAACGAGTCATAAAGCTTTTCGTTCAAAGTTATGTTTACTATTGTAGAAATACCTTTATAGATGTTTTTGTTTAATTAAATGATGGATTTTACTACGTTTGATTTTAATGAATTTTCGTTGAGACTTCCACTACATGGTTTTAAAAAGGATATTTAATAAATGTTAGATTTTATCAAGCTTTGATTTCAAAAGAGATTTTTTTTAAAGACTTCCACTGTGTATGATTTTAAAGGCACTATTTTTATGTGCAATGTAATTTAAAAAGTAAAAAGCAAGAAAAAGAGTTTTAATGCTTCAAGGCGTTACATTATCCTTCCCTACCCCTGGAAAGAACTTATTCTAACAACTCCAGAAGTCTACTATGAGTTGCTTTAAGATAAATTTCTAAGCACTTCATAAATAGATGAAAGTAGTTTGGAAAATAATGATGTCCTCCTGTGGACGATCATGAAATGTCTTCCTCGTATTACCTTAACTTATTTGTAAAATTCAAATTAGGCGTTAGAACCCTTCTATGCACAGTGGATGAGCATCCAAAATATTTCACTATCAATTGTTAAGTGATCACTTCCAAGAATATTAGAGCCTTAGGCTTTGATACCAATTTAATTTACGATTTAATATAAATTGATATTTCGTGATGATATTTAAGGTTTGAAAAAAAATGGTTAATTGTTATTGATTTGGATTAAGTTAGAATTTCATGGAGAGATGAAATGAAATCCTAAGGGTTTATGTATAAAGATTGAGTTGTTGCAAGCTTCTGACTGATGTAATCCAAGGATCTAGTGAAAGTTACGGAGATATGATTGCATAAAAGTTTGAAAAGCCAACTAGGTCTAATGATCCATTGCAAGGAATTGGAGGGCCAATGACAAGAGCACGAAGCAAGCAATTGAAGCAAGCTATGTATGCATTAATCATGGAAATTCAAGAGAAGGAGATTGTCCAACAAGTTTCTAACGCATCTCCTAAACCAATTAATATTCTATATAGAATTGGAGAGGAATTAGAATTAGAGGTGGAAAATTAAAGCCTTTCAAGTATTTTTGGGATGAAAACATGACCTTTTGAAGTATTTCACTTATGTCTATTTTTGGGCTAGCCACTTTGGGCTTAGCTTTAATTATTTGAGAGTTTTAAATGGTATTTAAAACCTCATCCAAGTGGTTGTACGAAAATTTGACTTCTTAGGGAAGTTTGTCTTTTCATTTCACCTAAAAGTCTTAATTAGGTTGTTGGGTTACTTTTCTTTTCGCTAAAAAGTCTTTATTAGGTTGTTGGTTTGTCTTCTAGCAAACATCTTAGCCTATTTAAAGCCATTGTATCTACTCTTCTGAACACAACTTAGATGAATGAAAATTGTGCTTATACTTTGGAATTCTCTTCTTGATTTCTTTACGAAGAACTTGGTATTCTCAAGTACTCTTCTTGAAAGATCAAGCTTTGATAGCTTTGGTTCAACCAACCAGTTTGCTTAGAGTCAAGCTGCTGTTCTTGATAACATTGGTTCAACTAACGAGTTTGGTTTGGGTCAAGTTACTTCAATTTCTTGATTCGCAAGACGATCCTTTTCAATGTTCCGTGTTATTGTTGGGTATAGGGTTCCTCAATACGCTAGGTTAGCATCAGTTGGTATCAAAGCTTTGGCTCAATCGAATTCAAGGTGCTATTTTTAATTTTTCGTTATCAATTTCTTCATCTTTTCTTCATCGTCTTTTCATTCGATTATATATATATATATAAAAGTTCTTTTCTTGCTTTCGATTCTCTATCAAATTCTTTCTTTGATCCTTTGATCAACTCTTCAAAAAAAAAGTTTGCTTTCATTAAAAAAATAAGTTAGCCCTTTATTAAAAAAAAAAGGGAAAAAAACCATCTTCTAATTTCGAAATTACCTTGTTGGTTACAACTAAAAGAGTGTAATTCCTGTATCAAATCATTGATCAATTTCTTTGAATTTTTATGAATCCCTCGGGAAAAAGTATCCTTTTGAGGAAAGATCATTGATACCTTATTCCAAATTCATGGTATTATCTCCTTAAGCTACTTAATAACAATAAGTAGTTGAGTAGTTTGATTTTTAATTAGGTTGGGAAAGTTAGATTATAAGTTTGAAAAAGTTTTAACTTTTCTTGATTTATGCTTGTTAAATACTTTATTCTTTGATCAAGTTGTTTCGTAAAGATCTTAAAACGGGGAACGAGTGATAAAAAGCAAGAGCGTGAGCCTATCATTATAAAAGCCACTTGAGAGAAAACGCGAGTTGGAGTGACCAATATTTGAGTGAAAAAAAACGTGAGCAAGAGAGAAAGGACCTTTATTAATTTTTTTCTTCTTACGCACCATTTACTTTATCGCAATTTACTTTATCGCATTTACTTTATCGCACTTTAATTACTTTCCTTTTTGTGATTTAATTTCTTTCTTTTTGCAATTTACATTACTTTATTGTAATTGTTCTTCTCTTTACACCTACCTTTTGTAATTCTTAATCCGGAGTCATGAGTGGGAGTGGAGAAGAAGCCAACATAAATATGAGGATGTTCATGAGGGCTATGCAAGACACTCTCCAAGCCCTAGTTTTAAGGGTGGAACGTTTGGAAATACCAACCCCACCACATGGCTGAGAAAGGAGGAATTTTGAAAGAGATGAATATGAGGAGGAAGAAGGCCATAACCAAAGGAGAAGAGATGTCCAAATGGAATGAGAAGATGGTAATTTAAGCAATATCCACGTAAACATTCAGCTTTTCCAACACAAAAGTGATCTAGAGGCATATAAAGAATGGGAATGGAAAGTGGATATGCTTTTTGATTACCGAAACTACACGGAGGAGAAGAAACTTAAATTGGTTACAATGAAATTCATTGATTACGCAAGCATTTGGTGGGATCAAACAGTTAAGACTCAAATGAGGTATGGTGAACCACCGATTCGAACATGGGAGAACATGAAGGTAATTATGAGAAAAAGGTTAGTACCTTCACATTACTATAGAGATTTATGTCGTAAGTTTTAGAATTTAAATCAAGGATTCAAGAGTGTGGAGGACTACTATAGGGAGATGGAAATAGCCTTAATCCGAGCCAATGTTCAAGAGGATGTTGAAGCCATCATGGCAAGATTCGTTGGAGGACTCAACAGAGATATTGTTGATATAATTGATTTGCAACACTATGAAGATATGGAGGAATTACTTCACAAGGCCATCAAAATAGAATGACAATTAAAGGCAAAAAAGAGTTCCAAGATGCCATCTATTTCTAGCAACACATATGTAACGACTTGGATTTCCGTAATTCCTTTAAAATGCGTAAAAATTTGAAATTTTTCTTTTTAAAACAAAATGTATCAGAGTGCGTCTAACCGGATTGCTACTAACTCTTTCTTTAAACTCAATTGGGAAAACCAATTACAAGGTGTGGAAGCGTAAATAATATAATAAAACCATTTATTTATAATCTTGCGGAAGCGTAAATAATATCGTTCAATAGGGAATACTAAACAATTGAAACACTACATTTAACCAATGAAATTGACAATCAAACATCATTTGATGACAACCGTTTACTCATCTTACTCTTAGCCTGGCCAGTTCCGAATCTCATTTGTGCAAATTCCTTCACCTCTGCTTTATTATTTGTTCGTCACTATCGTATATGAGCCTCTTATTATCTGTTCGTCATTTGCACCTACACCACAAGTAATACATTAGCCTAATGGCTCAGTAAGGAAAAAGGGTTAATGTAATATGCTTATGACTCTCTTTAGTTCATTTGGAATGGGGGCCACCCAAACCAATCATTTCATTAGCCATTTACAATTTTATTACTTTTCCTTATATCGTTCGTTCGTTACTCGTACTTCGAGTTGGAGATTCAAAGACCCGTATGAGATGGTATAGTTGGTTGGATCTAACCTCCTATGGGCAACTAGGTCCCGTTCCCAATAAGGTAGGGGCATTGCCTAATTGCCAGACTAGGACCGCTACCCATTCGCCTCCCAACTCCCTTATTCTTTTCTTTGCGTCAGTGCCAGGCTAAGCTACCGGACCACAGAGGCCTTTATTATCTTACCGTTTTACTCATTTTCATCATTTATCCTCACTCATGTATGTGTGCTTACCACCCCGTGGCACTCCCTATTAGTTTCTATTAACTTGATGCATGACCATACATTCTCAACCTAACATGATGCGTGATGCTTCACAATATAATGTTCATAGAAATTGAAGTGCGCATAAACAAAAGTAACTGAAATTAAAAACGCATAAAAGTAAATAACACTTGCATTGAAAGTAAAGCAGCTGAAATTGAAGACGCATATAAAGAATAATAGGAATTGAATACACATAGCGATGAAGACAACCAATAATACAGAGAGCATTATAATATTGAATGCATGAATTAACATGTCAATTATCTAGTTAACCTCTTAGTCCATTTATATGCTTCCTATATTTATTGTTCTAGGTGATTTAAATATGCTTTTGTTCTAGTTCGTTGGTTAAACATACTATTCACAAACTTATTACATGGCATATCTTAATTAATTGTCATGCGAATATTAATATAATCTAATTTCATGTTTGACTAATTCGTTATCATGCTCAAGGTTTAATGACTAGTTAATTATCATGCTTATTTACATGCTTAGATTAGCTAATTGGTCAACATGCTCAATTGATTCAATTAACGAAATTGATTAACAATTAACTTGATTGATTAGCAATTAACTAAATTGATTTCATGCATGAGTTATAAGATTAAGTAAACATGCTTGAATCAAATGAATTACTTTAGTTAAGTTAACATGCTCTCTAGATGACCAACACACTTACATAATTTAACATCAGGAAATGATTAGCAACTATTAATTAGTTAAGCAAATTGATTAACATGCTCAGAAGATTATAAATACAGATTGAGTAGTTTACATGCTTTGATTTCACAAATAATTAGTTCGCATGCTTAGATTAATCAATCGATTAGTTAAACTACAATAAACTAATTAACATGCTTCGAATTCTATTTAATTAACAACATGCTCAACTTAATGTAGCAGAACAACATATATATATACATTTAATGAAGAACATGACAATTGATAATTTACACGGGAATAATTAAACAAAATGGCAAGTAAAGCTATAAACTAAGGTAGCAAAATAGCACAGTAAGTATTTCATCCTTTTCTTAAACCTTCAGTAAGCACTCATCACGTCTAAACATTTCATCTATCTAAGCATTCAGTGAGCATTTTCATTCATATAATTGCAGTAAATAAATTACAAGAATTAAGGAAACTAACAGTAGAACCAAGAATATTGCAGTAAATAAACTACAGGAAACTAAAAAAACTAACAGCAGTAAAATCACCCAAGATTAAACTCAACTCACGCACTCTACTTGTGGTGTAGGGCCTCCAAATGGCCAAGACACACCCAAATTCTTACCTCAAAGCTTTAATGCGCAATAATACTTATTCATTGTTCTTCTTCTTCTCTTCAACACCTTCACAAAGTAATAACATTATTATTAATCTAATCAAATAATCAACTTATAATTACAACGTCTCTTCCCTATACTTAATCCCTACACATTCCTTAGTTTCATAACCCAAACTCAACATACATTTACCCAATTGATGACTCGAATCCAAGCCAGCAAAACTTATCATTTATTTATCCTTTTATCCAAATAATAGAGTAACTGATAATTTGTTCTATCGTGCATGTCAACAACATGCTTCACAAATTATCGTAATAGCCAAACCAACAAAGCAAGGGTATTACACACAGCAACAGTTAACTCTATACATCTTCAAAAACCAACAAAATCACTAATTAAATTCCAACTAACAGATGAGCTTCGAATTACTAAGCAACCTATTAACATTGAGCAATCAATATCCATTTTCAACATTAGCATATCATTGCTTCCAACAGGTTATCCAACATTTAACCAAAACAATCTTATACATAACAACCATTTTTCTAGTGTATAACTCCACTTGCAGATTAAAACACAACATCACAAACACTCTATGTCAACTGCTATATCATCAACCAATGTACATAGTCAACATAAATCCACACATTAGCAACATCAACCCATTCTAATCCATTCTTATTTAACAATTGGAATACCAAACAACTTAGAACAATTTCTGCATAATCACAATAACTAGCAGGGCGTATATCTAGCAAACTAATCCAACAAGGCATAAACTTCTCACAGCAAGCATAAATCCAAAACAATAACAGTATTCTGAATTACCAAGGCTAAATTGTAATCTGTTCAACATAGTGTAATCCATAAAATATTAGAACATAATCTCAATTATTTCTAAAGAAGTAGTGAAACATGGCACTATTTCCAAGCTACATAACATGTGAATCTGAAACCCACAATAGACAGAGAGCATTTAACCAAGTATTCAGAATTGGACTGCATCAGCAAAACACTAAATCTTAAGAATGGCTCATGGGCAAAACCCAAACATCCAACAATGCAATATCATCCATTTTCATTCCTCTACGTGCAATCTTAAATAAATTTACAAAGGCAGAGAGGGACAATCTTACCAAGCTCCAACCATGCATCCAATTCTTCCTGCCTCTCCTATGCAAGTTGAACCAAAGGGCTCTTGAGTTCCAGCTTCATCTTTATCCTCCAGGCACCGACAGCCACTCCAGCAGCTTTACAGAGTGTGTTCCCCATGTCCGACCAACCCCTGCTTCACTCTGTCTCTTTCCAGGCTGAAAGGGAGCACGGTGTTGTCTGCTTAGCAGACAACGAGTCACCCAAACTGATCCAGCCAGACCAGTCATACCTAGGTTGGTGCTCAATCCCAAAGCTAGAGGCCGTAGCTCCGTTCGCCCATCACCATCGCCATTCACTGCTCCTTCGTCGTCGCTATCTATCACTGTCGGCATCGTTGATCGTCCGACACCACACTGAAGACCCGAGCCATGGTCACCAAACCATCCCGCGTCCACAGTTGTGACCCACAACTCCCGTAGCTACTCGCCATAAGCAGTAAAGGAGTCGCCACCATTGTCGTCAGAGTTCGTCGTCCCGCTAGCCGTCGCTCGCGATCTCTGATCACTTACCCCCCCCCTGCTCAATCTCCCTCAGCTCTCTCTCTCTCGCCCTGCTTGCTTTCTCTCTCTCAGAATGGCCTTTGGCCATTCTGTTTTTCCCCACTTAACTGTTTAGTGGCGTGAACTGATTCTGCTAAATTGGTTCATGCCATCCATAACACTCCTAAAAACTAATCCAATTTATTTAATTCCCAAATAATTTAGCCCCTCTTTAATTTCTCTTTTACCCCATTTAATCAATTTACTCCCTTTTACACTTTTAAATCCCTAATAATCCAATTTAAATCTTAATATTCTCCTTTCTTATTTCGTCAAATGGCCAAAGGCCAGATGAAATGAGAAGTGTTGAACCGGTTCCTTAATACAACCAGTTTAGTTAATTGAAAGTACATCTCTACTTATAAATATTAATCCTAATTAATCATACATATTATAATTTAATTAATTGAATTAATATTAATTTTAATTACATTAATTTTCATAAATTATAATCTAATGAATACGTCTCTGGTAATACCTCGAAAATTACACAATAGATCAAAATGTCCCACATTAATCCTTATTAAATTCCGATAAAAAGTCGAGGTATTAAAACATACCAGTCTAATTGGAGGAATGAAAAGCCAACACCTAAGGAGGAAAGAAAAAGGAAAAGTTGTAGCATCAAATCCCATTCCCCAAAAGGTCAAAATTTGAGAATTCTACTTCAACACGAACTCGAGATATTAAGTGTTACAAATGTCAAGGATTTGGGCACATAGCTTCAAAGTGCCCGAACAAGAGAGCCATGATAGTAATGGACAACGGAGATGTAGAAAGTGTAAGTTCTAGCAACGATGAATCAGCATCACTTGAGGATTACAATGATGTGGAAAGAGAAGAGCCAGTTAAAGGAGATTTACTGGTTATACGGAGAGCACTAAGTGTTCAAATCAAAGAAGATCATGATGAGGTGCAAAGAGAGCATATATTCCACACCCGGTGCCATATTGAGAATAAGGTTTGCAGCTTAATTATTGACAGTGGAAGTTGCACTAATGTGGCTAGTACTTTATTGGTTCAGAAACTAAACTTGAAAACTACGAAACATCTGAGGCCATGCAAGTTGTAGTGGCTAAGCAATTGTGGAGAAATCAAAGTCACTAAGCAAGTAGAGATTGCCTTATCTATTGGGAGGTACAAAGATAAGGTATTATGTGATATGGTCTCCACGCAAGCGACTCATATTCTCCTTGGAAGACCTTAGCAATATGACAGAAGAGTCAACCACAACGGATACAAAAATGAATATTCCTTGGTTCAGAATAGAAAAGTTGTTGTGCTAACACATTTAAAGCCATGGGAAGCTAGTAAGGATCAGGAAAGGATAGCCAAAGACTTTCAAGAATGTACTAAACCAAAAATGAAAGAGGAAATTTTTGAAATTGAAGGAGTCGAACAAACTAAAGAAGTTGGAGAATTACTGAAAGAAAAAGGCGAAGAAATAGGAGACAAAAGAGACAAAAAGAATAAAGCCAAGAGGGAAGTGAGCAAAAAAGGTAACTAGAAAGGAAGAAAGGCCAAGGGCAAGAAGAAAATAGTAGGAGATGAGGTAAAATCCAAGGAGAAAAGGAAAGGAAAAGAAATGGAATGAGTAAAAAGAAAGGGGAAATTAGAGAGTGTATTTTACTTTTATATAAAGATATTTATTTTACCTCTACTGAACTAACTTCTTTTCCCGTAGTTGTTTCCTCTCTTTTGTAGAACCACAAAGACATATTTCTAGAGGAATTACCCAAAGGAGTACAACCATTATGAGGGATTGAGCATCAGATTAATTTCATGCCAGGAGCCACCATTCCCAATCATCTAGTGTACTGCACAAACCCACAAGAGACTAATGAGATTCAGAAGCAAGTCGATGAGCCAATAGAGAATGGATTGGTAAATGAAAGTTTGAACCCATCCTCTGTGCTCGTGATATTAGTTCCCAAGGAAGATGGAATGTGGAGGATGTGTGTGGATTGTCGAGCCATCAATAAAACAACAGTAAAGTATCGACATTCAATTCCTAGATTAGATGTTATGTTAGACAAATTGTATGGAGTGTGCATATTTTCTAAGGTTGATTTGAAAAGTGGATATTATCAAATTCGCATGAAAAAGGGAGATGAGTGGAAAACTGCTTTAAGACTAAATATGAACTGTATGAGTGGTCAGTTATGCCTTTTGGATTATCTAATGCTCCTAGTACATTTATGCAATTGATGAACCATGTGCTTAGATCATTTATTGGAAAATTTGTTGTTGTGTACTTTGATGACATATTGATTTATAGTAAGACATTAGAACAACATTTAGATCATTTGAGGGTTGTTTTTGATGTTTTACATTCTAATCAATTGTATGCTAATTTGAAGAAGTGCACTTTTTGCATGGAGTCAGTTGTATTTCTTGGTTTTGTAGTGAGCGCTATAGGAGTATCCGTTGACAAGGAGAAGGTGAAAGCAATCAAGGAATGACCCATACCAAAGAACGCAAGTGAAGTCCAAAGCTTTCATCGATTAGCCAGCTTCTATCGGCGATTTTTGAGGGACTTCAACACCATAGCAACACCTTTGAATGATTTGGTAAAGAAGAACGCCGAATTCAAATGGACCAAGGTCAATGATTAGTCTTTTGAACTTTTAAAAGAGAAATTGACAAATGGACTTTTATTATCTTTACCGAATTTTGATAAAACTTTTGAGATTGAGTATGATGAGTTGGGAAAGGAAATTTGAGGTGTTTTGATTCAGGAAATGAAGACGATTGCTTATTTTAGCAAGAAGCTTAACAGAGCAGCCTTAAATTATCGTATTAACGACAAGGAGCTATACGCCTTGAGGACTTTGCAAATGTGGTAGCACTATTTGTGGCCAAAGGAGTTTATCATCCACTCCGATCATGAGAGCTTAAAACACCTAATGTCACAAGGCAAATTACAAAAGCGACATGCGAATTTGATGGAGTACATAGAGACGTTCCCATATGTCATCCACTATAAGAAAGGTAAGGACAATGTGGTTGCCGTCGTATGGTCAAGAAGGTATGTACTCCTTACTACTCTTCAATCTAAGTTGTTAGGATTTGAGTACATAAAAAATTTATATGAAAATGACTTGGATTTTGGAAATATTTGAAACACTTGTGAAAATTTTGCATTTGGTGATTTTTATCGGCATGAAGGAATTTTACTCAAAAAAGATCAATTGTGTGTACCTAGGTGTTCCATTTGTGAATTAGTTAGAGAAACTCATGGAGGAGGATTAATAGGACATTTTGGTATTTCTAAAACATTATATGTATTGACTGAACATTTTTATTGGCCAAAAATTAAAATTGATGTTATATCTATTTGTGATAAGTGTATTGAATGTAGAAAGACAAAATCAACAATTAAACCTCATGGAAAATATATGCCTTTACCAATTCCTAATCAACCTTGGGTCGACATATCTATGGATTTTTGTTTTGGGCTTGCCTAGAACTCACGAAGGTAAAGATAGCATTTTTGTAGTTGTTGATCGATTTAGTAAAATTGCTCATTTTATTGCTTGTAATAAGACTAATGATGTGATGCATGTGGCTAACTTATTCTTTAAAGAAGTAGTTTGTTTGTATGGTATACCTAGAACTATTGTAAGTGATAGGGACGTTAAATTTTTAAGTCATTTTTGGATAACCTTGTGGAATAAACTTGGAACCAAGCTTGTATTTTCTACTGTGGCACATCCACAAACGGATGGGCAAACTGGAGCTATTAATTGAATTCTATCCACATTTTTAAGAGAAATCATATTTAAAAATTTGAAACAATGAGAAAAGTGTTTACCACATGTGGAGTTTGCTTATAACTGTGTTATGCATTATTCTACTTCCTATTCACCTTTTGAAATTGTTTACGGATTTAACCCACTTACTCTGCTTCACATTTGCCTTTGCCTACTAATGAGTTTACTGATATGCAAGGTGAAAGAAAAGCTGAATTTGTTAGGGACTTACATGCAAAGGTTAGGGAGAATATTGAGAAAAAGAACAAACATTATGCACGACATGCCAACAAGAGTCGTAAGGAGGTTATTTTTTAACCTGGGGATTGGGTTTGGCTTCATCTACATAAAGAGAGATTCGCAAAGTAAAGGAGCAACAAGCCATATCCACGGGGAGATGGTCCTATTCAAGTTTTGGACCACATTAATGACAACGCTTACAAAATCGACCAACCAGGTGAATATGGTAATGTTAGTGCTTCACTTAATATTAGTGACTTGTCTTTGTATGATGTAGGTGATTCAAGACGAATCTTCTCAAAGAAGGGGGGAATGATGTAATCCAAGGATCTAGTGAAAGTTACGGAGATATGGTTGCATCAAAGTTTGAAAAGCCAACTAAGTCTAATGATCCGTTGTAAGGAATTGGAGGTCCAATGACAATAGAATGAAGCAAGAAATTAAAGCAAGCTATGTATGCATTAATCATGGAAATTTAAGAGAAGGATATTGTTCAACAATTTTCTAACGCATCTCCTAAACCAATTAATATTTTATATAGAATTGGAGAGGAATTAGAATTGGAGGTGGAAAATTGAAGCCTTTCAAGTATTTTTGCGATGAAAACATGACCTTTTGAAGTCTTGGCTTATGTCTATTTTTGGGCTAGCCACTTTGGGCTTAGCTTTAATTATGTGAGGGTTTTAAATGGTATTTAAAAACTCATCCAAGTTGTTGTACAAAAATTTGACTTCTTAGGCAAGTTTGTCTTTTCCTTTCACCTAAAAGTCTTTATTAGGTTGTTGGGTTCCTTTTCTTTTCACTTAAAAGTCTTTATTAGGTTGTTGGTCTGTCTTCTAGCAAACATCTTAGCCTATTTAAAGCCATTGTATCTACTCTTTTGAACACAACTTAGATGAATGAAAATTCTTCTTAGGCTTTGGAATTCTCTTCTTGATTTCTTTACAAAGAACATGGTATTCTCAAGCATTCTTCTTGAAAGATCAAGCTTTGATAGCTTTGGTTCAACCAACCAGTTTGGTTAGCGTCAGGCTACTCTTCTTCATAACTTTGGTTCAACCAACGAGTTTTGTTAGGGTCAAGTTACTTCCATTTCTTGATTCGTAAGACGATCATTTTAAACGTTCTGCATTGTTGTTGGGTCTATGGTTCCTCAATACCCTAGGTTTGCATCACTGACACTTGAAGGTTTTTCTATGAAAAGATATGTGAAATTGGCAAATCGTGAATGATTGACAATATGAGCGGATATCCACAGCAGAAGTGTTGGTGTTGGTGTCCACGATGTGAGAAGGTATCTGTGGAATGAGCTTTGTCTATAGAAAAATATCTAAACATGATAGATTATGATTAACAAACAATTTGAGTAGATATCCACAGTGGAAGCAGTGCCATTAACAGATGAATAAGTGTCCATGGATATTTGATTGTTTACGTCTTCGGGGAAATGTGGGTGTCTATGGAAGTGTGGGTGTCCACAGATGAATGGTTTTAGGAAGGACATGTGGCCACAAAATGAGTGGATGTCAGCTGAAAATTATGTGTGAAACAGATATCCATAGCGGATGCAAAGCTATTCACAGTAGAAGCATAGATTTTCCCATGCATGTGGACATTCGAGGTTTAAGTTCTTCTCAAGAAGCGGACGTCCAAAATATTATTTTATCATGTGAAAAGCTCGTGCATATATGATACACCCTAAGGTCCCGTCACCTGAACCCGAGCCAAGGGCTCCTTTATTTTCTAACCTTTTTTATTTATTTTCTAGGTGTTTCTTCTCTAGCTAACTTGGAGGAGAGTTCTGATCAATTTCACAAAGAGGAGTCGGTGCATTTGGACTAGTGGATGTCATGCTAATCATAGAAGAAATGGTGGGCTTTCCTTTCAGCCTAGAATCTGACCTTTGGGCTTTCAAGGGCACCTTTGGTAAAGGGAAAGACTTCATTTCAAATTTTTTCCTTCATACAATTTGTATCAGACATCCAGAACTTGCCAAAGTGGTATTTGGTGTTACATTTGGGGTTTGTTTGCTATGACAAACGACCCATTTACAGAGGCAAAAATTCAACCACAGAATTATTTTGTGTTTTAATTTTGAGGTCATTTTTGTCATTTGCTGTTTAGGGTACATTTGTAAATTGTAATTTTCCTTTAGAGAGGTATTTTATCCTCTCTAATGAACCCTAATCGACCTCTAATTTGAAAAAAAAAACCCTAAAGAAGATTTTCTTGGCATTGTGCTTGAAGAACCGCGGAGCTCCTCTCTTGGATTTCCTTTATTCTATCAAATTGGTTTGGTTGTCATCGCTAGGTCTCAAGTAAACCGATCTTTGTTGTCTCTTCCAGCCCTCTTCCTCGTTGTTGTGGTGCTTGTGGTGTGGAGGTAGAAGAACTAGCAAAACCCGGTGGAAAGAGCCATTCTTGTAATGGCCGAACTAGTCGCCCCCTTGGAGTTGGAGGGTCAGCAAACTTCATCAGTTTGTCACCTCTTATTCATCCATTCTCTTGAGAAGTTATTCTATTTACTTGAAGTTCTTGATTGTATCTTTATTGGTGTGGATTTGGTGGAGATTTTATTGTGATTTGGAATTGATAATTGTTAATATACAAAGAAAGTAGTTGTTACCGAGAATCTATTTTTGCAATTTCTAGATTTGATTTATGTTTTTGTGTCACGCATAGTTTTGCCTATTGGTGACCTTTGGAGCTGATATTTGACTGAGATATTGTTGAGATTGTCAAGCACTAATCCTCCAAAATTGGGACTGATGAAGTGTGTGCAAGTGGAGATCTCGTTGTGTTATTCTTGACCGCCAGAATCTGTCCCACAAAACCCTAATCCGAGGGTGATTTTTGCAGTAACGTAACTCCAAGTTTGAAGCGAGCTTGAAGCTGGATTTTGGATATAATTCTCTTTGGGTTGTTTTCTAAGCTCCTGTAAGTTTTAGCCCTTAACTCCGTATGCCACTGAAGTTACACCAGTTTAAAGATTAAAGACTAGATTATTCATATAGCCGAGAATCTATTGTGATCATGTTGCCTAGAGTCTTCGTGAACTCTATCAAGATATTTAGGATGTGTGTGACGTGGATATCCATAGTGGATACAGAGATTTGCATAGCGGATGTGCTGACGATCGAGGAGTTGAAAGGTCGTCAACTATTAATACTGAGATGACAATTTTATGAAATGACTTACCACTTTCTTTGTTGACTAGGGAGAGATACTCAGTTGGAGGTTTGACACCTCAGTTTAACAGATAACACATGATAATTCCACTCAAACTTGATGGAATTATTTTTAAATTATATAGAGTCCGCTCAAATCATCCATTGCATTCTTAGTCTTATGGAGGGAGTGGTATTCTGGAGAACACTGCTGGACAACAGGTGCAAAGTGAAGCTTCAACATGAGAGGGAGTTGCAAAAAAGAGGTAAGAGATTTTGTATGTGTAGAGGAAAGAGATTTTGGAAGAAGTGATCAATCACTTAAAGGATTGATCGACCGAAATTGTGCAGTATGAAGATTTTTTTTTTTTTTGGGGGGGGGGGGGGGGGGGGTGCACACGCTCTGTTGGTTTAGTGGTCAACCAAAATTTGAGCGATCAATCGGCTTCTTCACATATTGAAAAACAAGGAAAATAGCGGACGATCGATGAACGACCGACTTCTATATGGAGTGCAAAGTTGTTATTTGTAGACAATCAATTAATGGAAGGTGATTAACTAGTATACTTAATAACATACAAATTTTTAGTCTTGGGATGTTTTGCGGTCAATCATCCAATGGAAGGTGATCAACCAGTAATGCAAAGAGTCACAAAAAATGTGCAGTAATGACATGTTTTATTGGATTTTATGTTGGTGACTCACCTATAATGCTCCATTTATTAAAACTAGTTTTCCTTTATTTGAAAATGACATGCCTCCAAAAGAAGGGTCAAAAATTCGGATCAATAAAATGGAGAAACTACAAGCAAGTAGGAGGTGGCAGCTGCAACTTTCCAGCAGCAGCTTCAGATTCGCGACGATCCAACTTCTTCTCCAGATCTCCAATGAAGTTGGTTTTTGGATACCTCACTCCCACATATGTCTAGTTTGTCCCCTCCAAAATTGAGCTCAAAATTCTGTATGCAACTTGAGATCTCGTACGAAAGCTGCTCGGAGGTCGGTGGGAATCGGCATATTGAGTCTTCAGCAAAGAAAGGTATGTAACTTCTGGACCCAAACTCCTTTTTTGATGATCCTTCTTTCCTTGGAAACCTGATGAATATGGGGTGATTTTTGCGGTGGATTTAGTGGCTTTGGTGCTGGTAATGATGGATAAAAAGGCAAGACAAATTCGGGAGGAGTCAAAGGTGAACCGATCTGCACCTTTGTTTTGATTGAACTCCACAATGAGTGTCTCCAACTGGGCTGAGGTATGCGTTTAACCTCACTTAGTCTCTAGATCTACTACCTTAGAGGGAGCAGGGCAAGGAGGGACAATAAGATCTTCAGCCAAAACGAACAAGGATTGAAGAAATGGTGGCTCACTCACTCGAATCTCTCCAAGAAGCTTGGCCGATTGTTCCTCAACAAAGAGGTGAAGAGTTTCTCTTCAAAAATTAGGGTTTTCTTTAGCAAATGTTTACTAGCTACTCAACAGCTCGAATGTAATATTTATAGTGCAACATTAGGGTTACAAAATAAGGGAAAAAGAAAAAGAAAACGAATGACAAAAAAAATGGTAATGTGCCACTCGGCTAGGGCATTGTGAATGGCCAATTATGTCTAGCTTGAGTGGTCCATATCTTCACTTCATTTATCATGCAATAAGTTCCTTTTCTTTAACCATGCAAATGTTTAAAACACCAGTATGATATTCTCCAAAAACATCAGCATAAATTGTACCAAAAAAAGGATTGAACTCACGGCCTTAGTGGGAGTGTTTTTCTTGAGGGCCGAGAGGGACTTCACTTGAGGTGTCTCCTCTATGTGTCCAAACCAATAAATTGAAGGGCTTCTCCATGTCTTCAAATGTTGGTTCTCCTCCAAGATTAGCATAGAATTGATTCCCTACAAAATGAGGAAACAAGTTAGAAATCTCTCGGGCTCTCAATCTAGTCAAGGGACCTCGCGGCATATCAGAAAATTTATGATATAAATTTTTATTTGCTTAATCTATTTAAAACGCAAAAATCAAAGTGAACAATTTCCATTTGAAGAAAACACATCAAAGTAAATTGAGCGGAATAGAGAATAATATTTCAAAACATAGTTTAAGTTTTCCAACAAATGTCCACAACTACAGATCGTTCACAACTTTCAAATTAAGATGATAATAATATTAAAATACCCAACCCCCAGTGAGCCACCTCCATCAAGTCAAATTGGCTGATAACCCAAGGGATCATCCAGAAACACCATGTCCTCAACGGGTACATCACCAGCACCAAAAATGTCACCTACATCATGGTGAAAACAATAAGCCTAAAGCCCAGCAATAATCAGAATGAAATGCAATGTGAATGCTATACATGATTATACAATATATTACAGAAGAGAACCGTATCTCTTCTGGAAACCAAGAGTGAGATACACCCTAGGGTTGTGTGGCCTAACCAGTCACTTCGACAAGGAGGTATATCCATCGGGGGTGTTCCACATGCCAGTACACACTCCTTTGTTAAAGAGGTTGGGGATTTTCGCACAAGAGAATGATGAAACACTAGATTCCATGTGGCTAACCCATAGCTGACCAATCCTTACGTGAAAGTAACTACTCCATTAGGCTGTGACCACCGATGGAAAGTCACCGATCTCCCAAACCCCTACACGCCTATTTACATATATTAGTATGTCACGCAGTATGTAAGCAGTTTCATAAGTCCTAGGTATGATGCATGTATGCCACAAATAATTCACAGAATATACGTATAAAAGAAACACAACAATTATCAATAATCTTGCAAGTAGAATTTAACTAAGGGGTACCGTCAATTTAATCCTTGTTAATAGCAAAATAATTGAAATCAGCGTAGGTACTTTCATGTATAACCGACAAGGGCAATATCAACTATTAAATTATTCCTTGATGATTATGTGCAAGGAAACAATTTGGAATCCACAAAGAGTTTAGGAATAACAAGGAATTTGTTCATAATTTATACAAAACTCTATAGGTCTAATTTATGCATTTTATTCTAACCATTCTCAGAACAGGGACTCGACTTCCCTTCAACTTAGCAACTCATAAATTGCAGTGATAACTCATCGTTATCAAAACAGATCAGAAATTTGTGAACAAGTAGTTAAGGATAACCCACTGCAATATAGTATTCTAAGTACATTACAACTATCTTAAAGTCTCCACTAACTCACAATATAATTTTTTTCTATCGACAGTGACAATATCCAATGCACAGAGAAACTTTATGCTTGCACAATTTATATGTCCGAAGTTCGTACACGCATTATTTTCTTATTCCAACAGAGAATAACAGTAGTAATAACCCCATTTATCAATGGAAAATTTCTATTATTTTGTGGTCACATCAATGCCATTTCAATTGTTAAGAAAATTCCAGATTTAAATCCAAAGCATGTAGGATACTAAGCATGGTTAAACAGACATTAAACTCGTGATGTAGGGCCTCCTCTGGCCAACTACATACTAATCATTACCTCAATATTATGCAGCAACCAAGACTAAATCTCCAACTCTGCAGATCACCACACGTTCGGTAATACCTTGACTTTTTATATCGGAGTTTAAAAAGGATAAATTGGAAAAGGAGTTGGGAGTGTACGAATAAGTCGAATAATTATCGGGGTATTACCAGGGAAGGAATTGTTAGATTGTAATTTATGGGAGTTATTGGATGATAATTATGTTATGTTGCGTGACGTACGCATTAAATTATGCTTGGAAATTATAGGGTTAATATGGGGAAAATAATCTAAGTGTGAAACTTAAGAGAAAATGTGTATAGTGTGTTTCGGACGAATGACGGACGAAGCGAACGAAGTGGGATCTCGTCCGTTTTGAATCTATATAAATCTGCGACAATTTGGACAACTTTCGGACGAAGCAGATGAAGAGATTCGCGTCCGCAATGAATCCGTACAAATCTAGGACAATTCGGACGACTTGCGGACGAAGCAATTCATGTCTACAATGAATCTGTACAAATTCTATGTGTTTTCGGACGCATGGAAATCGTCCAAATTCTGGCGCGGACGACGCGGACATTGTAGATTTGAATCTATATTCGATTTTGTGCATTTTCAGACGCATTGGTCCCATCAGAAATTTGTCACGGAAGCCTGATAACGTCCAAAAATTAAGTCTTCCCTCTCTCTCTTCCGATTTCATGTATTACATGAAGAAAAACCCCCCTCCAGCCTACTCCTGCAACGTCTAGCCTCTCCCTACAAATGAGAAAGCTTTCCATGTGCCTCTTCCTCAATGGACCTTCCCTCGTTTGTTTGTGTGATGACCAGCTCCCCTCCTATAGCTTCAGTTTATCCTCTGCTATAGCTCTCCCTCTCCCTTCGTCTATATGAGGTAAGCCCTCCTTTCTGTGCTTCAATTTGAGAACGTGAATGAATATGGCTCTGTGAGTGAAGTAAGTGCTCTGTGAGTGAAGTAAATTTCATGTGTGGTGGTACGAATTGTGTGTTGCTCTGTGGGGGAAAGGACTTCGTAGTAACTATCCTTGTGAAGGTAAGTGTTGAATTGTTGATTTTGTTATGGATCACCAATTTGGGTCAGGTTAATTATGAAGATTGAAAATAATGCCATCTTTGTTTAGGAAACGTGTGGAGTTTGAACAATTGAAGAACCTCCTCTTGGTTGTTGTGTTGGCAGTGGCTTAGCTATTGAGTTTACTAAGTACAGAGGTAAGAATTGGAATTTCTATTGGCCAATGGTGGCCCTACATTACGGGTTTTGGTTGTTCTATTGTTAAGTGAATGAATTGTTAATTATTTGAATATAGCGTTTACATGACTTTGGATTTCAAGTGCATGAACATGTTGCTTATGTGATTTGTTAACTGGATAGGGATTATGAGCTTCTTAGGAATAAGTCAAGCATATTTCTAATGCTAAGTTCTGTTAAAATAATAGTGTTTGATACTGTGATGCTTATTGCTTCCACTGTAAATGCTTGAATTGTGCCACTATGAAATAAATATGCATCGTGAACTTAATTAGTAGCAAGCATAAGAATCGTGGATCTGTATTTGAGAAATTCTTGGAAAATGGATGGTTAACATTGTCTACTTTTCATATTTTAGTTGCTGTCAATATGACCTGTCACTCTGCTTTGTGAATTATATCATGGTTGTTGTAAGAACATGACTACTGAACTCCTCTAGTGGAAGATAAGTTAAACCCTATTAATGATTAGAATCTGAACGTGTATTCTTTGGTCATAACGGTTTAAAGATGACTAAAACTTGTACAGTCTTGCTTTAAACTTCTATGTCAAAATTGGTTACCCTGACAAAATAACGATAGCTGTAGTGTTTATAAATAGAACTTTATCTGTGAAATACCTTTGCTATGATTGTGTTCTTTCGTGCATTACTTCTGTGATTTGTTTGTGGCATTCATGCATCACTCTAGGATTTATAAACTTGCTTACATATTGTGTGTCATACCTAATATATGTAAATACGCGTGTGGGGGTTTGGGTGATCGGTGGCACTTCCATACGGTAGTATTCCTCCCACGTAGGGAGTGGTAGGTTTAGAGTTAACTACGTGGAAGTGGGGTTCACCTTTACCCCATTCTGAAACCCCCAACGTCTTTAACAAAAGTGAGGATACTGGCATGTGGAACACCACCGATGGATATTTCTCCCCACCAGAGTGAAATGGTTCAACCACATGACCCTGGGAGTATTCCACCCTGATTTCCATAAGAGATATGGCTCTCTTCTGTAATGCATTGTGTGGTCACGCATCATTCGCATTGCATTTAAATTCTGATTCTTGCTGGGCATTAGGCTCATTGTTTTCCCCATAATGTAGGTATACGTACGTGAAATAGGTGAATAGGTCAAAGGAAGTTGACAAGTATTTTCACGGTGAATCTTGTGCCTGGTTGGGGCTTAAGAGTTTAAAAGGGAAATTATTTGAAAATGAGTTTGTAAAATACTTAATATTCTTTAATGTTTTGTTTTAATTCCGCTGCATTTTATGAAAGGATTTTATTACTTATACTGCAATTTATAAAAAGGGTTTTAAGAAAAGAGTTTTAACGCTCGGGTTTTATAAAGAAAAGTCTTATTCTGATTTTGTAAAAGAAAAGGTTTTAAATTTACACTATTTTAAAGGAAAATAAAAAACTGGGTCGTTACAGTTGGTATAGGAGCGTCCCGGGTTTTTAAAACTGATTTTGTATACTGCCTGCCAGCACAAGCTTCGACGTGGAAATACCTCATTGACTGTAAGTATGGTAATTAGTTCTTTTCTTATCTAATTATTTAAGTGTTTGTTTTGTCCTGCGATGAAAGGGTTATCAAGGTTAGGGTACCTTAAAATATTAGATTAAAGAAGTTACAAGTGACAAGGATGAGACTATCGATTGGTTGACTGTAAGCTAAAAAGGTATGGTACTTGGCTGATTGTAATTGATGCAAGCAATAGTGATTCTTTTTATAGAATTGAATGATGGGAATGATAATAAATAGACAATACTATAACTGCTTGGGTTTTGAGTGCAGGATTTAGCTTTGGGGGAGTAAATAAGCAGGGGAGACGCTGCCCAAATTTTTGGAAAAAGGGATAAGTGGAGAAATTAAATTTTGCGTGAACTAGATAATTTGGTTTGGTTGTCTACATTGCAAAGAATTAGATAAGAGGATGGATTTATTACAGGATAAGAGGATGAATTTATTATGAGAAGGAAAAACATTATAGGCTAGTGACTAAGCTATGTCATGAGGACGTTAGTTGGTTAGTCAAGTGTCTACCCACTTAGTCAGATTATTTAAGGATTTGTAGAGTGAGTGTTTTGGATCTTTAGCCATTGGATATTTGATACCATGATCACTAACCACTTGGTTAAACTAAGAATCTACACTAAATAAGGATAGGACATCTGCTTATACTAAAATAAAGAACTGATTGGTTGTTGTTTTCATAGTCTAAATTTTGTCATGGATTGGAAATTTGGGAATATAATCTATTTGTACAACTGACTTTGATTAAAATTGAGAAAGAATTTTGAGATGGTTATGACACTTACTGTTTAACGTTTTTGATTGTAGTCTAAGGAATAATATCTTGGTGATTGGTTAAGTTAGAAGAAATTTAAAAACAAACAGTAAGGTCTGTGTTGGATTTGGTTTAAGTTCTTATTCTCAGTTGGGACCCAATCAGGACAACTAAAGATGTGACTATGATGGTAAGGATAAAATTTGGAAAGAGCTGTTAAGGCGAGGATCTTACTCACATAATAAGGACGTATAAGCTAATAAGATTTACTCAACTTCGGTTGGAAGGAACGACTACAGTGTGTCTAAGTTAATTAAGTGATGTCATGACTTGCCTCGAATCGTATGATCAACAATGAACATGAGTTATACTTGTTTATATAAGGAATTGAGGCAAAGATTTATAGAGGTGTAAATTGTGAAGGAAAGTTGGGACTTTGGAAAAAATGGTTAGAACGAGAGGAATAACTAAAGTGAATTGAGATTTGATGCCTCACGACAATAATGATTGGAGCGCACTAGGACTTGACGGTGTATGGTGGTATGTTAAAAACAAGGTAGGGATTGTCGTGCATACATTTTGTTATGACTTAATGTGAAGATAAACGGTGATTGTTCTCACCTTTCATTGGTTATCATGGACATTGGAAAAGTGAAGAACGAGTTAGTTAAGGGTAAAAGACACTATGAGGAGTTCAAGGTGATAAAAAGGAATTACTTATTCTTAAAGAATAAAATTGTATTGCATGCTGCAAGATGCTAACTTATGTTTGAAGGATTGAATT
Organism: Begonia loranthoides; assembly: GCA_022433065.1. Lineage (NCBI taxonomy): Eukaryota > Viridiplantae > Streptophyta > Magnoliopsida > Cucurbitales > Begoniaceae > Begonia > Begonia loranthoides. The sequence goes on along the minus strand of CM039475.1, from coordinate 23,672,870 downwards.
TAAGTTTGATTCTACAAATGGAGGAAGTTTTAGTAAATTATATTGGTCAAGTAGGAATCAAGTGATGAAATGAATAGAGAGTGTAGGAATGCCAGCTTCAATAAATGGTAGGGTAATGAAGGAAATCAATTCGATAGATGTCATACCAGATCGAAGTGACGTTTTAAGTGATCCTTTTGTCAGCAAATGTCATGTTGTGACATTGTCTACTTTTCATATTTTAGTTGCTGTCAATATGACCTGTCACTCTGCTTTGTGAATTGTATCATGGTTGTTGTAAGAACATGACTACTGAACTCCTCTAGTGGAAGATAAGTTAAACCTTATTAATGATTAGAATCTGAAAGTGTATTCTTTGGTCGTGACGGTTTAAAAATGACTAAAACTTGTACAGTCTTGCTTTAAACTTCTATGTCAAAATTGGTTACCATGACAAAATAACGATAGCTGTAGTGTTTATAAATAGAACTTTTTCTGTGAAATACCTTTGCTATGATTGTGTTCTTTTGTGCATTACTTCTGTGATTTATTTGTGGCATTCATGCATCACTCTAGGATTTAAAAACTTGCTTACATATTGCATGTCATACCTAATATATGTAAATAGGCATGTGGGGGTTCGGGTGATCGGTGGCGCTTCCATACGGTAGTATTCCTCCCACGTATGGAGTGGTAGGTTTAGAGTTAACTATGTGGAAGCTGGCTTGACCTTTACCCCGTTCTGAAACCTCGAACGTCTTTAACAAAAGTGAGGATACCGGCATGTGGAACACCCCCGATGGATATTTCTCCCCATCGGAGTGAAATTGTTCAACCACATGACCCTGGGAGTATTCCACCCGGATTTCCATAAGAGATACGGCTCTCTTCTGTAATGCATTGTGTGGTCACGCATCATTCGCATTGCATTTAAATTCTGATTCTTGCTGGGCATTAGGCTCATTATTTTCCCCGTAATGTAGGTATGCATACGTGAAATAGGTGAACAGGTCAAAGGCAGTTGATGAAATATTTGTGCAGTGAATCTTGTGCCTAGTTCTAGCTAAAGAGTTTAAAGGGAAATTGTTTGAAAAAGGGTTTGTAAAATACTTAATATTCTTTAATGTTTTGTTTTAATTCCGCTACGTTTTATAAAAGGATTTTATTACTTATACTGCAATTTGTAAAAAGAGTTCTAAGAAAAGAGTTTTAACGCTCGAGTTTTATAAAAAAAAGTCTTATTCTGATTTTGTAAAAGAAAAGGTTTTAAATTTACACGATTTTAAAGTAAAATAAAAATCAGGTCATTACACGTTCCCTTAACAAAATATCACTGCAATAAATTCTTCACAGCATAAATCCTAGAGTATCAACACCCGAACACTAAACAGAACCCAAATTTACTTTCCACACAACTCACAAAATGTTTCACACTCACAAGGCAAAACGTAACACTCACCTTATGCTCAATCGCAGATGCAGGGTGAGAGTCCAAGTCAATCCAAATTCTAACGATGTAGGGTCCAAAGACCAAAATACAGTAAGTATCAACTTACCTGGCGTCCTTAGCGTGTTTCAGAATTTAACGTTATCCTTCGTTCTTTTATACCTTCAAAATCATTAATTAATTCATTATTAAAATCACATATCATTAACCTTACTTCTACGACTCAATTCCTGAACAAATTATAATATCTTATTATGTGCAAATTGGATAGCAACAACACTCAACAGTTGCTCATTCTATCAATGTGACAGGATAATACAGAGAATTTACTTCACAACTTCTTACAAAGAATATAAACAACAACAGTGCCAAAACCATTGCACTTAACAGCTTCTTACAATACCTTTAATATCTAACTTAAACAATCAACATTAATTAAATAGAGTAGACATCCAACAATACTCCCAACACCCCAAAAGAAATCCTTTAATAGAGACTCAGAGTAACAGTCAACATAGTTAACACTTATCATGGTTCTCATCAATTATTCTTTACAAACTATAAATATTTGGGAACCACTTCCAGCCACACATAAGCCTATCAACAAATACAACACAACATCCATTACTTCACAACGTCCATAATGTTAGAGAACCATTTATATCAAGAAGGCATACTCAGCTCCTTGGTGACATAGCCTAACAGATTTATTCACTAACACTGAAGAAAAGAAAATGCAGAACTGAACCTAGTTTTATCAATATTGAAACAAAAGTCCAACTCATCACAATAACTTGGAACCAAGAACAGAACTCGAACTCTAAACTACAAAAATTGTAGCAAGGCAATATTTTCCCACAATGTTTGAGAACAAAAACAAAACAAACTATAGATTTCAACCCAACCACCTGCACCTATTTATCTTCAACAACCAGTTACATAAGTCAATGAAGAAAGCCAAAGAGTTACATGAAAATAAGCAAACCCGAGAGCACAACCTTCCCCTTATCATTCCTTCTCTTTATTTGGCCTTGCATCCTCATCACACTGTAAGATTACAGAGTACATCTCTTAAACACTTCACTGCTGCCACCCATTTACAACCGAGGAGATGACTGCCATAGACGTAAGGCTGGTGGAATTGTACACTTCAAGGCGGGAGGTCCATTACCCAACCTCCACGTGGAAAGTTGGCCAGAGGAGGAGCTGGAGAAGAAACACGTTCAGGTCCGGTCCAACCATCAACCCACTCCCCTGCATCTCATCCATCTCACCTCCGAAATTCGCCACTGCCGATCTCCAATTTAGACTGCCGGGATACCCAATTGAAACGGCCATGGAGAATGAAAAATTACGACTTACCAAAGTCGACAAATTCGTGGCATCCCCGGGCATTTCATTCTCAAGCCCTAGCAGCGAGAACCAGCTGTTCACAGAAGCTGCAACCAGCAACCACCGCAAAGGAGCACCCGCACACATCGCCATCCGACGCCACCGCCGTCTTCTTCGTCGCCTCCGTTTGCCGAGCACGTGTCGCCCGTCTCCTCTTCTCCTCTCTCTGTTCTTCTCTTGCTCTGTCTCTCTCTCAGGCCACTCCATTTAAAATTCCAAACCGGACCGGTTCCTTCCGGTTTATTTCTTCCTTAAAATTTATTTCTTCCTTCATCTTTTTATTTCAATTTTCCTTTTATTAAAATCCATTTCTTATTTTATTCTATCCCAACTTAATTAATCTCCATTTTAACAATTTCATACGTATCGTATCTTAGTCGACCCAACTTCTAACTCCCGACTTACTCCAGATATCGATTAACGAATATAACGGATCCAAATTAAATTTCCTCATTCCATTTCCTTCATTAATTTCCCTCCGTTAATTATTCCAAATTAATTTATTATTTATTTTCCTCCTTTTAATTAAAATCGAGTCACCTATTTTCGGACCGAGCCGAACCCAACTGGTTTAGTCCATATCTAACAATTACGTCTTTGATAATATCCCAATAATTTATTCGACTAATTTGAATATCACCAATTATTCTCTAATTTATTCTTTTTAAATTTTGATATAAAAATTTGGGATATTACAGTCCACATGCAGCATTACACCCATGTCATATAGCTGGATGGAGAGAGAACAAAGGGTAAGCCTCTGCAGGGAAAAGCGACGATCACCCACAGCAAGGTAGGGAGGTCCATTGCTAGGAAGCCACGTGGAAAGCTTCAGTCTTCAGATGAGAGGGGGCGTGTTGCAGAAAAGAGAGAAATTGAGGAAGAAATGAAAATGGGAGAGAGAGAGCGTCTGATATAAATGGATTTCTCAGTTTAAATCAACTTTTCGGATCAGGGGGAGCATCCTTACCTCATCTCGTTCATTTGAAATCCCCCAATTCCAAGACGAAATTGCATTTTCAAACGAAGGAAGGCATCCTCACCATTTGTCCGTGTGTGTCCGAAACTGTCCAAAAATTGTACAGATTTAAACACAAAACGTCTGCTATCGTTTGCGCACGTCCGAAACTGTCCAAAAATGGTACAAATTCAAACACACACATTTGCTATCATCCGTAATCATTTGTACGCATCCAAAACTATCCACAAATGGTACAGATTAAAACACACAACATTCGCTATCGTCCGTAATCGTTAGCATTCGTCTGCAATCTCATGTTACAGGTGAAGGACGAGTTTGGGATGTGGAACCCCCTGCTGTATCATCCCAAAACGCCGGGGATGATGCACGACACGTTTTCGGATGCGATATCCCATCCCCGTGTCGTCCACATGCGTCCGAATCTGTCAGTTTTATCTTTTTCATTAAGTTTTTCATACTGCAATTATTCCCAAGTATCAACCCCATAATTTCATTACATAAATTAAGGCATACCGTCACACAACAAGATATATTAATAATCCAAAATTAAATACATCGACTAAATGGAAAAATATCTTTGGTGTATTACACACCAAAGCTTTATTGCAGCAAAACAACAGTATGTTTGGGTGGCTGAAGAAGGAAATTTAACTTAGGATAAGAGGGGGAATATGTAAAATCTGAGATTTTAAAAATAATTTTAAAATGCCACGTATAAAATTTTTGTGATTTTTTGGTAAAATGTGGAGAGTTAACCCATTTTATTGCTTAGTGACCAAATGTATATTTTTCAGTCAAATAATCAAATTAGAATTTTTGGAGCAAAAATTTTGGTTTACGGAAATCTTTTTGGAAAATTATTTTCACAAAAGGAATATTTTTTTTTTATATTTTAAACGAGTTGGGCTTCGAATTGAATTTAAAATTAGATTTTTGAATTAGATATATATATATATATATATAAAAATTAAATTCTACATATTATAAATTAAATAATTTTTTTTTAAAAGGAAATACTCCTTCTTCACGTGTGCAACGACTGAAAATCACGATGAGAGAAGGGCTTTCGGCCATGAGTGAGAGACCGAGCAGGAGGTGGTATCCGAGCGAGAGAGCGCCCGGGCATTCTGAGTGGGAGTCAATGGAGGCTGCGATCGGTCAGGCATTTTCGACTGTGGGTGAGTGAGTCATTCCGTCAGAGGGCTTTCTAAGCAAGAGCTACATTCCTCCATTCTTCAGTTAAGGTGAGGATATTGTACCCTGGATTGAAAGATTTTCCCATTTGTTCTATTTGTTTTTTCAGAAATGCCCTGTGGTTTCTTCTCGGGTCTCTCGGCCGATTTGGAAATTTTAGGGATTGTGTTGTTGATTTCTATTTTTTTCAAAATTTTGAGGCTGAGATAAAATTTGATGGCTGCTTGATGATGTTAGCTGTAGTTTTAAAATACCCTGTTGGTTAGTTGAACTTGCTCTCGGTGGTTTGAAAGAATTGAGCATAGTGTTAAAATGTTAGGAAATGTTTCTGTTAAGTGAAATTGTTGTTCTCCGTGGTTGTATTTTTTGAATTGGAAGTCAGTAATGAAAATTCATGCTATGTTAACTGAGTTCCATTCACTAGTTTGCTGACTGTACAGTTAAATATTTTGAGAACTTATGTTCTGGAGATTTATTCATGTTATGGAGGGTACTCTATCAAATGGACTTTGTTCTCTACTTTGATAAAATTTGTTGAGGATATTAATTCATAATTTGGGTTTAGTTATATTTTGATGGGCATCTTAGATTAACCAGGCTCTATTAAATTGGATTGTGGTACTCTAGTCTAGTTATCATTTAGATGTTGTTGAGGATTTTGTTATGTGAAGCGGGCTTTCATCCTTCATTTGTGTTATTATCTTAGGGTCATTAAAGAGGACTTATATTTTATTGATTGGACTTCTATTCTCTTTTCATTACTGCCTTTCTTTAATTGCTAAGGAGATGATGCTATGTTTGAGGTGGTATTGCTATGTTGAGTGGAACTGATAGTTCTTGTTAAAGCCTTTTAATGTTACTAAGCGATAGGGTTGGGGATTCTGTTGGGATTCTTAGATTTGGTTTCAGTTTGGGACTCATGGTTGTCCCTAGAACTGTCTTAGATTCTAGTCTTGTTTAACACTTGTATGTTTGCCCTTGTATGTTTAAGAGAATGTTGACATCGACATTGTTATAAGTTCTGGAGATGTCAGTGATTTGACTTTCACTTACGACAGTGCGTGGAGCTTGTTTGTCAGTATGCGTGTCGTGGTCACCATCGAAGTAGGGATCTTTATACTTTATGTACTGCATTGTATCAAGGTTTCAAAACTACTATTTTGTACGATACCGCACCTGAAAACCGGATGGGGACTGTTCAACAGCACGTCAGTTTTACATATATGTATGCTTTCTCAAGTTTACATTTCGTACATGGTTTATCCTCAATATTCTGGCATACGGATGATGTGATATTTGTGCATGTGTTGGAAGCATGAATCCTCTTGATGCTTTAGACACTCTAGCGCTAAAGCATCACGAGGCTATCTGGTGACATCTTATACTGAGAGAAGTTGGATACATACATTGGGACAATGAATCCTCTTGATGCTTTAGGCACTCTAGCGCTAAAGCATCACGAGGCTATCCCTCAAAATCTTCTACTGCGAGAAGATTTGTTATGTACATTGGGAGGATGAATTCTCTTGATACTTTATGCACTTTAGCACTAAAGCATCACGAGGCTATCCCCATGCAATCTTCTGCTGCATGAAGATTGGTTGTTCACATAAGAAATGGTGATGGGGCATTCTTGACATGTCTTCAAGTTTCGAGCCCTAGAAGTGGAAAAAGAGGATGTGGCATTGGTGACGTGTCCTTAGGTTGCAAGTCCTAAAAGTCGGAAATAGGGTGGGAGGGTGATAACGCCTCCATGGGATGTAAGTCCCTAAATCTGCCCAAAGTATTGGTCACACAGTGTTGGCAAGGTTGTTAGTCGTGAAGATTAGCCGATCCTAGTACTGTTCCATGCTGACGGGTGGTGTAAAGGCTTGAGCTTGCTCGTTTGCAACCCTTGTCAATTTGGAAAACAGAGGTATTCTAGGAGAGAGGCATTCTATTGTGAGCAACCTCATCCGTTACTACGATTTTATGAGTTGTGTCATCGCTGAGATACTCGCTGACAACTCAGGTTATTTGCTGGATCTGTAGATCGCCATCGATGGTACTCTTTCCTACCTCATGAGGTGTCGCTATTGGCAAATAGCCACCTTTCTGTGGCATGTGCTTGGTGGGTCACTGAGTGACCATCCATTTCATTGAGAACGGATTGAAGGTTGTCAGTCGCTAAGATTGGCCTATCATGGTACTGTTCCATTTGACTGGCGGCGTGATGGCTTGAGCTTGCTCGTCGGCAACCCTCGAGAATTTCGGACATAGAGGTATTTAGTGAGAAGCAGTCTAAGCAACCATATCCATTACCCCGATTACACAGATCGTATCGACGCTGGTTATGGTCTGTCGACACATCCGAGAGATTATACCACCTTTCTACAATGAGTGATGGATGGGTCCTTGAGTGACCATCCCTTTTCACTGTTGACGTTTTCATACGAAAAATGATCTTGGCATATTTTACGATTATAGCTGTCTATGTATACAGTGGGTTTTAATAAAGTCACATCTAGGGCCATGGGCCAGATTTATAAAATGATAAAGTGGTTTTGGTAATTTGAAAATCCGTGTACAATAAATGAGAAGCATGAAATGGTTTTAAAGATAAGGAAAACAGTTTTAGCATGCATTGCATTTAGTATAGATTTCCCTACTAAGTTTGTCACTCACCCCTTAGACTATATTTTCCACAAGTTCAGCTGTAGGTTCGGTGCACGGGTCGTGTACATGTGGCATGTAACATCCCATTTCCGTTTATGCATTTTTATAAAAAATTTTAACATTTTAAAACCCATTTAAAATATACTTAAATAGAAACATTAGAATACATTCGGAATAATAAAAACATTAAACTATTTTATGAAAACAACACAACTGAAATACTTAAAAACTATAATAGAGTCTTTATTCCATTTAAACAACTTTTATTTTTAGAGCCATAACCCCAGAGGTCCATCTGTGCATGGTAACACAAACTTGCAGCGCATCACACTTCTTCCACGTTCACCTCATTTGGACCATAATCGATACCTACATCATAGGAGAAATAATGAGCCTATTGACAAGTATGGAATATAAATGAAATGCAAATGCCAAATCTATAACAACTCAACATGCATTAGTTTGATATATCTGTAAGCTGGGGGAGAGCAACCTCTTCAGTTTCCAAACCCTCCACTTGGATACGTTTTTACGTGAGAGCAACCCATTCAGTTTTTGAACTCACTAAAAATGAATCCACTTACATTTACGTTTATTTACTTTTGGGTGAGAGCAACCTCTTCAGTTTCTGAACTCAACCACCCGTTGAGTAAAAGCAACCTCTTCAGTTTCCGAACCCATGTAGAAAATGTCATTTATTATCTTTGATATTAATCCATGTAATGCATGACGTGCTCTCCTACTAACATGCCTATAGGAATGCACATAGTAGTTCATATATCGCAAACAATATTACAAACAACTAACAAACAATGAGTAAGAATCACATTCTAATTATAATTTAACACTAAACATACTAATAAAATAAACAGTTAATCTACAATGCATTACGACATATTAAAGAGAACATGCTTAAGTTTCATTCAGTAAACCTATATATCCTCATCATGCTTATGTGATCATTAATCGATAGAAACCATCAGATTCTAAGTTATATTAAAGGGACATTTTACTTTAAACCCAATTCATCATATGAGCGTATTAACCTTAGGAGAATCATGCACAAACCTATTTCCTCATACTTAATTAATAACAGATTTGGCCTTTAGAAACTAATTACTTTAATGTCTTATTTTCGAGGCACATAGGTAATAAATCATTAGCCTATTATTGCAGAGAGCCATTCAAAAAGATAAGTAAACATGTATAACCTTGTTTTCCCACTTAACTAAGTAACAGATTGGACAAACCATCAACATAAAACCCACTATCTGACAACATTAATAGAGGTATGAAAACTATAGAGGGCAAAAAAATCTAAGTGGAACAATAGGTTTCGGCAATTCATTAACAGAGGCTATTTCATGTCTAGGTTATAAGAACTCTTACAGAGAAGCGTCTAAGTATAAATCTATCACAGAGATGATGTCTTCAAGGATTAACTGCTAGTTATGCAAAGCAGGATTCATCTTATACTATCAATTACAGTTTGTTAGTAGCAATGCCATTAGTAACTTAAACAACTGAGGAAAGCATGAGAAGAGATCATTAACCAAGATCTAAAACCACAGATAGCATAAAGAAAACACGCGTAGAAACCATGAGTAATAAACCTATCATTGAAACAAGATTTCTAGAGGACAACTACAAGAAAAACAAGATCTCTAGAGAACAACTACAAGAATAGTAACAAATATTACAGCAAAACTACATAGCAAACACCCTAGTCCCATGATGTAGGTCCTTATGGACAAAGCACACATGTTATTCTTTACCTCATGTTGCGGTTTCCATTCTTGTAGTGGATCAATGTTGTACCAATCCATCAGTAGGGTTTCCCAAAAACATTATTTCTTCAATCGTCTCTGCCATGATTCTCAAGAATTTCCCAGAACCTAGAAAGAAACAGAGAAGGTTGAGAGAGTCTGTCCTTCATCATCCCCACTGATTCTCCATTTAACCTCTTCCAAATACATTTTCAACTGTTCAGTAAACCTTGAGAAGGCACGATGTAATGTCTTCCATCGACATTTCAATCATCTGCTTGTCGATTATGTGTTTCCAGACAACTTTCAGTTTGGTGGTTGATCGATTCATCTTTGGACGAACGACCGCCAATTCATTGATCAACCACGAATTTTGCTTCTAAATTTGCCGGTCGATCGCACTGTCAACACTACAATTATTTATTCACAGAAACAGTCACACTCCCTTAATAAATTATTAATACCAACCAAATTACAATACAGATCTTCGATATTAAATCCATATTTTCTTCAATCTTTGCTTCCCAATTTCACATTATTCCAGTGATAATTAACCCAGGGATAAAATCAAGCTTCTAAGATTCTATGACAATTCATAACATCATTTAATTTCCAATCCTACAATATAGTATCTCATGGTTGATCATAACCCAATTGATTCATTTAAACAACTGAAATCCTCAGATCTGCAAGGTTAACCTGTCACATAAGTACCATCCAATACTCATACACTTATTGATATTAAAACCCAAAGTATTGCATTCAGATATCCAACATCATTTTTTGATAATTTCTAAAAATCCTCAATCGTCATTACAAAGATTTAAATGCAAGATGAGAGATTCAAGATATTACATGGCAACAGGGCAATGCTGGTGTACCCTTATGGGTGTCTCGATCTCCCCATGGATGGGTGGAGGTTCATCGGTTCAATCCCTCCGTTCTTGGTATCTTGGGATTTTAGTTTTGGTGTTGTTTGATTTAATTCCTACAAAGTACTTTCCTTTATTTACATTATCATGTCTTTATTTGATCACTATGTGAACCCAAACCTATGTGATTTGGGTTTGGGCTTTATATTATTCCCGTTAAGTCTTCCACATAAAAATTCACACCTTGGGCTGGGTAACCGGGTTCTCTCTGAGAATCGGGTCGCTTGACCTAGCGGTTTTGTCCGGCCTCTCTCCGGGTCCTGACAGAATTTTATGGTATAAAAACATGGTTTCGCATTTCGTAGGAGTGATCATTTGAGAAATTGATAGTGTAACATGTTAGTCATGTGTCTACTGTGCATGGAATTGTCCAACACCTAGTTAAGTTTTAAATGAATTAAGATGCTACTAGGAAGACATTTGGGGGCCATCTGCTGGTTGATGACTCCATCCTTCCCTTATCCATGTGAGTGTTGGGTATGCTCTATGGATCAATAAGAGAAATTCGTTTGGATTACAAGTTGTGAACTCGCCTAGGTTCTTTCTCATGTGTGGGCCTATGGGTTTTGGAATTTTGATCACAAGTTTGGGTTTGCGATCCTTTTGGCTTGTCTCTTCGTGTGGGCCTGGTGGGTCTGAATTTAGATCTGTGCTCTAGAAATGTTGTTTGAATCTCGATTCCTTGTGGGTTTCCAAGTTTGCATTGGTTGTTTTGAACTCGTTAGTCTGATTGAAAATTTCAGTTCGTGTTCCCTAAATTAATTTCGTGTTGTATCTGTTCTCGTGGCTCAGAGACTTTTGGTTCAAGTCTTTGGATGGGCCTATTCCACGTGCATTCCTGCGTTAATATAGACCTCTAAGTAGGTTGTTAGAAATAATTGGTCTGGGAATTGTATTCGTTCGATGGGTGTTCTGGAGACTGCAGTGGAGGCTTCCTTGACTAGGGCTCATTTTGTTTTCACTTAGAAATGAGTCATGTTGTCGTGATGGTCACATGTTCGCTTCTTATGACTGTCACATCTGTTCTACAAGTTGGAGCCTGAGTGATAGGGAAATGATTCGGGTTAGTAAAAATCCAAGTGTTCACTTTGGAATCGTCCCCTAGTCTTGTTTTGGCTTAGTGTTCCTACGTATTGGACATGTTGTAGGATCTTAGGGTCTTGATCATCGTGTCGATCGTTCTGTTGGAAGACCATTCGATATTGATGATTGTCTTCTGCATTTATTTGTTCTGCATCTAGTGTCAGTTTTGTCGGTGGTTGGTGAAAACTATCACGACCCAGAGGTGGGCTGAACTGCCGGGTCACGCGACTCAATCCACGGAGAGAACCCGGTTACCCAGCCTAAGGCATGATTTTATGCGGAAGACTTAACGGGAATAATGTCAAGCCCATACCTAAAACACATGAATTGGGGGTCCACAGAGTGAACAACTAGAGACATGATAGCATAATAATGGAAAATACTGTTGTGACCACCCGGATTTTCTTTTTATCTTAAAAAGGCGTAAAATTTAAAATTTATGATAAACGACTAAAATCCTTATAAAAAATCCTTTTTTGTTAAAATCAGAGTCTAAAAATCCGATTGTCACTTACAATTCATTTCAATAGTCATAAAATCATGGAAAACTATAATTACAAAATTAGCGGAAATGAAATCAAAAATATCATTTGAAGCATAACATACTTAATATTCAAAATAAGAGTTTGGGCAATAATTAACATTTTACAAAACATGTTTGTCGTTAAACCCTTTCATAATAGATACTTTATTCTTTTCTTGAGCCTGGTCGTGTTTCATCCGGATACCCCGCAGGCTCCATGGGTAAGGCCTCCTCCTCTGCTCCTGGTACAATGACCTCATTTCCAACGCCACAAGTTAGGGCGTGAGCCTAATGACCCAGTAAGGAATTGGGTTATGCATTATGCCTATGCCTCTCTTTAATTCTTTTTGGAATGGGGGGCCATCCAAACTAATCCTTTCATTACATTCGTTCGTTCGTTCGTTCTTTACTCGTACTTTGAGCTGGAGATTGAAGGACCCATATGGGATGGTTTAGTTGGTCAGATCTAACCTCTGGTGGGCAACTAGGTCTCGTCTTGACAAGGTAGGGGCATTTCCTAGCTGCCATACTAGAACCGCTACCCATCCGCCCCCTAACTCCCTTTCCTTTTCTTTTCATTTTCCTTCATTTTCCTCACTTAATGCATGTGAGTACCACCCCAAGGTGGCACTCCCTACTTTGTTTCTATTAGCATGATGCATGAAACGTGTCAAAAAGCAACGATAATTGACCAACTAATAAGATTAAACAACAGAATTTAAAACAACTGATACAACGTACATCGCATATAATGACACGACTATAATATAAAGCGTATAAAGAAGGCAATCATAGCATCAATTAGAACAATGAAGGACATGCTTGAATATATAAATCAGATCAATGAAAGGAATGGTAAAACTGAATTTTAGCATTTAATGACAACGAGTTATTCAATTTTACTAGGCATGCTTTCAATATTAACTAGACGTGAGAATTATGAAACTAACGAAAACAAGTGTTTAACAGGGAATTATTAACTAATAGAAATGTGCTTAAGAAACCACAATGGAAACGTGCTTGATTCAATAAATTAAACTAAGTACACATGCTTGTCTAAATACCAATAGAAAATGGAAACATGCTTAATACTTGACTACAACATGGAAACGTGCTCATAAATTGAGCGAGATAATAACGGAAGCATGCTTATAAACACCCAAGAAAATGTACTTTAGAGAACATGACATCCGAGTACAACGAACAGAATATAGGTTAATTATGCTTTTAACATTCAAATTAAAATGAACAACGAACTTGCTATTGAACAAAGAATCATACAGCAGTGTATAACGAATGAAGTAGAGCTACAGAATATGCTTATAAACGGCGAATAAAGTAGTAGCGTAATGCGAACGAAATAGAACTATAGATCATGCTTTTCAATGGTGAATAACAGCGAATATCTAGTAAATGAAATGTGTTACCATGCTGACTTTTTTGGCATAACATCAAAGCCCATAACCGTGAGTTAATAACGACTTATAACAACAGATTAGAAGCAGACATACATGCTTTATATCTTGTCAGCAAATATGAAATATGACAGCAACGGAAGCAAACAAGCATGCTTTACAACTTGACAGCAAATACTAAGTATGGTAAGAAATAAAGATACGTGCTCTTAACAATGGACGTAACAACAGCGAGGGTATTGAGATGAACATGTTTACAGGGAATGAATGACGAACAATATAGAGAGTAAATTATCTGGATGTAAAGTGACGTACTTTTTAGAACAATTCACATAATAGAACTAATTTGCAGGACAATATCAACCTATAGTAATATCAGAACAAATAATAGCAGCTCAATATATGCATAGGATAGTTAAAGTTGACATAGGAATATTGAAACTAGTAAGCAGGTAAATGATAAAGAGCAGGGTCATCATCGAAGGAATAACTCTCAACTTGTTCGTTCCTACTTTTCAAGCTTTACTCCTTTATCTAAGCCGTAATCGTTCATCGATAGTCTATCAAAGTAAAACATCGAATCACAAAACTTAACAATAAGAAAATAACTACAGAGTATGAACAACATTATTACATCAACCAAGGGCAGGAAACCAGCAGTTGTAAAATCAACCAAGAATTAACTCAACTCACGTTCACCACTTGTGGGTAGGGCTTTGATGTCTAGACACACCCAAACCTTACCCTTGTTGATGAATCAACTGACGGACAGCTGCTTCCAGGACTACCCTTCACGCAGGAATTCTCTCCAGAGGGATGAACTAAACAAGGAGGAAGAAGTAGAGATGTAGGAGAGGAATAAATAGACGACTTACCTAGGGGAGACAAGACGCACACCTAGGGAAGGAGGAGGACTAGCTTCCTGCGTGATCTAGGCTGGAGGGGCTACTTTTTCTCATCAAAAGCTTGAGTATTTACTCCCTAAGTGACGAGTTGTCTGATTTTTAATCCCTTAATTTACGCAGATCTGGGACGAGTGTGGACGTGATAGTCTCGTTCTCAATCGTCCGCATGAGTAAAATCCCAAGGCAAAATTGCATTTACGGACGAGAATTTGTGTCCTAGCCCTGTCTGTACCATCCAAAAGTGACATTCAAACGCAATATGGTGTCCAGATGTGTCATCTGCATGTGTCCAAACGTGTCCAAAATTTGGACAGATTCAATGCGGACGACTCGACCCGTGTCCTCATTCGTCCGCATGCATTCGCAAGTTCCAGTTGGACAGTTAGGACGTAAGGATTCATCCTTCTTCGTCCCAAGGTGTGACCCAAGCTCGTGCAGATGCCACACCTTGTCCCCACTGCATCCGCTCGTCCGCATGAGTCAAATTCTAGCTTTTCTTTTCAAATTTTCAACTTAACTTTTATCTCATAATATTTTTCCCCCAAATAAACGTAACAATTTGACACGTATAGATACGCAATGTAATATCTTAATTATCCCAACATGTAATTACATCATGTATACGGGAAAATGGTATTGGGGTATTACAACTGTGCATGAATTAAATCAAACAACACCAAACTAAAAATCCCAACATATCAGGAACGGAGGGATTGAACCGACGAACCTCCACCCATCCACTAGGAGATCAAGGTGGCCTTTAGGGAACACCAGCTTTGCCCAGCTACAACACGCACAACCCGTGTATTGAACCTACACCCTAACCTGGGGGAAAATATAGTCTAAGTGGTGAGTGACTAACTCAGTAGGGAAATCTATACTAAATGCAATGGATGCTAAAACTGTTTTCTTTATCATTTGAAAACCATTTCATGCTTCTCATTTTACCGTACATGGATTTTGAACATTTAAAACCTCTTTATCATTTTAAATAACCGGGCCATGGCCCTTGATGTGGCTTTATTAAAACTTGCTGTATACATAAACAACTCTAATCGCAGAATATGCCAACATCGTTTTCTGTATGAAAACGACAACTGTGAAAAGGGATGGCCACTCAAGGACCCATCCGCCACTCATCATCAAAAGGTGGTATGGTCTCTTAGATGTGCCGATGGGCCGTAGCCGCCGCCGATACGATCTAAAGATCCAGTTCGTTACTCGAGTTACCGGTGAACCAGTCAGCCACGATACAACTGGCGCAACAACCCAACACAGTCACAAAAAGGTTGCTATCTACCAATAGCACCACCTCATGAGGCTGGAAAGAATGCCAATGACGGCGATCCACAGATCTAGCATGTCATTCGAGTAATTGGTGAGCAAGCTACGAGCCGACATAACTCGCATAATCGTAGTAACGGATGAGGTTGCCCCATGATAGACCCCTTGTCACTAGGACCTCGATGACCCAAATTGACGAGGGTTGCTGACGAGCATGCTCAAGTCATCCAGCCAACCCGCCAAATGGAACGGTACTGTGATAGGCTAATCTTTGCGGCTAACAACACGGACCAACTCCATGTGACAATACCCTGGCCAGGTTTATGGGATTTCGACCCAAGGAGGCATCATCACCCTCCCATCCTATTTCCAACATTCAGGGCTCTCGACCAGAGGACGTGTCACCAACGTCTCATCCTCTTTTCTTTCAGTTCCAAGAATTTCAACCTGAGGACATGTCATGAATGCCCCATCGTATTTCACACGTAAAGACCAATCTTCACTTAGTAGAAGATTGCAAGAGGATAGCCTCGTGATGCTTTAGCGCTAGAGTGCCT
The DNA here is from genome assembly GCA_022433065.1 of Begonia loranthoides. Taxonomy (NCBI): domain Eukaryota; kingdom Viridiplantae; phylum Streptophyta; class Magnoliopsida; order Cucurbitales; family Begoniaceae; genus Begonia; species Begonia loranthoides. The sequence continues at coordinate 23,656,756 of CM039475.1, read as the reverse complement.
AAAGCATCAAGAGGATTCATCTTCCCCATAACCAATGTCAAACCTTCTCGCAGTTGAAGGTTCACGGGATAGCCTTGTGATGCTTTAATACGAGAGTGCCTAAAGCATCAAGAGGATTCACCTCCCAAACACAGGCACAGAAATCACATCATCAGTGTCTATGTACATATCAGCAGTAAACCATGTACGGAATATAAACATGAGAAAACATACTAATAATAAAAAATGACATGTTGTCAAATAGTCCCCATTCGGTTTTCAGGTGTGGTAGCCCATAAAATAGTAGTTCTGAAAATCATGATGCAAATGCACTGCAGAAAGTATAAATATCCCTACCTCGATGGCGAGCATGACACGCTTATCGAGAACCAACTCCAGTGCTGTCATAAGCAAAAGGTTGAATCACCTGACACCTCCAGAACATACAACAAGGTTAGTGTCAACATCTCATCAATCATACAAGGGATAACAAATAGGCCTTAACTAACACTAGAATTTGTGGTAGTTTCTAGTGACAACCACGAGTTCCAAACCAGAAACAAAAACTAAGAAGCCCAACAAAATTTTCAATCTTATAACTCAACATCCTAAACAAGGTTTTGACCGAACTATCATTTCTAGGAAACCAACACTTTGATAGCAGTTTGAACAACTCTCTCGTGCAGTCCCAATTCTTCAGCCCAACAATAACTAGAATTTTGGAATTCAAATAGAGGATAGAACCCAATATCAAGGATAACGTTAAATTCATTATTCCTTCTATACATTTGTAAATCTACAACTTAACTTGAAAACAGGGACCCAAAAACATCACAACAACAATTTCATTCTCGGGAGTCATTAACAACAGCTGTAAAAAAACATAACCCTTATCAACAACCAGGTATAAGCCAATTCCTTATCGTCCAACTGCTAAAACTTCCACTTACATCATTTAAACCATAACTTAATTAATCTTAGCCAACATCATAACTTAAAATGCTTTCAACAAATAACGAAACACCCACAAATATTTCTCTGCAAAACAATGGTAAAAATCAACACTAACAACTCCCACTCTAGACTTAATCAATGTCTGAAGCATGAATTTGTCAAAGACATATTCGAAAATCTCATCTCCCTAAACAAAAACCAACAAGCATAATACTCCACGGTTTTCATGGCATCCAAAACAGGGAGCTTATCCACGGCAGAACAGGAGCAACAAATCATATCAGTTTCATCAGAAGCCCAGAACGAAATTATAACAGTAACGCGTCACTTTTATTTACCATTTTTCTCTATTTTAAATTTTAGTGATGTAAAAATTTTTGCATAATTTATCTGAAACGCGTAAATCAGAGTAAATAAATTCATTTGAAAAACATTTCAGAGTTAATCAAGCATAAATAGATGATAATTTTTTTTTCTTTCAAAACATAGTTTTCATTGAATTCCAAGTCTTGACGATGATGGCCAGCATAGCTTTTCTGGCGACTTTGAGTAGCTAGCATTCTTTGTCGGAAGATTGCCACTGATTCGACAATCTGTTGTTTCATGTCAGGGCCATAAAACTCAGCTTCACCAAATTCAACCAACGATAGAATCTTTTCCCATCAGATTTGGAATTGCAGTACCTAGGCACACAACATATCTTTCAATATCTGGATTGTATGTTCACTTTGGCCATCTGCAGATGAAAGGCAATGCTAAACTTTAATTCTGACCTTGTTCAAGCTCTTCCAAAACATAGATGTGAATCACGGGTCCCAATCAGATACGATGGATATGGGAACCTTATGCAGTTACACAATTTCTTTAACATACAGGTTTGAAAACTGATTCATGTTATAGGTCATTTGTACTGGTAAGAAGTGGGCAGCCATGCTCAATCTGTCAACAATTACCCATATCGCTTCATACCCTCTTATAGTCTTTGGTAACCTAGTAACGAAATCCATTGTGATATGCTTCCATTTCCATTCAGGTATTGGCATTGGTTGAAGCATTCCACCTAGTCGTTAATGTTCGGCCTTTACCTGTTGACATACTTGGCACAGTACAACATAGTCTGCAATATCATACTTCATCACAGGCCAATAATTGTGCACTTTAAGCTCTCTATTCATCTTATTACACCCGGGGTGGATGGAAAAACTAGAAGAATGGGCTTCTTTCAATATCGCTGATTGTAACAGTGAGTCAGCAAGTATGTATCACCTATTTTTAAATTTCACAATTCCATCCGCAGATATAGAATAGTCCTGAAACTATGGAAGAGTCAAATTCAACTTGAAATTTTCACATTGGGCGTCTTTCTGCTAAGCTTCCTTAATTCTTTCGAGTATGGAGGGCTTAAGTGTCAGAGTTGATAAAACATTAGCTAACTGTGTGGGAGCTAACTGCACATCCAACTCTCGCATGTCTTTTTGCAGTCCCTCATGCATTTCTTCACATATTATGCTCATCATTGCAACTTTTCTGCTCAGAGCGTCAGCCACAACATATGCCTTTCCCGGATGGTATTTGATTTCACAGTCATAATCTTTGACAAATTCCAGCCACCGCCGCTGCCACATGTTTAATTCTTTATGCGTAAAGATATACTTCAAACTTTTATGGTTCTGGTAGATTTCACACCACTGCCCATAAAGATAATGCCTCTAGATTATCAGTGTGAAGACCACGGCAACAAGTTCAAGATCGTGAGTAGGGTAGTTAGTCTCATGTGGTTTAAGTTGCCACGAAACATAGGCAATCAGCTTTCCGTTCTACATCAGAACCCCACCAAGTCCACTCTTGGATGCATCACAACAAATAGAGAAGTTACCATCTTCCACAGGTAAGGCCAATACAGGTGTTGATGTCAGCCAACGTTTCAATTCCTGAAAACTTTCTTCGCAATCATTGGATCGCCAAAATCTCACATTTTTTCTTAGTCAACCTGGTGAGAGGCATAGCAATTTTTGAAAATCCACTGATAAATCATCCGTAATATCCAGCCAAATCGAGAAAATCTCTAACATCGCCTATGCTTTTTGGCTATACCCATTCAACAATTGTTTGAATCCTTGTTGTGTCCACAGTAATGCCATCTTTAGAGATCACATGACCAAGGAAACTGACTTCCTTTAGCCAGAATTCGCATTTGGAAAACTTAGCATAAAGTTGGTGCTGCTCCAAAATAGACAGAGCCATTCTTAAATGTTCAAGGTCCTCCTCTTCCGACTGGGAATATACAAGAATATCGTCAATGAAGACGATAATGAACTTGTCCAAATAGTCCCTGAATATTTGATTCATCAAATCTATGAAAGCTGTAGGGGCGCTGGTTAGCCCAAAAGACGTCACCAAAAACAAATAGTTCCCATATCTAGTTTGAAATGTCGTCTTGGGTTTATCCTCTAGTTTAACTCTCAACTGATAATACCCTGAGCAGAGGTTAATTTTTGAAAACATGCAGGCATTGTGAAGCTGGTTGAATAGATCATCAATTCGAGGTAAATGTTATCTATTTTTAATCGTCACTTTGTTTAGTTCTTGATAGTCTACACACATCCTTAATGATCTATCCTTCTTTTTCACGAATAAAACTAGAGCTCCACAGGTGAGAAACTCGGACAAATGAACCATTTGTTGATTAATTCCTTGAGTTACGTCTTTAATTCACGTAATTCAGAGGGTACCATCCCATATAGATTGTTTGAAATTGGCTCTGTACCGGGATGTAAGTCTATTACAAACTAAATCTCCCTAATAGGTGTCAGCCTAGGGAGATCGTCCAGGAAAACCCCTGAAAAGTCACGAACCACCCTAACATCCTCAACCTTTGTCTCAGACTTGAAAGTAGTGTTCTTAATATTCACAAATTCTTCACATTTGTGTTTCATCAATTGATCTGCCTTGAGCGCAGAAATAACTGCCAACTTGCCTTTTTCCTTGACTCCTCAGAAGATGTGTTGTTCACCACCAAGAGGGTGGAAGCAGACCTTTCGTCTTGTATAATTAATAACTGTTTGGTTCTAGGCTAACCAGTCTATGCCAAGAATAATATAAAATCCCTTTTTGTCCATGGCAATCAAATCGATGTAGAATTCCTGACTGTTTATTTGAATTGTATAAGCTTCTAAAGTACCGCTGACAATCATATAATCTCTAGAAGGTAGGAGTACTCTATACCCACTCCCCGAAGTACCAGGGGGACAATTCGCTCTTGTGAAAAATTCGGTCGAGATGAATGAATGAGTAGCCCTAGTATCAAATAAAGCATATGTGACCACATTATTAACATATATAGTACCTAAGTTGATCAGCAAGGTCATTTATTCACGTGCAAAAATATCTAAGGTTATGGGGAATATTCAAATATCATAAAAGGCATAAGAGTAATAACTTCATAACATTTTGTGTACCTAATACGTCTACTAGTAGTTCCTCTTCTTCGTCGTTCCTATATAATGAGAACACTCGTGGAGCTACCCAGCCAAATCCACCAGTCAAAGTTGGGCAATGTCTCGACACATGCTCAGGCTTTCCACATTTGAAAGATACGCCAAAGCCCACTCTGCATGACTCGTAGTGATTATTCTAACATTTAGGACAATGATTTGATGGAGCAATAGTTGCTTCGACTATAGGGCGCTTGTCTCTTCCCTGCAACGTCTTATTTCCTAATGGCCTCTTCACTCCACGGTTAGTTCGAGGAGCACCATGCTGTTGTAGGCTTTGGTTGTTTCGCTAGACCCTCTGTTTTACCTCTAGCTGTCTTGCCGCAATTGTCACAACATCCTCAGCATCAAGTGCCCTAGCCACAATTTGTGCATAAGGGACACCTCGTATACCAGCCAGCCAGACCCCCCTCATGATCTCCACCTTAAGTCCTTGAATGAAATGTTGGACCTTGTGTCCATTATCAGCCACCAGGTGTGGATCAAACCTTGACAATGCCTCAAATCTACAAATGTTCTTGGATACTGTCCCCGTCTTGCATAGTCTCATAAACTCTCCTAATTTCTAATTCTAGACCATATAACTAAAGTATTTTTCGTTGAACACTTCCTTGAATTCCTCCCAAGTGAGAGTTTGGCTATTCAATGTCGTTTTCATAGAATCCCACCAAAATTGGGCATCGTAGGTCAATAGACAAGTAGCACACTTCACCTTTTCGGTTTCTAGTATATCAGCATACTCAAACATCTTCTCTAGAGAGTATATCCATTCTTCCACTCCTGTGACATAAAAAATGTTGCCTTCAAAGCTTGGGGGTTTAAGTTGCTGGAACCTTTCCCAACCAGCTTCCGTAGGTACCATGACAACACGGTGATTCCCACTCCCATTACCATTATCATGCTTCATAAATCTTTCCATAAATTGGGCTTATTGTTCCATAAACTGAGATTGGTGTTCAACTACATTGGCGATACGATTAATGGCCTCATCTCTCTCATTAGGAACTGGTATAGTATTTTTTGCTCTTCGTGCCATTTTAAAGTTTTCTACATTTCAAATTAGGGAATAATAAGTTTAAAGGATCATAATTAATTTTTAGAGTAGAATAGAACTTACAATGGGAGAAGTATTCCGCAACGAGCCTTGTGTTATCAGTAGTCTACAGAACTGCGTTTGACCTAGTTATGCTTTGATACTAACTGTAACACCCCACTTTTATTTAAAAACATTTTTCTCTATTTTAAATTTTAGCGATATAAAATTTTTTGCTTAATTTATCTAAAATGTGTAAATCAGAGTAAATAAATTCATTTGAAAAACATGTTAGGGTATATCGAGTGGAAATATATAATAAATTTTTTGTACCTTCAAAACATAGTTTTAATCCTTCCACAAAAGTCCATTCTTACAAAACATTTACCATATAAAAAAGGGGAAGTGAACTTTTCCAAATAACCAACATTGTTTTTATGAGCCACAACCATCTGGTCGAACCCGACTGATAACCCAAGGGATCATCTTGTAATGCCTCCTCCTCAGCATGCACATCACATGTATAATAAGGATGACCTACTGTAATACCTCGATTTTCTGTATTAAAATTTAATATGGATAATTCAAAAGTATTGAGAATATTTTGGATTAATTGGGTAATTATCGGAGTATTATCAAAGATGTATTCGTTACATTATAATTTATAGAAATTTATATAATTAAGATAAATGTTAATTTAATAAATTAAATTATAATGTTTGGGGATAAATAATTGAGAAGGAAAATTAAAAGAAAAAATGAGATTATTTGGAATTTAAATTGTAAGAGGTTAGTTAATTAGGGGATAATTTAAGTGAAATATAGAATAAAAAGGGGTAAATCAAGGGGGGATTAATTGGTGTGTGGGAGAGCTGAACCAGTTCATGCTATTTGTTCTCGGTTGTAAATCAAAGGGGGAAATCTCCTTTGGCCTTCGGCCATTCGTGAAGAGAGAAAGAACGAGAGGGAGAGAACGATCAGGAGAGAGTGAAGATGAGGGAGAAGACTACGAGCGAAGGAGGTGACGATGGAGTTAGGGTCGGGCTCTACGTGCAACTCCTTATGTTAGGAGTGGGAAGTGGGATGCTGGGGCTTGGGTTATCTGGGCGAGCTCCGATGTTCCATCAATTTTTGGTGGCTGCCGATGGCGACGGTGATGTATGGCATTGACAAGGGTGCGATTCTAGCCTCTAGTCAATGGCCTAGGATGTTGGGCATTCATACTCGACTGGTAGAAGGCCTATGGTCCAGCCTACGGTTCGGTCCAAACCGGTCCATCCATGGTTGGTCCTGCTCTGTTGGAACTGACAGTGGAGCATGCGAAGGAGTGGTGATGGCAGGGATGTGCGAAGGAGTGGTGATGGCAAGGAATGGTGTTGTGTTCTCTGGTGAGGTAGAAAGACAAACGTGAAAAGGGGAGGATGGTAGAGAGCATCTCTCAGGTGAAGAGTGCTCTGGAAAATTGGAGAGGCAAATGCTCTCTGAAAGCTAAGAGTTGGGTGAGCTCTCAGGTGAGCTCCTATGAGATGGAAGGAGGATGGAAGTGCTGCTCTCGAATGCCTCTAGTAAGTGAAGTTCTTCACTTTTACTCTGGAGTTTCATGGATTTTATGTTAGAAGAACGTAGGAGATAAAGAATTAAATGGATGTTGGGACTGCTGTTGTTCAAGATGGCTTTGTTTGATTGTGGAATGCTCTCTAGTTTTAGGTGAAATTATATTAGAAATGGATGTTGAATGTTGGATGGATACTCTGATTTTTGCTCTCTGTGCATGTCCTTTTGGTTATTTGTTGGTTGAGTTTGTGGAAGGGGATGATATGTTGGGTTTATACTCATTGTTTGTAGTTGAGGTTTATGTTCTGCAGTCATGGTCAATTGAACTGGCATATTTGGGAGGTGTTATATGTGGTTATGTTTTAAATTACCTTACCCCTTTGTGGGGTGATGATGGGAAATTTATGTTATGCAAATGTAGTTAAAGAAAAATGAGGAGAAAAAGGTTTAGTGAGTGACTTGAAGTTATTAGGCTTTAATGCATGTCTCACATGCATGTCAAGGAATATGTTTTGTTGTAGCTAAATGGTCATTAATTGATTAGATTAATGATAAATGTTAATACCTTATAAAGAGAAGAAAAGGATAAAGATTTCGTATTAATGCGTGATAAAGCTTCGAGGTAAGAAGTTAAGTAGAGTCTTTGGCCTGTAGAGACCCTACACCATTAGCAGTGTCTTTATTTTAATTGTTTGCTTAAATACTACGTTGCTTTAATTGTTATGCCTATGTTATTCGCACGTTATTAGTTTAAATCCTTAAGCATATTTTGGATGTTAGCATATCATTTTGTTGCCCTTAGTTCCCTTTAAATTTTTGAGCATGTCCATATTGTTATTGCTTTCCTTGAAACTATCGAGCATGTCTACATTGTCATTAATCCCTTTAACTTGCCAAGCATGCCTTTGTTATAATTGTGTTCCTTGAATTAATAAGCATGTCTATATTGTTGTTGTTTCCCCTAAATAGACAAGCATGTCTACATTGTTATCACTTTCTTTAAATTACTAAGCATGCCTAGGACACCCTCTGCCAATTCCTAAAAGGCAAAGAGTGAGATTCTCCAATACGCCTGACCAACCACTGCCCAGCTTTACAGAGTATTGCCCATGCTGCACTACAGAGTGCGACTCCAAGCAAAAAAGAGTGGGTGGAGGGTGATCTAGAACCCATGGTTCAACCCCAACCAGCCAGATCAGGTTCGGATGCAGCTGGGTTGCGAGTCACCATCCTCACCCATTTGAACTCGCTACCCATCGCGAGTTCGTCACTGCCGATCGCGAAATGCCGATTCGTCCCTGCAATCACACCTCCAGCTAATGCTTGATCAACAGAACGTAAAGGAGGAGAAGAAGCGATTAGGCATACCTCAACCCCTCGCCAAAAAACAAAGCCCGAGGGAGCTTCAATTTCGAGCCCTAGCCATGACCCACACCCCGTTTCAGCTGCTCGCCATATGTCGCGCCGGAGGAAGTCATCCCGACACGTACTTCGCTTCAGCGCTCTCCTGCTTCGTCCCGCTCTCTCCCTCAATCTCTAACTCTCTTCTCTCCCTCACGAAATGGCCGAAGGCCAGTTTAAAAGAAAAAGTTGTCAAGTCTCATTTGGACATAGAAGTGACAATCGAACATGCCAAAAAGAATAATTATTTAAATAAAATAATTAAAGTTAAATAAGTTGAGTCAGACTTAATCCATTACAATACAAAGTCGAGCAAGTGGGTTGACAATCACACCCCAAAGGGGACCCTAGACAGAACGGAGAACAATCTATCCCGAAAGGATCGAATTGTCTGACCCTCACTTAAATCCAATAAATAGTAGTGGAAGACTTGCATAAAGTAGTTATAGACCAGACCCAAAATAAATGTCCATAAGTGACATAATATAATTCCATTTAACAGAGTCTAAAATTAAGCAAAAATAACATAAGATAAAACTACTGTACAAACCTCTCTAAAATATCTTTAGTCTCCTAAATAAAGTAGGAAAAATAACTCAATTTGGGAAAACTCCAAATTCTACCCTTGAGGTGACAACAAGGAACTACTCTTATTATTTCTTAAAAAATAAAGTCAAATTTAGGGTGAGTCGACTAACTCAGTAGGGATTAATTTATATTCAACTTTTATCTCATACGAATCATGTATGGAATTTCAGTTTCTTATTCTTTACAATTTAATATAAGGAATTACAAAATGAACAATAGAATAATGAACAAAAATACATAACGGCGATATTCAAGCAATCGCAACAGCGAAACAGACCCTGATCAGGTTTAGGGTTTTGTGCCAAAGGATGCGGCACATACAGTTATCCCATTACTCTATTTAATAATAACAATAAATAAATAAAAAATTAAACACAATGAACTGAACAGTGAGTCAACATATCTAAATTATAACAATACTAGACACTTTATAATTTAATGTGTGTTAAATATAAAATAACTCCTACCTCGAATTTGGGTCAACCAATACCAAGGCCCAACTACAAATAATCTAAAAATTAGATTTCAAGATTTAGTATTAATTATTCGTACTTTTAGGTTAAACGATAATATCCCGAAGACGTTAGGGTTGAAAACCCAACTCAGTCCAAAATGGTTTCTGGATCGACCCAAAAGTGTCTAGATCAAAAATTTGAAAAATAAAAATCAAATCCAACTCGAAATAGGGTTTGGGCTGGCCCAAAACAGGGTTCGAGCCCAGCCCAAACAAATGGGTCCAACAATGATTTGGGCTAGCTCAAAAATAGTGTTTGGGCCTAATACAAACAATTTGTTTTTTGTTCGTGGACAGGAAGTTTTGCCCAGCGAACAGGGCATTTAGGGTGGCTCGAGTAATCCAAATCGAAGCCAAACCTGACCATGCAACAGAATTGCCGGTTGGCAGAGGTCAAGAATTCCGGTCGCAATCCTCCTCCCAACATCTAGCCTTACATCCAAGCTAAAGAATTCCATAGAACTGTCAAAATCTCCAATTTTAAACAAAATTTCATCATAAAAAAAAATAACAGAATTTCCAAAAAAATCAAAACCTTCCTTACCCTAAAGAATCCCTCATTGCCGAATAGCTTTGCTGGAATCGGTTACGAACACCAACAATCAAATTCCAATCCCTAACAAAAATGAATTCGTCCATTATTATTGATCATCAAAAGAAATCCATGAAGAAAAATCCAAGTTTGAGGCTTACCTCGGACGAAGGACGAGATGTCGAAACTCGCCGAAGAAAACTAACCTACACACTTCGACGTTCACATGAGAGAGAATTGTTGAGTCAGGGAGACATGGGGAACTGTTCCCCTTCTTTGTATTTGAAAAAAAAAACAAAAAGAGGTTCTCCCCCTTTTCTACAACCAATCCACGGAGTGGGGTTTAATTAAATTAAAAAAAAAATATTTTTCTTTTAAATAAAGTTGTGGGTTGAGCCTGTTATAAGAGTTGACACTCATTTACCATCTATAGTTTGATAATTATAAATCATTTGAGTCAAAAAAAATTCCAAGAGACTTTTGTCCTTGTCGTACATTTCCTCTAATTGCGGCATGTCAAAGAGAATAATTATTATTATTTGATCTCTAGATCACAATCTAATATAATGTTTAATTGAACTTTAATTCAGCCCCTCATGCCATTAGAGCCTCATAACAAGTCTTTAACCAATAAAATTCACTCTATTAGATGACTAAAACTCTAGTACAGCATGTAATATATGATAATTAATACTTGTGAGCCCCTCAAAGCTCAAATGTTAAATTTTATTAAAGGGTAATTAATAAATCAACCACTTTATTTGTGATCAATGATAAATCAACCATTGAATAATTTTTTCTGACAACTTAAACACTGAACTATAGCAAATTGACGACGCAAATATTACTGTTACGTTTTCCGTTAAAAAAATTGTTGTTTCGTTATAAAATATTATCTTTCCGTGGCAAAATGTTGTCTTTCCACTAAACAATTTTAAAATATTCCTTTCCGCGGGGGCATGACAACATTCCGCTGCAGAACGTCATCGTTCCACTAAGGAAAAGATTACGTTCCGCCGTAGAAAGAATATTTTTTGCAAAGGAAAGATTACTTTTCTCCGCAGTGGAACATCATCGTTCCACTGAGGGAAAGATTACGTCCACCGCGGAAAGAATACTTTCCACAGAGTAATGATTACTTTCTACCGTAGAAAAAAATACTTTTAGTTGCAGATCGATTATTTTCATCTGCAAAAAGTGATGAGCACTGGACGACGACGATGTATCAAAAAGAGGAAATAGAAGATAGTGATGAAAACAGGAAGGTGAAATCGAGAGGAGGAAATTGTTTTCAACGACAGAAAGATATTCAGAAGAAAACATGAAAACTATTTTCGACGACGAAAAGATCATGTCGGAGCTACATAGATTCATTTTAGGCAACTTCTTAATTTTTTAATATTTTATTTTTGTTAACTTTTTCTAAGTTCTATGAGTTTCAAGAAGCTAGATCGGGCCATTCCCAAGAGATTAGGAATCATGAGTACAAAGACAACTTCCCAAAACAAATTAATGTATAGGGAAAATAAAACTACAGACCCTATAGTTGGCAGTCAATGACAAGTCAAACCCTTGAGATTATTTTTTAACAACTAAAACCCTGAACTATAGGAAAATCTCGCCGGCGACCTCGCAGTCACGATTTTCGTCCAGGACCGTCGAGGTTAACACCTCAGTTTCTACTCTGTGAAGCGACGTCGAACAGAGATGAAGGACATCAAGCTCCGTCCTTCCCTATGATTCGAAGAAGATGGACGATGGCCGGCGAGGGCGGAGACGAAGCGGGAATGGTCCAGAGGTGACCGATGGACGACATGCGCTGGCTGTTGGATCGAGCGAGGGATGTCCATCTTCTGGATCGACGACCAGGATTGAATCTAGCATCTTCTAGAGGCGATCGACAGATGACATGTGTTGGCCGTTGGATCGAGCGAGGGACGTCCACATCCTAGATCGACGGCCAGGATTGACTCTAAATTAAATGGGTCATGTGCAAGGCACACACAATTTTCAAACGCCCAAATTCCCTCAATTACGACGGACGTCCCTCGGCATGATGTCTTCCAATACTATGTCGTTCTACACTAAATGTTCCCCTCCAGCCTTTAGACGCCGCCGTTTAGAACATCATGGACGTCCGTCTTAATACGACGGGCATCCATCCCTTGCCCTATTTCTTGCAAATCTGCTTTTCGACGGTGGCGTTTAGGTTATGACAGACGTCCATCTGAATACGACGGGCATTCGTCCCTCTCGGATTTCATTCTCTGAAATCAAAACGACAGCGTTTTCGTCTCGACGAACGACGAAAAGCTGCTTCTAATCGCGCTGGGCATCCTTGCCCTAGATATTGCATCGCGACAGAGTTTTCAATATGTTTTCCCCCAACGAATTCCCGAACTCCCGATTAACTGCCGATTAACTCCCGAGTTTTGAATCTAAAAATGGCACCGAAGATAGGTCAAGCATCAAAGAAGCGTAAGGTGGTGGCTCCCACTGAGACCGCGGGTCCAGTGCTGCCTACAAAACTCGGGTTACTCAGCTCAGCCTCTGCCAAAGAACGGTACGATAATGAAATTGTACCCCTGCAATAATCATATATAGGAAGGTAGATTTCAATTCATTCGCTGATTTTGGATTGAAGGACATGTTTGAGCGAATTGGTTTGGGTAAACTATGCACTACGGGAGGTTATTTCTGTGAGAGAGCTATAAAACTGTTTTATGCGAATTTGGAGTTGGACATCTCTAGTGATAGAGAGTTGAGGACTTTTCTGTTTGGAAAATAGATTGGGATAACTCTATGATAGTTGAATGAGCTCATTGGATGCTCCACGGAGGAGCCATTGGAGGAGTATTTCCATGCCTCAAAGGACCCCAATTTTGTCAAAAAAGGAGAAGGTCTTGCATTGCTGAAGCAATTGGTTTGCAATCCTACAGCCATGGAATCTTTCTTCCCACCTAAATCAAAGGACCTCGATGCCAAAGCAAGGGTCATCCATCACATGATCACCCACACAGTTGTGCCTCTTGATGGACATAGTGACCTTGTCACAACCATGGATCTCTACGTAATGGAGAAGCTCTACAATGGGAAGAGGTTCAACCTTGCATACATCATTATGCAGCAAATGAAGGCAAGCCTGAACAGTGCAAGGAAGAATCTCCCATATAATTGGCTCATTCAGTGCATTATTAACAGCAGCAGGTTGGCTGTCCCTCACACTGAGCGACGAACCAATGAAAAACTACTTGACCTGTACAATCAAGTGACATTGGCTTGAATGGCACTGCAAAAAGTACGAGGGGAGTGGGTATTCAGAGGAGAGGTGGTAGCTGCACCTCATGTAGTTCCTACAGCTCGTCCTTCCACGTCAGCTGCTCCACCACCTTCCACGTCAGCTACACCTGCTCCTTCCACGTGCACTGAAATAATTCTATGGACATCAAATGTACAACCGACATATCACGTGATGACGATTTTGTGCATCCTACGGCAAACGATGCACCTCCCCCACTCCAGTCCTCGTCCTCGTCCTCGCCCTCCGTACTAATCAGCGAGGAGAGGTGGAGTGACATGTCGCCCAACTTGGCGAGATTCAAGCCAAGTTGGATAGACAGGAGAGCCAACTTGGCGAGCTTCAAGCCACTGTACTACAAATGCAAAAAGTACAGACGAATATGGCAACTGCTCCTCCAGCATCCCAGCCAACTCCTCCATCAGCTTCTCCTGCATCTTCTATAATACCCAAATATTTTAATTATTTGGATATTACAGAGCGCATATTAGGAGCATTAGGCCTACAGGTATTTTGGTGATAAAGAATAAATTGGATTTAATTTGCTAAATTAAATCAAGGGTAAATGACAAATCAACCATCGAGGTTTGTGGTAAAGGATAAGTCAACCACTATGGTATTTTTTCTAACAATTTAACCACTGACGTATGGAAAAATGACAAAACCAACATCGCGGTGTCTTTTCGTTGTGTCTCACAAGAAAGACACCGCAATTTTTGCTTAGACACCGTGAAAATCGTGGAGTCTCACAAGGAAGACACCGCGATGTTCGTGGTGTCTCCATTTTCTTTACCTTGAATCAAAATAATCTGTCTCTGAAGCTTCTTAATGCCAGATTTCAGCTTCTTCTCATTGAATTTTTCTTCACGCACAAATACAACTGCAGAAGCTTAAACTGCGAGCTATGGCGCCGAGAAATAGCAAGGGGAAGGCCAGAGGAGAGAAGAAGAAGGAGGAAAAGGGTATTGAACTACTCGATAGCTCTTTTTCACTTTAATTATTTATTAACATTGAAATTTCTTCTTCTGAATTTTGCAGTTCTTCCAGTTGCCATGGATATCACTGTTGTCTTTCAAGACGAAACCCACGTAGTAGCAAAGGTGAGGTGTGTTGCCCTATTCCCTTTTACGGGTCCTCTTAACGAAAAACATTACCGCGATGTGGGTTTTGTCATTTTCTCATACGTTAGTGGTTAAATTGTGAGAAAAAATACTATAGTGGTTGACTTGTCATTGACCACAAACCACGATGGTTGATTAGTCATTTACCCTTAACTCAATTGAGGGGTATTTTAAAGCTAATGAATAGATTAAATAAATTGGATTAAATTTAATTAGTAGAGGATTTAATTGAAATGGGATTAGTGGGTTGATTAATGAAGAAATTGAGGGGTGAGGGGATAAGTGAACCGGTTGTTGGTGGAGAAAAGAATGGCCCATAGGCCATTCTTTGCTAAAGGCCAAGGAATGGCCTTCGGCCATTCCCAAAAATGAAGGGAGAGAGGGGAGAAAGAGAGAGCAAGAGGGAAAGCTCGTGGGCGACGTTCAGCCGACGGCGACGGCATGTTCGAGCGAAGGAATGGTGACGGCGAAGGCTCGGGCTCGGACAAGGTTCTCTCGCGCGAGGTGTGGACAACAAGTGAACGGTGGCTAGGGCGACAAATCGGACCTCTCTCGTGGGCGAGTTTTTTGGAGATGATGGAGGTACGTTCATTCAATTTGTTCCTCCACCTCCGTTATCTGGTGATTCAGGTGTTGGCAGGAGCTGAATCGCCGATTTGGTGATGGTCAGGGGAGCGTCTGGCTTGGTGGCTCAAGCTGGACAGACCAAAGGCCTTGGTTCAACTTTATGCGGGTTGAACCGGTGACAACGACAGTGTGAGAGTGGGGAGCAGCCTCTTGAAAGTTGCATGGAGAAAACGACATTGTCAGACGTGCTGGATAGGGGATTCAACTGCTGATTTGGACAAAGGTGGTAGGTTGTCGGCTGTTGACATATGGAGAAGTAAACAAATGGGGGAAAATGAGAAGAGTGTTCTCTACAGCGAGCAAGGAAGGGCCGAGAGTGAAGTTGCTCTCTGGAGATTCATGGGAGCCAAGAGCTTCCTTCTATGCTGGTACAAATGACGCGCCGAAATCCTCGAGCAACGAAGAAGCAGTCAATGAGGGATTTGCACCTACAAGCTTGTGGTTGGCCAGGCTACGAGCAGTAAGATGTAATTAAGTTGTAATGTAATTAAATTAAGTTTTCTTCTAAATTGTAATTTAAGTGTATTTCCATTGTTTAGTATTCTTCTCTTAAGGAATTTTATAAACGTTTCTGCAATGTTTTAAACAAGTGAATTGTTGTTTTTAACGCTTCCGCATTTTTATTAAATTAGAATTTTATAATAGGTTTTAACAAACGGTTGGTAGCAGTCTGTATTAGGCGCACTCTTACACGTTTTCTCGAATTTTAACGCATTTTCAAAAAGTGACGAAAATCTGAGTCGTTACATCTTTCGATGCCGGTCCAGACGGATGCTAGTATGTCTTTGAATTTACATGCAATTTCCTTATATGCATTAGTACTGTTTATTAACAATGTGTTACAATTGCGCAGGTCTCTAATCATTAGGCAACTGTCCCCTCCTCCAACCCTTGCCAAAGTTCAAAAGATTTTGGCCTCGGGTCCTTCAGTGATGTGTCCTATAGCGGGTCAGAGGATGACAGTGCAAGTGGTATGTCTTCTATTTGGTTTTGTACAATGTGTAGAATTTACACTTACACTGATTTTCCATTGTAGTCTGTGAAATTGATGGACAAGTTCACGGCACTTGTACAGGTAAATACGAAGAATAACAAGGAGACATGTGCTCTCCTTTGCTGCTCCAAGGTAAGAAGCAATGTCATTTGAGATTTATTATCATTTGTGATTTGAAAATATATGTTGTGCGTCATGTTGTTGATTTGCAGGGTGACAAGATATATTCAATAACAACACTCCTCGTGCCAAAGCAATCGGGAGCTCCAGACTATGTGAGAATGTTTAATCAATTTATAATATATTGTTATTGAAAACAAATATATATATATATATATATATATAAATCGCATTCTTAACATGCAGTGTGTGATGACAAATGACGAGGACATTGCTGCGGTTCAAATAAGGGACGGTCTGTTGACACTTGGCTGGATCCGTGTAAGACACTTATATTCATTCATCCATCATACATGTAGTAATATTTCTTCCTCATGCACTGCCACCCGGAGATGGATTGTTTCATGTCATCAATTGACATGCACATGCACAATTGATGTCAGATTCAATTGCAATTGTCATGGCACCTCTAGAAAAAAAAACGGTTTATTTTTCCACCCTGCATTTTGAATGAAGTGAAAAACTAATTTTGACTTCCAATTGCAACCAACATGGCATATTTCAAGTCTCCCACCCTTTAGGGTAGTCAGTGATGGCCCAATGCAAGGGGCAGGGCTTCCATCGCCACGATTCATCCGAAGCCTCTAAACTCTACGAGGAGTCCACGAACGTGGAGATGAGCTCTGATTTGCACTTTAACGTCATCGACATTCGAAACACGGAGCCTTCCATTTTTGATGAGCCACTTGATGAACAACCAACAACACCAGTGATAGAAAAGGCACCACCTGTTGAAAAGGCACCACCTGTAATGTATTCAAGAACTGCAAGAAATGCAAGAGGTGCAAGAAGTGCAGCAAGTGCAAGAATTGAATGAACATTGAACAAGTGGCTCAATTGAATTTTTTTTTAATGTTTGTTGTTGTATGGTGGTTATAAAACATTAGAAAGTTTTTTAAAGTTTTTTTGGATGTTGCAATCTGCTTTGGTTTTTTCTGGTGACTGTTGAATGTTGGTTTTGGGATAGAGGAGCCACAAACAGGGTGAGTGTCGTCCATTGGCCTGCGAGGGACGTCCGTCGGACTGTGGGGGACGTTCGTTGGACTGCGAGGGACGTCCATCAACCCAATAAGACAAACTTGAATGGCTATAAGGGACGTTCATCATGCCATGAGGCACATCCGTCATGCCATGAGGGACGTCCCTCATGCTAGGATGAGCGTCCCTCATGCCATATGTAACATCCCTAAATGTTACAATTCACAAGCAAATAATTCAATAAACACATGTACAATAACAAATAAACTTCAGTGTATTATACATGAACAAATATTATACAAACAAATACATATGTGAAGCCTCATGGTTAAGGATGCAAGTGTGGGGCGATGGACTCCTGTAAAACACAAAAGCAATTTAATGTAAGACAAAACGCACATAGTGAGAACAACGTATGAAAGCATAATAATCTAAGCACCTGTGTATCGGCCACAATGGTAAACCCCATGAAGGTTTCGTGTGAGCATTCTTCTCTTACACTGCCATTCGTTGTGCCACCTGCTGAGCCTCCGCCTTGACAAGAGCGGACATTGTGGCCCACACCGTGACAACGACTACATGTCATGGGGACATGTCTCCTGCTGAATATCGTGCGGCTAAGGGGCTCATTTGCATCTCACACTCTTCGTTTTCGAGGCTAACCTAGGACTCTCTTAACTGGAGGCGGCAATATTGGAGGTTGGTTCGTTGCAGGCCACATGTGGTGGCCACTGACAGGTCGGGTAAAATGGGAATACATCCTCATAAATGTGTACCGATGGTACCATGCATGCACATAATATTCCGCTGAAGTCCGCATAAAATTGATGCACGGGATGGCATTCACACATGGGATTCTAGTCAGCTCCCACCGGTAATAGTTACAGGTACCCGTGTCTAGATCGACTGCATACCGTTCATTACCGTCACTGACCTCAAGTGAATTACAGCCTGAAGGTATTGGACACCAATTTCGAGCCGCATGTTACAGATTGGCAAGCTTCTTTGTGGTCTTAGGACACAAAAGATCTGTTGATTCAGTCATCTGGTTATGTTTCTTAACAATCCTAGTCATTATGCCTATTCTAATCATCTCGAACATAGTGAGGATCGGTTTGTCCCTGGCTGGCAAGAGTTAGGTATTGTAGCACTCGCTCAAATTATTAAGGTCCATGCACACTTTGGGACAAAACTAAAAGCTTGTTTTGACCAACACTTTGGGTTAATTTTCTACATATATGCTTGTGCTTTCTGGTCGAGCACAAGTAGTTTACCCATCTCTTTCTAAAAGTTTGATGATGTTGTGACCCTTGCTGGCTTCCACATGATATCTTTGTAATGCATTGCTAGAAATTGTGTTTTGAAATTTGCATATAAATGTCTTAGGCAAAAACGATGCTCAGCTATTGGTGCATATTGTTCAACAGTAGGCACCAACTCCTTCTATCGGTCGGAAATGAGTGTCCATCCTCTGCCTATGTCACTGTCTAAGTCCGTCATCAAGCAACACAAAAACCATGTCCAGGAGTCTTTGCATTCTGATTCAATAAGTGCCACAACAACTAGATAAATCCCATCATTGGCATCAATGCTGACAGTTGTGAGCAATTGGCCTGGGCACAATCCCTTCAGGTGACAGCCATCCAGACAAATAACAGGTCTATCAAACTCCTTCAGACCTCTCTTGCACGCATCCAAACACAAGTACATTCTTTTAAATATTGGACTTGGACGGACCATCAAATTTGAAAAATCTACCACCAACAACAGTGTGCTGCCTGGATTGGATCTTCGAATCTCTTCTGCGTAGGACCACAGTAGCTTGTACTGTTCGTCACTATCCCCTTCGTTTAAGGTCTATGCTAAACTCCTTGCTCTTCTGGCAAGACTCGAAGTAATATTGACATTAAAGTCCTTCCTTACAGTCTCAATAATGGAAGCAAGGTCCCACGTGGGTTGACTTTTGAATCTATCCAAATATTAGTTTGCCACCCATTTGTAGGAAGCGTGTTGGCTTTCCATTTGTCGTGCACATGTGTACTCCTCATTATAGCTCTTAACTTGAAAGGTTAGCTCACCTTTCATTTTTGAAGCATGAAGCCACCCACTGCATCCATCCTTGCACACAGTAGTTATTCGAGGTCGTTTGCTTTTAACAAACCTGATCCCGTGCCCATTTTTCAAAACGTAATTAACCACTTCATCTCTAATATCTTTCAACGCACTATACTTCTTACCGAGACAGAGCTCCGAGGACGAACATTCAACTTGGGGATGCATACTCTTTGCCCAATCATCATCCTCTGAGTCACATATTGAATGAAGCTCCGAGTCTAGGGATCTCGAGATTGCATGCACTTCTATACCAGCTTCGTGATAGAACTATCGATTCTCATTGGTCTTTACTTCTGAAATAGAATTAGAATCCACCTCCATTTCACAGTCAATGGATTCTTCAACAATGGATGAAGCAATACGCCTTGATGACTCCATCTGATGTGCAACACTCTTGTTCGTTCGATTACGTTCAGGGAGTTGGTTAGGGAAAGACAAAATCTCTCTCTCGAATATTTATGGGAATGGAGGGACTTCTTCTATTCGACTCTGTTATAAGGCAGAAGATACGGCCTTACTATCTAGGGTTTTAGTATGAAATTCGAGAGAGACAGACATCCGTTGTATTAATACGGACATCCATCATGGTCTAAACGGTGGCGTCTAAAGACAGATTTGAAAGATATCCGAGCGAAACGGACGTCCCTCGTATTAAGACGGACGTCCGTCATGGCCTAGACTACGCCGTCTAAAGGCTGGAGGCGTACATTTAGGGCAGAACAACATAGTATTGGACGACGGACATCCGTTTCATGCCGAGGGATGTCCGTCTTAATTGGGGGAATTCAGGCGTTTTAATATCGCGTGTGCCCCGCACATGACCCAATTAATTTGAAGTTAATCCTGACCGTCGATCCAGAAGATGGACTTCCATCTCTCGATCCTACGGCCAAGGATCGTCTTCCATCTTCTCCTCTAGAAGACGCCAGATTCAATCCTAGTCGTCGATCCAGAAGATGGACTTCCGTCTCTCGATCCTACGGCCAAGGATTGTCGTTCGTCTTTACCTCTGGATGACTCCAGATTCAATCCTGGCTATCGATCCAGAAGATGGACGTCCCTCACTCGATCCAACGGCCACCGCATGCCGTCCGTCTGTCGCCTCTAGACGATTCTAGACAGAAATCGTGACTACGAGGTCGCCGGCAAGATTTTTCTATAGTTTAGGGTTTTAGTTGTTAAAAAATAATCTCCAAGGTATGACTTGTCATTGATCGTGAACTATAGGGTCTGTAGTGTTATTTTCCCTAATATATTCAAATAAAAAAATTTAATATTTTCCTATGAAATAAATCAGTAATATTATTAAGCAAAGGTGCTAGTTTTGGCTTATATCTTCCCTTAATTGTTTATATTTTCTTAAAACTTCATAATATATTTTTTGCATGGTTTTCTTGAAATTTGTTAGAAATAATGAAGCTAAGTAGCTAACTTCAATCACAATTTTACAAAGCCAATCAAATTTTAAGAGATAGAACATGCTAAGTTTATTATATTTATTAATCAAGTTGCAATAACTTGAAGTTTAGGATTAGAACCATGTGTGATAGCTAATTCACGTACAACAATTGATAACTTCAAGTTTGAGATTAGAGCCATGTGTAGTAGCTAACTTACCTACAATAAACAAAATTGAACCACTACATAACATCTATTTCCCCAATTTAAGATTCAAAATATGCAAATAGCACGTTTGAGATATTTTCAAAACAAAAAACAAATGAATTATGCATAAAAAATTGTGTTTGTAGAGTGCCCAAATTTCCTAATACAATATTATTCAATTTTGGTTGAAATTTGTACTGTTTGATTTTTTAAATTAACCCAAAATATGTGTATTGTACTAAAAAATCTTGAGACTCCACATTATTTACAATCTCATGCTTTAGTTGACATTGGTTAAAAATAATCAAATATATGCCATTTGAATAGTTGAGAAATTATAAAAATAAAAATAATCATAAAAAAAATTACTTTTAATTACCACCGTCGGTCTTTCTTCAGTTTTTTTTTTTTTTTTGGAATTTAACAGTCAAAATGCTAGAATTAGTAATACTTCTTTCTTCAATTAATTCTTTTTCTTCGTTAAAAAAAAGCCCTAATAACACATCCTCCTTCCATTATCTCATTCTCTATATTAAAGAAAAATTCTAGCAAGCTCCTTCTACGCGTCATCTCAAAGGACTTTGGCTGTGACAATTACAATCCGAGTAACATTTTCATGGATGATGTAAGCCCTACGTGGTCGATACAGAGAAGTTACGGTTTTTAAATGAGCCTGTATATTTTAACCGTTGGATTAAAAAAAAGAAAATGGCTACAAAGTAAAAGGGAAAGAATGATCAAGACTGAAAGTGGAGTAGAGGTGAGAACAAGAGCCTATAAAAAATTACTTTTAGAAATGAACTAGAGAGAGTTCAAGGTAAGCGACGGCCATGGGAAAGGTAGAAGCGCAAGCAGACGAATCCACTGAGTCTAGTGATTTTTTCAAATGCTAGGATGGGCCATCTAATCCCACTCATTGAGTTCGCCAATCGAGTCGTCGGCCTCTACAATTTTTGTTGAGAATCGAACGCAAAATGGAAAAGAAAATTGTAAAAGCAGGGACACTAAGATTTATGTAGAAAATCCTTACGGGAAAAAACCACGGGGATAGGAGAAATTCACTAGTTGAAAATCAAGGTACAATGAGTTTTGTGACTCAAGTGTCAATATATAGAGAAAGTAAATAACCGTAATATTAGATATGGGCCCGACCCGGCCCAACTAGAATTCGGGTCACTCCGAACTCTAACAACCTCCACCTTTACACGAATTTCACCTGAGAGATCTAATGCAGGCTTCCCGGCCCACCCCAAAACGAATCCAGAACACTGAACTCTGACAATTTCCATCTTCAAAGAAATTCCAATGTAATGCGAACGATATGCAAAACTCTAATGAAAAATAACCTCCTCTTCCACAAAAGGCCCCTGATGGGCCGACTCAATATCTGGTACTAATCAAGTTTAAACCCCGCTTAAACTTGAGAGACACACTAGGGGAGAAATCACATCTCCTCCATGGTACCACCGAATTATCAGAGATGTCGCAACGAACAACATGTGAATATGCTGAATCTATACTCTCGAACACACTTAATGTGTAACCATTTCACCATATCGCCATAGAGATTTACCCTTTCTCTTGGTTCTGCCTTTGACGATACCACTCTGACGTGAAACTGTAACTGAAACTGGTGACGATGTGGTGACTGCATCACACTGAACATCTATAATAGGCTAACGTATCAGCTCTGAAGTGAATTCAGAACCCAACTTGAACTTCACATGAGAACCTGACTTCTTCTGAGTCTTCTCCAAAAAACCTTTAAAAGGTGAATTCACAAACTTTACAACCTTATTACCCGTCACTGTAGAACCCTGTAACACATACAAATTTGCAGAGCTTCTGTGTCCCTTTAACTTGATGAGAGCACCCCTACTAATCTTTATACCTCCACCAACAGAGCTATACTTGTACCCTTTTGAATCTAGAGTACTCAATGAGATCAAATTTTTCTTTAAATCGGGAACATGTCGCACATTACCCAATGTCCTCACAACTCCATCAAACATTTTGATTCTGATGGTACCGATACCAGCTATTTTGCAAGGTGTGTTATTATCCATTAACACAACACCTCCTGAAACGGTCTCATATGTCATAAACCAATCATGATTGTAGCACATATGAAACGAACACGCTGAATCCAGAATCCAATCCTTGTTTGGCTTTGAGTTTCCCTCTGACACAATTAGAAGATCTCCATCACTATAGTCTTCTTCTATGACAACTACTTTACCAGACATCATCGGTTGTTTTCCCTTCTCTGTACCTTTCTTTAACTCATTCTGCAATTTACGGCACTCGGATTTGATACGCACCCTTTTCTGATAGAAGTAACAGGTTCTACCACTATACCTTGACTTTGATCGGCCCTTCAAACTCTGAACATTATAACTGCCTTTATTGTTTGAATCTCTTGTTCTACCCCGACCGACGAGTCCCTCACCTCAAGACTCGGATCCTACAACAAGCTGCTTCATCTTTTCTTTGGATAACAAAGAACCATAAACCTCTTCCAGAGTTATACTTTCTCTACGGTAGAAAGTCATATATTTGAAAGCACCATATGAAGCAAGTAACGAGCATAACAGAATCAACCCCAAATCCTCATTATTGTACTTGCATCCCATAGTCTCCAAATCTGAAACTAACACCTTGAATGCAGCCAAGTGCTCTATAATAGAGGCTCCTTCCCTTAACTGATTAGAATAAAGTCGTTGCTTCAAATGCAACTTGCTAGTCAGAGTTTTCTTCATACACAATTGCTCCAATCTGAACCATAACTCAATAGCAGATTTCTCGTTCAAAACGTCCTGTAAAATATGATTTGACAAATTTAGATGTATCAAAGATAGGGTTTTCCGATCTTTTCGAATTTTCTCCTCTTCACTCCATAACGTGGGCATTTTATCGAGCCCTAATAACGCTTCGTCTAAAACCGTCTGTGCAAGCACATCTCACATCTTCACCTGCCATAACTGAAATCTCGTATTCGGATCCAACATCAGAATATCAAATTTCACTGAACTCATCGCTCCCCAAAAATTTCAGAAATTTTCCCACAATTTCTGAACCCAAAATATTCACCCCAAAATTTGGATCCTCAAATAATCTGGACAAATTTCCAATTTCACAACCAAAATTTTTGCACCCAAAAATCACAGTTTTTTTTTTCTCAACCGGATCGAAAAGCACAGAGCTTCTGATCTTCTTCGATCGCTTCTTCTTCACTGGACAGTTTCCAGCAAACGCGAGAAGCACTCTGCTTCCTGTAGAAGAAAAATTTTGGGCAGCACTCCTCTTTCGCGGATGGACGATGGCGCATAGCGACGATTTCTGTGCAGTCTCGACTGGGAGACGGAACGACAGCGGTAGCAACGAACCAGAGTCTTCTCTCTGTTCTTCGCTAACAGACGGCAACAGGCAACAGTGGTGAGTAGCTTCTTCTTTCTTCTCGGCAATAGATGCGGAGGGTGGCAAGTAGCTTCTCTGTGTTAGATTATTTAATTATAATCTATGTAAATGTGTCCATGTTAATTAATATTACATTGACTTAATATTAATGTGCTTAATGTGATGTTTGTTAAGCATTAAGGACATTAGGTTAATTGGGTTTTAATTCCCTCACCTTAACCTTATTAAAAGTGTATAATATATAGTTGAAGAGACGTGATTGAAAAGACACGAATGAAAGAGCATGTATGGAGAGTTGCCTTGAATGGGTGTCTCCTTCAATCAACTAGGGGAGAAAATTATAGAATTCATTCGAACAAGATTGACTCCTTTTCTCTCGAAAATTCTCTCAACAAATTAAGGGTATTCTACACTTCGTTTCTGTATCATCGAAGAGACAACTTAAAGAGAAAGGCATTAAGGCGATAAACGAAACTCAACATCGTCTACAAAAGTGTTTTGTATCATGGACCAAGATTGGTAGATTTCGTTTAATAAATGAATGGTTAAATCAATCACGTTTATGAGAATTAAAGATTGTTTGCATGAATCGGTTTAAATTGCTTACAATTGGTATCAGAGCACGGTTAAATATACGTATTGATTTACCATGAAATTAGATTAGATTGATTCCATGATAGGTTTTATGCACGAAAAATGATTGTTTATATTCGGAAAGTTATGCATGAAATGTTTATGGATGAAATCATAGAAAAGAATAGGTAGAAAATTGTTTTCTATTGAATGTTCATCGGACTGTTTGTCGTGCGTAATGGGTATTAAGGGTGCGATCGACCTGAAGTGTGGTTGAACGCTTGATTCATGTTGAAAATGTGTATGCGGACGCATATATGAAAGGGTGCGGACGGTGCGGACGCATGTATGTTTCGTCCATTTTGAATATGTAAAAGATTCATCCGGACGATATAATGCGGACGCTACGGACGCTACAATTTGTGTCCGATATGAATCTGTAAAGAAACTCATCTAGATGATTGATGTGGACTGTGCGGATGAGAAAATGTGCGTCTGATTTGAATCTGTAATTTTGATTCATGAGGACGCATCACACGGACGCAGTGGACGGTAAGGTTAGCGTCTGCTATAGGCAGTTTAGGACGACAGTGAGAGATTGCGGACGCCATTAAAATGTCTGCATGTCATCCGCAATGCCTGATTATACAGTTCAATTAAAGATATTGAATGAATGAATGTATATATAATTAATATATTATTGTGTAGAAACTATGTAGTCACCAAAGTGACCTAGTTTGAAAGGATCAATATTGAATTGTGTAATTTATTCATTCAATTATAATGATGTTGTGGAAATGAGTTTATTAGTTATAAACTAGTAGGTCACCCAAAGGTGGACCATTGTTTATAATTAATAATATTAAAGTGACATGTTTACATAGTTAATTGATGTGTTTAAACATCCAAAGATGTTAAACTTGTTGTGTTAAATATGTTTATAAGTCAATTAAAGTTAGAACATCATAAATTGTGTATTTCTTTAAGGATTACCCAAAGGTAAACTTAATGAAATTTTATATGCTTTATTTGGATCTGGTTAGGATAGATTATTCAATGTATTGATATGAGCATGTATTGTTGTTATTTGCAGCTACTATGAATTTGTTTGCTTCTGGTAATTCGTCTGTCAAGTTTAATGGTCTTAACTATGCTGACTGGTCCGAACAAATCCAGTTTCAATTGGGTGTATTGGATTTGGACCTGGCACTAGTTAATGAAAGACCACCAGCTATTACTGAGACCACTTCAGAAGATGACAAGTCTTATTATGAGCCTTGGGAGCGGTCTAATAGGCTTTATTTGGGCTTGATGAGGATGACGATGGCTAAAAATGTTAAGCCATCGATGCCTAAAGTAAATGATGCAAAGGAATTCATGTTAAAGATTAAGGCATACTCCCAATCAGACATTACTGACAAGTCTATTGTGGGAAGCTTAATGAGTGAGTTGACGACCAAGAAATTTGATTGGTCTCAACCCATTCATGACCACGTAAGGAGCATGGCCAATTTGGCTGCAAAGCTTAAGATGTTGGGTATGGATGTGAATGAATCATTCTTGGTTCAATTCATCATCAACTCACTTCCAGTTGAGTTTGGCCAGTTCCAGGTGAACTATAACACCATTAAGGAAAAGTGGAACTTTCAGGAGATAAAGGCCATGCTCATTCAAGAGGAAGGGAGGTTGAAGAAATTAAAGTCTCATACCGTCAACTTAGCAATGCAGAAGGATGCCAAGGGTAGCACATCAAAGCCGCCGAGTAAAAAGAATAAGAAGAAGGGAAAGGACCAATTAAAGATTAATGATGGTCAGATCCGTGAAGAGATTAAATGCTTCTTCTGCAACAAAGCCGGACATGTAAAGAAAGATTGTCCTAAAAGAAAGGCTTGGTTCGAAAAGAAAGGTACATTATTTGTTTTAGTATGTTTTGAATCAAATATTATGGAAGTACCTAATAATACTTGGTGGTTAGATTCTGGTGCTACTACTCATGTTTCTCATGTTACGCAGCGATTTCTTTCGATTCATCCCATAAACGGAACTGAAAAGTTCATGTATATGGGAAATAGAATGAAGGCACGCATTGAAGGAATTGGAACGTATAGACTGATCCTGGATACCAGATACCACCTGGATCTAGAAGAGTGTCTTTATGTTCCTGAGTGTGCTAGGAATTTAATTTCTGTTGCTAGGTTGGATTGTAATGGTCTTAATTTTAAGATTGGTGATGGTGTTTTTGCTATGTACAAACATAAATACTGTTATGGTTATGGTATTATAAAAGATGGTTTGTACTCTATCAATCTTGATGTTAAATTTATGAATTCTCTGTTTAATGTGGATCATATGATTGGATTAAAACGTGGTGCAAAAAATGAAAGTTTAGCTTTCTTATGGCATAAGCGTCTAGGTCACATTTCTAAAGAAAGGTTAATGAGGTTAACGAAAAATGAAATTTTACCTCAATTAGATTTTGATGACTGGGACGTGTGTATAGATTGCATTAAAGGAAAGCAAACTAAACACACGTCAAAGTATCCTGCCACAAGAGGCAAAGAACTTTTAGAATTGATATATACCGATATTTGTGGTCCATTCGACATTCCTTCATGGAATGGAGAAAAGTATTTTATCACCTTTATAGATGATTTCCCACGTTACAGTTATATATATCTACTGCATGAAAAGTCTCAAGCGATGTACGTTATAAAAGTGTTCATCAATGAGGTGGAAAGGCAGCTAGATAGATAAGTAAAAGTAGTGAGATCGGATAGAGGTTGTGAGTACTATGGAAAATTCCATAAAAGTGGACAAAACAAAGGACCATTTGCAAGGTTTCTCGAAAGTCGAGGCATTTGTGCGCAATACACAATGTCGGGTACACCACAACAAAATGGTGTAGCTGAAAGGCGGAATCGTACTCTTATCGAATGGTAAGAAGTATGATTAATAATAGTAATGTACCTATATCATTGTGGATGCACGGTTTAAAGACCGCTGCATATCTGCTAAATAGGGTTTCTAGTAAGGCAGTTCCTAAGACCCCTTATGAACTGTGAACGGGAAGGAAACCTAGTATGAGACATCTACACATTTGGGGATGTCCAGCAGAAGTTAGGATTTATAATCCACATGAAAAGAAGCTCGATGCAAGAACCATTAGTGGTTTCTTCATCGGCTATCCGGAAAAGTCTAAAGGGTACATTTTATATTGTCCAAAGTATAGTAGAAGGATTGTAGAATCTGGAAATGCTCGATTCATTGAGAATGGCATGTTCAGTGGGAGTGATGATTCACGAAATGTGAATATCCAAGAGAATCGGGTGACGGAAACGACACCCAATAATTCTCATCAAGTTGTTGTGCCATATGTTGTATCACAGTCTAACAATATACCGAAACAACAAATGGATATTCAATCCACACAAGGTAAACGAGTTAATGATGAGCTTGTTAACGTTGATCCCGTCATAAGTGATCAACCACAAGTAACATAATTGCGAACGTCTGTAAGGGAGAGAAGACCAGTAATTTCTGATGACTATGTGGTTTATTCAATAGAAGAAGAATGTGACTTGAGCATCGATAAGGATCCAGAATTATTCAATAAAGCCATGGAATGTAATGATTCTGAAAAATGGTTTAATGCTACGAAGGAAGAGTTGAAATCTATAGATGACAACAAAGTTTGGGAACTTGTAGAGTTACCTGAAGGAAAGAAACGCGTTGGTTGTAAATGGATTTACAAAACCAAAAGCGATTCGAAAGGTAACATTGAAAGGTATAAGGCCAGACTTGTCACCAAAGGTTACACTCAGAAAGACGGCATTGACTATAAAGAGACTTTCTCTCCAGTTTCAAAGAAAGACTCTTTAAGGATAGTTATGGCTTTGCTAGCTCATTATGATTTAGAGCTTCACCAAATAGACATAAAGACCGTCTTTCTTAACGGTGACTTAGAGGAAGAGGTTTATATGGATCAACCTTTGGGATTTTCCTTTCTGGGAAATGAAAAGATGGTATGTAAGCTGAATAAGTCAATCTATGGATTGAAACAAGCTTCTAGACAATGGTACATTAAGTTAATGATACCATTCTGTCATACGGTTTTATAGAGAACACCGTTTATCAGTGTATCTATATGAAGGTCAGTGGGAGTAAGTTTTGTATCGTAGTATTGTACGTTGACGATATTCTGCTTGTTGCTAACAATAGAGGAACGTTACGTGATGTGAAAGATTTTCCCTCAAAGAATTTCAAAATGAAAGATATGGGCGAGGCATCCTATGTTATTGGAATAGAAATATTCTGTGATAGAAAGAAAGGATTGCTAGAATTGTCTCAGAAAGGTTATATCAAGAAAATTCTTGAGAGATTTAGATTGAATAAGTGTTCCGCTGGTGTTGCTCCCATTCAGAAAGGGGACAAATTCAGTTTGATGCAATGTCCGAAAAATGATTTGGAACGTAAGGAAATGGAACTTATTCCATATGCATCAGCAGTAGGAAGCTTAATGTATGCCCAGACATGTACACGGCCAGATATAAGTTTTGCAGTAGGGATGTTGGGCTGTTATCAAAGTAATCCAAGATTGGATCATTTGTGATTCATGGAAAGAATCATGTTGACATAATTCACATGTGCCTGCCATGATTCGATTATGCAATTCATTATGAAAAGATAACTTGATATAATTCACATTAAAGTACACTATATTAATTAATTGTGAATTCAAGTTATGTCAGCTGGAATTAGTTGAAGCAGCTGAAAAGTACTAGCTGGAATATCAATTGATATTAAAGTTTATAACATGGCCTAAGTGGGAGATTGTTAGATTATTTAATTATAATCTATGTAAATGTGGTCCATGTTAATTAATATTACATTGACTTAATATTAATGTGCTTAATGCGATGTTTGTTAAGCATTAAGGACATTAGGTTAATTGGGTTTTAATTCCCTCACCTTAACCTTATTAAAAGTGTACAATATATAGTTGAAGAGACGTGATTGAAAAGACACGAATGAAAGAGCATGTATGGAGAGTTGCCTTGAATGGGTGTCTCCTTCAATCACCTAGGGGAGAAAATTATAGAATTCATTGAAACAAGATTGACTCCTTCTCTCTCGAAAATTCTCTCAACAAATTAAGGGTATTCTACACTTCGTTTTTGTATCATCGAAGAGACGACTTAAAGAGAAAGGCATTAAGGCGATAAACGGAACTCAACATCTTCTACAAAAGCGTTTTATATCATGGACCAAGGTTGGTAGATTTCGTTTAATAAATGAACGGTTAAACCAATCACGTTTATGGGAATTAAAGATTGTTTGCATGAATCGGTTTAAATTGCTTACACTCTGTTCTTCGCATGCGACGATAGGGCGTCCGCTTCTGGCATTCATCGGCTGGGCGTTGGCTTCTAGCGTTCGTCGCCAGAGCTCTTCACTAAAGAAGACAGACGCTTCCTGCTTCTTCTCTAGAACAGCAGTGAAGATAAACAAAAGGAAAAAAATTTCCTATTTTCTTTGTTTTTGCAATTTTCCAACAAAAATTGCAAATCCAAAAATCGTTCGATCCAACACTACTAAATACTCTAACTTCGCTCTGATATCAATTGTTGAAAATTGATATAGAGAATCTCACCTATGCTCTGATACCAATTGTTGAGAATCAAACACGGAACGAAAAAATAAACTGCAGAAGTAGGGACACCAAGATTTACGTAGAAAACCCTAACGAAAAAAAATTACGGGCAAAGGAGAAATCACTAATCAGGAAATCAAGGTACAATGAGTTTTGCGACTCAATTATCAATATATAGAGACAATAAATATTCCTAATATTATATATGGGCCCAACCCAACCCAACTAAAAATCAGGTCACTCCACACTCTAAACAGTTTTAAAATAATTTTCATCATCCCTACCATCGGAAATCCTTCCAAAGCCTTTGAATCAGTCCTCCAATCTCTTCCTCTCTCTATTTCCTACATCTTTCTTCCCCCTGTAAATTGTGAGGATCTACCACAAGGTACCAAAATAGAAACCATAATCACTCTCACGGTCACCCTTTCTCTTCCTTCTCTCCACCGTGCTTTTGGGTCTCTAGTTCTCCCGCAACATAAATTTGCCGGCTTAGTCATCGATATTTTCATCACTGATGCGCTCGATGTGGGAAAAGAGTTCAACATACTTTCTTATATATTCTATACGTCTAATGCTACGGCACTTTCCGTATCACTTTACCTGCCCAAGCTCGACTCGATGGTCATCGGAAAATATCTAGACCTCTCAGAGCCTGTGATGGTTCCGGGATGCATTCCAATTCATGGAAAGTATTTGCCCGAACCGATTCAGGATCGGAAGAATGATGCGTACAAGTGGACTTTGCATCATAAGAAGAGGTATGCTTTAGCTAACCGGATTATGGTGAATTCTTTTGTGGAATTGGAGCCTAGCGCCATGAAAGCTCTACTAGTGGAGGAAGAAGGTAAGCCTCCAGTTTACCCTGTCGGACCGCTGGTGAAAGCGGATTCGAATAGTATGTAATATCTTGTAAAATAAAAATAAAAAATTATTATTAAGTTAAACTTGTAGAAGACGTTTTGGAGAAACGTCTTCACCACGCTGCGTATCTCCACGGAGTAGGAAGGCACCTCCCTCAAATCCCTCTCATCTAATATACTCTCTCTCTCTCTCTCTCTCTTCCTTCAATTCTTAAACACCATTCCTCTTCTCACTACCTTCGTCTCTCTCAAAGCAAAATCTTCTCAACGAGCATAACAGTTTACAACCATTTTTGGAGGAGAAAATCGACTCTGTAACCGGGTCCTAAATCGCCTTCGGTAAATCGTCTCTCCTCCTCTGTTAATTTAGATTTGTCTAATTAGGATTTTGAATTTGGGTTGTATTCTTGGAAGGAATCGCTTTTTGGATAGATGTTGATTTGCGTTTTGGTTTGAGTCTTCAGAAATCAAGAATCGGTAAGACCCAAAATGAAAAAAATTGGATTTTTCTCTATGTTTTTACTCTGGATTCTGGAGATTTGTCTGATTATTGGATTTATGGACTCTGTTAGATATATCGTTTGGTTTACTTGTGTTAATCGATGATTATGGCGATATGTGGTTGAATCCAACACATCGTTGAATGTCGTCGTTAAGTCACGATAGAGGTAAACGATTGGGCTTTGCCCATTTGTGTGACAGTCGTGTGTCGCCAATTTGAGAATGTCGGCGATGCATGGGTTGGGCCGGAGCCTTTTCTGTAGTAGCGATCAAGGCCATCGATGGCCAAGGAAGGAATTGCCTGCTCAAGAAGAGAAGCGACGTTTGTCGTTCTTCTCCGCATTTCGGCTGAACGTTTGGCATGCAATCCAAGGCCTTGTGTGGGCTACGGACCGAGTGGCTGTGGGCCATATGGTTGGACCTGCATGAGCCTTGCAGTCCAGGGTCTAAAATAAACCTATTTTGGGCTTACATTGAGCCTAGTTTGAGCTAAAATTTTGGGTAAGGTTAACCAATCAATTTTGAGTTAGTTTTATATGATAATTGGAATTATTTGGATATAGAGTTGACCCAAAAAGTAATATATAAGTTTTTGGAAAGGTACCCAAATTTATTGAAAACTCGTGGATATTGGACGTTTGGGCTTTGATCATTGTGAGCCAACTTCGAGGTAGGGATTATTTATGCACTACACTTGCATATTATTTTCTTTAAATAATTCTTTTAATTTGAAATTCATATCCTAATGAAACATTCATTTTCAAACATTAGGATTTTCTTATATTATATTTTCACACATTCTATCCTATTAAATGTGTTTGTTTATTATTGAAATGGATAATAGGAGATTTTTTTAGAGATGTCCTTGGGTTTGAATCCCTAAAGTGCAAATAGGTAATAGGACAGCTGTATATGCCGTGTCCTTGGGTTACGAATTCCTAAACCTGATCAGGGTATTATTTGGCTTTGCGATCACCGAGTATTGCCTTTATTCTTTTACATGCCTATGGCATGGTGTGCCCAGAGTCCGTGAGTGGCTCCATTTTCACTGTGGTTTTAATTAGTGCAACATGGGCGTATTTTGATTACATACCACGTATTAGTGGGTCGTTTTAAACACGTGTCATTTTGTACAATTTTCTTTTAAAAATTGAAATTTATAAAATGTGATTTTAACTTTTATACATGCTTAATAAAAATCTTTTTTTTTTTTAATCTGAAAATTTTAAATCCCTACTGAGTTTAGTCAACTCATCCCTATAACAAATTTTCAGGAAGTTATCAACCAGACTTCCAATTGCCGAGTTAAGATTTAGCCCCGACAATGATTTTATTTTATTTTAGGATTATCCTTGAGAGACCATTTCGCGAGGTATATTTTATTTGGACACCTGTAATCTTATTTTTAATTTCTGTGCACCAATTTATTTTGGATTATATTACTATGCTATCGGATATCACTGTTGAACCTATTAAGCCCATATTTTTTGGGCCATGGCTATAACTAATATTTAAGTCTTCCACTGTTAATTAATAAAAATTTAAGTGAAAAAGGGTTGGGTGATTTGGTCATTTGGGCTAAGTCGTTCTTCGTTCTATCTCGGGTTTCCTGCGGATCGTGACATAGTGGGTCTGATGACTCGGAGTATTTGAAGTGGTTGGATGATCAGCCATGCGGCTCTGTCCTATTTGTCTCTTTTGGGAGCGGTGGGACCCTTTCTTCGGCTCAGATTAATGAGTTGGCCATGGGGTTGGAGATGAGCGAGCAAAGGTTTCTGTTGGTCATGAGAAGTCGAAGTGAGGAGGCTGCAGACGCCAATTACTTCAATGTCCAAAGTCAAAAAGACCCTTTTAATTTCTTGCCAAAAGGGTTCTTAGTGAGGACCAAAGAGAGGGGCAAAGTTGTCTCTTCAAGGCCCCACAGACCCAGGTCCTCCGGCACGGCACCACGGGGGGCTTCTTGACCCACTGCGGTTGGAACTCAGTGCTGGAGAGCATCGTAAACGGCGTGCCCCTCATTGCATGGCCGCTCTACGCCGAGCAAAAAATGAACGCGGTGATACTAACCAAAGATATAAAGATAGCGCTGAGCGCTGATATGGATAAAAAACTGGTAAGCCGAGAGGAGATTAGTAAAGTGGTTAAGGCTCTGCTAGGCAGCGAGGAAGGAATAAGGATTAGGATGGAAGTGAAGAGGCTGAAAGATGAAGCCGGTAGGGCTATGAGAAAAATGAGTCTTCGACGAAGGCACTGTCTGTGTTAGCAACAAAGTGGAAGAACCAAGTTTCTTGTCAAGATCATAAGTATTGATCAGAAGAAGCAACCAAGAAGATCATGCATGGGACATGCAAGGAACATCAAACGGGATAGAACAACGTTGTTTAGAATGATTTAATTTAAATAATTGTTAAATATTAAGTTTAATGTTGGTTACGTGTTATTTTGAATAATTTGTTAGCATTTAGAAGTAGTTGAGGGATCAGTTTACAAAAACTGATTGTCTTTCGTGTATTTGTTTTCTCCCTTGATGAAGATATAAAGAAAGTTCATTTAATTACTTAGCAATATGAATAATATAAAGAGTTGATAAATGAGCGTGGATAATAATGATCAAAATAATTATTAGGAAAACTGCTCTTTAGAATCTCCTTAAACAAAATTATCTTTCCAAATACGTTTTCAAGAAAGACAAGAAGGGTCACAAACGTCTCACTTAAAATCTAGTCTTCTTAGACAAAACTTACTTACACAATACAATTACACCACTAACTCGTACGAAAAACAATAGCAGGTGTAATCTTTTTTTCGCACTGTTATAATGTACAGTCAGGAAGAGAAATAAAGCAAAATTAGACACTGAGAATTTACGTGAAAACCCAAATATGGAAAAAAAAACCACAATGACTGAGTCCAGAAAGATCTCACTATGGAAAATAGGATTTACAATATTCTTCTAGAAACTGAATATTCTAGAGAATATTCAGTAAGAGAAAAATAACCACTATAGCATCCCCCAGTCCTCCTACAACAATATTGTCCACTTTGTGTCGAATCCCACACGATTTTGTTTTTGGAGTTAGCCCAAAATGTGTTGTACTGGGTTGGGAGGAGAACTCTACTTATAAACCATGTATTTTTCACTCTCTCAAGCGACGTGAGATTGTGCACCCTCACTGATTTGGGAAGGACCCTTACATGGGTCATCCTGGCCATTATAGGGAGGGTTGCCACAATCTCTCCCTTTGGGGACCCAACTTCCTCGTCGGCCACACTTTCGATTGGAATTTGGCTATAATATCATTTGTAACGTCCCTCAATTCTCATAGTACAATATTGTTCACTTTGAGTAGAAACTCGGAGGGTTTTATTCTTGGGGTTAACCCAAAACACGTTGGACTAGGTAGAGAAAAGAATTGTACTTATAAACCATGCATTTTTCACTCTCCCAAACGATATGAGATTGTGCACAAAAGTACCTCAAGCAATGTGGGATTTCACAATGTGCACAAAAATACCCCACATATGTTTCTCACACACTCTTTCTTTTCTCTCCCTCAAAATAATCATCACTCAATTTTCTCTATTCCTCCTGTTCTCCTTCTTCTCTTCTTTGTTGGATGATACTTTCTTTGTCAAGGACTCCTTATTTATAGGGAGGGAGTCTTGAAAAGTGACAAACTCAGCAAGATCTGGATCTTGCTGAGTGGTGAAATGCAGAAGGAAGAAATCTTCCTTCTGCAATTTTTTTCAAAAAGCATTGAAGATGGGAATTCGTAGCATAATTTATATTGCTTACTGAGCTTTAGGCACATAGTTTAAGTCTTGTGGTGTACGTAGGGAGCCTATGGTTGGATAAAAGCTTACAAAGGATGCAGCTGATGGAGTATTGCGATGTTGAGCCCTTTTGTGTTGTTGGTGTATTGACCTTGGGGGTTATGCTCACAAAATGGAGTAAAGCATGTTTAAAGTATTTTAAGGATTTTAAACTGTTTCAAATGATGTTTACTTTAAATTGTTTTAAGGTGATGTTTGTATGTTTTAATTCAAAAACTTCTGCTTATGCTATTATATTGCTTACCCTCACATGTTTTATCAATAAAATTTAAAAAGAAAAATTTTAAACAAAAAACGGGATGTTACATAGTGATAATTGACTTCACGCAACCAAACCTTTACAATAACTATACTTAGGGCATTACCCTTTCCTTTTGACTATTCTCAGGGCATCACACTTTTGCTTGATCATTTGAGTACAAGAAAATGTAAAACTAAAATTCCTAACTCTCACAAATACAAATTTTCAAGTTTGGGAGTTGGAGAGTTAGGTTTGACACTCAATTACAAATGAGAAATATTGTATGAATTTTGGCAAAACTTTGCTACGATTCTCTCTTGGTTAAAATGAGCTTCCAATTGTCTTCTATTTATAGAATCTGCTAAACCAATCGACCACCTCTATTTCGATCGACCAACATCCGACCATTGAAATATAGTTGTTGCGTTGTATAGTTGGACCGGTCGACCACTTTAGCATATTGGTTAACCGCCTCTTCACATTTCAAAATTATGCTCAAATCTATTCATTTTGTGGTTGACCACTTCTGAACTGGTCGACCGCTTTCCAGCAGTTGAAAGTGTTAGCTTTTTGTTAGGCTTAGTTTTATTTTGATGATGACTAAATGATGTCTAATTTAATGGAATCAATAAGTTGTTATTATATTTTTATCGATAATGGTTTTAACGTTTTTATCATATTATTTATATCCACATTTATTGGAAATACCCTCAAAACAGGTATTATTATATTGATCTATGTCCATGTAGTGTTTGCATATCATTTTGGGGACTTAGAAATCAAAGGAATGAAAGTTTGGAGTGTTGTGGTCGGGCTGTGAACGAGAGAAGCAACCAAAACTGGGTTTTGGTCTTGCATTCATGACATGGCCGAATGATCCAGTCGAAGGACGCGACCAAAACACAACACTGAGTGCTCCTGGCTTTTTTGGTCGAGATGCGGTCGAAGCCGCGGTTGAAGGGAGGAACCGAAAGACATCAAGTTTAGAATCTGCCATTTTTGCACATTTTGCAGTTGAGATGCAGTCGACAATATCGGACGAGGAATGCGACTGAAAGAGCAAAACAGAGAACTCTGAAGTTTTTTAGATGAGACACGGTCGAGGTTCCGGTCGAGTAATACGATTGAAAAAGTCCAGTTCTACGTAATGGCTATCTTCCAATGGTCGAATTTTCAACGGCTATTTTCTACAACGGCTGGAAGTGGTCGACCGAAGGTTGACCAAAAATGTGCAATTCTATAAATTGAGAGAAGCACTCCAAGCACCATACACGAAACCGAGAATGGAGGCGAAGCCCTATCAAATTTAATACTCAATTCTAAACATATTCTTGAGCTTGTAGACCTACTCTCCTCAACCATAAACTTGAGAGTTATTATTGGGAGAGCTAGGATTTAGATTTTGGTTTTTACTTTTCCAAATCTATTGTACGAAATTGTAAAGGGTGACTCCCTACG
The DNA here is from genome assembly GCA_022433065.1 of Begonia loranthoides. NCBI lineage: Eukaryota > Viridiplantae > Streptophyta > Magnoliopsida > Cucurbitales > Begoniaceae > Begonia > Begonia loranthoides. Next base: position 23,619,252 of record CM039475.1, on the reverse strand, counting down.
AGTTAGTCATATAAGGGTGACGCCCCAAAATAGTCAACAACTCGATTGAACGCTCGTAAGTTCAATCAAAAGGTGGCTCACCGAGAATAGTCAAATTTAGGCTAACACTCCATAACAGCCCAAGGTTGACGACCTGAAATAGTCAAAGGGTGACGCCTTGTCAATAGTCATTGTTGTAACAGTTTAATTAGCACCCATAAGCCAATTGGTTAATGGATCTCCAAGTAGACTCTTGGAGCGTGGACGTAGGCGGGATTTGTCGAACGCGTATACAAATCGGTGTCAATGTAATGACCATGATTTTTCGTAAATCCTTGAAAATGCGTAAAATTTGAAATGTCTTTCTTTTAAAAACCAAAACATATCGAAGTGCGTCTAACCGGATCGCTACTGGCTCTTTCGTTAAACTCGTTATGAAAATCATTTGATAAAATGTGCGGAAGCGTTATAAAATAAATCACCGTAAAACATGGCGGAAGCATAAATGAATCTTTTAAAGAAGAAACTAAACAATGGAGTACAAGATACTAAACTTAATGTAAGTACAACCGTTTCTCATTTTCATTATGTATTTATCCTCTACTTATTATCTGTTCATCGTTGTACCCACACCGCAAGTAAAGACATGAGCTTTCGCCCAATAAGGAAATGGGGAAAAACAATTATGCATATCTCTCTTAAATTCTTCTTGGAATAGGGGCCACCCAAACCAATTATTTTCATTACATTCGTTCTTCGTTCGTTCTTTACTTGTACATCGAGCTGGAGATTGGAGGGTTCTTAGGAGATGGAATAGTTTGCCAGACTTAACCCCTTACTTGCAACTAGGTCCCCGTTCCCATTAAGTTAGGGGGCTTCGCCTAGCTGCGGACTAGTTCCGTTACCCATCCGCCCTCCAACTCCCTTTTTCGTACTCTTTCTGGTGTATCCCGCCTTCAAGTTTCCTCCCCTTCCAGCGTATCTCGCCTTCAGGGTTTCTTCCCTTCCAGTGTATCCCGCCTTTAGGGTTTCTTTGGTGATAGGCGTATCCCGCCCATCCCGAACATTCTTTTTCTCATTCCTTAACATTTTTCCTCACCCATACATGTGTGAGTACCACCCCAAAGTGGCACTCCCTACGGGTTTCTATTAACATAAGGTATAATGCATTATAAGGTACATTAACAAAAATTGAAATGTGCATTGAAGTAAAAGTACTATAATTGATCTCGCGCATATAATGAATAGCAATAATTGAAGGCATACATAAATACAGGGAACAATTATGATATCAAATTAAGCAACGAGTGGACAAGATGAGACAACAAGGTAACATACGACAAATTACAATTAACTAAACATGCTCATTGAATTAAACTAGGCTAAACATGGAAACATGCTGTAGACAATAAATAACAAAAACATGCTTGTAAATTGGAAATCCTTATTCTAATTGGTTACATATGCTATACTTTAATAGTCTAGTTTAGTTAATTAATTGATTAATTAATTAAGCATGCTCAGATAAGTTGGTTAAACATACAAAGGTTGAATATACGGCATAATTATAAATCATTATCCTAGTTAATTACATGCTTAGGTTCAGTTAATTACTCTAGTGAATCCACATGCTCAAGGAATAATTAACAACTAATTAAACATGCTCGTATTACTTAATAAGAGTAAACTAACATATCCAGGTAGAATTACAATTATTATGCTAAGTAGTTATTCTAATCAATTTACATGCTCAAGATTGTGATTGGTTATTCTAGTCAATTTACATGCTCGGATTACGTACTCCTATTCTATAATTCAAGCATACTTAATTATTAATGGAACACTCATTAAGTTAATTAATATGCTTGAGGATTAACTTACACAACTAGTTAAGTATGCACGAATTTGCTATTTCACGACTATTAAGTTAGTTACTAAAGTAAACATGCTCAAATCAACTAAACATGACATAACTTAGATATATCGTTATTATCTTAGTTAGTTAACGTGCTCAATGATGTAATTAACAATTGAATTAGACAACTGGTTACTTAAACATGCTCAAATAGAATTAGCATTATCATTCTAGTTAATTATCCTAATTAAATTGCATACTCATTACCACAAGTACTAATGCTAGGTTATGAAAGTAAGACAAGCAAATGGCAGCAGAACAATGATGAAATACATAGCAGCTTGAAATTAATAACTAAACATAATTTTAAACCATAAAGAACAACTCATAATAATGTCTTCGCACTTAGCTCATCTATATCGTTTATTATCTAAGCATTTCTCGTTCATCAATTGTCTATCACTTGTTTATCAATTATTTAAGTCTTTATGACAGAACTAACAATATCACTTAACAGTAAAGAATACGAACAATGAATAATTGCAATTATATTAACCAAGCAATATTACAAAGCTAACAATAATCTACCCTATCAATCCAAGGAAATAACAACAGAATATCATTCAAGGAACACAACACTACTCACGCACACTACTTCTGGTGTAGGGCCTCCAAATGGCCAAGACACACCCAATTTCCTTACCTCGAGGCTTTAATGCGTTTAGCACCTTAGAGTTGTCCTCCTTCCTTTGTCGACACCTTCATGATTAAAATGTCTATCATTAATGATTACGACTTCATAAATTTCATTGTTTTCCCATCCTAACTGTATAGTACTTTCGAGAGCCCGCTAACGCCTTAAACGAAACATAATCTATTCCCACAATTAGTATATTTAGTAAAACTACTAGACGTATGCTTCATAACTCATTCAAACAATATCCAACAGTAGAAAACATATTCATTAGCAGGCATCGATCTATTATGCGAAACACTTGACTTAGATCTCACAATTCTACAACCAACCCAATTGTAGAGTATATTCATGCATTAACGTTGAGCAAATAATTCAGAGCAACAATCATCCAACCATTTGATTCAAAGCATCAAATTAACGTTTCCCAACTTCCTACGGTTCATTCATGCTTTTACTAAATTCTAGCTTAACCAACACATCCTTCGTTACAACTAACAGAGTACTCATTTTCATCCATTAGCAAAGTGTAACCTATAGAAATGCCTAATTTCCAACATGTTCATGCTTTCGGAATACCAACCAAACAACATATGAAACCCTCATAACTCTTATGCATATCATCCAAACACAATACATACAGAGAACCAATTATATTTTCCAAACACAATCCCTCAGTTGAATTCAACCAATAGTAGACAGCAACACAACAATTACACGTCCATTTTTCTATCATTCCTTACAGTCCACCCATCACATAAACACACAAGAAAAGATTAAAGGAATCGTACTCACCATGAAGACCCAAGGCAGGCAGCAGCTCAACCCCATCACCGAACCATTTCAAGCAACCAACCCGAGCTTTGTTTCCAGTTTTCCAACACTCCAGCACTCACTGCTAAAACCCTACCACCAGGGGACTACCTTCCTCCCAAAACAGACACCACAACGAATTTGCAACTCATTAAACGAACCAAAGGCAGAAACTCATCATCCCTGTCAACTTCCTCCAAAAACAGACACCAAACATCAAAACAGTCGAGGGAGAAGACTTACCAGAAGCTCTCGGCCCTTCCCTTCATCCAGCCAATAGGCTTCCCTCTCTCTGCCTCTTCTCCTATATATATCAAACAAGAAAGGAGACACTCTCTAGAGGCAGAGAGCGACATTCCCCCAGCATGCCTGACAACCTCACTACCAAGCTTCAGAGTGTGTCTCCCATGCTAACCCGCTGACAACCTCGCCTAGAGGAGCACCGGTTCGTCATGGAAGGCTGGACCATGGCCTTTGGCCGGTCCAGCTTGAACTGCTGGCTCCCTTGCACTCGCCAAACCAAACACATCGGAATCACACTGCTGCTGCCAATGCATCCCCTGCAATGTGCCTCCAGTCGGCGACCAAACAACCGAAATGCAAAGGAGGAGGGAAACCATACCTCTATTTGCCGTAGGAAACGGAAACCGCAGAGGTCCCAATTCCGAGCCCTATCCAGCGAGCGTCCTACCGAACGAACCAGCGTCGTTCGTCGCCGCCGGATAACACCTCCTCACTCATCGTCTCCGTCTCCGTCTCCTCGCCGCAGACCCTGTCGGCTCGCCATCACGCTCCCCCGCACGATCACTTCTCCTCTCACCTCCCTCGTCTCTGTCAGGCCTCTCTTTCGCGTTCCTGGTTCGTTCGCAAAGGAATGGCCAAGGCCATTCCTTTAATTTGAGCAAACCGGTTCACTTAGTGAACCGGTTCGGTTCTTCTTTCCACCCATTTTAAAATTACCCACTTGTAATTCTAAATTTATTTATAAATTATAATAACCCCAATGGATTTAGTTTATCAAATTATATCCATTTTATATCCTTAATATTAAAATACCCCATTGATCAATTTATCTCC
>CM039475.1:23522908-23609852 GCA_022433065.1 Begonia loranthoides | reverse complement strand
TGGTTGTCCCCTCCCCCTGGTTTAAACCTTTCACCTACCACTTCCTTTCTCTAGAGTTCATTCCTTCTGGTGAGTGAGGAGTCCGAGAAAGAGAGGGAGCTTTGTCCCTGTGAGTAGAGTGTGCCCAAGAGGGAAAGCTCTGAGAGTGAGAGGTTGAGAGTTAGTGGTTGTGTGTGAGGTGAAACTGAGTGGAGGAACTGCTGTGTGCTACTCTCTACTGTCCAGGAGCTGCTAGACTAGCCACTGTGGAGAACTTCTACCCTTGCTAGAGCTACTGAAAGCTGAATGTGGAGCTGCTGGAGTTGGTGAGGAGTAGCTGTCCCTGCCTTGAGTCATCGATTGGTAAGGATTTGGGTGTGTCTTGGCCATTTGGAGGGCCTACATTACAAGTATGGGTGTGTGAGTTTTTGTTAGCTTCCTGAATGTTTGCTGTAGATAACGTTAGCTGATCTTAGACGATTTTGTAACAACCTGATCCTAACTTTTCTGGATAAACGATGTAATTAAAATGTTGGAAATAAAATGGGTTTGATATCTATATAATACATCGTTCTATGGATGTTTAGTTGCGACGTATAACCTCGTAGGCATTTAATTTGGGCAAGACTTAGAAGAAAATACGAAAAAGGATGGATTTAAGGACTTTAGGACGCCTGCGGATGACTCAAGGCAGCGTCCGAATGAATCTGTTTCAAAAATGGTGTGTTGCAGACGATTGAGGACGATGCAGACGACTAAAGGTTTGCGTTCGAATGAATCTGTCCAATTTTTGGGACATTTCAGACTACACTTGCGGACGAGGCGGACGACGGTATAGTGTCCGCAACACGACTGCGGACGGTATGGACACAATGGGGACGCCATTTTCTGTCCGAAGCCATGTATTTGTTGTGTGATTTTTAGTCTTGCAGACGCATGCAAACGATAGTACGACATCTGCACCAGTCCGAACCGCAACAGATCTGCGAAAAATAAGGAAATAAAAGTCACCAAAATTAGACGAAACTCAATGTTTAGCGAGTAAATACTCGCACTTTCAGCAAGAAAAGTCTGGACAGCAGCTCAGTAGCCCACTCTACTTGCACGTTTTGTCTCCTTTGTCTTCTAGGTAAGTTCTCCCGCTATTTCTTCCATCTTCTCCCGCTCTTGTCTCTGCTTCGTTTTCTGCTGAAGGGGAAACTTTGCTGGAGATGGGAGGCTGAGGAGCTGCACGGGAGATTCGACTTCAAAGGGTAAGGAATGGGGTGTTTTGGCCTTGTGCCCTACACCCAAGTATTGTCGTGTGTGTGAGTGTGTATGCTTTATAGTCATTTTAATTCTGTTGGTTGATATGCAGGAACTTCTTGATAAACACTACTGCTTTTACTTGATTTTGTAGATGTTTCCTCTGTTATGTCCTTCTAAGTATATTGCTAGATGTTTAATGATAAGTAATGAGAATTACTTCTAAGAATGATAAGTGATGAAGAAGGAAAAAGAGGATTCTAGTGAATGGAAATGAAATTTCATGTCTGAAATGTAAAGAATGAAGAATAAATGTCTTACGTTGGTCGGTATGTTAGTTGCTAGCTAATGATTTCCTACTGCTTACATGTTAGTTGCAAATGATTGTCTGAAAAGCACGTTTATAGCATGATGTAGTTAATTGTTTGTATGTGAATCTAATACATGTATAAATGTTCATTTCGCTGCTATCCTATCCATTCCTTTACTGTCAAAAACATGATTAGTGATAGATCTAATGCACGTAGTTTCTGCTGAACGTATGTTGTATATTTCACTGCTGCCGTGTTCATTGCTAATTATGTTCATCGCTATATGTTTGCTGAATGTTCATTATGTTCGCTGTATGTTCATCCAAATTTTCTGTCATATGATAACTGAGTAACTGATTTTCGTGATTTCCTTATTAAGTATCATCTAGCAAAAGCATGTTTAGTCGCTTGTTCTTCTTTGGTTATGTCCGGTTGAAAGTAAAAATCGTTGAACCTAATTCTGATGGAAGAGTCGATTAAAAGTATGTAGCTAAAAGTATGTTCATTCGTAGTTTGATTTAACTGCTGTTTTTCCTTAAAGTTATGAAGCATGTCAATTACACAGCATGTTCGTTATATTCAGCTTAAGTTGTCATTATTTTTCCTTATATGTGAAAGCATATGCTGTTTTGTGATAAGGAGTGGTAGCTAAATGTTGTTTTATTATGTGAAGAATGTGTTAATATTGTTTCATTCCTTGTTTAATGTGGATTTCCTAAGTGTTCATATTGCTCCTCATATATGCTACACTTTGCTTTTATCAGGAAGAAGCTAGGTTGAGTTCATGATTAATAGAAACCAAGTAGGGGGTAACCTTCAGGATGATACCCACATGCATGAGTGAGGAAGAATGCTATAAAAACGACCCTAAAGGCGGGTATATGCTGGAAAAAGAAAGAACCCTAAAGGCGGGTATATGCCGAAAATAGGAAATTGGGGTAGATGGGTAGTCCGGATCTAGTTTAGCTGCTAGGATACACCCTCACTAAGTAGGGAAAGGGACTAGTATGCACACAGGAGGTTAGAATCCGAACAGCTATGCCAGCTCAAAGGACAACCTCTAATCTCCAGCTCGATGTACGAGTTAAGAATGAACGAAATGAAATAATTTGGTTTGGGTGGCCCCCCATTCCAAGAAGAACTAAAAGAGAGAAATGTATAATTGTTTTTCCCCATCTCCCTACTGGGCGTAAGCTCACATCCTTACTTGTGGTGTAGGTAACGAGGGAATTATGCCAGAGATTAAGGAAGAGGTCAGGACACCAACGGAGTAGTAGTACGACACGAAGGAATAAAAGAAAAGGAAAATCAATAAAAGTAAATGTTGAATGGTTATCTCTCACGAATGTTTAGTTTTCCTTTTATTGCCTTTACTTGAATATTTGAAATATTATGGAAGTTTTATTTGGGAACTAAAAACTTTTAATTTCAATTATGTTTTAAATTATGTTTTCTGATAATTACTTGTTATGCGGTAAAAGTAGATTTTCTCGTTTAACTATGCTTCCGCAACTTTTATGAATAATTTCTTTTAACGAATGAAAAATGAAAGAATGATTTTTATTAACGATTTGGATTTTGATGCACTCTGATAACCTTTTTTCTTTAGAAACGATTTTAAGTTGTCATATTATCAAGGTTAATGAGCTTTTAAAACGGTTAAGAAATTCAGGTCGTTACAATTGGTATCAGAGCAAAATATTATAAAAATGAGTTTTCTTAGTAAGATGCTTTGTTCGTTTTTAAAATCAAATCACTAGCTCGAATGTTTTATGATTTAAAAATACAAGTTTGTTCAAAAACCCATTTGTATGTAAGGATACAATTGGTATAAGCGCAAAATTATATCATAGCCATACTACTACTCAAGTGTCTCGCTACGGAAAACCCAGACTCAACAGGTAATGCCTCGGTTGTAAGTTTTTCAGATTTCCTATGAACGATTTATTGTACAATAAAGTTAGAAATGTATAGAACTGTAGTACGTTTTCCCTTATGTAACGAGATACTTAAGTGACTGCTCCATAATGTAGAAGACGTAGAGATGAGACGTAGAAATAAGTAGAACTGAGATTAAGGAAATTAATTACCTAAGAAACTTATAGCATGAAAATATGGAAAGATGTAAGATTATAACAAGTTTTCCGGTAATGATTGAAATCCAAAATGCTTATAGACTTATATGAGTTCCCTTCGGTAACAATTAATGACACTGTGACGTGAATGCATAGGAATTTAGAACTACGAATGACACGAATAGGAAGAGGCCGACTACCTGGATTGAGGGGTGCACCTAGGGCACCAAACCCCTATGAGAATCAAGGTCAGAATGAGACCCTAGAGCGCATGGCTGAAATCATAGAGCAGCAAGCACAACAGATTGAGAAGCAAAACCGGTTCATGGAACAACAATCTCGCCATATGGAGAGGATGATGGCTCAAGGAAACGGCAATGGGGACCACCGAGACCTGCAGATCCAGTCGGTCCAGAGAGGGGCTGGATGGGAAAGGTTCCAAAAGCTGAGACCGCCTTATTTTAATGACGACGTATCTGATATATCTGGAGCTGAGGAGTGGACCCGCTCCATGGAGGACAAATTTTCTTATGCCGAGGTTGATGAGACGGAGAAAGTGAGATGTGCTGCTTACTATCTGAGTCAAAGGGCCCGGTTTTGGTGGGACACGATCAAGGCCTCCCGGGATGTGGCAACCCTTACTTGGAATGCATTTAAGGAGTTATTCAATGACAAATATTTTAACCATACCATCCGTACACAAAAAGAGACTGAGTTTCTACATATCCGACAGTTGGGGACGGTATCTGAGTATGCCCAACAGTTTGAAGCATTATCATATTATGATCCCCATTTAGTGGCAGTTGAAGAGCACAAGGTTAGACATTTTGTGCGTGGATTGATGAAGGAGATTTAGGAAGCGGTTATCGGGGCTGGCACCGAGTGTGTTACCTACTTGAAGATGGTATCCAGGGCCTTAGCAGTTCAAGGAGTGAAGTTTCCTGTGGCCAAACCAAGAGAAGTTAATCAAAGAGTGTGGAAGCCTAGTTCAGGCCAGCCTAGCTCAGGCCAGCAGTCATGGAGTGGTCCTCCCACGACTCAGGGAGTCAAGCGCCCAGCTGGGGCAGACCTGCAGCAAAGGCTAGATAAGAGGCCTATGGTACCAACAACCAATACTTCCCAACAACCTGCCTGTCCTAAATGTCAGAGGATTCATAAGGGTGAATGTTTTGCCGGCACAGAGAAATGCTACTCTTGTGGACAGCCAGGACACAGGGCCAGACAATGCTCGACCCAACTTGTCGCTCCCCGAGTTTTTGCCCTCTACGGGACTGATGATGATGACCAGCCCGCAGTTGTAGCAGGAACGATATATATAAAGGAATGTGAGGCTTATGTCTTATTCAATTCAGGTGCTACACACTCATTCATTTCCACTAAGTTTTGTGAGCAGGCGAACTGTTTCTCCGAAAGTACAAATTTCACGCACCGAGTATTGCTACCTTCTAGTGACCGACTGATCACTAATGGGGTACTCGAGAATTGTACTGTGGATATCAATGGCTGTTTAGTTCATGCCGATCTAATTATTATGGATCTAAAAGGCTACAATATTATAATGGGAATGGATTGGTTGTCTGCCTATCATGCAATCATCAATTGCAAGAAAAAGAAGGTTTGCTTTTACCCTTCGGTTGGCGAACAACATATTTTTCGAGGGATTAAAGAGAAGGGAAAGTTCGCTATTATCTCGGCACTTAAAGCAGATAAATTACTCAAGAATGGGTGTGAAAGATTCCTACTCAATGTAGTTGACACTACAACTGTCACGGAGGTTAATTTTGAGAATGTTGCCATGGTACATGAATTTCCAAATATCTTCCTCGACTATCTTCCCAGTTTACCTCCAGACCATGAAATCGAGTTAAAGATTAACGTACAGCCTGGTACGGACCCTATTTCCAAGCAACCGTATCGGATGGCGCCTGTAGAACTACGTGAGTTAAAGGAACAACTAGAAGAGCTAATTGCAAAGGGATTCATTCGTCCCAGCTTTTCTCCTTGGGGCGCACCGGTGTTGTTTGTCAAGAATAAGGACGGTACCCTGAGGATGTGTATCGATTATCGGGAGTTAAATAAGTTGAACATTAAGAATAAGTATCCTCTACCCGGGATCGATGATCTGTTTGACCAGCTGAGTGGCGCCAGGGTATTTTCCAAGATTGATCTGCGAACAGGATATTATCAACTGAAAGTTAAGCCTGAAGATATACCCAAGATGGCATTCCGCACAAGTTTATTATCGTCTTCATTGACAACATCTTTTGGTGATGTCCTTTGGACTTACTAATGCTCCAGCAGCCTTTATGGATCTAATGAACCGTGTCTTTCAGGACTTTCTGGATAAGTTTATTATCGTCTTCATTGACAACATCTTAATCTATTCCCGATCGGAAAAGGAGCATTGTGAACATCTACGAATAGCCTTATCTGTTCTCAGCCAACATCAGTTGTACGCGAAGTTTTCCAAATGCTGAGCAAAGTTGGTTTTCTAGGCCATGTTGTTTCTGCTAAAGGCATATCTGTTGACCCAATAAAAATACAGGCAGTGGTAGATTGGACACTGTTGAAAAATGTTGGAGAAGTAAGAAGTTTTCTAAGTTTGGCCGGTTATTATAGGTGTTTTATTAAAAGGTTTTCAAAGATCGCTCTACCACTCACAAGCTTGACGAAGAAGAATAACCGCTTCAGGTGGTCCAGCGAATGTGAGAACAATTTCCAAGAACTGAAACGCAGACTTACTTCAGCCCCAGTTTTGACATTGCCCTCAAAGGATGGTGAATTTTGTATTTATTGTGACACATCAAAGAAGAGATTAGGTGGAGTTCTTACGCAGCATGGGAAAGTTATCGCCTATGCATCTCGCCAGTCGAAGGTACACGAGCAGAACTATCCCACCCATGATCTAGAGGTCGTAGCTGTGGTCTTCGCTCTCAAGATTTGGAGACACTATCTTTATGGACAGCGCTGTGAAATTTATTTGGATCACAAAACCCTCAAGTATATCTTTACGCAAAAGGAATTGAATATGTGTCAAAGTCAGTGGCTCGAATTTGTCAAGGATTACGACTGCGAAACTAAGTATCACCCAAGAAAAGCGAATGTGGTTGCAGATGCTCTTAGCCGCAAGGCTTCTGTGATGAGTATGTTATGCAAAAAAATGTCCGCGAAGCTTCGGCGACATCTCCAAGAGTTTGATGTACAAATGGTTGCAACACCCCTGGATGTAGTACTAGCCAAATTAACCTTGAAGCCGTCTATTCTTGAGCAGATCAAGGAGGCTCAGCAAAATGATGAAGTATGTAAGGACTTTAAGTTGACTCCGACCCTGCTGAGGTATCAACATTTCTCTACATCCGTTGATGGCATTGTTAAGTATAAAAACCGATGGTATGTTACTGATGACGCGACAATTCGGATGAAGATCTTGAATGAAGCCCATACTTCTAGTTTCTCGGCACATCCAGGAAGTAGTAAGATGTATCGAGATTTGAAGACTCATTATTACTAGCCAAATATGAAGTATGAAATTGCTGAGTTTGTATCACACTGTCTTATATGCCAACGTGTTAAAGCTGAGTATCAACGACCTGGTGGAATACTCCGGCCTCTACCGATTCCTCAATGGAAGTGGGAACACGTGACCATGGACTTTGTCACATGTTTGCCAAGGACAGTTAAGGGCTCTGATGCTATTTGGGGTGAAAGTTGACCGATTGACCGAGGTATCACATTTCTTGCCAGTATTTATGACAGACACAATGAATCACCTTGCTGAGTTATATATCAAGGAAATCATCCGGCTCCACGATGTTCCGGTTTCGATTGTGTCAGACCGTGACCCGCGTTTTACTTCAGACTTTTGGAGGAGTTTGAACAGAGTAATGGGCACCGAATTGAAGTTTAGCACTGCTTTTCACCCTCAGACCGACGGTCAAAGTGAGAGAACTATTCATACACTCGAGGATATGTTGCGTGGCTATGTTCTCGAATTTCATGTTAAGTGGAAGAAATTTTTACCATTGGTTGAGTTTGCATACAATAACAGCTTCCAAGCCACTATAGGTATGGCACCCAATGAGGCTCTATATGGGAGAAAGTGTAGATCCCTCTTGTACTGGGATGAGGTTGATGAAGCTGAACTTTTTAGCCCCGAAATTGTGCAAGAAATGGTTGAGAAGGTGGCCATGATTAAGCAAAGGATGTTAGTAGCTCAGAGTCGTCAAAAGAGCTATGCAGATAACCGTCGACACTTTAGGAGGTGCCGCAACTCCTTTGTGTTTTTCCTTCTTATTTTGGTGCTACTCTTGAGTTCTCTTTTACTGGTTGGTTAACTTATGATATGAAGGTTTGATCTATGTTAAATATTGAAGAGTTTCTTTTTAGAAAGTTTGAATAAGAAGTGTTATTTCGGATTTGATGTGAGCTGCAGAATCTGTGAATTTTTGTAACTGTTATTCTTTTTTATTCACGCCCCTGTTTGAAGCCCTTATGGTGCGCGTCGCTGTTTGAGGCCTTCTAGTGTTTTGTTCAGGATTAAGTCAGGAAACTAACCTCACTGATTTGAGCATTGTTTGGTACCAGTAGCTAAAGTTACAGCGTTTTGAATCCGCACTGCTAAATCTGCCATTTTATAAAACAGTTTTCTCGTGATTATTGAATTAGATAGAACTTCTGCTATAGAACGTTTTTGGACCTGAAATTTGGACACGATCTTCATTACTATATTGAGTTTATATCCTCCAAAAATCAGTCTTATCTTAGTTACAGAATTGGGGTTCCCGCCGGTTCATTGTTGCTGGTCGATTATTGTTAAATTGCAAGACAAATTCTCACTAAGGTTTTCCGAGTGTTTCTTGGAACCTATCAACAGGGGAGAAAGAAGACGATATGAGATCTAAGTTGTCATGACCCGGAGACGGGCCTAACAGAACCGCCGGGTCAGGCGACCCGATCCTCATAGAGAACCCTATCACCCAGCCCAAGACGTGTGTTTTAGCGAAAGACTTATAAATATTTAATTCGGCCCAAGATGATATGGGCCTAGGTCCGAGTAAGGATCACAAGAAAATAACAGTGCATAAATTAAAATGAAATCCAAGTACTGTGCAACAAATCCAAAACCAACTGTGTTTAAGGTTTACAGACCAAATGTAAATATCCTCACCAAATAACGATAAACAGCTCAATTGTAAATAACAGAACACATCAGCTCCTAATCCTTAGCTACTCTTCCCTTTACCTGAAGTTTTGGGGGAGGAGTCGTTTGGGATGAGTGACTAACTCAATAAAGTATAGCTATACTAAGTGCACCTCATGCAAAACTGGTTTTTCTATATTTTCGAAATCAGGATTATGTTTTATTCTACCGTACATGAATTTTTAAATCACTTCAAACTCTTTATCATTTTAACAAACCGGCCTAAGGGCCATCGATGAGGCTTTTATTAAAAATCTTGTTGTATACATAGACAGGTATACCTCGTAAAATAGGTCATCATCGTTTTTCAATTTGAAAACGTCATTAGTGAAAAGGGGTGGTCACTCATGGACTCACCCGCCACACAACAGAGAAGAGGTGATCACCTATCGATGACAACACCTTATGAGGCAGGAATAATGACGATGATCCGAAGATTCCGTACGTCACCCGAGTTGCCGGCTCACCTGGCTGCACGACACAACTCGTATAATTGTATAATCATATAATAAAATAAAACGGATACAGTTGCTCGCTATATGTGGACTTATTTAACAGCTAAGATACCTAGAGGCTCCGAATGAACGAGGGTTACCGATGACTCGGCTGTCCACTCGTCACATGGAATTGGTACTTAGGTTAAGATAAGTCTCAACGACTGACAACCGTTTGATCCGTGGGACAAAAACCCTGGCCAGGTTTAGGGGCTTGCAACCCAAGGAGACGTCATCACTCTCCCATACGAGATTTACGACTTTTAGGAGTTTCAACCTGAGGACACGTCACCAATGCCTCACCTATATTTTTCGCACGTCAAACAATCAACCTTCACGCAGGAGAAGGTATCAAAGGGGATAGTGGGTCCATCCCTCAACATATGCACAATAAATTTCAAACTATGTACGGAATTAAACTTGAGAAAACATACTACTAATAAAAACTGACGTGCTGTCGAACAGTCCCCGTCATTTTTCAAGTGTGGTATTCCACAAAATAATTATTTTGAAAACGGGATACGATGCAATATAACGCAAGAGGTATAGAAATCCCTACCTCGATGACAATTTCTCTTGCTAACCTGAGCAACTGTCTCCTCGAGAATGTTAGCACACTCACCAAAACCATCCAAGCCTGACAATGATATAAATGCTGGAATTTATAAATAAACTCTAGAAAATAAGCAAAGGGTCCTATATCGGGAATAGGAGCCCAACCGACATGTAAGTGATGTATTTAAAAATCACAATAAATTCTCAAACTTTATCTAACAACATTCTTTAAACTCAAAAACCAACTTTAAATCCCTCAATAGTTTCTAAAATCCAAAATCTCATTTACTTAACGTTGATAGATCCCCACTTCAAACAACACAACTTGAGACTAAAATTTTCAAGTTCTATAACAATACCAGAGCTTCAATTAATCTCAGCAAAATAATTGAACCATCCTTGATCATTAATTCCCAACCACCATTTAATAAAAAGAAGAGCAGTAGCAAACAGGGTCCAAAATCATTTCCAATGACTAATAATAAATCCAACAATAGAAACAACCAAACATAAATCCTCACTCAAGGCTGAAATCGAAAACAGACTCATAATCGACTAAAATCCCCAACTTCCACCCATCAACAAATTATTATGCTCACAGCTAACAACATCAAAGCAGGGTCCAATTCCTACTGTTAACCATGGTGAATAAAAGGCACAAAATTCATTATTCTCGGTTCATAGCAACCGTGAGCAAACAACTCATCTCAAAGTTTTAAGTAACCCATTGAGAAAATCATCAGAATAGCAAAACAAGAACCAATACTCACAACAATTTATTTCCAACCCTTTTCCATCAAAACAGAACCAGATTAATCAAGCACAATCCAAACAGGGAACATAATTATTTTCAGCTCTTCACAATGGCTTACAGCAGAACTCAAACAAGGAACCAATTCCAGCTAACAATAACAACATATTGCCAAAGTGTAACAAAGACAGAATCAAATTGGCATCCATTTCCAAAGTAAAAATTCAGCTAAATATCCCTCCACATAACAGAATCGGACTCAGTCCCAAATGGCAGCAGAAAATCCAACAAAACAATAAATCGTTCCCGCGGTTCTTTCATCGAAAATCTAACCAAAAACAGAGAACAACCACACTTTAAATTTTCCAGGTACAGAGACAATATAAGCGCTAGTTTTCTCACCGAAACAGAACAGAATCCGCGTTCTGTCTTCTCGCCAGAATCGGAAGGTTGGCGAGGCGGAGCTCCTGTCGTCGGTGGTCGGAATGCTCGCCACAGGACGGAGTGCATGAACAGTCCAAGGTTGTCTGTCCTTGCTCCGGCCAACATCAAGCTCGGAACGTTTTCCCTTCCCAAACGGCGCTCGCGAGGTGCGGTTCTGCAGTCGAAGGAGTCGCTCGGTTCTTGCCGACTGCTGCTCGGAATGCCTCAGACGACGTTAACCGTCGTCGTCCAGTCGCGGGTCTTCCTCTCTCTCGCGAAAATCGCTCGACCGACGTCTCTCTCTCCCTCTCGATTTCTCTCAGCTGGAGGCTGGAATGGGGGAAGAGGAAACCCTATTCCTCTTCTCCCGATTTCATCTCTATTTTTTATTTTTTTTCATTTACAAAATCACCCTTAAACTTTCCAACACCCATACTCTTGGCGGGATTTTTCCTTCCCTCATTCCCTCCATTTCATTTTTCATCTTTTCATTTTTCCCCTTCACTTAATCCTTTTAATTTTCATCATCTCATACTCCTATCTCACTTATTCCAATTTATTTATTTCTCTTATCCCATAATTTCCTAATTTCTTTTCCATTTCATGTAAATGTATATACACCAATTATATACATCATCTTTTATATAGTCTACTCGAACTCTCGATCGAATTCTAACATCATCTAATGATGTTATAAATCCAAATGTAACTCTCCAATTTCGCTCCTTAATTGAATTCTTTGTTCGAAAAATTCCAATTTCACTGACTTTAACCAATTGACCAAATTTGCGTACGTGTCCGCTACACAACAATTCGATCAACTTCTTCAACGCCATGAGCGATTTTCAATGTAAAAAATTTACACGTGGAATTTCTTATTTAAAAATTTCACGGCGTTTACATAAGTACCCTGAGCTGTTTAATAGCTAAATTTTGAGAACCAAAATTTTTATAAGGGGGGTAGAATGTAACAACCCAATCGTAACTTTTTCGGATAAACGATGTAATTAAAATGTTAGAAATAAAATGGGTCTGATATCTATATAATACATCGTTCTATAGATGTTTAGTTGCGACGTATAACCTCGTAGGCATTTAATTTGGCAAGACTTAGAAGAAAATACAAAAAAGGATGGATTTAAGGACTTTAGGACGCCTGCGGACAATGCGGATGACTAAAGGTAGCGTCCGAATGAATCTGTCTCAGAACTAGTGTGTTACGGACGATTGAGGATGATGCGGACTACTAAAGGTTTGTGTCTGAATGAATCTTTCCCATTTTTGGGACATTTCGGATGACACTTGCGGACGAGGAGGACAACGGTATAGTGTCCGCAACACGGCTGCGAATGGTACGGACTCAGTGGGGATGCCATTTTTTGTCCGAAGCCATGTAATTGTTGTTGTGATTTTTAGTCTTGCAGATGCATGCGGACGATAGTACGGCGTCCGTACTAGTCCAAACCGCAGTAGATCTGCAAAAAATAAGGAAATAAAAGTCAGCAAAATAAGACAAAACTCAACGTTTAGCCAGTAAATACTCACACTTTTGGCGAGAAAAGTCTGGACAACAGCTCAGTAGCCCACTCTACTTACACGTTTTGTCTCCTTTGTCTTCTAGGTAAGTTCTCCTTCTATTTCTTCCATCTTCTCTAGCTCTTGTCTCTACTTCGTTTTCTGCTGAAGGGGAAACTTTGTTGGAGCTGGGAGGCTGAGGAGCTGCACGGGAGATTTGACTTCAAAGGGTAAGGAATGGGTTGTTTTGGCCTTGTGCCCTACACCCAAGTATTGTCATGTGTGTGAGTGTGTATGCTTGATAGTCATTTTAATTCCGTTAGTTGATATGCAGGAACTTCTTGATAAACACTACTGCTTTTACTTAATTTTGTAAATGTTTCCTTTGTTATGTCCTTCTAAGTATATTACTAGATGTTTAATGATAAGTAATGAGATTACTTCTAAGAATGATAAGTGATGAAGAAGGAAAAAGGGGATTCTAGTGAATGGAAATGGCGCTTCATGTCTGAAATGTAAAGAATGAAGAATGAATGCCTTACGTTGGTCGTTATGTTAGTTGCTAGCTAATGATTTCCTACTGCTTACATGTTAGTTCCAAATGATTAGTTGCAAATGATTGTCTGAAAAGCACGTTTTACTATTAATAGCATGATGTAGTTAATTGTCCTATCTTTTCCTTTACTATCAAAAACAAGATTAGTGATAGATCTAATACACTTAGTTTCTGCTGAACGTATGTTGTATATTTCACTGCTGCCGTGTTCATTGCTAATTATGTTCATCGCTATATGTTTGCTGTATGTTCATCTAAATTTTCTGTCATATGATAACTGAGTAACTGATTTTCGTGATTTCCTTATTACGTATCATCTAGCAAAAGCATGTTTACTCGCTTGTTCTTCTTTGGTTATGTCTGGTTGAAAGTAAGAATGCTTGAACCTAATTCTGACGGAAGAGTCGATTAAAAGTATGTAGCTAAAAGTATGTTCATTCGTAGTTTGATTTAACTGCTGTTTTTCCTTAAAGTTATGAAGCATGTAATTTATGAAGCATGTCAATTACACAGCATGTTTGTTATATTCAGCTTAAGTTGTCATTATTTTTCCTTATATGTGAAAGCATATGATGTTTTGTGATAAGAAGTGGTAGTTAAATGTTGTTTTATTATGTGAAGAATGTGTTAATATTGTTTCATTCCTTGTTTAATGTGGATTTCCTAAGTGTTGATATTGCTCCTCATATATGCTATGCTTTGCTTTAATTAGGAAGAAGCTAGGTTGAGTTCATGATTAATAGAAACTAAGTAGGGGGTAACCTTCAGAATGGTAACCACATGCATGAGTGAGGAAGAATGCTATGAAAACAACCCTAAAGGCGGTTATATGCCAGAAAAAGAAAGAACCTTAAAGGCGGGTATATGCCGGAAAAAGAAAGAACCCTAAAGGCGGGTATTTACCGAAAATAGGGAATTGGGGTAGATGGGAGTCCGGATCTAGCCTAGGTGCTAGGATACACCCTCACCAAGTCGAGAAAGGAACTAGTATGCACACAGGAGGTTAGAATCCAAACAACTATATCATCTCAAAGGACAACCACTAATCTCCAGCTCGATGTACGAGTTAAGAACGAACGAAGAAAACGAACGAAATGAAAGAATTTGGTTTGGGTGGCCCCCCATTCCAAGAAGAACTAAAAGAGAGAAATGCATAATTGTTTCCCCCTATCTCCTTACTAAGTGTAAGCTCACGTCCTTACTTGTGGTGTAGGTAATGAGGAAATTATGCTAGAGATTAAGGAAGAGGTCATTCTGGTGGAGCCTGCGGTTGGTCCGACAAAGACGCCAATGGAGTAGTAGTATGGCACGAAGGAATAAAAGAAAAGAAAAATCAATAAAAGTAAATGTTGAATGGTTATCTCTCACGAACGTTACGTTTTCCTTTTATTGCCTTTACTTGAATTTTTGAAATATTATGTAATTTTTATTTGGGAACTAAAAACTTTGAATTTCAATTATGTTTTAAATGACGTTTTCTGATAATTACTTGTTATTCGGTAAAAGTAGATTTTCTCGTTTAATATGCTTCCGCAACTTTTATGAATAATTTCTTTTAACGAATGAAAAATGAAAAAATGAATTTTATTAACTATTCGGATTTTGATGCACTCTGATAACCCTTTTTCTTCAGAAACGATTTTAAGTTTTCATATTATCAAGGTTAATGAGCTTTTAAAACGACTAAGAAATCCGGGTCGTTACAGATTTCTTACGGTGTTTCCTTGCTGATTTCCCTTGCTTGAGACATTCCCTGTGTTGATAATGTAGTTTCCATTATTATGGTTCTATTATTGAGCTTTGTTGTTGTGTGGATAGTTCTGACATTTCTGTTATAGTGAAACCTGTTTATCAATGTCTTAAATAGATAGACAAGTGATGAATGAAAGTAGGACTTAACAAGTATGAATGAACAAGACCCATGCTAAAGATGACTATGTTTCTATAGCGTTTACTTACTGATAATAGTTACTTGTGCTATATTACCCCTTCATAACACTTGTGTTACTCTACTATTGGTTCTGTTCCCAGTGTTTAATCTCTCTATGATAAACATAAGCCATCCATTTCTTCATCGTATATTTTTTGTTTTGTCAATTCACGTATTGCTTTGCCATCACTGTGGCAAATCTATGTTATATGTTAGCTAAACCACATGCTAAGTAACTAAATTAATTAGTACTCTAACTTAACTGAGATATCTAATTAGAATCATAATTGTAATTAATTAACCCTTGAGCATGTTTGATTTGCTTGTAAGCATGCAAATTATTAGACTAGTCAACTGATTGAGCATGTTAATTAGAATAATTAATTTGTCTTGAACATGTTTAATTAGTTGTTAATAATAGTCAATTAAGCATGTAACCCATTTAGTAGTCTGAGCCTGTAAACCATTTTAATTGCCATTTATTTATTAGCATGTTTAATAAATACTTAACTAGCATGTCTAATTAACTTGATTAGAATGTTGTAAGAGCATGTTAATTTACTTAATTAAAATAACTGATTAGAATAGTCGATATGCGAGCATGTTCCCTAACTAGTTGTAGTAAAAACTTAACTAGAATGTTTAATTAACCAACTAGACAAATGTGAAGTTAAGTGAACCATGAGCATGTTAATTAGCCTAACTAAATTAGTTAACTTGAGCATAATAATCTAATTAGAGTAATTAACTCAATTAGAAATTGAGCATGTTAATCGAATCGCCTAACTAATTAATAGTTGTTAATTACTTTTTGAGCATGTCAATCTATTTAGGAATATTTAATCATCTAGAGAGCATGTTTAATTGATTATTTTAGCATGTTTAATGGCTAGCATTTAATTGGGCATGTTATTGACAACAAAGCATGTAAATTATTCTTTAAGCGTGATTAGTTGACACTAAATCTAAGTATGATTAGTTAACTAGGATAAAAGCATGTAATCAACCTTTAAGCATGTAAACTACTTAGGATAATTAACTAGATGCTATTTATAATCTTTCTCGAGCATGTTAATTATTAGTTGTAAGTAATAACAAGTTCTTGAGCATGTTAATCAATTTATGCCTTACTTTCATGTGCACGTCGCTTGTTAGTACGTTATATTCCCCCTTATTATTGTGAATTACATATCCAAGCATGTTCCCCATTGCCTAATTAGTTCTATAATTGTTTCTTTCAGTTACTGTTATTTCCTTCATTTGCGCTTTAATTTCAATTACTTTTGTTTACATGCACTTCAATTTCTATTAACGCTATATTGTGAAGCATCACGCATCATGTTAGGTTGAGAAGGTATAGTCATGCATCATGTTAATAGAAACTAATAGGGAGTGCCACGGGGTGGTACGCATGTATGCATGAGTGAGGATAAATGATGAAAATGAGTAAAACGGTAAGATAATAAAGGCCTCTGTGGTCCGTAGCTTAGCCCGGCACAAATACAAAGAAAAGAATAAGGGAGTTGAGAGGCAGATGGGCAGTGACCCTAGTCTGGCAATTAGGCAATGCCCCTACCTTATCGGGAACGGGACCTAGTTGCCCATAGGAGGTTAGGCCCAACCAACTATACCATCCCATACGGGTCTTTCAATCTCCAGCTCGAAGTACGAGTAACGAGCGAACGACATAAAGAAAAGTAATAAAATGGTAAATGGCTAATGAAAGGATTGGTTTGGGTGGCCCCCATTCCAAATGAACTAAAGAGAGTCATAAGCATAATTGCATTAAACCCTTTTCCTTCCTAAGCCATTAGGCTCACGTATTGCTTGTGGTGAAGGTAAAAACGATGAACGGATAATAAGTAGATGATAAACACATAATGAAGCATGGATGGATGATTTGCATGCATGAGACTTGAGGTTGGCCAGAAAAAGAAAAGAATGAGTAAACGGTTGTAATCACTTTAAGTTTATTATATTGTACTCCATTGTTTAGATTCCTTTTAAACGATTTAAATACCCTTCCGCCATGTTTTACAAGAATTTATTTTATGATGCTTCCGCACATTTTATCAATTGGTTTTCATAACGAGTTTAAAAAGAGAGTCAGTAGTGATCCGGTTAGACTCACTCTGATATGTTTTGCTTTAAAAATGAAGAAATTTCAAATTTTTACGCATTTTAAAGGAATTATGAAAATGCGGGTCGTTACATCCCACTTCCTGCGTGAAATCCAGAGAGTGAGAGGGAGCTGAGAGGGAGAGTATTCTAGTGAGAGAGAGAGAGAGTTTAGTGTAAAGAGTGAGTGTTGTGTGTGAGGTGAGCTACATGAGTGAGCTGAAGGAGTTACTGCCCTTGGTGCTCTGGAACCGTGAACTGGGAGAGTTTTCCCTGTTCTGAGTGTTCTTCAAAATAGGTAAGGAACTTGGGTGTGTCTTGGCCATTTGGAGGCCCTACACCATAAGTAGAGTGCGTGCGTTTTTGTGTTCGTTCTTGAAATGCTTACTGTTAGTTAGTTTCTTGGATGGTTTCCTACTGCTTCCTTCTCTTGCTACGTTATAAATATTTTCATGTGTTGATTGATGGTATAGATGTGTAGTACTCTATAGATTGGTTGAGATCCGTGACATTACTCTTTATTGAATGATTTGTTTTGTTCGAATGTATTGTTTGATAAGGAGATGACAAATGCAAAAAGGTGACGAATGATAAATGCGTGAAATGATGAATGTTTACTGTCTATTCTGTTCAAGGCTGTTAATTGTGCCATGTTTCATTCATTGCTCTTCCATGGGTCATGTTTAGTAGTTATATATATTTTGCCTTCCTTTAAATATGTGTATTGTGCTGCTTTGCCATTTTGTTAAGTGAAGGTTACATGTGCTTAAGCATTAATTGAATAACATAATTAGCTTAATTGAAATATGAGCATGTTAATCAACTGGTTGTTTAATAAATACTTGTAAATCATCCCTTGAGCACGATTAATTGTTAACTCATCAGAATCCTGAGCATGTTTAGTTGTAAATACGCGTTTATATTTGAACTACGTTAGTTGAGCATGCTTAGTTGTTAATTGGCTTGAGTAATCAGGTTACCTAAGTTTAACTAATTAATCGTTTAATCAAAACACATAAACTACTTAATTTGTATTTTAATCTTTCGAGCATGTAAATCGGCTATGCAAGTAAATCAACCAATAATTATTAGATTAATAAATCGTAATTTTCCTTCAAGCATGTTAATTATTATTTAAGTAAATCAATTAGCTAAGTATGTTAATTAATTAGCATGTTAACTTAGCTAGGTCTGTCATGTTAATCAATTACTAATTAATTAACTTGTTGTAAAGGGACTAATTATGCATGGTAATAACTAGTTAAGTATGTTAATCTGCTTAGAGGAGTTGACTAGTTTGATAATCATAGCATGTTTAAATTAGCTTGAATGTATAATTATTTGTATGTTAATCAACTAAAGAAATTAAGTAGCTTGAGCATGAAATCAACTAAGTATGTTAAGTCTCCTGTTGTTTAAATTAATAGGCGGCATGTAAATCAACTAAGTCAATTAGTTAACTTGAGCATGTTAGATAACTAAGCTAACATTTATTAATTGTACTCTGGCATGTTAAGGAACTTAGATAATAATGGTAACATGTGAATTAAATTATGTTAATATCTCCATGAGCATGTAAATCGACTAATAAATAGCATGTTTGATTAGTGAGACTAGAGCATGTTAACTAATTCAAATAAGTAATTAATTAGACATTGAGCATATTAATTAACTGGTTGTAAGTAATAATAAGTTGTTGAGCATGTTAAGTAAATTATGTGTTACTTTCATATGCACGTCAATTGTTGAGACGTTGTGTTTCCTTTATTATTGTGATTTACGTATCCAAGCATGTTCCTTGTTGTTTAATTAGTTCTATAATTGCTTCCTTCATATGCTGTACTTGATTGGGTGTTCCCTTGTTATCAATTGTCCTTATATGAACTTTCAATTACAGTTGCTTTCAATTACTTTAAATGCGCACTTCAATTTATGTTAATGTCACGTTATTTTACAATGCATCATGCATCATGTTAGGTTGAGAATGTATGGTCATGTATCATGATAATAGACATCATAGGAAATACCACCAAAAGGGGGTCGGTATTCATGTGTGAGAAGAAAATGAAGAAAAGAAAAGAAAGTAAGGGAATTGGAGGTTGGAGAGATGGTCCGGACCTAACCGGTAGACTCGAAACCCCTTTTACCCTTCCCTCCATGGGTTGTGCGAGCTTGTCTACTGTAAGGTGTTAGGTGCTGGGTACCCGCCATGTCTCCGCCAAGAATCTCCAATCTCCCAACTCGATCCACGAGTTTATGATATATGAAACCGTGAGTAAGGAGCGGTTTGGGGCAGATCCCATTCCGACATAATGAGTTAGAGGCATTCATATTGTATTAACCCTTTTCCTTACTAGGCAATTAGGCTCACGTATTTCTTGTGGTGTAGGTACAACGACGAACAAATAATAATAGATTCATATACCAGGAATGACGAACAAATGATAAAGCAGAGGTGAAGGATTTGCACGGGCGAGATTGGGGCTGGCCAGGCTAAAGAGAATAAAAGAAAAAATGTTGTAAATGAATTGTAATTTATCATTTAGTTTTCCTTTCTCAAACGTGGTATTTATTTGTTAGTATTTCTTCATTAAACGATTTATTTACGCTTTCGCAAAGTTTTGATAAACCCACTATGTTTTCATAAAAGATTTTATAACACTTCCGCATTTTATTAATTGGATTTTCAATACGAGTTTAACGAAAGGTTAGTAGTGAACCGGTTTAGCGTCGCACTCTGATTTGTTTTGAAAAGATTTTAATGGTTTTATAAAAGTTTTAAAATTTTCGTATTTTTAAGAGATTACGAGAAACTGGATCGTTACATATACATTGGTATTCTATTTTTTACCACATGAATATAATTGGATTTTAATGCTTAGTTTCCCTCCATTGATTGTTTTTGGTATAGATTTCTTTATAAAGGAGGAGAATGATTTTTTTAAGGAATGATTTTTATTTTGATTATGTTATTCTTTTATTGTTTTTTACTCCCCTTGTAATGCATGCATTAATTCTCTAAACTTTTTCCTTTTTTAATTACAGTATAAAAATTTTTCTTTTTATTTATTTAAGACATACGAGGGGAAATAAGTAATGTGAGCGAGATAAATTAAAACTGCATAATTAAATCAAAGTATGAAGCAGAAAACATTAATAACCTTCAAATACGGTTTGACAAAACATTAAAACTACGGTTTCACAAAACATTTATTATTTCTCAAAGCAGCATTTTTTCTTCTTAGTGAGCCATAACCTTCTTAGGTCGATTCAACTAGATAACCCAAGTGTTCAATGGGTAATACTTGCTCCTCCGCTCTGAGAATAACCACATCATAACAATCACCTTTACCACAAGCAAACCGTGAGCCTAAAGCCCAGCAAGAAATGAGATGAAATATGATGTATGCCTCTAACTCATTATATCTTAATGGAATCCACCCAAACTATTCTTTACTCACGATTATATATATCAACTCATACATTGACCTAGGACATTGGAGGTATCTTTCGCAAGGAGAGTGGCCGCTAGTCGGCATCTAACCCTTGGGTAGACAATGTAATACCCCAAATTTTTATATCAGAATTTAATAAGGGTTAATTTGGGACATTTGGATCTATTGGATAATTTTTGAGGTATTACCAAAGACGTATTCGTAAGATTATAAACGAAGAAATTTATTGAATAAATTAGAATTTAAAATAGATATTTATTTAATAAATTAAATAAATGTGTTGGGGTAAATCAATTAGAGGGGACAATTATTTTAATTATAAGATTATTTAAAAAGAAGGAATTTGAGGAATTTTGGTAAAAGGAGCAGTGAACCGGTTCACTAAGTGAACTGGTCCGGTTGAGTACAAAAAAAAAAAAAAGGAATGGCCGAGAGGCCATTATCCAGGGGAAAGGAATTTGGCCTCTAGCCATTCCCGAATGAGAGAGCCAGGCGAGAGGAAGGAGAGAGAATAGGGTGAGGGAGACGGTCGGAGTGACGAACGGTGACGAGAGGGAGAGCGAGCGAGCGCTCGGGCGTGACGAAGAGGAGACCGTCATGACAAACAGACTAATAGTGAGCGAGGGGAACTAGGGCTCGGAGTCGGGACTTGCGCGGGTTCTTGGCTCGTGGGTCTGAACGGCGAGGCGCCTGGTCGTGGGACGGAGGCTCGGCAAAGACGAAGGAGCAGGTGACGAGTTGGCGAGAGATGAGCTACGATCAACATTTCAGGTCGATGTGGCAAGGGGCTTCGGTTCTGGCGGATGGGTTGGTTCGGCTTATGGTTCGGCCGAACAGGTCTACTACTTCTTGTCTGGTATTTGGGGGTTGGCCGACAGATTGGAGCCAATAGAGGGGGACACTTCATACGAGTTTGGTAGTAGCTGGTCAGGCACGCCTAAGAATGTCACTCTCTGCCTCAGCAGAGAGTGTCTCCAATCTGGTTCGTTAAACATAGGAGAAGAGGAACGTGAAGTCCAGAGAAGAGCTGTGAAGCATGGAGCTCTGGCC
This sequence comes from Begonia loranthoides, assembly GCA_022433065.1. Classification (NCBI taxonomy): domain Eukaryota; kingdom Viridiplantae; phylum Streptophyta; class Magnoliopsida; order Cucurbitales; family Begoniaceae; genus Begonia; species Begonia loranthoides. Next base: position 23,588,195 of record CM039475.1, on the reverse strand, counting down.
AAGAGCTTCTGGAGTTTGAGAGATGAGGACTTGGATGTTGCTCTCGGCTGCTTTGATGTTATGAATCCCTCCCTTTCGACTTATGACTATGAATGGGTTATGCTGCTGATGTAATGAGTTGTATTTCCATTGAGCTAAGTCCTTGTGAAATCTTGTTATGTGTAAATATTTAACCTGTTACTTGTTGAGGGGTTTGACTTTGTGATTTTTCTCGTGAGAGAAAATTTCTGTGGCTGGTTTTAATGTGCTCTATTGATTGTTAATCTAAACATATAATTGGATGTGAGAAAATGATAAATTGTTGTGAAATATATGTACGAAGTGCTCTATTGAATATATATGGCTTAAGAGTCGATTAACTCTCTGTGATGGATATTTTAGATCATCTATTTTGGCATAGCTACTGCCTTAGTGTTCGATTGTGAAGCATGAAAATACACTGCTGTTTAGTATTGGTTTAGTGCCTTTGGATAGTGCCTCTATTGTTTTAAAATACTCTATGTTTCTTGTTACTCAACTTGTATCCTATTACTATCAACATTGAAGGATTCGAATTTATGTTCTAAGAATTGATTGCTAGTGTTGGTTGCTGAATACAAATTATTTACCTGTTGGCTATTGTTGAGTTGATAAGTGGGCTAATAATCTGCAAAGTGTTATTAACTATGGAGATATAGTGTACTGTTGTCGGTTGTGTGGCGTGCATTATTGGGTTATCTGTTTGGACGTTAATCTGCTATTTGTATGAAAAATAATAAGGTGCACTCGGTTGGTTATTGCCTACAGTACGAATATGTTGGACTTGGCCCTGTTGTAGAAGTGTACTTTGTTGATTGTCGTTGGGTTTCTGTCTTCCTGTATTGTTGTTGTTTTAGATGAATTTATTAGGATGGATTGTATTCCATTTAGGCATCAATGAAGTTCTTAGAATCAGTACAAGTTAGAATACGATTCACTTATAATTGTACTGTTACTAAATTGTGAAGGTATCGGAAAGAGAAAAAGGGAGGAGATTAGGTGCCAACTGCAATAAAGCTTCGAGGTAAGGAACTTGGGTGTGTCTTGGCCATTTGGAGGCCCTACACCACAAGTAGAGTGCGTGGGTTGTACGTTTAGTTTTCTATAAGTTCCTTATGCTATAGTACAATTGCTAATAGATATGTTAATAAAGGTGACGTTTGTAATTAGTGGCTATTAGTCTCTTGAATGATTTACTGTCGTTATTTCCTTGTTAACTTCCTCACTGTTATTTCCCCGTTGGTAGTGTAGATTGCTTGATACCCTGTAGATATTATTTCTGTGATAACTCGTTCTTGTTGTTAGTCTTGTTTAGTTTTGTTATATATGTTTCACTCTGATACACTCATGATGAATAATTAAAGGAATTGATGACCTAAAAAGTATGAACGAATGATGTTGAGAACTAGACCTTTGAGTATGATCCTATGTTTCATAGTTCACAGTTTCATTTATTATAATATCCTGGAGAAATTAGTTTAACCCTCTACGTATAGTTTCCCCTTTCACGCATGAATATTATTCTGTTATGTATGTCTTTGTTCGTTTAATTGCTAATAACCCCTGAGCATGTTAACCAAGGCATTTAATCAAAGCATGTAAACTACTTAATCTGTATTTGTAATCTTCCGAACATGTAAATCAATCAGTTGTTTGTCTTCTCTAATCCCAGCATGTTTAATTGTTAACTAGTATTGTATAAGCATGTTAATTAGCTTAACTAAATTAGATAACTCGAGCATGATAATCTGATCATAGTAAGTAACTGAATTAGAATTTGAAATCGAGCATGTAAATCGACTAATAATAGATTGTACTCTTCCTTCAAGCATGTTAACTATTATTTAAGTAGATTAATTAGCTAAGTATGTTAAATCAATTATCATGTTAACATAGGCAGGTCTGGTATTTTTTTTTTAACGTTAATTAATATTGTTGCACGAGTATGTTAACTCATTTAAGTATGTTCAAGTATGTTAATAACTAGTTGAGCACGTTAAATAATAATCAATTGAGCATGTAACTCATTTAGTAGTCCAAGCCTATAAACCATTTGAATTGCCATTTATTTATTAGCATGTTTAATAAGTACTTAACTAGCATGTTTAATTAACTTGAGTAGATGATTGGTTACAATGTTGTAAGATCATGTTAATTTACTTAATTAAAATAATTGATTAGAATAGTCAATATGCGAGCATGTTCCCTAACTAGTTGTAGTAAACGCTTAACTAGTATGTTTAATTAACCAACTAGACAAATGTTATATTAAGTGAACCTTGAGCATGTTAATGAAATAACATACTTAATTAAAGTAATTGATTGAGCATGATAAATAATTAGAGTAATGAACTAAACCTGTGCATGTATAAATAACTAGCTTTATTAAGTCATTAATTAACTCAAGCATACAATTAACTAAGTTTGTTAATTCTTCTGTGTTTAAGTGGCATGTTAATCAACTAAGATAAGTAGCTAACTTGGGCATCTTAGATAACGAAACTAATAATGGTAACATTGTTAATAAACACTTTGCATGCTAATTGATAGTATGTTTTCGATTTTTTTTAATCGATAGTATGTTTTCGATTCTTTCTTAATGATATTGTTCTATTAATTCGAGAATATTTTCCTGGTTACAATCCATTGTACTTGTTCTCTATGGTGTTCAATTATTTCCTTCTATTATGTGATTTGCTTTTCTTATATGTGCTTTCAGTTATTTTGAATGCGCACTTAAATTTCTGTTAAAGTTACGTTATTGAGCATCATGCATCACGTTAGGTTGAGAATGTATGGTCATGCATCATGTTAAAAGAAACTAATAGGGAGTGCCACGGAGTGGTACGCACACATGCATGAGTAAGGATAAATGATGAAAATGAGTAAAACGGTAAGATAATAATGGCCTCTGTGGCCCGGTAGCTTAGCCCGACACAGACACAAAGAAAAGAAAAGGGAGTTGGGGGCGGATGGGTAGTTCGGATCTATCCTGGCACTGGACTACTCCCCTTTCTCATGTCGAGAAAGGGACCAGCTGCTCACAGGAGATTAGAATCCGACCATGACTATACCATTCCAGTTGGGGGCGGATGGTAAATGGCTAATGAAAGGATTGGTTTGGGTGGCCCCCATTCTAAATGAACTAAAGAGAGTCATAAGCATATTACATTAAACATTTTCCTTACTGAGCCATTAGGCTCACATATTACTTGTGGTGTAGGTACAATGACGAACAGATAATGAGTAGATGACAAACACATAATGAAACAGGGATGAATGATTTCGCATGCATGAGACTCGAGGCTAGCCAGGCAAAGAGAAAGATGAGTAAACAAGTGTAATCAAATGATGTTTAATTGTCAGATACATTTGTTAAACATAGTGTTTTAATTAATTAGTATTTCCTTCTTATCGATTTATTTACGCTTCCGCAAGATTTAAAACAGATGGTTTTATTTTATTATTTACACTTCCGCACCTTGTAATTGGTTTTCCCAAACGAGTTTTAAAGAAAGAGTCAGTAGCAATCTGGTTAGATGCGCTCTTATACGTTTTGTTTTTAAAAAAAGAAAAATTTGAAATTTTATGCATTTTCAAGGATTTACGAAAATCCAGGTCGTTACAGACAGGCTCTCGCTACCCAAAAAGGGAAGCGCATAATCTCATGTCTACCCGGTTACTATTCGGACCACCTCCCCACCCTCCAATTCCCCTTACATTCATTACCTTTATCAATTTTTCTCTAACAAATGCGTATGAATACCAACCCACACGTGGCATTCCTAATGGTTTCTGTTATAATGATGCATGTCAATGCGGCACAATAATCACAATAGTTTATCATAACAATTATCAAAAAGACAATACGAAAAGAAAAGCAATTAATTAAAATTAACGAATTAAATAGTGGAGAGTTAAGATGAAGTAATGGCATAATTTAAATAGAAAGCTAGTAATAAAACATGAGACATGGAAAACTACTAACATGCTATATATAGCGAAATACTCTAAAACTATACGTTTCAAATTACTTAAACACAAGTCAATCGATTTACTTTATTAACAACGAGTTATAATAACATGGATTTTAGAGCAGCGTTTTTAAGCATAACAATAATACAATTCAGAATCTTAGACATGCTCGCCAATTAAAAGAAACAATAACCATATTTAACATCAGCAATATATATATCCAACATCCAAAATAGTCACAGTAATGAGAGGGAAAACAACAGTGATATATTCGACGTCCTAAACATTCACAGCAGTTAAAAGGAAAATAGCAGCAATATATTTGATGTCCTAAACATTCACAACATTTAAAAGAAAATAGTGGCAGTATACTCGACGTCCTAAACATTAATAGCAATTAAAGGAAAATAGTGGCAGTATATTCGACATCCTACGTATTCACAGTAGTTAAAGGAAAACAGTAGCAATATATTTGAAATGTTAAACATGCTTGATGATAATTTAATGATGTGAAACGAACATAGACATAATAAACGGAGGCAGCGTAATATCTGACAAGCAAAAACAGCAGTGTATGGCATAATAGGGCATTATATTTGACAGATGCATCATCTAATAGTCGATTGTACAGGAAATGACAGATTCAATGGAACCTAAAACCAAACAGAGAATTAATAACAAAAATATGACTTCCAAGGCAGCAAAGAAATAATCATAGCAAGATAATGGTTAAGTTAACAGTGGCCATTTCAAGGATATCAACTATCACAATGGGAAATCATAGTCAAGTATCAACAACATACGTTTATCAACCAACAATCCTAATAAAAGCAGGATTACAACAACAAAGTAACATGATTTGAAGCAACAATCAACAGGATATTATGCACAGAATCGAGAGAAGCAAACCAACATAATCATGCAAGGAGCTAAACTCAAATCCATGTAACAATGATTTAGCCGTACCCACGTAGAGATTTTTACATTTCATTTATCAAAACAACGAGGTAATTAATATGCGACAGAGAATATTTTCAACAGAAACAACCATATAACGTCCAACATAACTAAGCAGTGAGTAACATAACCAAGTAGTGAACAGAATTCTAAACTAGCAGGATGATCATCACTTAGCAGGGAACAAAATCATGCAAGGAATCCAACTACAATTTACATGTTACAGATACAATGAAATCATTCCACACATAACAAAAACAGACTCAAGCTTGGTGGTGTAGGGCCTCCAATGGCCACAACTTACTCATTTTCTTACCTCCTAATTACTAGTTGACGAAGCTCACAGCACAGGGGAAAAACACACCAACAGGACGTCCACCTCCAGCAGCAATTTCGGCTCACCAACACATATATAGCACAATTGAAATCCTCCTTCACTCATCCCTCAATACTCCCAAAATAAAAATGACAGAATATTGCTCCTGTTACCATTGTTTTATAAACAAGAAGAAATTTCAGGGGGAGCAGGAGTCGCAGATCGTGGAAGGGGTGATGGAAAAATCACCCAAATCAAGGGAGGAAATCTAATGAGTAGTCTCCACGTCAAAGCATATTATCAGTGCAATATTGATTTGGTTAGATCGAGAGAAATCATCGGGATATTGTGAAATCACCTCATAAGAAGTTTGATTTAATTTGAAAATCACAAAATAGTTGTGGGATATAATTTGTAATTTTCCACAATTTGGTTTTTTGGTCGCGTTCCTCGACCGAAACATGCGACCGCGTCACCACCGAATTGTGTAAAATATGACTAGAGATGCATTTCGAATGCAAACCTTCACCGCATCCCAACCGATGACTCGACTACAAAATTGACGAATTTGACAAATTCAAAACCCGTTGTTTTTCGATCGTGCATCACATCCACACCCTCGACCACGTTGTGTCCGAAATCACAAAATGTAATTTGGAATACATTTCAAACAAGGGACTCGACCGCATCTTCGATCGCAGAGTGATCAAAAACCTAAAATGCACATTTTCCATTAAAAATTCATACTTTAATCACACCCCCACAATTTTCCATACATTTACATGGAATTAATCCAACAAAATACTATCCTGCAATATAATATATTTATTTCATAAAATTCATTAAATTATATAAACGGGAAAAAATTATTAGGGTATTACACCCCTCCCCATGTTTTTTTTGTTTTTATTATGACAAAAAGAGAAAGAATGATGTATAAGTTGTTATATATAAATTATGAATCGGGGAGAAGTTATGTATAAATTGATTAAGGGGGAGAAGATATTAATGAATTGGTATAGCATGTTTGCATAGATTTAATGTTGATATATTGCATAACTTAAATGGGAGAAATCTAATATGCAATATTTGATGCACATGTTTAGTTTTAAGTACAATAAACTTATTGAATTTTGTCATTATCAAAAAGGGAGAGATTTTTAGCCTTTTTGTTAGACTTAGTTTTATTTTGATGATGACTAAATGATGTCCAATTTAATGAAGTCAATAAGTTGTTATTATATTTTTATCGATAATGGTTTTAACATTTTTATCATATTATTTACATCCACATTTATTGGAAATACCCTCAAAATGGATAGTATTATGTGCTAATATGTTTATCTAAATCCATGTAGTGTTTGCATATCATTTTGGGGACTTAGAAATCAAAGGAATGAAAGTTTGGAATGTTGTGGTCAGGCTGTAGACAAGAGAAGCGACCAAAACTAGGTTTTGGTCTTGCGATCCTAACGCAGTCGAATGATCTGGTTGAAGGACTTGACCGAAACACAACAAAGAGTGCTCCTGGCTTTTTTGATCGAGATGCGGTCAAAGCCACGGTCGAATAGAGCAAGTAAAAAACATCAAGTTTCTAATCTGCCATTTTTGCACATTTTGCGATCGAGACGCGGTTGACAATATCAAATGAGGAATGCGACCAAAAGAGCAAAATAGAGAACTTCGAAGTTTTTCGGACGAGACGAGGTCGAGGTTCCGATCGAGTAATGAGAGCAAAAAATGTCCAATTCCGCGTAATGGCTATCTTCCAGCGGTCAAATTTTCAACAACTATTTTCTATAATGGCTGGAAGTGGTCAACCGAAAGGATTAGGTCGACCAAAAATGTGCAATTCTATAAATTGAGAGAAGCACTCCAAGCTCCATACATGAAATCGAGAATTGAGACGAAGCCTTGCTGAATTTAATACTCAATTCTAAACATATTCTTGAGCTTGCAAACCTACTCTTCCCAACCATAAACTTGAGAGTTATTATTGGGAGAGCTAGGATTTAGATTTTGGTTTTTACTTTTCCCAATCTATTGTACGAAATTGTAAGAGGTGACTCTCTACGAATTAGTCATATAAGGGTGACGCCCCAAAACAGTCAACGGCTCGATTGAATGCTCGTAAGTTCAATCAAAGGGGGACTCCCCGAGAATAGTAAAATTTAGGGTGACGCCCCATAACAGTCAAAAGTTGACAACCTAGAATAGTCAAAGGGTGACACCCAGTCAATAGTCATTGTTGTATCGGAATAATTGGCACTCGTAAGCCAATTGGTTAATGGATCTCCAAGTGGACTCTTAGAGTGCGGATGTAGGCGGGATTTGCCAAACCATGTAAACAAACCGGTTTCAACTCTCTTACCCTTACTCTTTACTTTATTGCATATATTCGTGATTGTTTATTTAATTGTATGCGATATATCACATAGGATTTAGAAAAATTGTTTAGTCGCACGAAAAAGATTATAACGTTATATTCACCACCCCCCCCCCCCTCTATAGGCATGCATACGATCTGTCAGAAGCAACTCGAGCAATCTATTATATTTCTAGTCGACTAGCCCTCATAAACCATTTGACCACTTTTTTGTTCTGGCTCTTTCTTCAGCAAACTGGTCGACCACTTCTTCATTGTAGTCGACGTGTACTCCGTGTTTGCCATTTTTGAATCTTTTATGTCTCAATAATCATACTATAAGCTATATAGATTTAGAAAAACATGTTAGTACATATAAATACTCTTGTTAAGGGGTATTTCCAAATAAGATCAACATATATATAAAGAAAAACAATTAAGCATATTCAAAAGATAAACAATTTATAATTCAACTAAAACATTCATTATCAAAATAATTAAGCTTAATGTCTATTAGACTAATAACATCCACCTTACAATCCCTAGAACTGGAGAAGAGATATAGAAATTGTAACAAAATTATTGGTCAGCTGGGCTAGAGGACTCCAAGGTGGAAAACATATTCAATGACAACTCCCCGAGAAGTTGATGCTAAAGAATGACCTTCTGATCTAATATATGATGTTTTCTTATTGCATTTGAAAACTTTAGAAACATCTAAATTTGGTGTCATATAGCAAGTGATATGTGCCGAGCTCAAATAAAAAAATCTAAACCCAAAATCAAAAACATCACAGAAACAGACGGAACAAAATTGAAAAAATCATTATGATTGATTTGATTTCAAAACAAAATTGGTTCGACCTCAAAATTGGACCAAAACTGAAGATTTTTTTGGTTTTGTTTAAATAGAGGTGAACCAAATCAAATTGAACCCATTCCTAGTTGGCACTTTAAGTATCTTGGGAGAGATATTACAAATAGAGGCATCAATAAAGACTATAGAAGAGCAAAAACCCTATTACCCTCAACTACTTCTAAATGCTACCAAATTATTCAAAACAACAGCAAATAAACTGTCAACTTGATATTTAAGAATTATTTAAATTAACCATTCTAATGACATTGTTCTTTCCCGTTTGATGTTTCTAGCATGTCCCATGCGTGATCTTTGTGGTTTCTTTTTCTGACAAGTACTTGTGATCTTGATAAGAGACTTGGTTCTTCCGCTTTGTCTCTAACTTAGACAGTGCCTTCATTGAAGACCCATCTTTGTACAAAACCCTAGCAGCTTCATGTCACAACTCGGAGGAAGGTCTAATAGAAACGTTAGGTTGAACGATCCAATTCTTAGAGAGAACCTGATCACTCAGCCAAATACCTGGTTTGCAATGAAAGTGTCACAACCCGGAGTCGGGCCGGCCATCATAGAGGACCTGATCACCCAGCCCAAGGCTTGTTAAATTATTGCAGAAGATTTGTATAAATACCCAGCTGCGATTCACTTGTGATGGGTCACGATCTATATAGTGATTGCGAGAATAATTAATAATGTGGAATAATATATTAAAAGAGTCCAAATAATACTGTGCATACAATCCAAGTTTCTCGAAAAACCAGATTAGGTAGAGTACAGTCATCCAACAATTTGCTTACCAAGAAATAAGGGTTCGACTAAGGAAATGAAATAAAATAAATGGTAGCAGAGTCTTCAACCAAATCCCTAACCTGGGAAAAAAAATATAGTCTAAGGGATGAGTGACAAACTCAGTAAGGAACTTATACTAAATTTTATGTGCGTGTAAAACTTGTTTACTATTTTCATGAAAGCCATGAGTTTCGAAGAAATATGCACATTTTCAAAACATTTGAAAACCGTTTTATTTTTTTAAGAAAACCTAGCCCTAAAGGCCCCCAACGAAACATTTTAAAAGCATGACTATATACATAGACAACTATAGGTTAAAATATTCTCGTCGTGTTTTATACTGAAATCGTGGTCCATGAAAAAGGAAGGTCACTCAAGGACTCCTCCGAACAATTACACAAAAAGGTGGCCATCAATACGAGCAACACCTCATATGCCTGGAGGAAGACAAACGATGGCAGTCTGTAGACCCGGCTCATCACCCGGGTTGTCGGCGAGCACACTTCGCGACGACATGCCCATAATATACACCCTGATTAGGTTTATGGGTTCGAAACCCACAAAAGTCTCATCTCCTTCCTAATACCATCTTTCACATAGTGCACAAACAAAACATCTCCACGCAGTAGGAGATGTACCGGGGATAGCCTCCTGATACTTTGACACCAAAAACCGTCCAAAGTATCAAGAGGATTCATCGCTCCCAAAATCAGAATCACAACTTACCAAAACATGAAATCGAGTGCACGAAAGTAAATGTGTAAAACTCTCATACATATATAGTATAAAAAGCTGGCATGTTGTCGAATAGTCCCCGTTAGGTTTTTCATATGTGGTATTCCAGAAAATACAATTTTGAAAACTATGCAATGCAATGCAAGCAATTAAGTACAAAACCACTACTTCGTTGGCGATCCTTCCTCGTATACAAAGGAGCAGCAAGCTCAGGTACGGGCTCAAAATTCTCAAACTTGTCCAAGCCTACAATATGTCAAACATGGAGAAATCTCATAAATACGTCTCGAGGAAAAGTGAGTGGATCCTATACCGAGAGTAAGCTTAACATCTATCCGTAACAACCAAAATAGTACTCTAACTCATCTATCGTTGCAACAACAGAACCATCCCCAATATTCTCTACTTTAGCTCACTCAACATTTAGCAACATCAAGTGCTCATTCTATGCCGTAACTAAATCATAGCATAAAACAAAACAACTATAATCCGTGAGCATGAACTATATACTACCAACAATATTCTTCTCTTCATAATTCATCAATTCAACGTATCTACAACAATTCATTATTTAATCTTCAAAATAGAAAGCATAACTACCACGCAAGACCTCAAAATTTTTCTAGCAGCATAGAACCAACAAAATCAAAGCAGGAACATTTAGTCTCGATTTCTCTTCCTCTCTCAACCATCCTTGTGCTCTAGTTGATAGTACTTTGGAAACAATCCCTAGAGAGTACATATCAGATCCTTATGGAAACTCTGGAGGGATCAAAGTATTAATCACCGAAACAAGCATCACAAAAATGCATCAAGTACAATTTATTTATGCTTGTGTCTGATAATATATCATCATCTTCTACTACTATTTTTGAATCAATTGAATAAGATGAAACTTTTAGATATATGTTTCATGGTATTATTGATGCAAAACAAAAAAAATAAAAACAGATTTATCTTTATCAGAAAAACACAATTTCGAAATATCGTTGTTAGAAAATATTAAACAAAGATTAGTACGAAAAAATATGGAATAACATTCGGTGAAAAAGCAATACAAATCGAACAAACTAAGGGAAATATAATAATTCTAGTAATTAATAATTCTAGTAATTAATAAAGAAAAAATTTTAAGCGGATTAGAAAAAATGGATTCCGAAGAAAGAACTAAAATTTCATATATACATTGTAGCACTATTCAAATTTTATTTAAGAGTTCTTTTATGGAAGGTTTCAATACACCAATAGAATTAGAAATACGAGATGATAGAATTCTTAATAATAAAGAATGCATCATAGCACATGGATTAGGAAATCTATCACAAGAAAAAATTAAATTTGATATAAATATCCAATTAAGATTAAGTTTAAAGGATCAAGATCTGAACAAATCTATAACATTAAGATACGAATTCAAAAGAAAAAATTTTATGAAAGAAAAAAACCATCCTTTTACGATAATTTACAAAATTAATTATACTTTGACGAATAACCATCATAGTCTAATATTCAAATAGAACGAAAAAATATCAATAGACAAATTATTTAAACCATCATTAAAATTAGAAACATAACCTAAATTATTTAATATAAAAAGCGACACGCAGAAATTTTTAAAAGATGATAGACGACTAACGAGAAGCATGTCCTACTCTGAAGTAAGTTCATCAAATTTATCATTCATACCATATAAATTTCCTAAACATTCATTAATTAATAAATCATCAATACAAAGAAATAAATCTATCCCTTTAATAGAAAGAGAAATTCCTATAGAGGAAAATAACGAACAAAAATTAGAAAATTTAAGAAAAACTATAAGAACTTTAAGCAGAAGAATCTAAAATGTTACTTTCTAGAAGTAATTTAAAATACGAAAGTATTTGCCATTATATTGAAAATATAAGAAGATTAATGGATTTTTTTAGTAGGAATAATTTATTTATCATCAAAGGATGATTATGATTTAGATATATATCCTGATTATTAATTTTAAAAATGAAATTTTGGTATAAAACATGGCATGATCATAGATTTAAAAAGGATCATTTAACGCAATAGTAAAAAATGGCAGGAACTCAGAGAGTTTATTCAAAAATAATAAAAAAACTAGAAAATATTAATTTTTATGATAAAAAATAAGTAACATGAATGATAGAATATTTATACAATTATTTAGAGTATTTTCCTCAAGAACTGGATAATAGACTTAATGAATTTGGGAGATATTAATCCAGCCATAAAGGAATATACACGCCAAGAAAATCAAGCATTTGAAAGATTTCTTTTAAAATTTTTAAATATCTTAAAAACACAATTACATAACTGTCCAAAATAATCCGTAGAAAACATTTGGTATCATAGCAAGGTTACGAATCTAAAAAATGAATATGATAAATGAAATTGACAAATTGAATATACAACATCTACAATTAATAGACATGAAAGCAGAGTCCAATAATAGACCGGCTGGACCTTTCCAACAAAAATTAGTAGTAATACCTAAAAATTTATTAGAAGGAACAGAATATTTTGTAGGAAGTTCAAACGAATCAACTACTGAAAATATTCAAACAAATTTATCAATGATAAAAGCTTTATTAAATAATGTTATGGAAATATTATCATATTTAATAATTCTGAAAATTTACAAGAAATACAAGAAAAAACTACAAATATGAGGACTATATTAGAACAATGTTTTCAAATTTTAAGAAAAGAAATAATTAATATAGGAAGTCTAACTGAAGAAAATCAACATAGAATGATCAACATGGAGAATGAAATAGTAGAAATAAAACAACAAAATACTGACACTCAAATAATGATAATATAATTAGAAGAATATATTAAAACACATATAGGATGAATACCTCTCTATTAGAATCCATAAAGAATATGGAAAGAAATATAATAGAACATATTACTGAATTAAAACAACACAACAAAGAGATACAAATATTAATAAAAGACTTAAACATTTATAAAGAAAATTATAAAGAATTAACAGAGGCCAAAAAAACTCCTTTTAATACTATTAGACAAATTCAACAAGGATCCTAAAAAACAAAGTCAACTGATAAATTATGGAAAAAATATATTAGAAATTATTAAAAATTTACAACAAATAATAATAAGACTAGAAAAAAGTAAATGTATAACCAAAGAAGATTTATAAAACATTACTTTTGAAAAAAGAATAATAAGAAAATTAACAATACAACCACTTCCACAAATATAATGGATAATATAGAAGCACAAATAGAAAAATTAACTAGTCTATTAGCAGCCTTAGACATACCCAAAGAAGATGAAAAATTGGATCAATGTCTATTAATGAATAATGAGAATCCAGAAAACCATGAAATAGTTTTTATTATGAATCCGATGAAAATCCTTACAAAAATCCTAATTATGTAAAACAAGGTATACAAGAATCTAGTTATAGAGATAAAAAAAAAACCAAAACGAACACATGATGAGTTTCAAGACACAGGATTCCTTGATTATATGAATAAACAATGATATTATTATAATAACAAATGGACAAAAATACCTTATACATACATACATACCAAAAATAGAAATTAATCAAAATGCAAATATACTAAATCTTGACTGTGAATAAGATAATTATAAAACAATGCAAGATTGGAAAAATAAAATAAGTATATCAATACAATTAAATCAAGAAATAAAATATCTATCTACAACAGATTTATTAAACTATGTTACACATCAAACAACTGGAATAGTGTATAATTATTTAGTTTCTCTTGACAATCCATCAAAAGTGGTATTAGCAAGAACAAATTCCATTTCAACCTTTACAAATATAGTTTAATTACTAACAACAGAGTTTTTAAGAAGATATCCAAGAAAATGAAGAAACTGATATATTTATTAAAAATGCTTTTTGGCATATTACAAATTTACAAATATGTAATTTATGCTATTTAGATAATTTTATATGTGAATTTAGAGAAAATTATTTTAAATTTGATTATCAACATAGATTATTAGCAAACGATATGTTTTTTAAAAAAATTACCATTAAAAATAAGTACTCTAGTAGAATAAATATATAATAAATCTGTAGCAGTAAAAGCAATCCCTAACACATTAGGAGCTCGTGTTACGATAGTGAAAGCATGGACGAAAGATCCATGTACACAAGAAATAGCAAAACGTGAAGCACAAATAAATCTATGTTGTGATAAATTAACAAATAAAGTAGGAAAATATGGATGTATTAAAAGACCTTTTAGAAAAAAGAAATAGAAAAAAAATCCTTATTATAAATAATAAAAATAAGTGGAAAAATCCTAGAAGATATTTTAAAAATAGAAAACAATTTAGGAAAAAGTATAGCTCGAATATAGATAAAAACAAAACTTGTCCTAATGGAAAAAAGAAATGTACTTGTTGGCTTTGCCACAAAGAATGACATTATGCTAACAAATATCTTACACGATATGAGAATAATAATAAAACACAAACACTAAAATTAGCATATACAATAGGATATGACCCTATTGAAAATTCGAACAAAGACTCTAAAATATACATCTATGCTTATGAAACAAAATTCACAACATTTAGTGATGACGAATAAAAAAATTACTTTACATAATCCTAATGCTACATTTATTAAAAAAATTATTCTAGATAAAATATTCTATGCTTATATTGACACAGGTGCAACATTGTGCTTTGCACGAAAAAATGTTTTAACTAAATGGACTAAATTAGACAAACCATTTAAAATTATTGTAGCTGATCAATCAGTTCATGCAATATGGTTTGTAGGCAATTGTATAACCATTAATATCGAAGGATATCCATTTATTGCCAAAACTATTTATTTTCATGACTCGGGCGTAGATATTATTATTGGAAATAATTTTCTTACAGTATATCAACCCTTTATTCAACGCTTACGTACTATTTCTCTCACTTTTCCAAGAGGGGAAGGTGTAAAGAAAACACAAATAACTACACCAATAGTTATACAAAAAGAAGTAATAAAAGTATTAGCACAACAAATTTTAAATAATATTCAATTTTTAGAAAAAAAAAAACTAGAAGAAATATGTAGTGATAATCCTCTTAATAAAATTAAAAATACAAATAAAGAAGAAATTATAAAGGTTAAAGACCCTTTAGCAGAAATAAATATACCAAATAAAATACCTTATAGTATAAAAGACGTAGAAGAATTTAAAATAGAATGTAAAAATCTTTTAGAGTTAGAAATAATAAAAGAAAGTAATAGTCCTCATAGTACATTAGCTTTTTACGTAGAAAACAAAAATGAAATAAAACGAGGAAAAAGAAGAATGGTAATTAATTATAAAAAAGTGAATGATGCTACTATAGGTGATAGTTACAAATTACCTAGAAAAGATTATATTTTAGAAAACAATTAAAGGAAATAATTTATTTAACACTTTAGATGCAAAAACAGGTTACTGGCAATTAAGATCATCAGAAGAAACAAATAAATTAACAGCTTTTAGCTGTCCACCTGTAACGACTCGGATTTTTTATACATTTAAAAATATGTTAAATTTAAAGAAAATATGTCAGAGTGCAATCTGGGCGGTTAGAAATACTTAAAACGTTTCAGAATTTAAAAACATTTGCGAAAATAAAACATTTGTGGAAGCGTAAATAATTAAATGAAATAAACTAAACATTAAATTACAAATTAAGAAAAGAAACTTAATTTAAATTACATTTCAACTCAATTGTCTTGTACTTCTCATAGCCTGGCCAACCACAAGCTCGTAAGTGCAAATCCCTCATCAACTGCTTCTTTAGTTACTCAAGAACTCTGCGCATCGTGTACTTACACCGCAAGTAAGATGTGAGCCTAAAGGCCCAAAAAGAAAATGGATTTATGCATATGAAATGCCGCTCTTTAATTCTTTGGAATGGGTCTGCCCCAAACCAATCCTTTAATTACGTATATTAGGAATAGTTATGTATTTTAGGAATAGAAAAAATGAAAAATTATGGTTCGTAGGAGAAATATATCATGAAAATTCCAAGTGATTCTACATGTATAAGGCGAAGTTAGTTAGTACTCCACTTGCTAAAAATTTCAGGCTTACTTCTGAATAAAGACCTTCTACTGAAGAAGAAAAAACAGATTTGTAGATAATTCCATATGCCTCCGTAGTCAACAGTTTGATATATGTTATGGTTTGTACAAGATCTAATATTTTACATTATGTTAGATCAGTCAGTCAATTTCTATCAAATCTAGATAGAAAGCATTGAAATGCATGAAAGTGGATTATTAAGTATCTTAATAATCAATGACATGAAGATTAAAATAGATGAACTTGTGAGATTATTTTGCGATAAAAAATCAACGAAAGTATTGCACATAACTGAGTACAACATACCAAGACCAAACATGTGGAAATAGATAGACAGGTTCATAATAGAAAAAATTACTGGTGGGAAAATTCGCAAATCGTATAGTTATGTATTTCTCCTAATTCTAGCTAAAGTCCAAACTCATCTCTTCGCACCGAAGTTGATCCAACTATCAAACTCACTCTTCCACACTTCCGCTATGCTACTCTATTACCCATTTACCCCTCTTAGGTTTCTAACCCGTTTGTGCTTCCCAGTCTATGTGTGAATACCAGTTTCCATTTCTGTTCTCGTATCCATTTCCAGAAATCACGCTGGAAACTTCGTTTCCATTTCTATCTCCGTTCCCATTCTCATTTCAAGTTATGTTTTCGTTCCCGTTTCTTCCTTGGTATCTGTTTTGGTTCCCGTGATCGTAGCGTTCTCGTATCCGTTTCCGTTTCTGCTTCCATTCCTGGAAATTTTGTCTCCGTTTCCGTTCCCACTTCCATTTCTGGAAGTTTTGTTTCTGGTTCCGTTTCCGCTTCCATTTTTGGAAACTTCATCTCGATTTCAGTTTCCATGCTCATACGGTTTCCATATCCGTTTCCGTTATATGAGGTTTTTGTTTCTGTTCCCGTTTCAAGTTCGGTTTATGTGCTCGTTTGTTGAAAGGTTCAACTGACCCTCTAAGCTACCATACTCCATTGACCCTTATCATCACGTCTACCCTTTATCTACCCGTTGTAATCTCTCCACTTTTCTTATACTTTTATCTTTTACGCTTTAATTTATTGTTACATCGTTCAAGACCTCGAATATAGCAGCAATGGCATAATCTGAAAGCCTGCTAACCCTTGGCCATTCTTTTCATCGTTTACCTCCAATATAGCAGCAATGGCATAATTCGAAAGACTGCTAATCTTTGGTCGTTATGTTCTGACATAATCCAAGAACTGTCCCAGTATAATCCAGGGACTTTGCAACCGATACGAGCAACAATGGCATAATTCGAAAGCTTGCTAGCGACGATGACATAATCTGAAAGCTTGCTAGCGACCATGTCCATGAAGGACTTAACAGTCTCGCATCATATCGTTGTCGTTTTCTCTTCTTTAACTTAATTTTCTTTTCTTTTCTTGTTCCTGTGCCGGGCTAAGCTACCGGACCACAGAAATCTTCATTAGGTGTTTTGCTTTTGTTCACTTTTTATCATTTCTTAATTCACTCTCGTTGCTCTTGATTCGTTCGTCGTTTGTGCCACAAATTGTGCATAACTCTACCTAAGTACTCTCGTTTACTATCTGACTCCATCTAACTATCTAGTTGGTCTAATCTATGTTCCTTCCACTTAACTATCCCCGTTCCTATTTTCGAAAAATGTGGGCAGACTCTCCCTTGTTTTTAGACTCCCCCAAAGCTAAATAACCTGCATAAAAGGCCCAAACAGTTTCAGTATCGTCTAATCTCTATTACGTACTATCATTTACAACTCATTCTCTACTATAACTCCTTGTTACAAAATAATCTTAACTGAACAGAGAAATTACAACGATCAGATTAGAAATACAAGTGATTTAAATGAAATGCAGTGTAATTTAAATTTAAGCACTTACAATTAATGAAGGATTTTCTACATCGAGGCTTGTGCTGGCAGTCCGGCTATGTTATTAATTTAACTTTTACAAAATCGTTTTGACACACAATTACTCAGCAAAACACTATTAGAGTTCGTTTAAAATGCAATAAAACAAAACAAGTGAGCTACGGACTTGGTTTTTAAAAATGATCAGAGCAGCTTAACGAGAAAATCATTTTTAAAAACCTCTGCTCTAATACCAACTGTAACAACTAGGATTTTTCATACATTTAAAAATACGTTAAATTTAAAGAAAATATATTAGAGTGCAATATATTAAAGTGTAAATGTTTATTTCTTGGTTATGGATAAAAACCTTCTGGTTTTAGTTTATATAAATTCATTTAGTATGTTTATTGTTGAATTCAATTATCAAGCATGTTTCCATAAAATATTTGTTAAACATAACTCCATGAATCGTTGTACAGTTTCGATGTCGTTAGTAACTAGTCACAAATTAATCAGCATGTTTTATTTATATGTTATAATATTGCCTATTGGAGAATGATTAAGCATGTCTAATGTTTTAATTGTCTTGTACGGAATTTCAGTAAACCTTAGCATAAAAGCATGTAAATTGGTAAAGGATTCACTATTTAATTCACTATTAGAAAGAGGCTAAATCAAAGGACGAAAACGTGGTTTAATTGTCATTAAAAGCATGTTAAATTATGTAAGTATGTTTGATCATCTAGAGGGCACGCTGACCTAACTAAAGTAATTCATTTAACTCAAGTATATTTACTTAGTCTTGTAGCTGGAGCATGAAATTATAATAGCTAATTGTTAATCAATCGAGTTAATTGCTAATCAATTTAGTTAATTGAATCAATCGAGCAAGTTGACTAATTAGTTAATCTAAACATGTAAATAAACATGATAATTAACTAGTCGTTTAGACCGTGAGCAGGATAACAGCTTAGTCGAGCATGTGATTAAATTAGATCAATATTCACATGTTAATTAATTAAGATGTGTCATGTTATAAGCTTGTATTTAGTGTGTTCAATTGGTATGTTAACTAAGTAGAACCAAACCATGTTCAGATCACCTAGAATAATAGTTGTGGAAAGGATGTAAATGGATTAGGAAATTAACTAGATAATTGGCATGTTAATTCTTGGATTCAATATTATAAATGTTCAACGTATTCCTAGTTGTCTTCCTTACTATGCATTTTCAATTCCTTTTATTCGTGCCTTTAATTTCAGTTACTTTACTTTCAATGCAACTATTGTTTACTTTCTTGCATGCGCAATTATTGTTGATGTTAGGATATAATCATCATGCATCATGTTAGGTTGAGAATGTATGTTCATGCATCATGTTAATAGAAACTAATAGAGAGTGCCACAGGGTGGTACGCACACATGTATGAGTGAGGATAAATGATAAAAATGAGTAAAATAGTAAGATAATAAAGGCCTCTGTGGTCCGGTAGCTTAGCTCGGCACAGACATAAAGAAAAGAATAAGGAAGTTGGGAGGCAGATGGGTAGCGGCCCTAGTCTGGCAATTAGGTAATGCCTCTACCCTATCGGGAACGGGACCTAGTTGTCCACAGGAGGTTAGATTCGACAAACTAGACCATCCCATACGGGTCTTTCAATTTCTAGCTCGAAGTACGAGTAACAAACAAATGACTTAAAGTAAAGTAATAAAATGATAAATGGCTAATGAAAGAATTTGTTTGGGTGGCCCTCATTCCAAATGAACCAAAGAGAGTCATAAGCATAATTGCATTAATCTTTTTTCCTTACTAAGCCATTAGGCTCACGTATTACTTGTGGTGTAGGTATAAACGACGAACAGATAATAAGTAGAAGATAAACACATAATGAAGCAGGGATGGATGATTTGCACGCGCGAGACCCGAGGCTGGCCAAGCAAAGAAAAGAATGAGTAAATGGTTGTAATCACTTTAAGTTTATTATACCGTACTCCATTATTTAGATTCCTTTGAAACGATTTAAATACACTTCTGCCATGTTTTACAAGGATTTATTTTATAACGCTTCCGCACATTTTATCAATTGGTTTTTCATAACGAGTTTTAAAGAAAAAGTCAGTAGCGATCCGGTCAGACGCACTCTAATATGTTTTGCTTTAAAAAGAGAAAATTTCAAAATTTTACGCATTTTAAAGGATTTACGAAAAATTCGGGTCGTTACAAATTGAGTTACCTGTTTCATCAAGGTTAAAAATACTTTTTCCATTTATAATTGCGAGCATGCAACCTGCCCATGTGTCATTAGAAGCATCCGTTTCTATTATTAAAAAATCATTTATTTTCGGATTATATAATGTTGGTAGTATATTACATTTTTCTTTTATACTTTTTACTATTTTTGTATATTGATCTGTCCATATCCATTTTATTTTTTCGGATATTTTCTCTTGTAATTGTTTTCTTTCTTTTGCTAAATCTTTTAAAAAACCTTGTTCAACAATATAATTTAAACATCCTAAGAATCTTTTTATTTGTTTTCGATTTTGTAATTTGTCTAGGAAAGTTTTTAATTTTTCTTGAGTGTTAGGAATTAATTTTATTTCTCCATTTTTAATTCTAAATATTCAACTTCTGTTTGTAATAATTTTGATTTCTTTTTTAAAATAATTAATTATTTTTCCTTACATCTTTCTAAAACTTTTATTAATGGATTGATATGATCATTTTCTGTTTTATATATAAATATAATAATATCATCTATATATGCTAAACATATTTCTTTTAATCCTTCTAAATTTGTATCCATAAATCTTTGATAAATTGATAGTGCTTGTTTTAGTCCGAAAGGCAAAACATTCTATTCGTATTGTTTTTTAGGTGGACAGCTAAAATATGTTCATTTCTTTGTTTCTTTTGATGATCTTAATTGCCAGTAACCTGATTTTGCGTCTAAAGTGCTAAATAAATTAATTTCTTTAATTTTGTTCTAAAATATAATATTTTCTAGGTAATTTGTAACTGTCACCTATAGTAGCATCATTCACTTTTTTTTATAATTAATTACCATTCTTCTTTTTTCTTGTTTTATTTCATTTTTATTTTCTATGTAAAAAGCTGGTGTGCTACGAGGACTATTACTTTCTTTTGTTATTCCTAATTCTAAAATATTTTTATATTCTATTTTAAATTCCTCTACGTCTTTTATACTATAAAGTATTTTATTTGGTATATTTATTTCTACTAAAGAATCTTTGACCTTTATTATAATTTCTTTTTTATTTGTATTTTTAATTTTATCAAGAGGATTATCACTACATATTTCTTCTAGATTCTTTTCTAGAATTTTATTTGTTGTATATAAAAATTGAATATTATTTAAAATTTCTTGTCAAACAACACTTCATTCGAACCGGTCAAGTCAAACCCGGTGGGAGCTCGGCCCATCGCCCACCTGGAATCTGACTAGACGCCGGAATGAAGCACCCGAGCAGAACACCCGAACCCCTCATGACGCCAAAATCGCAGCAGCAAGAACCTCCGAACCCAAGCCATAGTTACGCCCCGCGTCGTCGCCGTCTCGCAGCACACCTGGACTCACCCGAGCACACCGATGCTTGCTTCATGTCGGACCGCACCTCGCAACGAGCTCTCCCGATCGATTTCTCCTCTCACTGCTCTCAGCTCCCTCTCTCTCCCTCTCGTTCTTCTCCTTTACACGATTTCGCTCCCCTGCAGTGAATGACCGAAGGCCATTCACTTAAGTCGCCCAGACCAGTTCATAAAGAGTGACCCGGTTCGCCACCTCATCAATTCCTCCTTTAAATTATTTAAACCTAACATTTAAATAACCAATTAATTAACTTATAAAATCCCCTTAATATTCTTCTTCCACATTTCTTCAAATGGCCGAAGGCTAGACGAAATGAGAAGTACTGAATCAGTTCAATTATTTAACAACAAATTTCTACTTATAAATATTAACCCAATTAATCACGTGTGTACTATAATTTAATTTAATTAATATTTATTTTATAAAATTAGTATTTATCCTAATTACCTTAATTTTAAAATTAATTAACTGATATTAAAAAGAAACACATATTTAGTTGTTGAATATTAGAAACCCAATTTGTAACATCTCGACTTAATCCAAATATCATTTAAAAGATTACTAGAGGTTCAATTTAAATTTCTTAATTCCATTTTCCAAATGGATTTCTATCAATTAAACCTCCAATAAATTCTCTTAAATTATAACCTAACGGTTACGCTCTTGTTAATACCCCAATAAATATCCGATAAATCCAAATACCTCTAATTAATTTTTAATTATTGTTAATAAATTCTGATATAAAAATTTAGAGTATTACACTTCCTTTGTACATTTTTCTAAAAGACTCATTTTTCTACGAATGCATAATTTAAAAAAAATTAAAGCCATGGGGCGGTACACGTTAGCTTCCTTGTCAATTGGACTTCTTACAACCCAAAGTTACCTTTGTTTACTCATCTCTGACCCCAAGGCCAACTCATTGATCTGGGGAAGAATGATCCCATTGCACCTGAAAGAAATAAATAGGATAGAGCCACGTGGTCGACGATCCAATGACTTCAAAACTAGGGTGTGCAAACCAAATCGGAACCGAAGAACAGAACAAGAACCAATTGTTTTGGGTCGGTTCGATTCAGTTGTGCATACATAAAAATTGAAATTCGGTTATTTTTAGCAAGAATTGAATTTTACAGTTCAGTTTTCGGTTCTAGTTTCTGAAAACCAAAAAACTGGAACGGAACCGCCAATTAATTAGGCTAATCAGTTTTGTGTTCTGCATGGTGCAGATTCGCAGAATCTCGCCCTCGCCTCTCCAATTTTGTGTTCTGTAGAGTGTAGATTCGCCGACCTCCCGAATCCCGACCCCCGTGCCCCTACTCTCGATCCCAATCCATTCTCGACTCGTGAAATCGCCAGTTCGTCTTCTTCCTAACATCCTTCCCGAGTTCCTGTACGCCAGCCGTTGCTTGTCTTCGTCTTCGACAGCCGATGTTTGCCTATTCATCTTCGTCTTCGTCAGCCGCTATTCGCTTGTTCGTCTTCGTCTTTATCAACCACTATTGTAGAAGCAGACACTTTAGAGTTCACAGTCAGTCACTGCTCTACTTTGCAAACTCACAGTCGATCACAGTCGGCTCCAGCTCCTGCTCTTGCACAGAGTTCACAGTCGGTGAACCTTCCAGCTCTGGCTCTAGTGCAGACTGCGGAGTGCTTGCCTGCTTGGTAAATCCTTAACCGATTTTATTTCTGGTTTTTCTGTGTTGACTGTTTCGAACTATCTTGTACCTGCTTGGATTGATTTTGGTAAATCCTTAACATGACTGTTGATATATGGTAAACACTTGTTCTGATTATTAATTGTTGTTGTGATAATGATATTGTTGATGTTATTCCAATATTGATTGTTGTGACTGATTTTGCTAGGATTATCTAATAGGGGATCATTCTAGACTGATTTTGTTGTGATAATTAGAGGGAAATCCGAAACCGAACTGGAACCAGAACCGAAATTCCAGCTCGGTTCCAGTTTTTTCTACAATCGGTTTCGGTTTTGTAATTTCAAAATAGAAACCAACCGGTTTGGTTCCACATCAAAACCGAACCCAATCGGACCGTGCACCACCCTATTCAAAACACTCCGAGATCACTTCTGGGATCCACGTTCACCAGCGGTCCAATCGAGTAAACCAAAGGCTTTCCTTCATCCTGCACTAGCAGAGCTTCAATGGCTTTAGGCTCCAATTCCATGAAAGAATTCACCATAAGTCCATGGGCTAAAGCGTATCTCTTGCTATGATGCAATACCCACTTGTACGCGTCGTTTTTTCTATCTTGGACTGGATCAAGCAGTTATTTTCCTTGAATCGAGACACATCCAGGAATTAATACCAGCTCTAATGGCTCTCCATTCTCTCCGTTAACCACCTCATCCAGATTCAGTAGGTAAAGGAACAAAGATAAAGTCATGGCCATTGAAGGGTAAAAAATGTAAGCAGTTACGCTGAACTCCTTGGCAACGTCAAAATCGTCAGTTTCAAAAAGATCGACGACCAAGCCGAAGAGTTTAGAGTCTTCATGAGCCAGTGATCGGAAAATATGGCAGAGAGAAGCAAGAAAGCGAGAGACTGTGAGATAAATTATCGCTTCCATTTTTGTCCCTTCTGGTAAAACATCAAAATTTACAAGAGGAAGAAGGAAGTGGGACATGGAGGGGGGAAAAAAGTTGAGAACCGATCATTATGCCTTAGAAGGAGGTCCATTAGGAAGGATAATGAAGGTTATTTTGAAGCCATGGAGGTTGACAACTCGCTTGGCGAACTCAACTAGTGGGATTAAATGGCCCATCCCAGGACTCGGTAGAATTGCTAGACGCGGAGCTTGATGTGCTTGAAACTAAGCTTCTATCACTCCCATGGGGGTTGATTAACATAAACCTTTTGGCCAAAACTTTCTAGTTGCACATAATCTACCAAGTGTTCACGACAAAAATAGTATTTTTTATTAAAAATTTAAATTTTTTAAAATAATCTATAAAGTGTCTACAACAAAAAAAGTATTTTTCACAGCGAAAATATATCTTTCACTGCACAATTTCCACAACAGAAATGATATTTTCTGCAGTTGATACTTGTCATCCGTTGCAGAATCTTAGTTTCCTTAACACAATTCAAGGGTGAAGTACGACCCCAATTTGAAACATAACCTCAATCTCAAACACGACAATTATCTTAATTGATCCGTTAAAGCAAGTCCTTAGAATAAAACTTACTTTTCGTAGCATAAGAGATATTTTTGCTACGAAAAATATTTTTTACACAGCACATACTTGTCTTCCGCTGCGAAAAGTAAGTCATTGATTACCAATACTTCATGTATAAATCTGTAGCAAAAGATAACCTATTTACTGTGAAAGAAAAATTAAAATTTTAATAAAAAAACAAAATAGTGAAGTTTGTCTTCTTCATTTATTGTAGTTCAAAGTTTTAATTGTTCCAAAAATTATTTTAAAATTTGTGTAGGCTCAATGGTTCACTATTTGTTTTTATGAAGTTGGGAGAGAAATAGGAATATGGTAAGCAAATTTCTTTCTTTTCTCTCTCAAACTTCACTCATAATTTGAAAATGGGAAAATGACAAACCAACCATCATAATTTGTGATCAATGACAAGTTAACTACTAAACTATTTTTGCTAACAATTTAGCCACTAAACTATGAGAAATCTCTGCCGCGAACATCGTCATTAACTTCTGAAAATCACAATGGAAAAGAATAAATACCCATAGAAAAAACAAAAAGAACTCGTGATTTTAGAAGAGATTTTCAGTGGAAAAGAGTTAATATTCATGGAGAATGAATTTAGAAGATTTTGGATTTTGTAAAAAAATGGATTTAGAAGATTTCGAGTTTTATAATTTAGAAGATTTTGTAAAAGAATGTTAATGTTTATTTTTCAAATGATTTAGTATTGTTTTATAGTTCATGGGAGAATCACAGTTTGTTTGTGTTTTTCTACGAAGAAGACAATGATCGATGATGATCAATGATGATCCCCACAGGATCATGTAGTAATCCGTAACGGCTTGACGACGAACTGTGGCGGCTTGATGGAGAACTGTGGTGGATTGGTGACGATCCACAGTGGCTTGACCACGATCCGCTGCAGATTGATAAGAAGGAAATTCTTTTATTTCACCTAGTGCGACGGTGAATCTTTGCAGATTGATCATTCACTCAATTTTCAATGGTTTTGGATTCTTGAGGACTCTTTTCCATCATCTTTTCGTGATGCACAGGTAGAAAATATTTGTTTTGTCATTCGGTACTTATCAGAGCATATTCGGCAAGAAAAAGTGCGAAACTTCACAATTTTGAATTGTGTGAGGGAAATTGGAGGACTTAGAAGCGTTTTCAGGCCTCAAAAGTTGGACAAGTTTGGCAGCTTGCAAGTGTGTAGATCTGGAAAAGTTATGTAAAATTTAAAAAAAATTGTCCAAATCGGTCTACTGAGAACAAAGTTATGGCCTTCCAAAGTTTTCGGGTAAAATATATCATTTTTTTTCCTATCCAAATCTACTCTGATATGCACCGAATGATAAAACAGATCTCTCCTACCTGTGCATTGCAAAAAAAATGATGAAAAATGAGTCCTCAAACATTCAAAACCGTTGAAAATTGAGAGAATTATCGATATGCAAATATTCACTATCTACTAGGTGAAAGAAAAGAATTTTCTTCTTATTAATTCTTCGCAAATCGTGGTCAAACCGTCGCAGTTCGTCGTCATTAATGGCAAGCGTGACAATAATATTAGCAATTATTTTTTTTATAATTTAATGGTTAATTTATTTGCAAAAAAAAATTTAAGGATTGATTTATCTTTAAACCGTAAAATGATTGGTTTATCATTTTCATTTTGAAAATTATTGAACTGACTGCTCAAAAGCTTCGTTGCCAATCTAAGTTTTCTGCTTGTATTATTGCATTAATTCAACTTATTAATATTACGCTTTAAAAACACAAGTGTTGAGTTATTATTGTATTTAAAGTCTAACCTCCCATTAATCTTTGATTTAATTATTCGCAATTTTTCTTTTTAATTTGGCCATTCGTAGAAATAATGATTGTCCCTGTCCCCATTTAGCTTCTACCTTTCCTATGTTCATGAGTTCAATGATGGATCACTTACACGTTTTTCCACAGTTTGAGCCTCGTTTAGATTCTGGGGCCTTAATTATTATTTTAGTTTAATTCTTAACTTTCGGAATGAACTAAAATATTAGTGTAGTATAATATAATTTTGTGGGTGTAATATTGGTCTTGTTAATTCAATATTATTTATTTTGAACTAAAGTCCGCATATTTTTTTCTGAAGATTTATTAAAAAATATGCATTATACTAAATTGGAATGAAAATTCCAATTATAAAAGATTTACATCTATTCTTAACTTATTTGAGATTGTGCAACTCTTGTGCTAGGTGTGGAGCTCTCACAATTACTTGATCGAAGGGTGTTATTGTCTTCACGAGGTGGGCTGCGACACTTTAACTCTGATTATACAATTTATGTATTTTAGATCTACATAATCTTGATCTTAGTGAATTTGTAAAAATGCTTTCTTAAATCTAATTCAAATTCTTCAAAATTATAAGATAAATTAGAACAATTCTAAATAACTTTGATCCAATTTTCTTTTTCAATGTAATCCATTGTTGGGCGAGAACCAACTTCATATCATTCTTGTGTTGTTAACTTAAACGATCTATTCATGTTTTATCAATCAAAATCACACCATACAGATCAATGCAAAATAAATTCTAAATACCTCCAGCCATTGGTGTTAAAAACGGGGACAGCTGTTTTCCCTCCTCTGAAGAATCTTTTCTAACCTTTAACAATTTCATGTAGATGGTGTAGGTATTTTCTGAAGGAAATTGTTGGATTAGAGGACCTCCATAGTTATAGAACCCTTTATTTATAAACTTCTACCATCAAGAAGTTTACGGAGGGGTGGCTTGTGGATAGTTTTCGCCAAAGAAACCGTCCAAAAAAACCAAACCACATTGTTGGGTTGACAGTTTTTATTCTTAAAAACTGCCAACTCCAACATTCTCTCACTTGGTCTGTGTTTTATATTATTTATGTAGTAAGAAAACACAACACATGAATCATGATGATAGGTCCTCTAAAGAAAAAAAATGAGTATTATCTTCCATGTATCACAATGCATTATGTTCATTCTTAAATGAATAAACTCTATGTTTATTCAAGCTCCATTACTTAAGTATAATTCTCAAAATGAATGTATGCACAACAATATAAATTTGAGAAATATCATAAGAAGAGTTCCATTAACATTCGTTCTTACAACAAAAAATTACACAGAGGAACCAAGTCTCATTCTTTCTACATGATCCTTAAATTTTAACAGTGGCATGCCCTTAGCCCAAGGATCGGCGACCATCAATTCAGTGCTTATGTATTCGATGACCACTGAACCATTCTTAACACATTCCCTTATGGGTAAATACTTAATGTCAATATGCTTACTTTGACTACCACTTTTGTTGTTTTTAGCCATAAAGACCGCAATTGAATTATCGCAATATATCTTCAGTGTTCTAGAAATCGAATCAATGATTCTAAGCCCTGAAATAAAACTCTTCAGCCATACATCATGCGAAGTAGCCTCAAAATACGATATAAACTCAGCCTCCATAGTGGATGTGGCAATCAAATCTTGTTTAGCACTCCTCCAAGATACAGCTCCACCAACCAACATAAAAATGTATCCTGATATTGATTTACGAGAATCAACGCAACCAACAAAATCTAAATCAGAGTATCCAATCACATCCAAGCTATCCATTCTTCTGTAGGTAATTATGTAGTCTTTGGTCCCTTGAAGGTACCGTACCACTTTCTTTGTAGCAGTCCAGTGGTCTTTACCAGGGTTGTTCTGATATCGACCCAACATTCTAACAACAAATGCAATGTCATGGCTTGTGCAAACCTGAGCATACATCAGGCTTCCAACAACTGAAGCATAGAGAATGTTCCTCCTTTGCTCCCTCTCAAGATTGTTCTTCGGGTAGTGGTTCTCGTGGAACCTGTCACTCTTCACTATGGGAGCAACACTAGGTGAACAATCTTTCATCTGATATCTCTCTACAACTTTATTAATATAAGTTTCCCAAGACAATGCCAAGCAACCTTGGAATCTATCTCAATGAATCTTTATACCAATGACATAGGAAGCATCACGCATGTCCTTCATATCAAAGTTTTCAGAGAGAAATTGTTTTACCTCATGCAATATACTTTTATCATTAGTTGCAGGTAAAATATCATCTACATATAGGACTAAGAAACAAATTTTGCTCCCACTAACCTTCTGGTATATACATTGATCCATAATATTCTCTATGAAATCGAATGAAACTTCGAATAACACTGACAGGAGGCTTGTTTCAATCCATATATAGATTTCTTAAACTTGCACACTAAATGCTCGCCATCACTTGAGGAGAATCCTTCAGGTTGTTTCATATAAACCTTTTCCTTTAGCTCTCCATTGAGAAAAGTCATTTTCACATCCATTTGTTGCAACTCAAAATCAAAATGTGCAACCAATGCCAAAATAATACGAAGAGAATCTTTCTTAGATACAGGAGAAAAAGTTTCATTGTAGTCGATTCCTTCCCTTTGTGTGAATCCTTTAGCAACGAGTCTTGTTTTATATCTTTCGATGTTGCCTAATGAATCTTTCTTAGTCTTAAAGACCCATTTACAATCTATGGCTTTTACACATCAGGCAACTCGACAAGATCCCAAACTCCATTTGAATTCATGGAATTCATTTCATCTTTCATGACATCATACCATAGATTTGATTCACCACAACTTATGGCCTGTGAAAACGTTTCAGGATTATTTTCGGCTCCTATATTGTAGTCTGATTCCTGTAGATATGTCACATAATCACTAAGAATAGCTGATTTTTTTTCTCTAGTAGATCTCCGTAGTGTTGTTCTAACATATTCATGAGAAATTTGTTGTTCAACTGGTTGATCAACAATTTCTGGAACTTCCTCAAGAATTCGATCTACTAGATTATAATCAGCAGCTTGTAAAATATCATTTATTGATTGTTCAACACTTGTTTGAACTCTAGGAGTTTTATGCACAATCATCAATCTATTACTTGACTGAGAGGGTTGAACATCAATGAGATCTCTTTCAGAAACAATATCCCGAAATCGATCACTCCCACTAATCAAGTCATTCTCAAGAAATTTTCCATTTCTTGATTCCACAATCCTAGTGTTGTGTAATGGACAGTAGAATCTATACCCCTTTGACCTCTCGGCATATCCAATGAAATAGCCACTAATGGTCCTTGGTCTAGTTTCTTTTCTTGTGGATTATAAATTCTAACTTTAGACGGCATCCACAAATGCGTATATGTCTCAAACTCGGTTTCTAACCTTTCCATAACTCAAATGGCATCCCTTTAACAACCTTAGTCATAACTTGATTTAATATATACACTATTGTCTTAAGTGCATCAGGCCACAAGAAATCTGGAAGTTTGGAGTTGCTACGCATACTCCTCACCATATCCAATAATGTTCGATTTATTCTTTCTGCCACACCATTCTGATCCGGAGAACCAGACATGGTGTATTGAGTAATAATTCCATGCTCTTGAAGAAATCTAGCAAACAGACCAAATGCTTGTCTATCCTCAGTATATCTACCATAATATTCTCCACCTCTATCAATCCTCACAATCTTAATTTGCTTACCGCATTGTTTTTCCACTTCTGCCTTGAAAACCTTAAAGGCATCCAATGCTTCATTTTTGTTCTGAAGCAAGTAGAGATACATGTATCGTGAGTAATCATCAATAAAAGAGATGAAGTATCTCAGACCATTTGAGTCCATAACAAGACTACAAATGTATGAATGTATGATCTCTAATATCTCTGAACTCCTCTTAGCACCTGTCTTAGATACGTTGGTTTGCTTTCCCTTAATGCAATCTACACATGTATCAAAATCAATAAAATCTGAAGTACTAAGTACTTTATCATTTACCAATCGCTTAATTCTATTTATGGAGATATGTCCCAATCTCCAGTGCCACAACATAGAGGAATCCTCATTTATAACATATCTTTTAACACCAGCGTTGTAACACCATGACTTTTTTATATCGAAATTTAATACAGATAATTGGAAAGTAATTAGGGATATTTGGTTTTATTGGATAATTATCGGGATATTACCAAGGACGTCTTCGTAAAATTATAAATTATAAAATTTATCGGATGATAATTAAGAATTTATTTAAAAGAAGAATAAAATGAGATTTATTAGATACTAATTGAGGAATTAGAAACAAAAGAAATTAATGGAAATTGGATAAGTAGAACCGGTTTAGTTTTGTTGGTTGGCTAGTACGGTTCGATCTGCTTGGTCCGGTTCAAGAAGCAAATTAAAAAGGGAAAGGAAATTAGGTTAGCGGGAATGGGTGTGCTAAAGAAATGAGAGAGAGAGAGAGAGAGAGAGAGAGCCGAGAGAGGGAGGCAATGAGAGAGATGAGCAAGAGAGAGAGCGGGAGCTTGGGTTTCTGCACGGCGATGAGATGGGTTTCTGGCGGCGGGTGGACAAGCTGCTGCGGCGACGTGGGTTGCGCCAGTGGAGCGCTCGGGTAGTTTGGGCAAGGGTCGGTTGAACACAGGACGATTTGGTGCAGCGATTTCCATCCTTGTGTGCTCAGGTCGGTGATGTCCAATGGGCGTGCAGCCGGCAACTCGTGGGGCGATGGCATGGTGACAGCGAGAAGGCAGCTTCCGACTCGATGAACAACTAGGGCAGGGGGATGCAGTCGGGCTCCGACCCGGGTGCTCTAACCTGGGAACGTTCGGACCTGGTTTGACCCGACTCAAGTTGAACCGTCGAGTGGCAAGAACAAATCTTCCATGTTGGCCCTCCTTTCCATCTGGTTGTCCATTGTCGATCAATGAGTCGCAGTGAGATGTGTGTGTGGTGAGTTCTCTGGAATTGGAAATGGAGGTTGTTGGCCGAAGGGTGGAGCTCTATTCTGGCTTTGGGTCTAGGAACATGTATTGAAAAAGAGAAAAAGAATAACAATTAAGTGTGAATACATGATAAAGTCTCGAGGTAAGGATTTGGGTGAGTTGTGGCCATGTGGAGGCCCTACCCACAAGTAATGTGTGAATTGTGTTGATTTTCCTTGATGTCCATTGCTTGAATATCTTGTGCATTTAATTCCTTGTTGATATCTCCTGTTAAATCCTTTAGCTAATAATTTGTTGTGTGCTTTATTTTCTATAAATTTCTCTACTGCAAAAGTTGAAATAAAAGGATTAGAGAAGAAGATGAATGATGAAGGAAAAGTTATGAAAAGCATGAATGAGTTATGAATGTGATTCACGATGATTCTATTCTGTACATTTTATTTTGGAATATTGACTCTGCATATCATCTCTCATATTATTTTTTTTCTTGGCTCTAGTTAGGAGCTATGAAAGCTCTAGATAATTAGCATAAATTCGTTTATCATGTTTCTGTCATATTAAATTATCAAGCATGTTCTTAATTGTAACATGTTAAGTAGATTTCTATGCATGATCTAATACGAATGACTGTTTTTCTATTGTAGATCCCTTTAACCTGAGCACGTTTAATTGAATGGAACTCTTTGCATGTTTAATTAACTAGGCCATTAATTGTAACATGTTTAATCAAATTGAATAAAAGCATGATCAACCAACTATAATGTAATTTCTCATTTGAACTCCTTTAGGTAATTCGAGCATGTTTAGTTAACTTGATTAATTAGCACGTTTATAATTGAAATCAATTATTAAGCATATTTCCTTTTCTATTGGTTAAGCATGTTTCCTTTAATTATCAGCCTCGTATCATTGTTAAGCATGTTTAATCTGCTTAGATACTCAGTAGTTAAAACTATATTCATCTTGTTATGTCCTATGTCGCTTTCAATTAGCTTCTATGTTTGCTTTTAATTAATGTTATTCTTGCCATTCGTTATTTACTATTCAAGCTATTTTTACTATTCATTGTTTAATTATTGTTCTATTTATATTGTGTCAACGTGCATCATGATAATAGAAACAAATAGGGAGTGCCCCTCAGGGTGGTACTCACATGCATTATGTGAGGAAAAATGATAAATAAAATGAATGAATCATGATGATGATGATGATGGTAAGATGAAGGGCGGGTGGGTAGTTCGGATCTAATCCACAATGGGCTAGAAGCCGATCAAACTATAACATCACATATGTGTTCCTTCAACTTCCGGCTCAAAGTATGAGTTACGAATTAATGAATGTAATGAAAGATTGGTTTGGGGCGGACCCATTCCAAGTAAACTAAAGAGAGACATGATCATATTGCATATTCCCTTTCCTTACTACGTCGTTGGGCTTACAGTTTACTAGTGGTGTAGGTATACGTGTATGACGAGAAGAATGATGAACAAAATACAAAGCAATCGATGAAAGGTTTACACGGGCAGAGCTTGTGGCTGGTCAAGCTAAAGATGAGTAAAGTAAATTGTAAAACATAATGATTTACTTAGTATGTTTTAATTTGAATATTTTCGCTTCCGCTATGTTTTAAATAAATTATTATTGTTTCCGCTATGTTTTGATAAATGATTTTCATAACGAATGTAACAAATGGATTCTGACGATTCGGTTTTAGCACTCTGATTATGAAGGATGTTAGTTGTCTTGCAAAAGTTTTAAATTTCACGTATTTTAAAAAGTTATGAAAAACTTGGTCGTCACAGTTAGTATCAAGCAGTGGTTTTAAAAATGATTTTTGTAAACTGCTCTGATAATCGTTTTTAAAACTAAGTCTGTAGCTCATTTGTAAGTCAAATTGATAACGTAGCCTGCCTGCCTGCCAGCACAAGCCTCGATGTAGAAAATCCTTCATCTACTGTAAGTATACTTCCTAATACTTTCCTTATTCTACTTTGATAAATGAATTGTTAGGAAATAATATGTAGGGACTAGTGGACTAGTGAACTAAGTAGACTTGGGGACTAAGTATTTTGTATTTTAGAAGTATACCCTGATATAAGTTGGCTTTAGATTTTGGATTTTGAATGATATTAGTGAATTTTCTAGAACTCTTTGGGATTTTTATGCAAGATGTATAGCTTTGGGGGAGTGTAAAAACAGAGGAGACTCTGCCCATATTTTTAGAAAATAAATTAAAAGAAAAATCCCAAGTAAATTTAGGTCAATTAGAAAGATAAACAAGGTCACCCAGGTTTCAACGGACTAGATAGAGTCTAGATTAGTTATAGGAAGGGAAAGAAAATTATTAAGGACTAAGCCGAAGTAAGAGAATAAGATTAAGGATGAGTCAAGTGATTGTCCACTTGGTATTGACCTTTAAGGAAGAATTAAGAGAATAAAGTTGAACTTTTAGGGAAGATAGTTGGAAGAGGAACTTGTTGGATTTTAGGATAAGCTGATTCCTACATAGGTTAGATTTCTTACTGGAAGCTTTGGAAGGTCTAGTCTATTAATGTGACCAGTTTGGATTTAAGGGCGAACTCCGACATAAGTGGATTAACATTGGATTAGGAATAGTAGTGCTTGTCGAGGACTTATGTCGGACTTGGATTATGTTTTCCATCTCGGTCCGAATTCAACCAAGGTAACTAAGAACGTGATTACACAACGATGCGGCAAGGGACGGAGGCCATTGGTCAAACTTCTCCAGAAACGGAAACAAAGTTTTCAGAAATAAATTTCTGGGAATAGACACAGAAACAGATATGGAAACGGAAATAGAAATAGAAACAGAGACGGAAATAGATACAGAAACAGAAACGGGAACAAATACTAAAACAGATATAAAAACAGAAACAGATACGGGAACAGAAACTAAAATAGAAACGAGAACGGTTATAGGTACAAAAAGAGAAGCAAGACGGAACGCGTCTTACTCAGCCATGGAGTAGTGTAGTTCATAACTTAGGAAAGCTTGGATGGACGAATTGGATGGTGGAGAGCACATTCGAGCATGCCAAAGTCACGGAGTGAGAGAGAAGGTAGTATGTGCTTGAACTCAAGTCGTGGAATGTAATGGACTTGAATAGGGAAGAACAGTGAAGGAGATGTGTGTTCAACATTAGGTAGTGAGTCTTTTAGGCTACGAAGATTTAAGAGACTATTCCTTGGCATTGAATCATTAGGAATTGGTGACAAAGTTGATATGGAAAGTCAAATAAAGGAGAAAAATGATGCGGATTCAGGAGTTGAGCGACAACGGTGAAGCATTTATTAGATTGAAGCAATAATTGGATATAAGAGAGCTGTCATTCTACTCTTGATGTTGAAGAATGGTCGTGATTAAGGCATTTTTCTCGGTAGTTGATGTAATTAGAGTGGCGCAGCGGACATGTGGAGAGTGAATTCGAGGGTTTGATCAACCGTTTGGTGTGATGAGACGCGTCGAATATGGTTAAGCTAATCAAGTAACAGTAGTTAGATGAAGAGATTGACGCGTAGTGTAGTGTTTGTTAAGTATGAGGGAACTTTTTATATCGAAATTTAATACGAATAATTTGAAAGTAATTAGAGATATTTTGAATTATTGGATAATTATCAGAGTATTACCAAAGATGTCTTCGTAAGATTATAAAGAATGAAATTTATCGGATGATAATTAAGAATTTATTCATAAGAATAAAATGGGATTTATTGGATATTAATTGAGGAATTAGAAATAAAAGAAATTATTTGGAATTTTGAGAAGTAGAACCGGTTTAATTTTGTTAGTTAGCTTGTCTGATTCGAGCTGCCTAGTCCGGTTCAAGAAGCAAATTAAAAAGAGAAAGGAAATTAGGTTAGTGGGAATGAGTGTGTTGAAGAAATAAGAGAAAGAGAGAGAGCCAAGAGAGGGAAGCCTTGAGAGAGATGAGCGAGACAGAGAGAGTGGGAGCTTGGGTTTTTGCATGGCGACGAGATGGGTTTTTGGTGGCGGGTGGACAAGCTATTGCGGTGACGTGGGTTGCGTTCGTGGAGTGCTCAGGTAGTTCAGCGATGTCCGATGGGTGTGCAACTGGCAACTCGTGGGGCGAGGGCATGGCGATGGTGAGAAGGCAGCGTCCGACTCGATGAACGACTAGGGCTGGACCCGGGTATGTTGGGACCCAGTTTGACCCGGCTTGGGTTGAACCGTCGAGTGGCAAGAACAAATCTTCCATGTTGGCCCTCCTTTCCATCTGGTTGTCCACTGCGGATCAATGAGTGGCAGTGAGGTGAGTGTGTGGTGAGTTCTCTAGAACTGGAAATGGAGGTTGTTGGCCAAAGGGTGGAGCTCTATTCTAGCTTTGGGTGCAGGAACAGGTATTGAAAAAGAGAAAAAGAACAACAATTAAGTGCGAATGCGCGATAAAGTCTCGAGGTGAGGATTTGGGTGAGTCGTGGCCATGTGGAGGCCCTACCCACAAGTAATGTGTGAATTGTATTGATTTTCCTTGATGCCCATTGCTTGAATATCTTGTACATTTAATTCCTTGTTGATATCTCTTGTTAAATCCTTTAGCTAATAATTTGTTGTGTGGTTTATTTTCTGTAAATTTCTTTACTGCAAATGTTGAAATGAAAGGATTAGAGAAGAAGATGAATGATGAACGGAAAGTTATAGGATGATGTGAAAAGCATGAATGAGTTATGAATGTGATTCACGATAATTCTATTCTGTACATTTTATTTTGGAATATTTACTCTGCATATCGTCTCTCATATTATTTGCTTTCTTGGTTCTGGTTAGGAGCTATAAAAGCTCTAGATAATTAGCATAAATTTGTTTAGCATGTTTCTGTCATATTAAATTATCAAGCATGTTCTTAATTGTAACACGTTAAGTAGATTTCTATGCATGATCTAATACGAATGACTATTTGTCTGTTGTAGATCCCTTTAACCCGAGCATGTTTAATTAAATGGAACTCTTCACATGTTTAATTAACTAAACCATTAATTGTAACATGTTTAATCAAATTGAATAAAAGCATGATCAACCAACTATAATGTAATTTCTCATTTGAACTCCTTTAGGTAATTCGAGCATGTTTAGTTAACTTGATTAATTAGCACGTTTATAGTTGAAATTGATTATTAAGCTTATTCCGTTTTCTATTGGTTGAGCATGTTTCCTTTAATTATCAGCATCGTATCATTGTTAAGCATGTTTAATCTGCTTCTATACTCAGTAGTTAAAACTATATTCATCTTTCTATGTCCTATGTTGCTTTCAATTTGCTTCTATGTTTGCTTTCAATTAATGTTATTCTTGTCATTCG
This sequence comes from Begonia loranthoides, assembly GCA_022433065.1. Lineage (NCBI taxonomy): Eukaryota > Viridiplantae > Streptophyta > Magnoliopsida > Cucurbitales > Begoniaceae > Begonia > Begonia loranthoides. Next base: position 23,551,289 of record CM039475.1, on the reverse strand, counting down.
TTATTTACTATTCGTGCTATTCTTGCTATTCATTGTTTAATTATTGTTCTTTCTATATTGTGTCAACATGCATCATGATAATAGAAACAAGGAGGGAGTGCCCCTCAGGGTGAAACTCACATGCATTATGTGAGGAAAAATGATAAATGAAATGAACGAATGATGATGATGATGATGGGAAGATGAAGAGCAGGTGGGTAGTTCGGATCTAATCCACAAAGGGCTAGAAGCTGATCAAACTATACCATCACATATGTGTTCCTTCAACTTCTGGCTCAAAGTACGAGTTATGAATGAATGAATGTAATGAAAGATTGATTTGGGGTGGACCCATTCTAAGTAAACTAAAGAGAGGCATGATCATATTGCATATTCTCTTTCCTTACTAAGCCTTTGGGCTTACAGTTTACTTGTAGTGTAGGTATACGTGTATGACGAGAAGAATGATGAACAAAATATAAAGCACATGATGAAACGTTTACACGGGAGAGCTTGTGGCTGGTCAGGCTAAAGACGAGTATAGTAAATTGTAAAACATAACGATTTACTTAGCATGTTTTAATTTGAATCTTTTCGCTTCCACTATGTTTCAAATAAATTATTATTGCTTCTGCTATGTTTTGATAAACGATTTTCATAACAAATGTAACGAATGGATTTTGACGATTTGGTTTCAGCACTCTCATTATAAAGGATTTTAGTTGTCTTGCAAAAGTTTTAAATTTCGCGTATTTTAAAAAGTTATGAAAAACTGGGTCGTCACAAATGTGAACATGCATAACATCATAAGTGGTATCATTTTGTAAATCGATAGAGAAAAGACCATTAGACATTATACCATTTCCAACAAGATCAAATTTGTAAAATAAACTGAAGTTTACATCTGAAAACACAAAGGAAAAACCCAAAGATACATGGACTTGAAACTGAAATTAAGTTCCTAGAAAAACTATGAACAAATAAAGTCTTTTCCAAATTCAAAATAAAACCACTGTTGAGAACTAAACTGCATGTTCCAACAGCTTCCACATGTGAACGCATCTTGCTCCCTGAATAGATGTTCTATTCACTTCCCACTGGTTTCCAAAGGTTTCGCATACCCTACAAGGTATTCGAAATATGGATTGTAGAACCTGAATCAATCCACCAAGTGTTATAAATAATATGAGCCATATTAGATTCATAACAAGCAAATGAGATTGGTGTACCTTTTCTTTCAAGTCATGCCTTAAATTTGGAGCAATCTTTCTTAATATGTCATTTCTTGTCACAGAAATAACACTTGATTTCCTTCTTGATTTCACCAAATTGGATCGGTATTTTACCTTTCCCTTTATCTTTCTTTTTGGCTTGTGTCTTTTTCTTTCCATGGGTCATCATGAATCCACTATCTCCTCTTTCCATTACCAATCTCTCTTCCTCTTGAACATACATGGTCATTAATTCATTAATAGACTATTTATCCTTATGTGTATTATAGGAGATTTTAAAAGGACCGTATGGATGTGGAAGAGTATTCAAAATATAGTGCACCAGGAAAGAATCTAACATATCAACCTCAAGCGTCTTAAGTTGATGTCTCTCATCTGTATGATGTTCTCACGCACACCCGTAACTGAAGTGAGCCTTAAGAATGAAAATTTCATGATAAGTGTACTGACAATTGCCTTATAAGAAGTTACAAATTGCTCTTCTATAGCCTTTTAGTAATGGCACAACATCATTATACTGCTCGACAAAACCACGAATATTAGCAGCGATACTAGTCATTATGAACATCACATTAAGGCTATTTGAACGTTCCCAATGTTCAGAAAGAGCAAGATCTTCTGGAGTGCTGGTCGCAGTAATTACTAGTTTGTCTTTCTGTATAACATAATCGATGTCCACACACCCCAAATGAAGAAGAATTCTCTCCTTCGATACTTTATAATTATCACCCTTTAACTCTGGTATATTGCATTTTATATCAGAGAAACTCAAAAAATTTATAGCTGCAAAATGTAAATAACATGCTTAAAAAGAGCAAAATTGAATGTCATGTTTTACCAATGTAATTCATATAAATTGTCACGACCTAGAGGCAGGCCTAACAGAACCGCCGAGTCAGGCGACTTGATCCTTGTGGAAGACCCGATCACCCAGCCCAAGGTGAGAGTTTTAGCGTAAGACTTTTACAATTTAATGCGGCCCAAAAGGTATGGGCTTAGATCTGTATAGCAATCACGAGAGAATAACGATGCATAAATTAAATAGAAATCCAAGTACTGTGCAACAAACTCAAAGCAACAATATTAAGGTTTACATGCCCAAATAGAAATACCAATATCCTTACCGAACAATAGATTTAACACTCAATCTCTAAAACAGGAAATAGATAATATAAATGGGATCCTCGGATCTGTGTCCTCAGCCACTCTTGCCTTTACCTGGAATTTGTTTTTGGAGAAGGGTCGTTTGGGGTGAGTAACTAACTCAGTAAGGTAGTTCTAAACTAAATGCATCACATTGCAAAAACTGGTTTTTCTTTTTTAGAAAACAATGTTATGTTTCTTCTTTTTATCGTACATGAATTTTTAACTGAAATCTATTTATTATATTATAAATTCGGCCTAAGCCCACCGATGAGACTTTTATCAAAACTTTTTATATACATATACTACTATACCTAAAAAAAGCCATGAATGTTTTCGATCTGAAAATGTTATTAGTGGAAATGGGTAGTCACTCAAAGACCCACTCGACACTCATCAGAGAACAGTGATCACCTGTCAATGACAACACCTCATGAGGGACAAGAATAAGATGGTATCTGCGTCCGTAGACTAGGCAGAGTACCCATCCGCTATATCAATAATGAATGAGGTTCCCAATGTTGGGTTGCTACTCAAGTAGCCACCTATTGTATCCAAGTCAACAGAGGTTGCCAACAAGTTGAGCTATGAGCCATCACGCCACCCATCACTTAGAAAGGTGCTAAGCAAACAATCACAGCGACTGACAACCTACTATCTCCGTGTGACTAAATACCTTGGCAAGGTTCTGGGGCTCAAAACCCAAGGACGTGTCATCACTGCCCTATCACCCTTGACTTTCGGGGCTCGAAACCTGAGGACATGTCACCAGTGCCCTTTCACCCTTTCTTACATACAAACATCCATCCTCCTTGCAATTGGAAATGTACCGGGGATAGCCTCGTAATGCTTTAGCGCCAAATTGCCTAAAGCATCAAGAGGATTTATCCTCCCAATATATGCACAATGTATCATCACAAAACCATGTACGGAAATTAAACGTGAGAAAACATGTATATATACATAAAAACTGAAGTGTTATTGAACAGTCCCTGTCTGGTTTTCGGGTGTGGTATCCCACAAAATACTAGTTTGAAAACCATGATGCTATGCAATGCAAGAGATATAGAAATCCCTATCTTTGCAGCGCTCTCTCTTGGTATTTGAAACTACTGTCTCTCGGGAATTGTATCACACTCGCCGAAGTCATCCAACCTAGAAAACATATCAACAACGAGAACTCTCATTAATTTAATTCCAAAAAATGAGTGGAAGGGTCTTATAACGAGAATATGAACGAACCGACATGTAAGTGACTTATCTAATAATCCCAACAAAATTCTCAAACTTTATCACTCAATATTATAAACAAGGCATCCATAGAGCATTTACAAACCCCTCACTAAATAAGATCAACCGAGCACCCACTTCACAGTTCATTAAGCATGAATATTCTCATCACCTAATAGTGTACAAATCCTTTATCCAAGACAACAATTTAACAGAACCCAAATAGAAATCCAAACTATTTTCTTTAGTAGAAACAATAACCAAACAGAGTATTATAATTCTACAGCTAACATCATCAAACAGGGACCAAGCTAATATCCTTAAATTTCATTCAATAAATCCTGGCCAACAAGGAGCAAATCACCAAAATTTCCATCAAAACAGTAGTAGCAACAAAACAAAATCCATCAACCTATTTCCCTCATTATGGCTATAAATTCTATAACTCAACAATGTCCAAAAATCATAACCAAAACTCAACTTGGCACACTACGTTCTGTAAATTTGAGGAAGGAATTAAACATAGCAATACTTAACAATCTGCAGAGCATGAAAAATACAACAACCAATCCATCCCCAACAATAACCAAAATCGAACCCAAAACATTATCCTCGGTTTATTTGAACAGAACCAGATTTATCATCAACCATGAAACAAAAGAATCCAACACAGCAAATGAACTCAATCAACTTGGAATCCATTATCAAAACATAAATAAAAAAACAACCACTCATTGAAACCAAAACAGAATTGGGTGTTCTCACCTTAATCAGAGAAATGGTGGAAAGCAGTTCCTCATCTCGACCCCCATCATTCCAGACTCTCTCTCTCTCTCAGATGGAAGGGTCTTCGGCAGCTAGAGAAATATAGCCCTGAACCCTCAGCTAACGCACTTATTTATACTTGGTTTTTGGGGTTCAATGTTGTCAGACGTCACTCACTCCATTTCAGACGTCCCTCAGCCAATTATGAATGTCCCTTATCTATTTTGGACGTCCCTTATCCATAGGAACGACAAGTTTTCCTTATGACAGACGTCCTTCCTCAAAACGGATGTCCCTCACAGTCATCTAACGATCCTAATTCATCCTCCCTTTCTCATCCAATGACTAACACTTCACTCGCGTTTTCTTTTATTTATAAGTAACACTTGCCCCACATGTGACATCAATCGTTAGCTCATTACAGACGTCCCTAGCGTCAACGGACATCCCTTTCTCTTAATTTAACGGTTGACAATGTGCCCGAGTGACATCCAACGGCTACCATTCCATCCGCTCAACTATTGCATGCCTCACACGTGACTTCACTTACTCTCAACGTCGAATGTCCCTTGATCCAACGGATGTCTCTTGATCCGACGGACATCTCTCCATCCTGATCTAACGGTCCACAGTTCATCCGATTCCCCTAGCCTTCATTCGACAGCAAAAACTTTGTTTGATCTTTCACATCGACTGTCCATCTGGATCTAACGTCCCACTAATCATCTGATTTCCCATATCCTTCATCCAACGGCTAACACTTCGTCCAATCTCCACATGCTTTAGCAGTGTCCACCCCATCGCCTAGCGACGTCATTTTCTCTCCACAATTTAAACATTTCTCTTTTTGTCTTCTTTCTAATTTTAAATCCACCTTTATATATATGTATAAAGGAAAATGAAAAATCAACCATCATCCTTTACTGTTAGTGACAAAACAACCATCTTCCTTTTTTGTTAACACATTAACCACTAAACTATGGAAAAATGATGCTACCAACATTGCTGTCACGTTTGCCATTAAACGCCATAATGTCGAGTCGCGGCGGTTCGTCTACAAACTGCCACGGCTCCAAAGTTTTAAAAAACCATACGACAATTTTGATGGCCCACGAGGGCTTCATAAGAAACCACTATGGTGTGACTATAAACTGTAGCAGTGTGACTACAAACCATAGCGGTGTGACTATAAACCGCAGCGGTGTGACTATAAACCGTGGCGGGGTCACAATAAACCACAGAACAAGACACAATGAACCGCTACTGTGTCATATGAAGTCGGAAGCGGTTTATCGTCACACCGTTGCGGCGTCATATGACACCGTTGCGGCGTCATATGACACCGTTGTGGTATAGTCACACCACTACAATTTAATATGTACTTCGTTCAACAGTTTTCTAACATGTGCAAGTTTCACAGATTCAAGCAAAGTGAAATGTTGGCTCGGGGAAATGTTGCTAATTTTATAGTTTCATAATAATCAATTTTCATTTCATTATCAACAACCAAATTATCAATTTCATTATAAACATATTATGTACATGTGCATTACAACTGCAAACCAATTCTATTACAACCATATAATGTACATGTGCTCTAAGAATCGGTATGCTCGAAGAAACTGTTGTAGATGATCCTTGCATGTTTGCTCACTCAATCCCATTATTTGATATTCTATATTCGATGGACTTGCCATGATGCATAACCAATGCTCCACTTGCTATCAACCATGATGGCTTTTCATCTTTCTCGAGCAAGTGTGAATGTCGTTGTGGCACTTTATTTGAAACATTATTTCACCTTGCATTTCATCTAGCAGGCATCCCTCAACCGATGCTTCGGCGAGTTGACCACCAACCAGGAAGTCCTTGGCATTGCTGGAAGTGGAAGCAATGTTGAAATAGAGCTCAACGGGGCAATGTTCTGAGGGTTAAGTACTATGGTTTTCGTCTTCAATTTTTTGGGAGCCTAGGTTTCAGCCATTGTCGGTATAGTTACAGGACTCGGAGTGCTCTAAGACGCCCCGTTGTATGCGACCGGCTCAGAGCACTTCGAGTCCTGTAATTGTTCAACAATGGCCAAAATCTAGCCTCCCAAAACATCAAAGATGAAAATCGTAGTACTTAACCCTCAGAACATCGTCATTGAGCTCTACTCCAACAATGTTTCCACTTCCAGCATCGCTGAGGATTCAGTAGTTCGCAATGAACTCGCCAGACCTTACATGAGATTCTTATATACTAGGATTCTAGGAACGTAAAACGAGACACAATAAAACATTGCGGTGTCATATGAAGCCGCAGCGGTGTGACAATAAATCATTGCGGCTTCATATGACACCGCAGCAGTTTATTGTGTCTCGTTTTGGAGTTTATTGTGACCCCGCCGTGGTTTATGGTCACACCGTTGCGATTTATAGTCACACTGCTACGATTTATAGTCATACCGCTACGGTTTATAGTCACACTATTAGGTTTATAGTCACACTGCGGCGATTTCTTATGAAGCCGCCGCGGGCCATTAAAATTATCGTGTGGTTTTTTAAAACTTTGGAGCTGTGACGGTTTGTAGATGAACTGCTGCGGCTCGACATTATGGCGTTTAACGGCAAACGTGACAACGATGTTGACGGCATCATTTTTCCATAGTTTAGTGGTTAATGTGCTAGCAAAAAAAGGAAGATGGTTGTTTTGTCACTAACAGTAAAGGATGATAGTTGATTGGTAACATACCGTAACCTTTTTCGAATAAAAATTTTATTTTTCTTTTAAAACCATTACATAATATAACATCAGAGTAATAAATAGCGGAAGTCTTTTACAATTTAATACCACAAATCCATTGTTTAAATAAACATTTAAATAAACACATTAACTTAAAACATTTATTTGAAATCATAAAACATTTAAAAGCCTTTTAAAACACTTATTTCATTTTCATGAGCCATAACCATAGGTCAGTCGCCAATAGCATAAACATCCACACAGCAACACTCAATCAGCTACGTCCATCAGCAGCTTTATCCATTCATCTGCTCCTTACCTACATTAACGGGACCTAACTATGAGCCTAAAGCTCAGTACATGATATAAACATAAAACATATAATTCACATACAATTTCTATAGCATCGCGTAGGGTTTTCTGTTTCGCTTCTCTTTTACTGTTCATGTCTTTTATCGTTATTTTGTTTGCTTATGTGCCAGGCGTATCCAACCGGTCCACATAAACATCCATTTATTGTTTCTCTCTTTTATTGTTTAAATGTTGGACGCATCAAATCGGACAATACAAACATCTGTGCCAGGCGTAACTAACCAGACCACAATCGTTTTCTATGCCAAGCGAACAAATCGGTCCACAGTTGGTTACTTGATTTCTGTGTCGGGCGTAACAAACCAGTCCACAGTCATTTACTTGATATATGTGTCAGGCGTAACTAATTGGTCCACAGTCGCTACTTGATATCTGTGTCGGGCGTAACTAACTGGTCCACATGTGTTTACTTGATATCTATGTCGAACGTAACTAACCAGACCACAGTCGTTTACTTTATTTCTGTGCGGGTATATCTAACTGGACCACAGTCGTTTACTTAATTTATGTGCCGAGCGTATCTAACCGTCCACAGCTGTTTGCTTATCTTAATTACTGTGCTGGGTGTAACTAACCAAACCACAGCTATTTACGTATATTTCATTTTCGTGTACTTTAGTATTTCAAGTCTTAATGTTGTCATGCACATACAATCCTACGTGTTCCTTAATCGTATCCTTAAAACATAATCCATCCTATCTAAGCAACTGAACCTAAATCTAATAAACAGGCAAGAAAACAACATACATTTCCATACAATAACATAACTTATGCATTTAGTAAACAAACATCAAACAAAACCCTAATTTCTAGTGATGTATGTCCTTTCGGACAAAGCATATGCAATAGCACATATCTGAAGTCCTTAGCTTTAGTGAGTTAACACCTTTAGATTCTTTCACGAAACCTATAATTATTAAAACATACAACTATTAATAATTAATTTCTAATAATAAAGTCTCCTAGCTTCAACTAACATGGATAACTTCTATTATGTCCAAACTACAAAGAACCTTGTTTTCCAACAATCACTTTATCCAACAACAAAAATCCTCAATCCAATAATTTCCTTCTTCAAATCCCACATAACAAAACTCCTTACTTTCACATATAAACTTGACTAATATTTCCACTAATTCTTATTATCCAAAATATGTAGTAATCACACCCATATCTCCCCAAAACAGAATATTATTTCTCACTTAAACATCAATATAATATAACTAATCCACCAGCAGAAATCTAACAAACATAATATTTCTAATATCACCATCACTCAACCGAAAACAAATTGAGGAAACTAATACCTGAATACCAAGGATTTCACTTCACAATTATACTCTCTCTTCACACCATCTGTGGTTCTCCTTCAAAACCAACATACTTATTCACAGCTTAATGTCTTAACCATCACAGTTTCTAGCACCCAATATATACACCTTCACTTTCTTCTTTTTGACTCTAAACTTCCCGATCCTCACAGCCTCACAAAACTCTCTCTCTAAGTTTCTCTCTTGATTTTGGCAGCGTAACACTATCACTCTTCTCTGTAAAACACTCGTCCCACATTCACAATTTATAGACAAATTATCCAACGTCCTTCATTAATATACAGAAGACGGAAGGCCATCAGTTTGGACTTTCCATTGTCCAAGCATTTAGACGACGTACCATTTCGACTTCGCATAAGTTATCTTCTTTAGATAACGCTTAATAAATGGTGGTTGTATGCATTTCCTTCAAGCCGATCAACCACCCTTCATTCGATCGACCACTGTTTTCTTTGTTCTTGAACTAAGGTCGCCAACGCCGCTCAACAATACTTCATCAATCGACTGCCACCAATGACCGCACATTTTCCTTTGTTCTTGAACTGCGGATGATCTCCCCTTGCCGAACTGCCGCCACGATCGACCGCAGTTTATAGCCTCTTTAGAAATATGTTTTATTCATGTTATTCATGTATAAATATATCATTATTTCTTCTTTTATAAATACAAGTGATTTGATCATCATTAACCGCACTTCTCCATACCCATCATCAATACCCACTTTATGTTTACAGGATGATCACCCTGGTTGATCTCAATCAACCACCATGATCAACCACTCTTTCAAAACCCATATTCCATACCCATTTCTTGTTTACAGGTTGATCACACCGGTTGATCTCAATCAACCACCATGATCAACCACTCTTTCAAACAATCATCTACCATATTCTTCTCCAAATATACATATTCTAAACAATATACATATATATGTTTATATATATATATATATATAGGATCGATATACGCCTATAGAGGGGGGGTGAATATAGCGTATTAACTTTTTCGTATGATATTTAATTTCTCTAAATCCCTAAATGATTTATCGAATACGATTAAATATGCAATCACAATAAATGCGTAAATTAAAGGGTAAGGGTTAGAGAAGTACACGACATATTTGTTTACGCGGTTCGGCAAACTCGCCTACGTTCGCGCTCCAAGTTCTACTTGGAGATACACTAAGTAATTGGCTTACGGGTACCAATAAAACTGTTTCCAAATTGACTCTTATGATGGGCGTCACCCTTGACTAATTCTAAGATCGTCAACCTTTGACTCTTAAGGGGCGTCACCCTAAATTTGACTATTGCGGGGCGTCTGATTGAACTTACGGGCGTTCAATCTAGCCTATGCCTATTTCAAGTGTTTCGGGTTGCCACCTTAGTGTGATGAATTCTAAGGGAATCACCTTTTATAATCAAGCACAAGTATAGAATACGGAAATTAAAGCGCAATCTATCTAATCCGAATTCTCCCAAATATAACTCACAAGTTTATGGGTTAGGGAGAATTGGATTTACAACAATATTAAAAGCTCACAATGATAAGAATCGAGTATTAAATTCGGCAAGGCTTAGCCACGATTCTCTGTTCGTTGTGGAGAGCTTGGAGTGAACTTGTATTTATAAACTTTGAACTTTCGGACGTCGTCATCGTCCTCATCGTCCGCATGTGACCATTGGAAAATAGCCGTTGCAGAAATCTGTGCATTTGCGGACGCCAATATATCATCCGCACCGTCCGCGTATATCGTCCGCGTCTTCCACAGAACTGAACAGATTCAAATCGGACGCCAATCCTTGTGTCCTCATCGTCTGCATCACATCGTCCGCATCACTTCAGAATGGGCAGATTCATTCCGGACGCCAATATTTTCCGTCTGCTTCTACACGGTTCAGTTTGGGGACGCAAAATGGCGTCCTCACTTCACTCCATATTTGCCCTTGAACTATATTGAGTCCCTAAAAGATATCCAACACTACATGGACTCAAATAAACATGTTAGAACATTAATAATATCCATTTTGAGGGTATTTCCAATATACACGGATATAAATATTATGTAAAAATTATAAAAATAATATCCGAAACATATAAAATATAACACAAAATACAACTTATAGATTTATTAAATTAATCAACATTTTAGTCATCATCAAAATACAACTTAGCCTAACAAAAAGGCTAACAATCTCCCCCTTTTTGATGCTGACAAAATCTAAGAAGTTGTCTATCCTAAAACTAAGCATTTGCATATAAATATTACATATTTGATTTCTCTAATTTAGTTATGCAATTTATCAAGCAATAAAATTCATGCAACATGCTATTCCATGATATTCAACTTCCCCTAAAATATATATACAAGTTATACATCATTCTCCCCCTTTTTGTCATAATCAAAAAGATTTTCTAGGGGAGGGAAGTCGAAAAGCAACCAAAAATTTTATCAACATAAATTCATCAAAATATTTTTCAAAGAAAGATCTCCCCCTTTAGAATTATCAACATGAGTATAATGAGGAAATAAGTATTAGATCATTCAAGACAAACTCAACAATTAATTCTATTGAAGACAAATTTCTCCCCTTTAGTCAAGAAGTAATCCACAAATCAAACAAATGAGGAAATTAAGCATTTACATGCAATTCTAAATTGTGGTTAAAAAGAGATATCAAATGAAGCAACCACAATTAAGAAGAATTCAATAAAACATTTCATGTGGTTAAAAATAATATATCAAATTGTAAAGAACCACAATCACAAAGATTTCTAGCAAAACATTCAAAAATATTCTTCAAGACAAAACCTCCCCCTTAATTAAGGAATCTATCCAAGAAGCAAACCATGGAAGGAATTATCTACTCATTCAATACAAATTTCATGTGATTAAAGATAAGATATCAATCTAAGTAACCACTAAACATATTTGAGAGATACTCTAAGTATTTGATTTCACATAATAGATACCAAAAAGATGGGATTCAAGAAATAGATACCAAATGTAGGAAATAGAATCCACTTAAAGACCAAAAAGTAGATACCAATTTAAAAGTTAAAAAATTAACAAAGGATACCAATTGATAATTCACAATTTAAAAGTTAAAAAATTAACAAAGGATACCAATTGATAATTCACAATTTGAAGCAAAACAAGTTTTTTAAGGATTCATATCAATTGTAAATCCAAAGTTAAAATTAAATCAATTTTGCAAGGTATGATATCAATTGTAAATTCAAAAATAACAAACCAATTATTTTTTTAAAAATCAATGATACCAATTGTAAGGAAAAATCTAAGAGAGATACTAAGGTTTAAAATCAATATCAATTCTAATATCTCTCCCCCTATGTTATTCACAAAAACAATCGATTGGGGATATAATCCAATTTATGAAATTTTGCTCTCCCCCTTAGAGCAACAATAAAAACCAATTTAAACATTTCTCTCCCCCTATATAATTATTACCAAGCAAATATGAGAGAATCCAAAGACTTAAGAGAACCATCCAATTTAATCAAAAAAATATACCAATTGAAAAACAATTCATGGATGAGTTCAAATTTAAAACAAAACAAATTCTCCCCCTATCATTATGCACAAATTCTGATAGTTGAAAAATTAAAACATGATATCAAGTAAAAATAAAAAATTATACCAATTGTAGATAAAAATGATTTCATTGATACCAATTAAAGATTAAGTTCAAAGATTTGAATTGTTGAAATTCAATTATAAAAACAAAGATTGACACCAATTTAAAATTTCAAAGCATAGAGAAATTGATGATACTAGTTGAATAAATGAAATCCAATGTCAAAGATACAAATTGATATACTTTGCTTTCAAAGATACTCAAATTAAAGATAATTTATCTCCCTTAAAACATTACACATAAGCAAATTACTGATCTCTCGCCCTTTTTGTCTCAAACAAACAAGATAATAATCAACAAAATACTATTAGTTCCAAAAAAAAATTTTGCATGGTTTCGTTTGTATAGAGACTCCCCCAAAATGCCAAAATCAACCTGTAAACACATTTGAAATATACCAAGCCAAAATATGCACCACGATGAGCATCAAAAGTATAGCAAGAAAAATTACATCCATAACAAACGAGACAAAGTATGATGAAGTCTAAAAGTAACATCAAAGTGACCAAGCAACTGAAAGAAAATTACAAACTTTACATTGTGCCCACTTCTAATCCTACTTCTAAGACAGAAATCCGGAGCTATGCATCCAGAAGGTCTTCGTCAACCAAAACATGAGGAGGTGGAGCAGAAGATGAAGGAACATCATGAGGAGCCGGAGAAGAGGAAATGCCGGTATGCCATATCCCGCATGCAAAATCATCCATTCGCCTCTCCATGACGTCGAATCGAGTAGAAAACGATTGCATATATGACATGAGATGAACCAGGTAGTCGGTGTGTTGATCAAGAGTGGCTTGCAATCGAGCTACGTTGGAAGTGGTAGCGTAGGATCCATGCGAGAAAGAGGAGCTCTCTTTGGGGAAGGAAGAAGGTCCAGACTCGGGATGAAAGGATGGACCAGCCTCATGAAAGGAAGACGGACCTGGCTCGGAGGATGGAAGTGAAAGCAGTGGTTCCGAGGGCTGCGGAGGAGGGGAATCCAGAGAGTGAGGAGGTAAATGTGTATTATCTGATCGGACAATCCATTCACCATTCGGAGCTCGAATAATTCCCATACAACCAAGAGTTTGTGGAGAATAGATGTCGGAACGACGAAGTTCACAAGGTTTATAAAGTGTGGGAATCGGAACCTCTAAATCCTTGAAAAGATTTGTGAGAAGTAAATTGAAAGGAAGTGAGAGGGTTGAGCTATCCGACACGTCGACTATTTGAGAAGCAATTATGTAACCGTGATTGAAGGAAGTGTCGGAGTACATATGTTGAAGGACGTATAAGTCCATATAACTGACATGATCACGATAGCCAGCACGAGGAAGAACATTATATTGAAGAGAATGCTAAATGACACGAGCCCGAACATTAAGATGTTTCGTTTTGGGCCGGAGATGATAATCATTAACAGGGTCTCTAAGAATTTGTCGAAGAAGTGTATCCCCAATTTTCGTTTTGTGGAAAGAGGGAGAAACATGAGCATTACAATACTCTTCAGATATTAACCCCTGTTGACATTTGAGATAAACATTAAGGAGATGGGGGTGATTTTGATTTCCCTCCCATAAAGAAAACTCTTGACAACCAATGGACGTTCAGTGTACGTCGCATTGGCATAAAACAAGCGAATAACCTTTTCAACGTATGGACCATCCAGAGAGAATAATTTATACAAACCCATACGAGTATACATATCCTTTAAGTCTAAACTAGATAAATGAGCAAAATCAATTTTTTGAGACGAAATTAAGGAACGATTATTGAATTCGTCCTCATACCGTTTCTTACAGTCATCATTCGGAAATAAACGGGTTCTATAAACTCGAGGATTGCTAGTACTATCGGAAACTTGAAGAGAACCATGTTTTCTAGATTGTCGATTTGCCATGAAAACAGACGGAATGAAAACTTAGACAACCCTATGAAATGCTCTAGAGAAATTAGGGAAAATAGTGATATACTGGAGGGAGACTTGAAGACCAGCTGAAAATGGCAGAGAATGGCAGGAAATCGGAGGCGAAGGTCGCCAGAGTCGCGGGAGAAGATAGAGCTTGGAGTGAGGATGCGAAGTTAGGGTTTCGGAGGATCCCCAATCTGTTTTAAAACGTGATTGTGGATGCAGCGGACGGAATTTATTGTTTCCGGACTCGTTCGCAACACAGCAGAATTGAAGCAGTTTTAAAATTGAAACACGCGGACGATAAGGATGCCATTTTTGGCGTCCGCACAATGGAATCCGGGAACCAAAAAAAAAATAATAATAATAATAAATAAATAAATAAATAAAAATAAAAATGAGTGAACAAAATTGATCCTATCATTGAGTGTATTCCTCCAACACACTAGAAATGTAAAGTTGATTATTTAGAAAATATTGGAGATGAATTATCTACAAAGATCAAACCAAGTCAAATTCAAGTTCACTGAAACACAACGGATTGCCAAAGAAAAGTAAATTCAATAGATGAGTAACAATTTTAAGATTAAGGAGACTATTGGCGTTCTTCCCCCTTGTATTAATCAATTTGAAAATGAGAGAGAATCATCAAAGTGCTGCTCAGCGAAAGCATATTCTATCATCAACTATAATTGAAATCAATATTGCAAAGCAAGTCGATGTTCTCAAACTAAATTTTAAACAAAAATTGTAACCTAAAACTATTCTTAGCAATTCTATTTTCTCCCCTTATTTCATTATCCAAGTTCAATACTAGGAAGAAATAGACTCAAAATAACGAAATTGAACATCCAACAATCTTTCAAATATGCACAATTTTGAATCCTATTGTTGGAACTTCATCATCTAAATACAAATTGAATCAATATAGTACACCTAGAAATAGCATAAGAGAATTCAATCATGATTTTGATCTTCTAATCTCCAAATCAAGAACAGAACAATAGAATTGCATCAATCTATGCTTTAATCCCAAGAAAAATAAAGATTGAATCAATAGATAATATAATCCATTCTAATCAATCAAAATTCATAAAATTGATTCCAAAAGGAATTTCAACCAATCAAAGACTAAATAATAATCCAAATCAAATTTCACAACCCAGTTTAATCAAAACAAGAAAAAATTGTTTACCTCCAAGATAATTTCCATTTTTAAAGCATTGGAGGCAATCTTGAGCTTCTCCCCTTGTGTTAGATATTCAAGTATCCATTCTTCTTTTAAGCTTCTTGGGAGAACCTTCATCCTACAACAAAAATCATTTTGCAAATTTTGGTACCCAAGCCATTTTAGGTCCATTTGTTATAGGTTTGGTTCCTTTTGGAACCCATTCAAATTTAGAATTTAAATTAGACTTTGCATCCAAAGGATAAACAAATTTTGAATTAGCATTTGATTCAAATTTAGAGTTCAAATTCAAAGGATAGGCAAATTTAGATCCATAATTTGATTTCAATTTATCATTCAATTTTAAAGGACAACAAAAAGATTTATGTCCAACACAATTGCAAGAATTACAAATAGATGAACTAACAAATAAATTAGTGTAATTCTTTTTCTTTGCAAAGGGTTCATATCCAATACCGGCTTTATCGAAAGTAACCCTTTACGAATTTAAGAGCATATTTAAATTTTTGCTCCCATTAGTGAATTTAAGCACAATAGAGTTAAAATCATTATTCTTTGCTTTCAATTCACATATATCTACCTCAAGCGATTCAATTTTAGCCTTCTCATTAAAAATAGATTTAGATTTAACATCCAAAAGGCTAATCTCATTTTCATGTGATTTGATACAATCATTCAATTTATCATTCATAATTCTCAAATCACAAATGTCATGCTTATGACATTCATTAATAGTAATCAAATCACAATTTTTACAATTTAATCAATCAATTTCATTTTCATGTGATTTGATAGTTGTATTTAGTTTATCATTCAACAATTTCAAATCATTAATTTCATGTTCATTACATTTGATAGTAGAAGTCAATCCATCGTTTACAAATCTTAAGTTGCTACTATCATGCTCAAGAGATTCAAGAGAAATATTAGAAATATCAATCATGCTTTTTAATTCAACAATTTGATCCTCAAAAGATTTATTCAAAATAGTATGCTTTTTGATCAAATCGTTTTTCTCATTTTTCAACACTTTATATTTATCCTTGAGCTCATTGAAACTATCTAATAATTCATTAAATAAATTACCATCATCATCATCATTAGAATCCAAATTGCTATAGTAGTCGTTTACCTCAATACTTTTGGCCATGAAGCATACGTTGGCCTCTTCCTCCTCTTTTTTGGAGGACGAGCTTTCTCCACTTTCAATCTTTTGATTTGTGCCTACATGTGTTAGCTCAAGAGATTTCCAAATATCATAAGCACTAACACATGATTGAACTCTATCAAATTCATTTTTACTCAATGCACTAAACAAAATATTCATTGCTTGAGTATTTAAGTTCCAATTCCGTTTATCTAAATCATTGAATTCACAAGTTGGTCTAGGAAGAGATATTCCCTTTTCAATGATTTTCCATAAAAAGTAATCAATAGATTGTACAAATATTTGCATTCTACACTTCCAATACAAATAATTACAACCATCAAAATGTGGAGGTGTAGATGTGCATTGACCTAATTCGTACATGTTGGAGTCCATAATGTGCATATATATGTAGATGACTACCAATCAATGATATTCAAGTAAATTTCAACAATGAAATTCAACAATTTATAGCAATGTGCACAATCAACAAAATATCACACAAAAATTTAAATACTCGCTCTGATACCAATTCTAGGATCAATATACGCCTATAGAGGGGGAGGGGGGGGGGGGGGGGGTAAATATAGTGTATTAACTTTTTCGCACGATATTTAATTTCTCTAAATCCCTAAATGATTTATCGAATACGATTAAATATGCAATCACAATAAATGCGTAAATTAAAGTGTAAGGGTTAGAGAAGTGCACGCGATATTTGTTTACGTGGTTCGGCAAACTCGCCTACGTCCGCGCTCCAAGTTCCACTTGGAGATACACTAAATAATTTGCTTACGAGTGCCAATAAAACTGTTTACAAATTGACTCTTACGATGGGCATCACCCTTGACTAATTCTAAGGTCGTCAACCTTTGAGTCTTAAGGGGCATCACCCTAAATTGGACTATTGCGGGGCGTCACCCAATGATTGAACTTACGGGCGTTCAATCTAGCCTACGACTATTTCAAGTGTTTTGGGTTGCCACCCTAGTGTGATGAATTCGAAGGGAATCACCCTTTACAATCAAGCACAAGTATAGAATACGGAAATTAAAGCGCAATCTATCTAATTCGAATTCTCTCAAATATAACTCGCAAGTTTATGGGTTGAGGAGAATTGGATTTACAACAATATTAAAAGCTCACAATGATAAGAATCGAGTATTAAATTCGGCAGGGCTTCGCCACGATTCTCGATTCATTGTGGAGAGCTTGGAGTGAACTTGTATTTATAAACTTTGAACTTTCGGACGTCCTCATCGTCCTCATCGTCCGCATGTGATCTTTGGAAAATAGCCGTTGCAGAAATCTATGCATTTACGGATGCCAATATATCATCCGCACCGTCCGCGTAAATCGTCCGCGTCTTCCACAGAACTGAACAGATTCAAATCGGATGCCAATCCTTGCGTCCTCATCGTCCGCATCACTTCAGAATGGGCAGATTCATTCCGGACGCCAATATTTTCCGTCCGCTTCCACACAGTTCAGTTTGGGGACGCAAAATGGCGTCCTCACTTCACTCCATTTTTGCCCTTGAACTATATTAAGTCCCTAAAAGATATCCAACACTACATGGACTCAAATAAACATATTAGAACATTAATAATACCCATTTTGAGGGTATTTCCAATATACACGGATATAAATATTATGATAAAAATGATAAGAATAATATCTTGAACATATAAAATATAACACAAAATACAACTTATAGATTTATTAAATTAATCAACATTTTAGTCATCATCAAAATACAACTTAGCCTAACAAAAAGGCTAACAATATATACCTATGTCCTTAATAAATCACTCATCCAAACTATTCAACTTAGATGGCCAAATATGTTTCACTTGACTAATGTCTTAAATTACCCAAGTTAATTCCAATAAATTATATATCTTTAACCTTATTATTAACTAGTTTCCATCCCTTACAATATCCAAATATATCTAAATATATTTCCTCTTACTACCTCCACTAATTATCAATCTCATTGATATCGTCCAATATAACTTTAAGTATCTCCAATTGACTTCAATCATTCTCATCATCTAACTATGAACCTAACGGAGTATCATAACTCACTTATTCCAATTACGTTTCTCTTGACCAATATCTTTAAATGTCCAACTCAGTTCCTAATTACATGATTTGTCATTTTTCCTATATATAAATATATCCTTCATCAAATAAACTAAATCAATTTCTGAATTAAATTCTTATTTGTCCCAACACTGGCCAGCAACGTAATCTTTAACACGATTAACTTTTCAATTTCACCTTTTTGAGTTATTTATCATTCGATAATTATCTAATTTTATCGATTTTGACCATTTGACCGAAAAATTATACATGGCCGCTACGCAACCAATCGGGTCAAACTTTCCACAGTTTGACTGATTCCAACTTGAAAAATTAACACGTAGAAATTCTTATTAAAAATTTCACGGATTTTACATAAATAATATGCAAATAAAATATAAATTGATTAAATTTAAACTAGTGATAATCAATTTTTAAAAATAAAGAAAAGGATGTTAGAAGTTTTGTTTTTGTATATTTTTTAGGGTAATGTTATACTTACCATAGAATTTTACATTATTATGTGAAGATAAAGCGTCAATCATTAATTGATGTATTAATTAAGATAAATTATAAATTGTTACAATAAAGGAAAATTAACAAATCAAACCCTATAGTTGAGGGTAAGAAACATAACAAATCTTCAAAAAATTTTGTTAACAATTAAAACCTCAAACTATGAAAAATGATTTACGCAAGCCTTCCCGTCATGTTTTCCATCCAAAATTGCAGAGACAAATGATGCAACCATTAATGGCAGACTTTGTCCCTACAATGGCGCCTCTCCATTTCTTCTCTACAATTCTGATTTCTCTCTAAACTGTCATTTCTTCTCTACAACCCATGAGTCTGATTCAGTGAATCTCTAATTCCCATGCAAAGCTAACATTAATTTCTACAGACAGAGTTTCTTCTTCTTCGTCTCTCTCTCTCTCTCTACCTTTCTCTTTCTTTTTTTTTTACAGAGGTAGAGTCACTTTTCAAAAACCCATAATTAATCTAATCAAATATTTTAAGAAATCAGCAATGAAAATGAAATGGAAGAACAAAAATTTTATGTTTGAATAAACAGGCTCGATATAGATTACCAGAGAGACGTCTGTCTTAAGCGAGGGACATTCGTTTTGAATTGAGAGACGACTGTTTTAAGCTAAAATGATGTCATCTTTGTCCTTTTTAAGCGAGAGAGATTCGTTGTTACCTGAGGGACGTCCTTTTTAAGTTGGGAACAATGTCATTTTTGTCCATTTTAAGCGAGAGACGTCCGTTATAGGTGGAGGGATGCCCCTTATAGGTCAAGGGCGTCCCTTATAGGCCAAGGGACGTCCCTGTCTCTGAAATCCACGCTGATATATAAGGATGGATTGCAGAGACAAGAGACGTACCTCTGCCTATAAGGGACGTCCCTCGGCCTATAAGGGATGTCCCTCAACATATAAGGATGTCCCTCAACCTATAACGGACGTCCCTCTGCAATTTTGGACGGAAAACATGACAGAAGGCTTATGTCGTTCATTTTTATAGTTTGAGGTTTTAATTGTAAACAAAAATTCTTGAAGATTTACGATGTTTCTTACCCTCAACTATAGGGTTTTTTTTGTTAATTTTGCTAAAATAAAATATTAATTACATTAATTAAATAAGTGTCACATTACAAACTAAAATTAAAAAGTAAATATGGTACTACTCTTTATTTATTTATTAAATAATAGGAAAATTAACACCGCAAACCCTCTAGTTTGAGCTCAATAACAAGTCAAACCCTGAAAAAAAAAATTTAACAATTAAAACCCTGAACTATAAGAAATTATTGCCAGCAACCTCGTAGTCACGTTTTCTGTCCAAATCTGTCTACTTTAACGCCTCGGTTTCGTTGACGCCACAGACCATCGAACAGAGCCCAAAGAATGTCAAGTATCGAGCGACAAGGAACGTCCATTTTAAGTGAAGAGTCCAAATTCATTCTAACATTTTCATTTTTTCTTACTTTAAAAGTTTTCTCCTTACCGTCGATCTCGTTCATTGACGTTGACATTCAAAGTCGATGTTAGTCATCCCAGAAAAATAAATTTCATGGTTAAACTTTGAAAAAAAAATCGAAGATTTAAGAATTTTGATTTTTTTTCACTGTAAAATGACAAATTTTGAAGCAAGGGACGTCCTTATATGCTGACAGACGTCCGTTATAAGTTAACCTGTAGTGGATGTTCTTTATACGCTGAGGGATGTCCATTATACATTTATAATTAATAAAAAATAATTTTATAAAAAATTAATTAAAATATTATAAATTTAGCCTTTTTAATAATTTTTAATATTAAATTGTTGGTTAAATGACTGTTATGTCCTTGTAAAAATTGTTCAATAAAATTTTTACAGACAATTTAAAATTGTTGTCTGCCAAATTATTGTTTTGTCTCTATAAAATTTTATAGAACAATTTTTGCAAGGATAAAACAGTTATTTAATTGACAATTTAATATTAAAAGTTAGGGTTATTTTTATGTGACACCTTAATCTATGGAAAAAATTTTATCTAATACTCTATGGTTTCAATTTTTTTAATGAGCACCTTGAACTATCGGGCATTTTTTTCTGACACCTTCTGTTTACTACCGTTAATCAAATCTCCGAGTGCAGCACGAAGGCGAGGGAGCTCCAGAAGACCTTTGCAGCAGCTCTTCTCTCCTCTGCGAAGCTCTCTCTTCTTTTCTCTCTGAAGCGCGAAGGCGAAGGCGAAGGCGAAGGCGAAGGCGACGACAACGGGGGCTTGAAGCAAAGCCCGACTCTGCGAAGCGACCTCCAGCTGGGCAAATAGGTATTGGGTCCCTATTTTGCTCACTGTTCTTGCGTGATTTTGAGCTGCTGTCTCCGTCTATTCTGATAAGTATTTTTGAGTTGTTGCTCTTGCGTGATTTTGAGCTGCTGTCTTCGTTGATTTAGTTCGTTAGGGCTGATTTTTAGTGTGGGTTTTTGTATTTAATTTGTTTAGGCATGTTGCGCTTTCGCCTGAGGTAGCCAAATTGGTCCCAAAGAATCGTCTTCTGAGTAAAGTGAGTATATTTTGTTTCTGTAGATTTGATTTTTCCACAATTGTTCTAGATTTTTCATTTGACTGCCATGAGATGAAATGACATTGAAAATCGATCTGTACATTCTGATCAGATTTTAATTAAATAGGGATTCAACATCACCTGAAGATTCCAATTGAATGTTTTTTTGGCCTCAAATTTCTGCAATTGAAATGATTGTGTGGACTCTACTTGCAACAATCAGATTACAACTAGTCCTTGAATTCTTTGTTTAACTCCTTTTGATTTGAGATTGAAAATACTTCCCCAGGCTTTCATTTTTCAATGAATCTGGCTCGTTCGACGTATCAATTATCATATTCTGTACGTTCTTTTTCTTTTTGTCTTGCATTTGAACTATCAACGACTTAGGGTCCCCGATACACTTATTTTGTTGTTGTTGAATTTGCTGTAGAGAATCTGATAGTTACTTATTTGGGGAAATTATATTATGTGGTATAAATTATGAGATATAAATTATACTTTGGGAATGTGGCTAGTAAACTTTTATATTGCACTAAACAATTTTTTTTTATCATGTTTAGAGAAGAAGTGGAGGATGCAATTTCCTTGCATGACATGATGTAGCAATAGGCGTGCAAGAAAATAAGATTGTTAATCATCTACAATCAACTGTCGGACATTTAGAGGCCGTTAATAAGAAGCTTACAAGAAAGTGTCGAATTTATTTATGTGTCTTGTAGATTGTCAACATTATTTGGTTTAGAAGCAAAACATTGTAGATTTTGATGTTTTTATTGTAAAATTAAACACCTTCTCACACTGTTAATAGAGGGGAAGCATTTCTTCCAATTACATTCTGTTTTAAGATTTATTGACTTTTTTTACATATAAATAGCAGAGAAAACAAAACTGAATAATGACATTGCTTTGAAGGTTGCAAAAGTGGAGGTACAAGAAACTTGGGAACTCGTGTTGTGATTGTTCATAGAGGCTAAATCTTCACCCATACACCTTTAACTCAATTGTTTGAAATTTGCCAATGTTTGATTAAAAAAGGTCGGAGAACACTATTATGTGAAAAGTACAATTTACAAGCTGCATTAGTAAGATGTGTTGAAGAGGGAATTTCTCTATGTCAGAATTGTGATTGGATGTGCCACAACAGGATAGATAGATGTTTTTACAATTCCTTGCATGTCAATACACCGTGCGGCATCAACATCTGATACCACCTAAAGATGAGCCATGCAATAAAAGTACATAGTTATAACACAAATAAATGAATACAAGTAAATGATAATAAGTAAGACAAATAGAAAATATAAACATACTTGTGTTACAACATCGCTTGCCAAATTAAATCCCATGAAGGTGTCACGTGCGATTGAAGTGACCATTGTTGCATCTCCTTTACACGTTCGGCTATTGTGACCAGATCTATGACATTTACCACATTTCAGCTGTTTATTCTTTCGACTCACTGAGGTCTAACTCTGTGGCTCATCTATGTCCCTCACCCTTTTCTTTTTTGGTCTACCTGTCCGTCGCTTAAATGGTGGCGGGTCTATAGGATCCATGTCTGTGTGAGGCCACATCTCAGGACTATTAAGTGGATGAATGAAATGAGTACATTTTCAGATAGGTTTGACGATGGTAATATGGATGCACAAATTCCTCAACTTTCTTCCTCATAAACAGTAGACATGGAATGACGTGTACACACGGTATCCCTATAAGTTGCCATGAAGAACAAGTGCATGTTTGCTTTGCCAAGTCTACAAAATATAGCATGTTAGGTTCACTTACCTCAAAGCGGTCTCCTCTTGCAAATACTGGGGACCAATTTCGAGAACTATTCATGAGGTTGTCAAGCTTTTTCTTTATTCTTTGACACAGTAAGCCTGCACACTCTTGCCTTGTCCTATGCTTATTGGCTATGCGTGTCATGACAACTTCGTTATTGTTTCCAACATTGTGATAATTGGTTTATCCCGAGCAGGTATAAGTAATGCATTAAAAGACTCACTTAGATTATTGAGAGATATGTCGCACTTCGGCAAATGACTGAATGCATGCTTTGCCCAGAAGCTTTGGTGTATTTCCTTTAAATGCCTGTATGCCGCATAATCTATAAAAGGTAGCTTCTTCAACTCTTGCTCGAAAGCATATTCAGTTGTTGCGTAAGAAGCATTCATCATTGCATCCTTGTAGATCTTTCCATGAAACTTTGATTTGAAGTTAGCATACATATGGTGTAGACAAAATCTGACCTCAGCTTGCGACACAAGTTCCTGAAGTGTCGGAACTAGACCATATGGAAGTTTAAGGCATATGTCAGATAATTAGAAAATGAAATGAAAAATTTTGAAAATTCTAAAACATTTCCTATTGCTGATCAGAGATGAAAGTCCATCCAGCACTGTTAGCAATCCCCAAATCTTCAATAACTCCAAAAACCACTTCCAAGAGCTTTTGCATTCACTTTCCACAACAGCTACAGCTACAGGAAATATTCCGTCATTTCCATCAATTCCAACAGCCGTCAATAACTTACCTGGCCACTTGCCCTTCAGGTGACACCCATCCAAACAAAACAATGGTCTACCGACAGCTAACAACCCTCTTTTACATGCATCAAAACACATGTAAGCTCTCTTGAATGTAGGAGGTAATGACAAATCTATTTTATCCGCACTAACAACAAACGTGCTTCCAGCATTGGCCCTTCGAATCTCCTCCGCATAAGACCAAAGCTTTTTATATTGTTCTTCAACAGAACCATCATTCACCATCCGCCCTATGACTCTGGCCCTATATACAATTGTCAGGTTAATACTGATATTGTAATCTCGTTTCATCGTGTCAATCATGTCAGAAATTTTCCAATCAGGTTGGCTTTTAATCCTTTGCACATACTTTGTCGCCACCCAGCTTGCGGAAGCATGTCTATTTTCCATACTTTGTGCATATGTGTGAACATCGTTGTATGTCTTTATCTGATATGTAACTTCATTAAGCATAAATTTATAATATTTTAATTAATTTTTTATAAAATTATTTTTTATTAATTATAAATGTATAATGGACGTCCCTCAGCATATAAAGGACATCTATTATAGGTTAAAATGCATTTTTTAACTTATAGCGGACGTCCCTCAGCATATAAAGGATGTACGTTATAGGTTAAAAAAACGTCATTTAAATTATAACAGACGTCCGTCAACGTATAAAGGACGTCCCTCGCTTCAAAATTCGTCGTTTTGCAGTGAAAAACTTCGAAATTCTTGAATCTTCAATTTTTTTTTTTCAATCTCAATGTAAAGTTTGAAGGCTGACACCGACGAACGAGATCGACAGTGAAGGAAAAACTTTTCAAGTAAGGAAAAACAAAAATTTTAGGATAGATTTGGACTCCTCACTTAAAACGGACATCTCTCGTCTCCTGATACTTGACGTTCTTTGATTTCGTTTGACGGTCCGTGGCTTCAAGGAAACTGAGGCGTCAAAGTCGACTGGTTTGGATGGAAAACGTGACTGGGAAGTTGTTGCCGATAATTTTTCATAGTTCAGAGTTTTAGTTGTCAAAATTTTTTTTTTAAAGTTTAATTTGTCATTGATCCTAAACTATAGGATATACGATGTTAATTTCCCTAAATAAGAAATAGTATATATGTTTTTTATTTTTTTTCTTTTTAAAATTACAATTGTATTATAATAATAATCTATAATATGCAAAATTACTCATATAATTAGGATAAACAATATGGGTCAAAAATGTAAAAATTATATTCAATGACTAACACTAAAAAAAAGTATTTTACATATTACTACATCCAATTAAATTAACAGTTATACTTAAGCTACGAAAAATTAGATTGAGTCTGCTCGATAGGCTGGCTACCGGACGAGCTAGTAAGCCCAATTGACAAGCTTGGTTCGTCCTCGTTCAACTCAATTCTTCATTTTTTTTCTTGAGTAAAATTAGCTCATTTGATTTTAAAATATGTAATAGTCGTTCTATATTTTATTTTATAATAATTTAAGGTGAAGATTTTAATGTATAGTCGAGATGTCCTGATTTCTATGCATCGATTGATTGATTGATTAAGCACTTCCAAAAATTAATAATAAAAAAAATAAAAGCCCCGATCATGCCGCATTTAAGGATGGACTTTTTTGACCCAAAGTAAGTGGGCTTTGCTAGAAAAGCCCAGGAAGAAGAGGGTGATAGGAGTGTGAAAACTGAATTGGAACCAAAGAATCGAATCAGAATCGATGGTTTTTGGTCGGTTTAGCACACCAAAAAATTGAATTTCGGTTCAGTGTGATGGGAACCGGCCCTTTTGGTTTGCTTTGCGGTTTTGTATTCTCAAAACCGACCAACCGAAACCGAACCGCAATATACGTTTACCGCGGCGCATTTTGGTTTCCTGGACCTAAATTAGAGTTCTTTGTTCTGTGATTCCGTCCGTGTTCGAGTGTACGTACTCTGCTCCAGTCGCCAGTCGCCCTCACTTTCCCCTCTACTCCGGCTCCGTTGTCGATTTTCTCGGTAAGTAATAACTTTTAACCTCAATTCTAAATCTAATTCTGATTGCTGTGATATTTTGGAGTGAACAAAATAAACCTAAATCTATTTTGCATTGTCTGCACCAACAGGCGGTAGACGTGTATTGCTATTTGCTAAAACCTGTTCAGTTCACTGTATATTGCTATTTGCTAATTGCAGTGAACAACATACAGTGAACGATGAAACAATGAATTTTCTGCTGAAACAATGATTTTTCTGTGCTGAATTTTCTACAGAATGGTTAAAGATATTGTTGATATTGTAGTTGTTTTTGATATTTTGCTCGCAATTTTGATCAATTGTTAAATAGTTGTTAATTAGTTGAAGATATTGTAGTCTCTGCTCGCGGTGTTCAAAACTGTAATTGTTAAATAGTTATTAATTGGTTTATGTTTCTGCAAGTCAAAGACTTTATTGTTGATGGTGATGATGAATTCAATTGTGATGCTGATGCTGAATTGTTACATGTTTTTGATACTTGTTGATTACGCATTTGATTTAATCACTAATCTCTTAGTTTAATTGTTGATTATGCATTTGATTTAATGATTCTGACATGGTTGCAACTAAAAGATCAGAACGCGAAACAGGAAAGCGAAAGAAGAAAAAAAGTAGGTCTAAGAGGCGGACAAGAAGATGATCCACAGAAAATGGACTCTCCTAACTGGCCCGGTTGCAATTTTAGGCGGCATAGTTGCCTCTTTGGTTGTTGCCAACTTCATCTTCTTTGAGGATGTAAATATTATACTCTCTTCTTTACGTTTTTGTTTCTTTGAAATACTTCCCTTCAATCGTGTTATTTTTTGTTATGTTTCTAAATTAGTATTTCATGATTTGGTTCTTGATAATTAGATTTGGAGTGAATATTTCATCCAGTTTTGATATTTAAGGCCATTGATTTGAAATTTTTTTAGGGTTAAGGATAATTTTACATATCTATGGAGAATTTTGGTTGCTTTAGTCCTGAAAATGTTAAATTTGCTGGTCTGTATTCAAATAGTTCAATTTTATGGAATATTTTTGCATGAGATCATCTAGCTAAGCCACATTACTCAAAGTGAGAGTAACTTATTTGCAAAGAAGAGCTTTGCGTTTTACTGAGGGCTCATTTTATAACTAACGATTTTAGCATAATTGTGTAGTTTTGATCACTTTTTGATATGATGCTAGACTTTCAGGTAGTTGTAACATGTTCTTCTCAAAAGGGAATTTAATTTAGTTGTCAACTGCTTAAGATCATATTTTACTTCCAGTTTCCATTCTGCTGGTGGTCAGGATCCCTTTATGCGGTCGTTACCTCCTTGCTGTATCCAGAAAATGCTTCACACAAGATGCATATGAAGAAACGTCTTTCTATTTTTTGTACTAGCTGTCATACGGTGTTTAATGACATGTCCTTCCTGGTGGAAGATTATAGTTGCATTATTAGAAAAACTGAATATTTACGCATGGCATGTCTGAGAATGGTTTTTGGTTTCAATCTGTATGACTAATTTTTATCTGATTATATATGACTTCGTCCAGAAGGTATAAAAGCTCAGTACTTTGTCGCTTCGTGAAGAACCTAAAACAGGGAAATCCAAATGCATTCCACAAGGCATTCAGTTGGTCTCTAACTTTTATCATTCATTGTCTTCTCACTGCTTTGGTACTGGTGTATGCTTATGTTTTACAGCCCGGCGAACTTGGTCAGCTTATTCATCCTACTTCATAGAAATTCTATGTTATCGCCACCTTCTTGCAAAGTTTATCAGACTTACCAATTTCATGTTTGTGTATTTTTTTCTGGGATATTATCAATATGTTTAGTTGATAGGCAATCTCTGCTGTTGCTACAATACTAAATTGCACTGAGAAATAATATTATTTTAGATGTAACAGAGGAAATGTTATTACAATTTGCAGGATCCTTTTCTGAAAGCCTATCAAAAGAAGCGGGCCGATCAACTGCAGAAATTACTTGAAAAAAAC
This sequence comes from Begonia loranthoides, assembly GCA_022433065.1. Taxonomy (NCBI): domain Eukaryota; kingdom Viridiplantae; phylum Streptophyta; class Magnoliopsida; order Cucurbitales; family Begoniaceae; genus Begonia; species Begonia loranthoides. The sequence continues at coordinate 23,522,966 of CM039475.1, read as the reverse complement.
TGAAGTTTGTAAGAGAGCTTGCAACTTTTAAAGCATCAATTTTGTGTCTTTTTTTTTT
>CM039475.1:23496896-23517908 GCA_022433065.1 Begonia loranthoides | reverse complement strand
ATCATACTCTCAGCCCTTTTTCAGGTACTATGAGATATGTATAACTCTATTTGACAAGAAAAATAGGAAGCATTTTAGAAATTATGACATGGGAAGAATATCTTATTTGTAGTACAGAATTTTGTTGTCTTCAAAGCCAAACCATTTGCTTTTCTTCCTCCAAATAATGTGAAATATGCAAAGAAAAGAGAATCCACTCAGTGCCAACCAGATTCAAAATCTTTACCATGAACATGATTATCAATACCAGTTCTTGCCTACATAACAATTCAGGTAAATAATCCCGAGGCAATGTCACCTCGTGTCGACAGCTTGTGTCTCCACCTACCCCGGCTATGTATGCTTATCGGCATGTACCAACAACTCCAAAATCAAATCATTCCAAGAGTCGATCGGCCCTGGCAAGCACCAATGCAAGCAGTCGTACTGAACCTTTGCATTTTTATCCTCGGCAAATGGCTGATATTTCCGGTATGGTCCAGGATGACCATCTGGCCTCAACAATGAAAGGCTAGTCGTATCGAGAAGTTTCAACTTGGGTTTACTTTCCATCTTTATAGCCTTCCCAAATTCTTCCAACTCGATATTTCTCATTATTGTGTCGACAACTTTTGCCTCTACTTCACCCTCTTTAAAGGGTACTGTTCTATTGCAATACCCTCCGCTGAACCATTCTCCATTTTCGAAATGATCGGGAGTTGCCGTTCGGAAGAACACTACCATATTATGTCCACTACTTGTAATGTATTTAAATATCAATTCAATCACCTTTTCATAAGCATACTCAAATCCTTTCTCCGTCAAGTTCTTTCCGTTGCAGTTATGACATCCGACGACTGTATAATTCTCATAGTATACCGCAGTTTTGAGGAACCATTGACCTCCTCCAATAACCACATAATCAAAGTTCTTGAATTGGGTCGTCCAAGTTGTATCGAGCTCGTCGAGATAAAGCTGGGTTCCAACGTTGAAACGCCGTTCATGTCCTCAAAAATGACAGCTTTGACCAGAAACGGAGCCCAAATTACTGAAAGAGTGAAGTTGTGAGACGGAAAATGCCATCTCTTGGATCTGTATTCTTCATCGTGGTAGACCTCCACAGCTTGCTCCACCTGCGAGACATTTTCACTGAAATCTTATCAGTTATTACCATCTGTGGGGCCAAATGTAATGTGCTAAAAAGAATATACACAAATTAGAGACAAGATGACTAGGAACACCGTCCGGCTGTTGATGGGTCTTTTCAAATTCAATCCAGCATTCAATTTACACGTGGGTTCTCCAGGCTGTGGAATGAACACAAACAGCGTGTCCAACAATGGTGTTTATGTCCATCCACATTTAGAATATGTCTGGATTAAACGGCCAATACAATGATTAGATTGGTTTTACACAGAACAAGGTAAAAAAACAGACAACTTTCGACATCTTCTGTGCAAGAATTTCTTGTGAGTAATGAAGGTTGATCATAGATTTGGCGGGTTAAGAGCTGCACTAACTACACTAAAGCTATCACTAGAGCCATAGGCAAGACATAAAGAGCACAATGATTAAACAGCCTTTGCTTGTAAGTAATGCAAATCTAACTCAGAAATAGACAGTTCAACAACTCTGCCGACAATATTTTTATTATGCAAGAACTTTGAAAATTGAATTCAGAATTTGCCTCAAAGCCCAGTAATTCAGTCGAAAACCCAGAAAGGAAATAAAATCTCAAGAAGCTTTTTGTTGTGTAGCACAGATTCCAGTGAGCAGAGAATGTATGATGAATCAACCAAGCAAACTAACCCTTTAATCTTTGGCTAATCGATTGCAAATCTGTGTGGTTCAATCAATGAAGTAAAATTTGTCCGACATTGTTTATTTAAAGCCAAGTGTATCGGTTTATACGCCATTCCCACAAGTCGATCTTAAAAGATGATTGAAGTTCTTAGCTGATGAATAATGGGAGAATTTACATCAAGTACCTGAGTGAGGAGGCAACGCAAAGATTGAACATGGTTTCGTTGAATGGAATCCCCAATGAAACCCCACGATTTGTTTCTCATTAAATCAAGAAACTTCAATGGATTAAACTTGGGAAGATCACAGTCTCTTGGATTCCACCTCCAATAAAGGAACTCTGAATCAGGCCGTCCATTCTTCATACAATTTTGATGAGCTTCCATCACCCGGCAGCTATCATTTGTGTAACTTGGCCCTGTCGGGTCCGGAATCCATTCTCCCAAAAACATATCACATTTTGCTGCACAGACCAAAATCAAAACCACTGAATAGCTTGAATACTAGAATAAGAGTAACAGTAGTTCAACCAGTAGTCCGGAAATAAGAGATAATTCAAAGAAATTAAAGAAGACGTATCCGAATTATGTATTTAGACAGTAGGGTCTAACAATCCAACTCATTGAAAACTTCAATTAGTGAGGAAAACAAGTAAAATACATATTATGCTTTTTGCTCTGTTTGCAGTTCAGTTTTGGGTCTGGCTATCGAGCTTGACATTAAAATACAAAATATATAAATAGCAAAGAAAATTCAATTATGAATCTCTTTCCCTGTTCGTCATATTCTAGCTCGATCATCGATTTGCCATTTCCAAATTGGATGGTACGAAATGACAGAAGAAAAGTGAAAGGAGAATGTCCTCACCATTCTGAGACGTCTGGCTCTCATTTGCTAGAGGAGGCAAATCAACATTATCAGGCGTTTGGATGGGAAGAGCAGGAACGGGAGAGTCATGGATCTCCTCTGCAAATGGGGGAGTTTCCACCACCACTGAAGAAAATCTGATAGTATTAGAGAAGAAGAGACGAAATGCCAGACCCATTAAGAGAAGTGAGACGGCAAACTTGGCAACCCCATGGCTGTGTTTACACATCGACGTCAATAGAGACGATTCCAATCTGGTTTCCTTGGGCATCTTATGATTTGCGAAAAGAAACCCAAGAAAAAAATGAAAAGGGAGCGGTTCAGCGAGACAAAATGCATGAAGTTTTGAGAGAGCTGATAGGGAGGCGTCTGCGCGTTGAGGTGTTGAGGTTGTGGACGGTGACTGTGAGGGTCTTCTCCATCTTAAAGATGACGTGTAATGTGTCATTGGTCGACATTAGTAGGCTTCCATTAAAGGCAAAGAGACAAAAATCAACGAATCCTCCTTTCAGCAACACTGATTATCCGTACTTAAATAAATTATTAAAATTATTATTAGTTAATACCTTGAATATAATTTATTCCTTTCTCTCTCTACATTTCTCTTTCTTTTATTTATTAATTTGTCATTTTTTATTTAGATTTTTCTCTCTTCCACTCTCCGATTATATGTTTAAATTCGATCGACTAGAAAACTAACTATAATGTTTATAGATTAATGCAGCTAAAAATTACTCATATTGTGTACGTAATATTAAATTCATTAATAAATAAATGATGAGAAGATAATTTAAAAGACAAATCTAAATTATAATGATTTTGATAAAAATAAATAAAAAAATAATTAACAAATAATTTTTGCTAGCAAATAAAACATTCAACTATAAGAAATGAACGGAGCAAATATTATTGTTACTATAACATCCCAGTTATTCTTTTTTTTTTTTAAATCATAATGGAATAGTTTTCGTTTGAAAACTAACTTAAATAAGAAGTGCATAAATAAACTCTTTTTCGTTTAACTATTTATTACTTAAAACATATCTTACTATAAAACTTTAAAACATTGCAACAGTAGAAGACTTGTATTTTCAATACTTGAAGAATTAAATTTCATTTGAAATTCTCCTTTATGTAACGAAATACCATAACAAAAGTTCACTGTTCATAAACGTTATTACCAAATATTACATTTCTTCTTTAAACCTTTTAGCCTAACTAGCCGTCAAGTCCACAACGCACAAATGTCTCATCAATTGCAACCATCTTTGATCATTTGCATACCTACATCATAGGACTTAACTATGAGCCTAACGCTCAGTACGTAGTATAAAAGTAAAACGTGCTCATAACACATACAGTTTTCTGTTTCATTTATCTGTCTTTACCATTACGTTTTCCTTTTACTGTTGAGTTTTCCTTTATCTGTTTTTCCTTTAAACATCTGTTTGAGTGAGAGCAACCTCTTCAGTTTCTGAACTCATCCAAATGAGTTCACCTCTGGTAAGCAGCTACGACATCAACCAAAAGCTATGTTAGCGGTTGTACACCTCAATGTACAACAATCGGTTCAGACATCAATCGAGAATGCGCTAGTAGCCATACGCATCAACGCTAATGGCCTCACTTACCATTAGCTGGTCTGTTTCCACATCAATAGAGAACAAACTCTTCTTATTCTTTTACTTAATTGTCTTTTGTTGTTATTCATTCTGTGCTTCGTTCCCACGTGAGAGCAACCTCTAAAGTCTCCGAACTCACGTAGAAACTATCCATTTACATTTACATTTATTCGTAATTCAATTTCATTTGTACTTTCATGTGTATTAGGAATAATGATGCAAGCATACAATTCTATATATCGTGTCTATTATGTAAAATCCCGACACTTTTAAGATGGATAATTATCGGGATAATTACCAAGGACGTTCAGAGTGCTAAATCAATAAACATTTTAGTAACGTTTTCCTTGTATACATGATGAAATTGAAGTGTTGGGATTACAAGGATATTTCATTACGTGTTAATATGTGCCATTTGTGACATGTATTTACAAAGGAAACGTCGTGGGGATCACGTTGAGTGCGAAAAGGTAGTAAAAAATGAAGAAAAAGGACTTGAGAACGCTTTGGGACGCCATTTTGCGTCCTAAACTCACTGTTTTGTGATGTTGCGGACGTTGGCTATGGAAGTGCGGACTATGCGATTCAGCGTCCGAATGAATCTATTTTAAAACTGGTGTGTTGCGGACGATGGCGGACGACTGCGGACACAAAAATACAGCGTCTGAATGAATCTGTTTAAAAACTTGGAGTTCTACGGACGCATGCGGACGACAACGTGGCGTCCGCACCAGTCCGAAACAGCCTAGTTCTGCAAAAATTAAGGGCTAATAATTAGAAATCCTTTGTCGTCTCGCCATTTATTCCACGCCCGGGAGACACGGATGGTACTCCCCACACCTCCAGACCATAGCCACACTAGAAGCTGCCTCCTCTCTACCTTTCGGCGTCCAATTTGTCTCCTCTAGGTATGGATTGTCTTCCCCCTTCCAGGTAATATCTATCCTCTCCCTTGCAATCTTCAATTCTCCTGCGTAAGTTCCAAAGAGAAAGAGAGGAGATAATCGAGAATCATGAGAGTGAGAGAGTGGGAAGCCTCTAGAGAGCAAGAGTCGAGAGTTAGAGGATGACAGGGTTCCCTGTTTGGTAAGGTTTTTCTTAATCTCTATAGATTTGTTTGTTCTGTTTGTTACTTTCCTCAAGCTTGAATATATGTTGAACATAGAGAATGTTAAAGTGATGCTATGTAGTTGGATTTAATTCTTTGTTGGTTATGTATTTTGGTAAAAAGCTAAGGCTTTAATCACTACCTCTTGGTTTTAATTGGACAATAATTGGGTATTGCTCTATGTGGTTTGTTGGATAACTTGTTGGAAGCAATAATATGCTAGTTTTGGAAATAAATATGGGGGTTCTATGAAGAATGTTGTAAAATGGCAATTGGCTAATGAGTTGGAAAAGATAATTTGTTATGTTTTGTGAGATTAAAACTTGGACCCATATGCCGGAAAGGTTGCTCTTTTGGTGATGACTTTCTGAATGAGTTCCATGAACTGTTAGTCTACAAAATATATTAAGATTGATATTCTGAATATGTGATTAACGCTCTGTTCAGATTTGTTGGTTCTGTTGTTGGACATGGAACCTGTTGGTCTTGGAATGCTTTTGGTTATAATGATAAGGCTTGGATCGATGCTCCGTTAAGACGTAGATGTTGTATTTTTATGATCTATGCACTTGTCTTAGGGAAATTTATGTAAGTCGTGATTATTAGGACTAACTGTTACCAATTTGTGAAGGTATCGAAGGACGAAGGAGGATTATGACTAAGTGCTAAACACGATAAAGCTTTGAGGTAAGAATTTGGGTTGTCTTGGCCAAAGGAGGCCCTACACCCAAGTAACGTGTGTGTGAGTTGTTTTGGTGGTTGATTTCTATAATGCTTGTAGTTACCTTTGGTTTTACTGAATGATATAACTCTTACGTTTTCCTCTTAATGCCTTAGTAGTTGCTATATGTCAAAAAGGTGTTTGTTAAGCTTGAATGACCAAAGGAATGATAGTTGAAATGAATGAGAAATGAGAACGGGTCCTAGACAGATTTCTAGTGACAGTGAAAAAGTTAAGATGTTAGAGAAAGACTCTATGTTTCTTATTGATTTCCAATGAGGATGAAAAAGGGATAAATGTTGAAGAAGTTACTAATTTCTATAGTGTGGTGTTAAGCATACAGTCTATTCTAAATATTATTTCCTTTGCTTGCCGTAAGTATACTCAGTTTACTGCCGCTTTCTATTAAGATATTAAGAAGCACATAGAAGCATGTTTTATTTTAGTTATCATTGTTTTGCTTACTTTCTATAGCATGATAATTGTTTCTTATTGTTTCTTGTATACTCGATTTAGAAGCATGCTAGGTTTCATGGATTCGCTGTTAGTTAGTTGTTAAAAAGCATGTGTAGTTTGATTTGATACTTGGTCATAATCTGATATAGTTTATGTGTTGTATGTTGTCCATCAAAAGAGCATGTTAGTAGATAGTATCTTGTTGATTAAATTGGGATGAGAGCATGAATGAAAGGTGACTACGATGATGTGAATGGTTGACGGAACAAACAAAGGAAAAATGTTTAGTTAACTAAACAAACGAAGGAAACATGTTTAGTTAACTAAACAAACGAAGGAAAAATGTTTAAGGAGTTAAGATACATGAACGATGTCATGAATTCAATTAAAAGTATGATTTGTTAAACATATTCTGCTGATTAGTCGAATAGAAACACGTTTCAATGATTTGTGTTACTGCTGTATAGTTAATTAGAAATATGTTATGATATCTTATTTTGGGTGATTCACTGCGGTTTTCCTTAAGTTACAAAGCATGTCCATTAATCTGTTTTGTGATAAGAACTAGTAATAGCACGGTTAGTTAAACATTGTCATTCCTTTCGTTATGTGAAGCATGTGATGATATTCGTTTCATTCATTGTTTACTATGGGTTTTTCTAAAATATATTATTTCTCATATGTGCTTTGTTTATTAGGAAGAAGTTAAGTTGAGTTCATGATAATAGAAACCAAGTAGGGGTACCCGTCCGGGGTGGTGCCCACATGCATGAGTGAGGAAGAATGTTATGAAAATGACCCTAAAGGCGGCTATATGCCGGAAGAAGAAAGAACCCTAAAGGCGGGTATATGCCAGAAAAAGAAAGAACCCTAAAGGCGGGTATATGCCGGAAGAAGAAATAACCCTAAAGGCGGGTATATGCTGGAAGAAGAAAGAACCCTAAAGGCGGGTATATGCCGGAAATAGGGAGTTGGGGTAGATGGATAGTCCGGATCTAGCCTAGCTGCTAGGATACGCCCTAACGAAGTCGGAAAATGGACTAGTATGCACACAGGAGGTTAGAATCCGAACATCTATGCCATCTCAAAGGAAAACCTTCAATCTCCAGCTCGATGTACAAGTTAAGAACGAATGAAGAAAACAAACGTAATGCAAGAAGTTGGTTTGGGTGGCCCCCATTCCAAGAAGAACTAAAGAGAGATATGCATAATTGTTTTCCCCCCATCTCCTTACTGTGCGTAAGCTCACGTCCGTACTTGTGGTGTAGGTACAATGACGAACAAATAGTAAACAGGATAAGAAGTAGATGAGAAACACATAATGAAGCAGGGATGGATGATTTCACATACACGAGATTCGGGCTGGCATGGCAAAGACAAAGGAAAGTAAACGGTTATGAATCAATGAAGTTAAGGGAAAGTAAACGGTTATGAATCAATGAAGTAATGGTCAAGATTTATTTGATAGACGTATTTGATAGACGTAATGTTTAATGACGTATTTCCTTTGAAAGATTTCTTATGCTTCCAATATGATTTATAAATGTTAATTTTATAACGCTTCCATAAGACTTTAAACAAATGATTTTTCCTTACAGTATTTACGCTTCCGCATATTTAATAAGTTGATTTTCATTACGAGTTTTAAGAAAGAGTTAGTAGCGATCCGATTTATGCACTCTGATTTAATTCAAAAAGAAATTTCAAATTTTCACACATTTTAATAACATACGAAAATCCGGGTCGTTACATATTATCATAATCTCATAATGTGCACTATATCCTAATTAAATTACCAAACTTACATCTAATAAACATATAAACAATCATTCAACGGTACGTTTCCAATATAACATAAGCTATGCATTCAATAAACAAATACCCCATAATTCTCATGATGTAGGCTCTTTCGGACAAAACACATGCAGTATTACGTACCTGGAGTCTTTAGCTTTAAAGAGCTATAATCACTTAAATTATCCTTCACGAAACTAGAATAATCACAATTACAAGGAACACATAACCCAGTAAACCTCACTCTTGTTTTTCCTTAATAGAATCATTCTACAAAGATCTCAGCCACGACTTCTCATCCATTAAACTCCAGAACCATCATATACTCATGTCTTCAGAAGCACAAACTTCAGGATCCTCACAATCTTCTACCCTCAAAACAACAGATCTTTAGAACCAATACCTCACAGAAGTATCTCACCCAGCCATGGTTTCCACTTTTTCAAACCCTCAATCCTTCATTCTGAAACATAACATCTCCTTCACACCAAAACACCATACGCCAATCCTTTCCATATTTTCCACTCTTAAAACTACAGAACACTTATGGTTGCATACTCTCTTTCTCTCTCAAACCATTTTGGCAGAGCATCTGCATGCCATTTTCTTTTTCCAAAACTCTCATCCATCACACCCCTCTATTTATAGACTACGCCATTGACTTTTCACTATCCCCTTGAAGATGGAAGACCACTGGACACTCCTTTAATCACTCATAATCATCCAGGCGATCAGACGACGAATCATCACGTCAGTTATGCATTCCAGACGATAATTTTTAATGGCGGTCAATCGATTTCTCTTCATTGCCGATCGACCAATCATTAGCCAAGCATTCGCCAATTCCTTCAGAAAACAATTTGTTTTCCTATTTGTCAAGTGACGTTGGTCGATCGACACTTTGTCGATCGACCCCCCAATTAGCCGCAGATTCCAATTGAATAGCATACGCATTTTCTTCAAACCATGCATATACATGTTACTTCCTTAACGTGATCATCCTATAATAATATTATATATAAACATCTACATCATCTACCTCCACATTTCCATATCCAATAATATGAAAACTTCCACTCCTTACAGTATCCTTACACTATCCAAATACGTCTAATTATGTTCAAATATATTTTCTCCTAGACCAACAATTGAATTGTCCAACTATCCATAATTTTATTTCTTAATATATAAATATATATTCTATAATTCCTCTTTCACCTCAATATACTCTAAAATATTATTAACCTTATAACTTCAATTTTATTATATCAAAGTGCATTTTCTCTTACTAATCCAGTAACTACCAATCACTAACTCAATCATGATATCATCTTTTCTAAATCCAAGTACATCACTCATTCTCTAATAATCCTAATCCTTTCGTTAAACTAATTATAAACATAACAGAGTATCATAATTCACTTATTCTAAATGCATTTATCTTTACCAATATTTCCAAATAGTCCAACACCCCATTTATAAAAATCAATTTTCTTTATTTCAAAATTCATGATAAATTAAAATTTTCTTTTAATCTTTAAAAAAAATATTATTTAGTAGGCAATCAGAGTAATTTAGCGGAATAAATGCAAAGTATAATTTTAAACAATTTAAAATGCAGTCTATTTTATACAAATCATTTATTGAATAAAATGATAAAATAACCATTGTTTCGTGAGTCATAATTCATCATGTCTTCTTCAGTTGATAATCCAAATTTCACCTGACAATGCCTCTTCCTTCATTAACATTTACCTGCATGACAGGTAATACAATGAGTCAAGACTCAACAAGAAATAGAATGTATGCATATGCTATGAAATGATTATGCAGTCATTGTTAGAGAAGAACCTATCCCCCTACATGCTATTTAGTTTTACTTAACAGTCCAAATGTGTAATGACCCAGATTTTCTTCGTAAATTCCTTTTAAAAACGCGTTAAAATTTATGAAAGAAATATCAGAGTGCAAACCAGGCTGTTAGAAAACACTTAAAACGTTGCGGTAATAAAAACATTTGCGGAAGCGTTAAAATCATACGTTTAAAATACTACGGAAGCGTAAAGGATTAAAAAAGAAATAAACTAGGCATTAAATTACAAATTAAGAAAAGAAGACGTAAATTAATTTAATTACAACTCAATATATCTTAATCTTCTCGTAGCCTAGCCAACCACAAGCCTTCTTGCGTGCAAATCCTTCATCAACTGATTCGTGTTCACACGCTATCTTTTCCTACGGTTACCTACACCACGAGTAAACTGTAAGCCTAAAAAGGCTTACTAAGGAATAGATTGGATCCATTCTTCTACTTTTGCTACAGATGCGTTCCAGTCAAAACTTGGAGGTTTGTGTAACGACTCGATTTTATTACCTTTGAAAATCGTGTGAAATTTAAAACTTTTGAAAACATTTTTTTTTATAAAATCATCGGAAGACTTTTCTTTCATAAAACTCATTTACAAATCATAGTGAAAAAACTTCTATAAATAAAACCAACTATTTGAATAATAAAATAAATAAATCTTTTTCATTCTCTTACAAAATTTCCATAATCAATTTCTTTTAATGCCTCTAGCCCAGCCAGTCACAATGTAACGACCCGGTTTTTATTTGCTTTTAAAATCACGTGAAATTAAAATTTTTTTTTATAAAATCAGAGTACGACTTTTCTTTTAAAACCGAGCATTAAACACATTACTTAAAATCATTTATCAATTGCAGAAGAAGTAATGAAAATCATTTATAAAACGCAGCGAAATTAAAACAAAACGTTTAAAAAATATTAAATAAACCATTTCCTTTTATAACTCTTTAGCCTAGCCAGCCACAAGATCCACTGCGCAAATACTTCGTCAACTGCCTTTGACCTGTTCACCTGTTTCTCGTACGATACCTACATCACATGACCTAAACTAATGAGCCTATTGCTCAGTAAGTGATAAAAGAAAACGAAAGGCAGATATGATGCATGTTCACTCGATGCATTACAGAGGAGATCCGTATCTCATCTGTTAGTTTGGGACGATGGGTAAGTAAATTGCTCTCGTGGCTTAACCTATGGTTCCGACGAGGAACTACGCCAATCGGGGTGTCACCACGAGCCATACCCAGTCGTTTTGTTAAAGACGTTGGGAGTTTCAGAACGGGGTAAAGGTGAACCCTAGCTTCCACGTAGCTAACTCTCATCTCACCGCTCCCTATGTGGGAGTATACTACCGTATGGAAGTGTCACCGATCACCCGAACCCCCACACGCCTATTTACATATATTAATTGTGTCATGCAATATGCCTATGCATACCTACAGTCCTGTATGATCGTACAAATGTCTAATAAACATATTATTAAAAGAACAAACAGCATGCAAATTCTTATTTTTGCGATGTAAGGTCCGAAGACCAAAACTCAGTAAGTATCAACTTACCTGGCGTCTGCAACCCATTACCAAAACTCACAATGTTGCTCATTCCATCAATGTGATAGGATAACACAAAGAATTCACTTTACAAAACCGAATGACATTTTATCATGAAACTGTATTTCCACAGTAGAGTAGAGAACCATTTACTGTCTATTTTTAACATGAAATTATCAAGTGAATACTTTATAAAGCCATCTTCACATATCCTTAAGCATTCCAGACTTATAGCCATCAATGGCATACAGGACATTGTTCATTTTTCTCAATTTAACTGTACCAAGCAATAGCATCCAACTTGGTTCAGTTATTAACATTCTATCATTTCTTATGCACAAATTAGTAGCCAACAACAAACATTCTATCAACTGAACATAAACCCAAGCCTCAATTACCAATTAAAACCGATCGAGCACATTTCCATCACTCAAACAACTAGCCTGCATACAATAACCAATATTTCCAAGTGTTTGCATTTCTCAACCTAAGAGCAAGAATCACAAAGAGCTTAAACTCAACCTAAAAGCAAACTAAGCAAGGCTTAACATGAACAGAACTTTCCTCCATCACATGCTTTAAAACATAACGAAACAATAAAGCAGTCAAGTAATTCATTTCTCTTCAATGAAATATTAACATTTCCTACTATCTACTCACGACAGTAATATCAACAATATCAAATAGTCCATTGCTTTCACTCTTAGTCAAATTATCATACCAACAAAAACATTCATTTTAGTCGACAGAAACCAAATAACAACTAACTAAACATCACTGCATAAGAATATTCTTCACCATTACTAATAACAGAACCGAAGCAAGAAGTGCACTCAACCATCCAATAGCAGATTCATTAGGCAGTAATTAATCTATCACACACAATAACATGAACTTCCATCACACTCTTTCCTTCTACTGTCAACATAATAAAACCCATAAAAGATGAGAAAGAATTCATCATACCCGTAGTGTACCCGAGGAGGCTATTCCCACAATTTCTTCCCTGCATCTAGTAACTCACTTTTCATTTAGAGCTCTCAGTCCATTCACAGAGAACACCTCTCATCCTCACTGTAATATTTTAGAGCACATCACCAGAAGGCCCAAGGCAACATCTCCACTTCCACCCTTTTGTCCTCTTCTTCTCTCCTCTGTTCTTGGCCATAGCTTGCTCCAGAGAGCATTCTCACTTTCTGTCTCTTTTCCTCCATCACACCCATTCACTGTAATTGACTGCAACGTCCAGCATCCACTGCCATTGGTTTATAGGCAGAGGAGACGACTTCCACAGCAGATGGATAATCACACAATTCAAAGGAAAGTGGTCCACTTACCAGTTTCCATGTGGAAAGCCTCCACACTGATGGGAGAGGTCTGGACGTTGCAGGGGAGGCCTGAGTTGTAGATTTTTGCAAGAAATCGGAAGAAAGAGACGATTTTAAAATGGGTTTCTCGGAAATCCCCGATAATTCAGACGAGTATAGTCGTCCGCAGTATCGTCCGAAACTCGATTTGGGATGAGAAAATGCGTCCTCAGCCTTTATCCGTACCATCCGCAGGTCCCTTTCAGATGCGACATGTCGTCCGCATCATCCAAAAGTGTCTAGAATTTAGGACAGATTCATTCGGATGCCATTTGTTCCTCGTCCGCCGTCGCCCGCTATCCTCCGAATTGTCCCAGAATTGTACAGATTCAATACGGACGTGAGCCTTCTTTGTCTGCATCGTCCGTAAGTCGTCCGCATGACTCCAGGACGCCAAATCCACATCCCCATGTCATCCCCAAAGTGCAGGGACACAACTTCACAGTGTTGCAGATGCGGCAATCCTTCCGAATTGGCGTCCTCATGCGTCCGCAACACAACATTGTGTACTTTTCCTAAGTTTTTCATACTTAGATTATTTTTCCAACATTAACCATCTACTTTCCATGCGCGACTTACACTTGTCATTGCATAATACAATGCAATATTCATATATTAAAATTATATAGATTTATTACATCATCCAAAAAGGAAATATATTTTCAGGGTATTACACACAAGATCCGGGCATGCAAATCCTTCATCAACTGTTCATTCACCTGTTCTCGTACGTGTACCTACATCATGAGATAATAATGAGCCTAATGCTCAACAAGAAATAGAAATGCAGTATGATGCATTAATATGTCTAATTATATTTATCTCATATAATTAAACTCACTCAATGAGCCGAGACAATGGAAATCTTTTCAACAAGGAGAATAGCTTCCAGACTACTTCCTCAATTCCCAATTCCCGTTATGTTTATTAGTTAGGTCTCTCTCATGCAATGCATCTCCCATGTAGTGTGAATATCAACTCTTCATGGCATCACTCTTATGTTTATTAATATGATGTATGATCACACAATGTGTAACGTCCCAAATTCTTATTTTTCCCAAATTGATTTACAAAATTAAGTTTAATTTGGTCGTTATAAACCCTAAATTTCAAAATTTAGTCAATCCTTGAAAATACCAAACTCAATATTTAAGGCGGAAGCATTTCAGAAAAATAGTTACATTTATTAGTAAAAAAGTTTAAGTCTATTTATTAGGATTTGTCCTACTAATTATATCTCATTAAATAAACTTTATATATAAAAAATTATGGATAATAAACATTTATTTAAAATTTCATTAAATAAAACAGAATTTATAAAATCTCAATACAAAAGAATCTATTCAAATCACATTGAAACACTAAATAAAGTTTATTCTAAAACATTAAAATTGAAATAAAATTTAATTATCTAACTCATTAGTTATATTCTCAATATCTCCCTATGTATGCTCTTTTATCTTTGGAAAATCCTTGATCAGCCCAAAATCATCTTCTGTTAAAAATTCACCTACATCATAAAGGTAAGTAGTGAGATAAACACAGTAAGTAAAAATATTTATGCATAGTTAATTTAATCTCATTCATTATTGAGTTTCCATGCTTAAAGTTACATACTAGTTGGAATTCATTTTCCAGCCCTACCAAGTTTCAAGCTCTCATTAACTATCACAAGGTTTCATGCGTTCAGACTTTCATTAGCCATCTCAAAATTTCTTACAAAAGCTTCATGATTTCATTAGCCATTGCAAAGTTTCATGCGTTCAGGCTTTCATTAGCCATCTCAAAATTTTCTACCAAGCTTCAGGCTTTAATTAGCCATCGCAAGGTTTCATGCGTTCAGGTTTTCATTAGCCATCTCAAAGTGTTTTTCTGTCAATTTCATCAGATTCACACGCATACATAATGACCTATCAATTTTTATCTTTATGTACATATATGTCAATAGCTAATCATGCTTTCACAATGTAACATCCCGATATTTTTTTTAAGTTGGATAATTATCGGAGTATTACCGAGGACGTTCGGAGCGTTAAGTCAAGGAATATTTTCGTTAGGTTTTTCCCGTATACGTGGTGTAATCAAAGTATTGGAGTTGGAGGATATTACACGACATATCTATTCGTGTCATCTTATGACATGTATTCATGGGGAAAATGTCTTGGGATAGGAATTAAGTGGGAAAAAGATGGGGAAGGCTGTCTAGGGCATTTTTGGACGCTGCGGACGACATTGCGGACGAATTATGTCGTTCGCAAATGCACGGCGTCATCTTCCTTAGCTTGGGGATGAGTCTTGGGGACGAGTCTTCTTGTTGTAACTTTGCTGAATAGTGGAGTTGCGGACGAGGGGAACGACATCCGTATCGAATCTGTTCTAAACCTAGACAGTTTCGGACATTGGTTGCAGACAATGCGGACGAGAGAAATAGCGTCTGCATCGACTCTGTACAAAACTGGGGACAATTCAGACGCTACGCGGACGATGCAGACGAGTTGAAGTATCGTCTGTTTTACCTCTGTCTGGTTTTTGGGACAATTTGGACGATACATGCGGATGATGTGGACGAATACAGGATGCGTCTGCATTGAATCTGTCCATTTTATGGACACTTTCGGACAACGCGGATGATACATGCAGACGCCAAATGGCGTCTGAACCCTAACTGTAGACGGTACAGACAAAGTTGGGGACACCATTTTCTGTTCGAAGTCAGGTTTTAGCCTATAAGTTTTTGGTCTTGCGGATGACTGCGGACGGGATTAAGTCGTCCGCACTTGCCCGAATCATTTCAGAACTGCGATAAAAGAGATTCAACATCAGAATGAAAAGGACGCCCAACGAATAGGAACGCAGCTCTCGACACAAATCACACATCCAGATCGACCAACAGGGATTTGTCCCCTGCTCCCCTGCCCTTCCAGATACGGTTGTCCCCTCCTCCTTTAGGGTTAAGCCATCCCCTTTGTTTCCTCAGCTTTCATTCCCCTACATATGAAGTCCAGAGAACGAAAGAGACTGTGAGGGAGTGACCTGTGTGAAAGAAGTCCTTGGGAGAGTTCCACTGGGTAAGGGGGAGTTATGGTAGGCTAGTGTGAGTAGAAATGTGAGTGAGCTGCTGCAGGAGTTATTCTAGTTATGGTAGGTTTACTCCCCGTTTGTTCACGATTCTTTTGCTGCTTTAATCTATAGTTATTCTAGTTTGTGTTATACTGCCGTGTTAGTCAACTAAAAGCATGTTGAGCTGCTCCTTCTGCTATCATTATGGTCACTTAAAAAGCATGTCTTCGTTGTATCACTTCCGCTACGTGTACCACTATTTCTGTTATCATTATTAAGAAGCATGTCCTTCGCGGTTTGGTTCAACATTAATGCTGCAAATGGTTATCGTTAGAAAGCATATACTTGTTGTTCATTTCGATATTTCTCACTGCTGTCGTATCTGATTAAAGCACGCTTAGTTCCTTAGTTTTCTACTGCCATGATGGATTTAAAATATTTCTAGCTATACATGTTTTTATGCTGCTCCGTTTTAGTCATCAAAAGCATGTTTAGTGGTTTACATATCTATTGTTATGTTCAATTAAAAGCATGGTTATAGTTGTTTCGTCTTCACTAGTCTCGTTGTTATTCTTGCCGATTAGAAGCACGTTTTAGCCATACATGTCGATAACCGTTATTACAGAGTTTTGTTGAAAGCATGTTAGTTGCCGTGTTAGTTGCTAATATTTTCTGCGATGTATAGTCATTGAGAAGCACGTTTTATTGTTGATAATTGCTGCTGTGTATCATCGCCATGAAATTCGTTTACTGCCCTTATTCGATATGTGATTTTTGCTACGTTTTACGGTTTAGAAAGCATGATAAATGTTCTGACTTGCTATTGTTTCACTCAGGTAAATGCATGCTTAGATGTCCAATATGTTACCGTTATAGTCGATTAAAAATATGCTTGATTAAAAATATGCTCAAATGCTTATATTCTCTGCTGAACTGTTTTGGTCGTTAAAAGCATGAGTAGTTCTTTTGTGTGGTCAATCGAGAAGCATGATTAGATGTTATAAGTTGTTGTTGTATTCGATTAAAGCATGCTTAGCCATTTATCATTTCCGCTATTATATTCGATAGAAGCATGCTTAGTCATTTATGATTTCCGCTATTATATTCGATAAAAGCATGCTTAACCCTGTATGATTTCTGCTATTGCATTCGATTAGAGTATGCTTAGTTCATTATAATATCCCCTGTTATATTCGATTAAAGTATATTTCTGCTGCCTCGTTCTAGTCATATACAGTATGTTTAGTGCCATTTGTACTTGTATGTTGCTTGCTTTTGTTGTTACATGTGAGCATGCTCTATTATCCTTCCTGTTTCTTACTTATTGTGAATCTTTTTCCATGTAAGTGTTATTTTCATAGATGTGTTATTTAATTTGAAGATGTTAGGATGTACTCACGTTAATAGAAACCAAGTAGGGGGTACCCCCTCGGGGTGGTACCCGCATGCATGAGCGAGGAAAAACGCTAAGAAAATAATGTTCCGAATGGGCGGGATACGCCTATTACAGAAGAAAACCCTCCTCACGGGATACGTTGGGAGGGAAGAAACCCTGAAGGCAGGATACGCCGGAAGGGAGGACCCTTGAAGGCGGGATACACTAGAAAGGGGACGAAAATGGAAGTTGGAGGGCTGATGGGTAGCGGGGCTAATCCGCGGCTAGGCGAAGCCCCCAACCTTGACGGAACAGGGACCTAGTTGCAAGTAAAGGGTTAGTTCTGGCCCACTATTCCATCCCCCAAGACCCCTCCAATCTCCAGCTCGATGTACGAGTAAAGAACGAACAAATAATGAACGTAATGAAAATAATTGGTTTGGGTGGCCCCCATTCCAAGTGGAATTAAAGAGAGATGCATAGTTGTTTTCCCCATTTCTTTACTGGGCGTAAGCTCATTTCCTTACTTGTGGTATAAGTACGACGACAAACAGATAAGATGTAACATCTATGGGGCCCGACCCAAATAAAAAAAAAATTAAAAATTTAAACTCCCCATTTCAGGGGAGTTGTTTCTTCTTCTGTGAGATTCAGGTGCAATTCTCCCCTATATCAGCGATGAATAGGGGGAAATCATCCCCACTTCCTCCCATTTCAAAGCTTCAGATTTCCCTCCCACCTTTTCCCTCTTTTTCGTCACCATCTGAGTTCGATTTCTCTAAGGTTGAAGTCGTCTGGGCAGCAGAGGTAAATGGGTTTTTGGGTTGTGATTTCTTCCACTTCGGTATGCTGTGCTAATGTAAGTTTTTCCTTTAAGGTGGAGGACATAGATCGAGAATCATTTTGGAGAGCGTAAGATTTTGGCATTTAACGATTTAGGACCTTGTTCTTCATCAAGTAAGTTTGAGTTTTCTTCTTCAATTTTGGTTCTGTCCTCCATGAAGTTAGTTTTAATGACTGTGATTTCTTCAAAGGTTGACGATTTGGATTTATTTTGGTTATTCAATGCTTAGGACAGTGCAAGATTTCATCTTTCGTCAAGTGAGTTTAAGTGTTCTTCTTCAAGTTGTGTTCTGTTCTTCACAAAAATTTACTCTAATGAACATGAGTTTTTTTAAAGGTTGCAATTTTAAGGATTTGTTGAGCGTCTAAATTCAGCAAAGTTTTGGCAAGACAAGAACTTTACAAGGTATACAAAAATCGATTCTTTACTTTTCTGAAGCCTCTGAATTCAATTGGTTTTGATGCTTAGATCATGAACTAAATGTTTTGGATTAAGTTTAGAATTGTGAAATTGATTATGAAAGTTAAAAGAAGTTCTAGATTCCAATTTTCGGACAAAATGCTTCGGCAGTGATCATTCTGAATATTTAAAGTTTGTGTTTTGGGATAGAAACTTTGGAGGAGAGTTTCAGTTGTAAACTCGCAGTCTCCGTCCGATGTTGGTTCATGCTGGAGGTCGTCGTGGAACGCACGACCATGAGCGCAACGCCCCTGGTTGGAAACTAGGAGGCAAAATCGTACTCTGGACAAGATTATCTTCAAATAGACTAAATTGTTGGGCCACAATTGATAATTTGGATTTGTGGGCTATACATTTTGGGCTTTATTTAATTGTTTCTTTGGGAAAATCTAAACTTTACTATGGATCAAACATTTTGAGCCATCAAAAATTGGCTTCCAAATTTGGCCTTCAAATTGGGCTCCAAATTTGGGTCTTCAAATTGGAATATGGAAAATGGGGCCTCTAATTGGGTCAACTTGTAGGAAAAATCATTTTGACAAAATTAAAATAAATAAATTTTAATATTAATCATTCTTAAAAATTATTTTTTATGATTCGGTTTCCCAAATTAAGAGGTATTGGGCGTATTACTATTGGACCTAAGTGATTGTTTTGGATTGGGCTTAGCATGGATTGACCCAATTTCGAGGTAGGGGTTATTTTATAATTAATGCACTTTAAATTCCAAAAATATAAATATTCAATTTAATTCGAGCATGTCACATTTAATTTTGTTCATTTACATTTAATTAACATTTATTTATTTTTATTATTAATTAGAGTAATGAGACAGCTGTATGTGCCGTGTCCCTGGGCGCAAAACCCTAAACCTGATCAGGGTCTCTTTGGCTATTTACGATCACCTGAGTATCGCCTTTTGTTTAATTTTGTTATTAAATTTATTGCTTATCAGCATTTGTTAATATATTAAATTTAATTACCTGAAAAACATATTAATTTATGTGACATAAACGTTGAATATAAAATAATTCCCCATTGAGTTTAGTCGACTCACCCCAATTGACTTTATTTTTTTTCCAGGAATTAATCAATTTAGTCCCCAAATTCCACCTCAAGAGTAGAAATTCAGAAGTTCATCCCGCTCAAGTTATTTTCTATTTTCTATTTTCTAGATACAATTATTTCTTTAGTAAGGTTTGCACTTAGTTTTAATTCGATTAAAACTTTTAGTTGTTGCTCTTTAGACTTTATAAATTCACGTTATTTGAAAGTCACTGATGGACCTATTTTAATTGGGCTTGGCTTGTAAGTTTGAGTTTAACTTTATTTCCACTGCTATTTATTGGAGTTAAGTGAGGGTTGGACGATTTGGTTCCTTTTTGGGCCGGATCGTTCCCCATTTTGTCTCGGGTCCTTTTTGGGGCGTGTCATAAGAAGTAGATGATAAACAAGTAATGAAGCAGGGATGGATGATTTCTCACGCACAAGACTCGAGCTGGCCAGGCTAAGGGTAAAAGGAGAAACGCTGTATAAATGTTAAGTTTTACTAAATTGTATTCAATTGTTTAGTTATTCTCTAACGATTTAAATACGCTTCCGCTATGTTTTTACAATGATTTACAAGGGTTTATGTATTTACACTTCCGCAAGATTTTAAACAGGTGGTTTTATTTTATTACTTACGCTTCCACACATTTTATCAAAAAGTCTTTCATAACGAGTTTTAAGAAAAGAGTCAGTAGCGATCTGATTAGACGCACTCTGATACGTTTTGTTTTTAAAAGAAAGAAATTTCAAATTTTTACGCATTTTAACGATTTACGAAAAATCTGGGTTGTTACACACAGTTCAAAATATTATGAGCAAAATAATATAATAAAGTTGAAAAAGAATTTAAATAAAAATCTACTTTGTGATGTAGGGCCAATGGCCAAAACATTGAAAATAATATCTTTACTTACCTGGCCTTTCAGAAAATAGAATTTTACGATTCCTGTAGACTTCGAATATTTTAGCCCGCCTAAGGAATAGATGTGGTTAAATTCCTTGAAAAAGAAAATAATATTCTTGGGAAGAAACTGGGTAAAAATTCCTTACCGATAAAATTCTTAAATGGGTCAAAAATGAATTCGGGTCG
>CM039475.1:23303686-23491910 GCA_022433065.1 Begonia loranthoides | reverse complement strand
AGTAAGGACCTTGTTTGCGATCGAGTAATAGGCCTCGGCCCCCGAGGCATGTCAGAGAGGGACGGTGCTACCGTCACTGAAGACTCGTCGCCCGAGGGAGGAAACTTCGTCGCATTGAAAGGAGGCTCATCGTGGCTTCGGTGGAGGACGATTTTGGCTAGGACTTGGTTGATGGAGGAAAATCTTCATCGGGAAAGTTGACAGACAGGGTTGGAAGAGACTTTGGGTTTGAGAGGTGAGTTCCTCCTTCACCTCAATCCTTAATTTATAGAGGAGATTTCCAACTGAAAATACCAACAACCAAAGTTGGTTTTCAAATTTCCCTCAACAACTTCAGAGTTGTTAAGATTCAAAAATCCAATGTAGCTCGGGTTCCCCACCAAGCAGGAGGAGTTTTGAAAACAAAACATAAATTACAGTTGGATAATTTGTTGGATTTGTTATCTATAGGAAGAATTCGAAATTTGATTTCAAAATTGGATAAAATGTGCTAGGATAGGATTCAAATTTGAAAAACATAATCTCTTATTCAAAATTTGAAAACTAACTTAAAATGATAAGATTTAATTTGAAAACAAATATCTGATTTGAAATTTGAAAACTAACTTACAAGGATAAGATTTTAATTTGAAAATTAATCTATGATTCGAAATTTAAAAATTAATGAAACTCTAATATGTAACACAATGCTTATAAATGCAACAATAACATGGATCATAGAAATCACAATCAACAAAGAGCAATACGTGCGATATCAACATAAAATGAATATAAATCTATCAACCTAGCATATATCACAAATATCATAAAAGCAATTTAAACAAAGAAGTCCTAATCTCATGATGTAGGCCATTACTGGCAAAACACAAGCACTATTTCTTACCTGATGTCCTTAAAGCGTTTCAGCACTTAATGTTATCCTTCTTCCTTTAATGCCTTAAAAATAAACAACGCTTAATCAACGATAATCACAACCTATGACTTTCAATATATTCTTTATTCTATTCTTAATAGAATTCTTAACTTAAATTCAGGTTGAACATTTAACAATTTAACAATCCAAAACATATTTCATTAGACCAATCAATTGAACTTTATTTTCTCCATTTTTCTTCACTCTACAGTTTATTATTAACCAACATCGCAGCCTATAAATCCTCAACTTTTCCCAAAACTGTCCATAATTATCTCAATATATTTTAACCTTAACTATCACCAACAAAGCAGTAAATATACAGAAGTGGATGATTTCCTAAATTTCTATACAATTTCTAATTACTAATTCAACGCATAATTTCCTTAATCAATTTGTCCAATTGTAGCGAAGAGTAAAACAAACTTGAATTAGCAATTAACACTTTCAATCCCAAGTGCAGAACATAACATTATTTCACCGGATGTATTCTAGGCAAAAATCCAAACAAAGAACTAATTTCAAACCAACAAACCAAACTAAAATTCACCGCAGTGCACAACATTCATAATTCTCTCATCTTTTATCATTATCCATTTAAAATCCATAGACAATAGAGGTAGAACCTTACCCAACAGGATACCTGAACCACAGCTCATAGCCCACACCAACCGATTCACAGCCGCAACAACTAGCAACGGAGTCCAAACCCACAGCAAACGCCAGCAACAGAACCAAATCAGTCAACAAGCCAGAAATTCATAGTTCATGGCAATGGAGACCGAGCACACGTAGGAAACTTACATTCAATAGAGAAGAAGCCGCCAAAACCAATCGAGCAGCTCACACTTTGCCACGCACGGAGAAGGATGAAGTGCAATAGAAAACACCTAAAGGCTCGGCCTTGCCAAATTTTTGTTCGACAAAAACAGATTGCTAGAACCGCTCCATCGATCAAAGCTCTAAACTCGTAATCAACGAACACGAGCCGAAGAAAAAAGCTCGTTGTTTGCTCTGTCAGAAGAATCCCATGGTTCAGCATCTCCAACAGCATCGCAAAAGCTTGCCCGTTCATCCAAAGCCATTGACACGCGTCGTCGCCTGCTCCTGGTGATGCTGAACACCACATTGGACCCCCCTGTCACCGTAATGAAACATTAGGCAAACCCGATTTCTCCCTCAACTTCGCCTCTATCTTCCCATCGCAGAGGAGCTCTCTCGCTGTATAAATACACCCATATCTAGCAGCGAAATCCCTGATTCCAAGCTATTGATGCCGACTTCTCGGCATTATCTTCATTACCCAATTCTTCTCTCGATTTTCCTCTGTATTTTTCTTCTCTTCAAAAGACCTAACTTCACTTCCTAATTTTTTAATCTCCTTTGAGCCAAGAATCGAACCATTCTGGCCAGATTGAAGTGAATCGAATCGATTCCTCCTTCCTTCTTTTCCTTCTAATTTATTTCTTCTTTTAAATTTATAAATACTCCTTCCATTTATTTAATTTCTCACATATTTTCATCTTAAATTTAATTACCCAATATAATATTTATAACACCCAGATATTTTTAATCACCGGAATATTACAGAGAGAATACTAGGATCATTAAAATTAGGGTTAAAAATGATAAAAAGGGTATATTAATTTAATTTGCTAAATTAAATTAATAATGAGAGATTAATTAGATTTATATTTTCTGGGGAGAACTAGTGAGGATTAATTGGGAGATTAAATGAAAGTGATTAATTAAAATTGAAATGAAGAAAAACTTAAAAAAGAGGATATGTGAACTGGTTCACTAAGTGTACCGATTAAGAAGGGAAGAATGGCCCTTAGGCCATTCGTGATCTGCAGACGAGTGAGGGTGGGAGACAGTGTAGGCGGGAGAACGGGAGAGGGAGGGACGACGAGTGACGGGGGAGAGCGCCGGTGAGCGAACAGGACCGGCGACGGAGGAACGACAACGGCGTGCGGCTGCTGGTGTAACAACCCAAAACTAATTTCCCGTAAACAATGTAATCTATCCTTGAAGGTGAAATTTCTTGTAATGCATTTAGTTCTTATACACCTTGGATATGACTTATAAATTCGTGAGATGTCCGATCTGGATAAAAACTTAGTTGAATTTTCGAAGGAAAATGGACTTTCTGGTCATTAGGATGTTTGCGGATGACGTTGCGGACGAGAGGTGTTGTCCGCAACACACCTGGAACGTCGTCCAGACTTTGGGACGACTCGGGATGTCGTCCAGCATCCAAACCTCACTGTGGTGAGGTGTTGCGGACGCGAGACGCGGATGATGCAGACGAGACAGGACGTGTTCGCAACGAATCTGTTTAAGTTGGGGAACTTTAGGACGATTGCGGACGCTGACGAACGAGGAAGAGAGTCATCCGAATTGAATCTGTCCAATTTCTGGACACATTTGGACAACACATGCGGACGAGAGGAGAGGCGTCCGAAGTGAATCTGTTTAACTTTAAGGCATTGTCAGACGACGGATACGGACGCTGCCTGGCGTCCGAATCGGGACTACGGACGAAATGGGGACACTGTTTCCCGTCCGAAGTCAAATTTTGGCCTTCGGATATTTGGCCTTGCGGACGATGGCGAACGTGATCAAGTCATCTGCATCCGTCCGAATCGTATCAATTCAGCGATAGAATAAGATTTAAATCAGAGGAAAAACAACGTGGGTCGTTTGAGACGATGCACAACGCCTCTCACCCACGATTTCCAACTGGTGAGAGCGTCATTTGCACTACCTTTACCCCCACGTAGGACACAACCCAGGGAGAGAGCTCTATTTCTATAGCCCTCACCCCATCCTTCCCCATTTTTCTGTCTTCGGAAAAGTGTTGGATTTTCTACGTAGAGGAGTGTGGGAGAACTGCTGTCCATGAAAAGGAAATCTTCAAAGATAAGGAATTGGTTGTCTTGGCCATGTGGAGGCCCTACACCCAAGTAAATAAGTGTGTATGTGTCGATTTCTGTGAATTCTATGTTCTGTTCTGTCGTACCTGTCTTGAATTTCCTAGATTGTCCTATGTTTCTAGTCCTTTTTCTTTGATTGTATATCATGTTTGATCTATGATGATAAGAAATGATGATGTTAATGAAAATTACGAGGGAAGGATGAATGGCTCATAGATAGACTTAGTTTAAGGGTAAGTTAACATTTTTCTGGACAATGAGTATCTTATCCTATGCTGCTCTTACATATATGTCTCAATTCTACGTTATTGTGATATCCTCATTGTGTTGTTGTTACTTTTCCCCTGATGTTCCTTTGCCAATTGTTGTGGTTCGTTACTGAAGAAGAGTTTTGTTATAAAATCAACACTTACTTTGGAAACATGTTCTCTTTGTGCTATCTTCTTCATTATCTGTTACTGTTTTTGTGCCTGATCATCTTTGTTAGTGATTCATTGTTAGTTGCTGGTTGTGATTATGTTACCACGGACTTTATATAGTAGTTAAAATGCATGTTCCACGTTGAAACGTTTTCTGTATTCGTTGAATCCTTTAAATTACACGATCTTTAACATATTCACCTACATTCATTCACTGTTAAGTCCGTTTGATTAAGTATGGAGTCTACCGGATCCTTAGTTGTTCACATGCTTATTTTGAGATATTATTGATATAGTTGTAGAAATTCGTAGTTATTGTGAAATACGTCTTTTTGCTATGTTATTCGTTATTAAATCAAGTCAACCAAGGTCACTAATTGTTTTGAGTTCGCGGTATTAGTAGCTTGGAAACCTGACCTATATCTTTGTTTAGTGGCATGTTACCCTGTTTTGAATGTCAAGTTCACGTATGAATATTATCTATTTTCTATCGCATCGTTGGTTAACCAATAGCATAAGAAACTGTTTATCTCCGTTACTATGTTCATCGTTTGAGAAACATGATCTAGTGTTATAATTCGTTACCTTACATTGCTGTTCCATCGTCATTAAAAGCATGATCTGTCATTCGTTTAACTACGGGTACTATTGAGTTTATTATCACACAATACACATATTTTCACTTCCGTATCATTATCTATCACTTTATTTAATACTGATTAAAAACATAATGGGTATTGTATATTCGCTGCTAAGTATAGTCGTTAAAATGAGCACGTTTTGCTGTTCTTCCTTGTAAATTTTCTGCTGTATATTTTCCTCTCTAAGAAGTATGATTCGTTGCTTTATTTTTTGTTGTTATCGTACATTGCTCACTTGTGTTTAATAATGTGAATTCATTTAATAGTATGATCCCACTTAATAGTATGATTTCAATTAGAAACATGATCTTACTTAAGAGTATGATTTTATTCAATAGCATGATTTCCTTTTCTAAGCATGATACGTTGTTTTACTTTCGTTGTTATTTACAATAACTGCACGCTGCATGATTTCATTAAATAGCTTGTAGACTGTTAGCCACTTTATTTGCGATTGATGACTAAGCATGCTATTGATCTCCATCGTTCTTGTGTTTTGTTAGTGCACTTTGTTTCCCTTATGTGTTAGACAATGCTATTGCATCTTAGAATCTTTAATATATTATTGCCTGGTGTTCATGTATATGCTAATAGGAGTGTCCTCATACATTCATATAATAGAAACCAAGTAGGGAGTATCTCCACGGGGTGGTACTCACATGCATGGTAAGGAAAGTAAAACAATAAAGAAAAGACAAAAGAAAGGATTAAGGGAGTTGGGAGGCGAATGGGTAGTAGTTCTAGTCTGGTAATTAGGAAATGCCCTTACCTTATCGAGAATGGGACCTAGTTACTCATAGGAGGTTAGGCCCGACCCACTATACCATCCCATACGGGTCTTCCAATCTCAAACTCAAAGTACAAGTAAAGAAAGAAAGAAATAAAGAAAAATCGTAAAGAAAGAATTGGTTTGGGTGGCCCCCATTCCAAGGGAACTAAAAGAGAGACATATGCATTTGTTTTCCCCATTTTCTTACTAAGCGAAAGCTCACGTCCTTACTTGTGGTGTAGGTAATGAAGTAATTGTGTCAGGAGTTTATGAGGAGGCCATTCCGGTGGAGCCGGTTGCGTATCCGGAGGAGACGCAGGTAGAGTAGTAGTAGTACAACACTAAGACAAGGGAGGAAAGTTATTTTAAAATAAAAAGGGTTTAATGTCAAACATGGTTTGTAAACGTTTAATTTACCTTTTATTTCTAGTTGCTTTCGTATTAGAATTATCATAACCTTAATTAACGTTGATTGTGATATTTTAAATTACGTTTCCGCAAACTTAATTAAGCATGGTTGTTTCCTTTGAATTAATCAGTTGTTTTTAGAAAGTTGGTAACACTCAAATTTTTGCAGCACTCTGATTTTAAATGTCAAACGTTTTCCAAATAATGTTTTCTTTAAATTTGTTAATTAAATTAGAAGTTGCATGAGTTCTTAAGACAAATAAGAAATTCGGGTCGTTACAGCTGGCGAACGAAGAGGCGAGCGACGGGACGAAGATGATTTAGGGCTCGAGATTTCGAAACTCTCGTGGGCGAGTCTTTCTGGTGACCCTTTGTCGATTCGGCGGCGGGCAACGACTAAGTGGCGACGGTGATGAGTTGGCAGTGTTCGACGGGATGCAAGGGTGGCGAGTTTGGTGTCAATCGCATTGGGCAAGCGAGGCTCTCGGGTCGCTAGGTGGGCTGGACGGCTTGAGCTACGATGGGTGGTCCGACCCAGCTGCATTTGGATACCCGGTTTGACCGGTTTGGGTGGATATGTTGTTTGCTTTGCAGACAACACCATCTTCTCTCCAAAATTCATACTTGGCGTGGGGAACAGCCTCTGATGCAGACAAAAACTACAGGGTGCTTGGTCTCCTAGCGTAGGCTAAATAAAAGGAGTAGACAGAGAGTGAACAACTCTCTTCTCTGGAGAATCATTGAAGGCCGAGACAGAGAGCAGGGAATGGCTGAAGGTGGAGCTGCGGAATGCCGTGAGCTGAGGTGTTGCATGAACTAGAGTGACTGTATCTTTGTTGTTATCATCGACAATGGTAAGAGCTTGGGTGTGTTGTTGGCCAGGTGGAGGCCCTACACTGCAAGTAATGGGTGTGTGAGTATTGTTGGTCTTTCTTGGATGATTTCTACTGCTAATATTTTTGTGGGGTTTATTGTATTGTTGATATTTTCCTGAGATGCTCACTGTTGTGTTAATATAGTAGAATGCTTGATTATTATGCTACTCTGTGATGATTCTTGTTGATTCCCTGGATGATTTCCATTGCTATTACTTTGGTTAGTTTTCTTTGTATTGTTGATGATCTCCCTGAGGTGCTCACTATTTAGGATGTTAGTACGTAGAATTATCATGATGTTAGCCTACATGTTTTATAAGCTGGTTTGTGGTATGCTTTCTGTGTTGGATTTATAGGTTAGTTTTCTATGCTTCTGTTGCAGGTTCACGTATGTTTCTCTTTGTGTTCTGTTTTGTTTGTTTTTCTAAATACGCTGCTGCACTCTTAGTTGTTAAAAAGGATGTGTTGCTGTTCTGTGTTCTATATACGCTGCTACACTTTAATCGATAAAGAGCCATGTATTCGCTGTTCTGTTTTGCCATTTTCTCTGTGGTAATTTAGTCGTTAAAACTCATGTGTTGGCTGTTCCGTTTTGCCATTTTCTCTGCTGTATTTTAATCGTTAAAACGCATGCATTGGCTGTTCCGTTTTGCCATTTTCTCTGCTGTAATTTAGTCATTAAAACGCATGTGTTTGCTGTTTGGTTTTGCCATTTTCGCTGCTGTTTTGCTGCTATTTTTGGGTTATTAAGAAGCTTGTTTTGCTGCTTAACTTCGATAATGCGCTGCTGTAATTTTGGTCATCTGAGAGCACATCTTCGCTATTTTATTTTTGGGATTTCGCTACTGTTTTTAATTATTAAGAAGTATGTTTTGTTGCTTCGTTTTGTTATTCCTCGCTATTGTTTATCATCATTTTAGAAACATGTTCTATTGTTCTATGTCGACATTAAAATGTTGTTGTTTATTATTGAGTTAGAAGCATGTTTTGCTTTTCATTTGATCATTATTTTATGCTATAAACTAGTCGATTAATAAGCACGTTTCGTTATTCTACATTTGATATCCCGTTGCCGTTTCTTTCGTGTAAAAACATATTTTATTAGTCGTTTTATTGGACGCTAAGAGCATAGATAGTTCTATCCATTGTTATATGCTGATGTTATCTTCATTGTGCAAAAGTATGCTCTATTATAAATTGTCAATCCTTTAAGGTGCTGTCATTTACCTTCCATGTATGTGCTATTCGATTTGAACGTGTCCTCATATTAATCAATATGGTGTATCTCTTTATTGTTAGTTAGTGTTAGCCTAAATGAATTTCTATATGTTTTCTACTGATATGTTGCTTTGCATAATTCTTGTTGTGAATAAATCCCTTGACCATGCTATCTAAATTGAGTGATTATAACTAGTATATATCACAAACTTCTGAGCATGTTAATCAATCAAGTATGTAAACGCCTTAATTAATATAAGCATGTAAGTGAATGCATGTTATAAACTTCTCAAGCATGTTGTTGTCTTCAATATATTGTTTGTATAAATTACCGTTTGAAATACTTGTTGACGTCGTGCAATCTTATGTTCATTATAGTTTTGCTTAACTCCTTGAATGTGCTAATAGGGTAGTTTCTTGTATGTGTATTTAGGATAGTCTCATATCACTAGAAACAATTAGGAGCACCACCACGGGGTGGCCACACCCCTTGAGTGAGGAAAAGCACTAACATTTCCCTCGTCGGGATCACAAGACTAATTAACGTAATTAATTAGAAACCGTAGGATTTCCCCAAACTCCATGCTCCATATACGAGCTATTCCTAAAACATGTAACTATTCCTAATATACGTAATTAAAGGATTGGTTTGGGGCGGGTCTATTCCAAAGAATCAAAGAGCGACATTTCATATGCATAAACTCATTTTCTTACTGGGCCTTTAGGCTCACGTCTTACTTGCGGTGTTGGTACACGACGCGCAGAAATCCTTGATCAATGGAGACGCAGTCGATGAGGTATTTGCACGTGCAAGCTTGCCATTGGCTAGGCTACAAGAAGTTAAAGATATATATTGAGTTGTAATTAATTTAAAGTAAGTTTTCTTTTCTTAAATTGTAATTAAATGTTTAGTTTATTTCCTTTAAATTCTTTATGCTTCTGCAGTATTTTAAAATATATGATTTAACGCTTCCGCAAATGTTTTTATTTCCGCAACGTTTTAAGTGTTTTCTAACGGTCTGGCTTACACTCTGATATGTTTTCTCAAAATTTAATGTATTTTTAAATGTATAAAAATCCGGGTCGTTACAATATTCCTACTAACTTAATCCCAATTAAAATCTAATAAATTCTCTTAAATTATAATCTATCGATTACGTCATTGGTAATACCCCAATAATTATCTAATTAATTTGATTATTCTCAATTATTTTCCAATTATCCATATTAAATCCCATTATGAAAAGTTGGGATATTACATTCCTCCCTTCTTATATAAATTTTGTCCTTGAAATTTGCTTAATATAATCATTCCCAATCAAACTTACTCCAAACTTTCATACTATAACAATACCCAAACAACTTTATGTAGAACATCACTTTGCAAAACTTCCAAAGGACTTCTTTATTTCCACTTCCACTAAAACACACTAACTTAGCCAAACACTAACTTACATCTAGGTCATTTAATTGTTATCGACAATTGCTGCAAGAGAAAACTTTTAACCAAAATGTCTTTCTTTTATCCGACAACATGATAGTTCCTGCAATATGACCAACTTAACTGCATTCTAACATCGTTATACACCAAAGATACTATTCTGTTTACAATCTCTTGAGATACTTACCCTACTCACTGCATCCTTAGAATTTTTATAATCCAAAATATCAATTTGAGCCACTAATTTCCATCTTTATATGCATCGTTCATAGTAGAAAATACCCTTGAGGCAACAATTTCATGTTTCTTAAGTCACAACGGGGCAATTTTTCGACAAAAGGCCACTTTGATTTCACTTAAATCATTGTATCAAATCCGCAAAACATTCTTCGAATTGAATTCCCTTCATTACCCTCTCATTACACTCCTTGAATTTCATGACTTAGAATTTAGCACACGCAGATTTTCTCTTAACTTTCTCTTACTCTTCCACCTTAGCGTATTTGAACACACCGTACATCATCCGAATCCAACCTCCTACACTCGTATGATTAAAAATCTTCCTTCCAACACATGGTGGCTTTAGTCATCCAAACCTTTAGCGATTTAGATCCTTGGGAACCGTCAACTACTTACCTTTCAGTTTTTTTTCCTAACTTGCCAATTTTTTCCATAATTTAAATCTGACGGTTCAATACTTCTATTAGTCTACTGACCATGTCATCTCTAAGGTTTTCACTATGTTATGTTTCCTTTACTACTCCGCTAATATTCGACCAATATGGTTTACTAAAGCTTCATCTATGGGCAGAATGACACTTAAATCCAAATCCTCAAAACATAAGCCTTCTCCACTATTTATCAAGGTAATATGCTAAACAAATGACAGGACCTCATTTAACAGATCACTATCCACCACAACATTGATTTATCGTAACCATCGCAAACAATTAAACTCTGATCAACAATTTATTCAGAGTACCAACCTAGAGAACCTTCAGACCTAACTGTTCCCAAAATTCATCAACTTACAGGAAGCAAATTGAAATTCAACTTATATGTAATAATTAACTCATTACACATACGGATTTTCCAACCATCTCCTAAGTCACAACATGCCTCCGTATCTTACACTTATATAAATCTTGTCTTACGTCCTTGCATAAACTAGTGCAACTTATACTCATTATTGCTCACACAATGCAAGGCAAACTGTGACAGTGTACCAACTTAGGCACATACACTGTAACCGTTCCCTCCAACCAAAGCTGAGTAAACTCTATTAGCTTACATGTCCTCATTATGCGAGTAAGGTGTTTGTCGTAAAAGATCTTCTCGAATTTTATCCACGTCATTGTAATCACATTCTTGGTTATCCTGATCAGGTCCCATCCGAGAGAGAACTTAAAACAAGTCTAACACCAACCCTACTATCCATTTTAAACTTCTTCTAACTTACCCAAACACCAGAATACTATTCTTAACATAACTTAAACTACAACTCAAAACGACAACAGTAAGTATCTTAACTATCTCCAAAATTCATTCTCAATTATTAATCCAAGTTAGTTGTACAAACAAACTAGATTTTTCAAACTTCTAGTTCATAACAGAAACCTAACCTGTGCAGGAAGCAATAATTAATTAGTTTCTCATTTTTAATCAAAAAGATTTCTTTTCCTTATTTAAAGCAAATTCCTAGCTCAACTATTACTGGCAATGATCACAATACCAAATACCCAACTATCTGCCATTGAAGATCGACAACACTCTTTCTACACTTTCTCAAAAATCTTGACCAAGTGAATAAACACTTGACTAACTTATTATCGTCCTCATAATCCAGCTTGGTCTGAAATCCTCAAATGTTCTTTTTGTCCTTTATAATTATTTCCCTCGTCTAATCATTTTCATCTTAGGCAATCCCATCTAATTGTTTACTTAATCTAGTTTATGTAAGAGTTGTCATTTTTTATTTATTTATTATTATTATTATTATTTATTGGTTTCTCTCATTTTCTTTACTTTCTTCAAAACTTATAAAATCTAAGTAGTTCTAGTACTGTTTATCATCTCACTTAATCCATAGGAAGAAGTATCTTCATCCAAACACAATACTATCACATTTTCCATAGACCCACCAATTATAATTTTAATTCGTTATTCTATTCCTCCATATTAGGAAATTGATTTCGTATTTTTAGGAAGTATTATGAATTTATAAGTTTTTTTTGTAAATTTATTAGTATAAGAGGGTCAAAATTTATTTATTTATTATTATCATTTTTCTTTAATAAAAATTTGGGTAGAGTCTCCCTTATTTCTTTGCGACCCCCAAGCTAATATCAATTATCATACATTTAAAATTCAAACAGTTCCAGTAGTTTCTATCTTCTATGAACACAAAATTAAACATAATCCACAATGATATACCACAGAGTCCAAACATTTCATCAAACTTACCTGTCAACAAGGTATTTTCTCTAGTAATGTCTATCAAGTTATAATTGATGAATAAAGATACATCTAACTGGGCTATACCAAAATATTATCTAAATCATCTAACAAAACATAAATTTAAACAACATTAAATGAACTTACAGTCAATGAAATATTTCCACGTTGAAGCTTGTACTGGTAGGCAGTCTACAAAATCGATTTTAAAATACAGTTGCTCTGATACCAACTATAACGACCCGATTTTTATTACCTTTGAAAATCGTGTGAAATTTAAAACTTTTGAAAACATCTTTCTTTTATAAAATCAGTAGAAGACTTTTTTTTTTCATAAAACTCATTTACAAATCGCAGTGGAAAAAATTCTATATATAAAACCAATTAATTGAATAATAAAATAAATAAATCTTTTTCATTCTCTTAGAAAACTTCCATAATCAATTTCTTTTAATGCCTCTAGCCCAGCCAGTCATAAGATCCGCGCATGCAAATCTTTCATCAACTGTTCATTCACTTGTTCTCATACGTGTACCTACATTATGAGATAATAATGAGCCTAATGCCCAACAAGAAATAGAAATGCAATATGATTTATGAATATGTTTGATTATATTTATCTCATATAATTAAACTCACTCAATGAGCCGAGACAATGGAAATCTTTTCAACAATGAAAATAGTTTCCAGACTACTTCCTCAATTCCCAATTCCCAATTCCCTTTACATTTGTTAGTCAGGTCTCTCCCATGCACTGTCTCTCCCATACAGTGTGAATACCAACTCATCGTGGCATCACTCCTATGTCTATTAATATGATGCATGATCACACAATGCTTATAAATGCAATAATAACATGGATAATAGAAATCACAATCAACAAAGAGCAATACGTGCGATATCAACAAGGAATGAATATAAATCTATCAAGCTAGCATATATCACAAATATCAGAAAAGCAATTTAAACAAACAAGTCCTAATCCCATGATTTAGGCCATTACTGGCAAAACACAAGCACTATTTCTTACTTTGGTGTCCTTAAAGCGTTTCAACACTTAATGTTATCTTTCTTCCATTAATACCTTAAAAATAAACAACGCTTTATCAACGATAATCACAACCTATGACTTTCCATATATTCCTTATTCTATTCTTAATAGAATTCTTAACTTAAATTCAGGTTGAACATTTAACAATTTTAACAATCCAAAACATATTTCATTAGACCAACCAACTAAACTTTATTTTCTCCATTTTTCTTCACTCTACAGTTTATTATTAACCAACATCGCAGCCTATAAATCCTCAACTTTTCCCAAAACTATCCATAATTATCTCAATATATTTTATCCTTAACCATCACCAACAAAGCAGTAAATATACAGAAGTGGATGATTTCCTAAATTTCTATACAATTTCTAATTACTGATTCAAAGCATAATTTTCTTAATCAATTTGTCCAATTGTAGCGAAGAGTAAAAAAATCTTGAATTAGCAATTAACACTTTCAATCCCAAGTGCAGAACATAACATTATTTCACAGGATGTATTCTAGGCAAAAATCCAAACAAAGAGCTAATTTCAACCAACAAACTGAACCAAAATTCACAGCAGTGCACAACATTCATAATTCTCTCATCTTTTATCACTGTCCCTATAAAACCATAGACAATAGAGGTAGAACCTTACCCAACAGGATACATGAACCATAGCTCACAGCCCACACCAACCGATTCACAGCCGCAGCAACTAGCAACGGAATCCAAACCCGCAGCAAACACCAGCAATAGAACCAAATTAGTCAGCAAGCTAAGAATTCACAAATCATGACAATGGAGACCGAGTAGACGCAAGAGACTTACCTTCAACAGAGAAGAAGCCGCCAAAACCAACCGAGCAGCTCACTGTTATGATTCAGGGACTATCAAGAAATGAAGAAGGAGAATTTGCTTTCATTCAAGCGCCTGAATCGGCAGTTTCTACAAGTTTACAGAAATGAAAAGGAAAAACTAAGAAGAAAAGAAACTGCTTAGCTCAACAACTGCTCTGTTCTACTTCTCCTGTAGTATTTATAGTCTTTGCTGAGATTTCTCAGTTAACGGCAGATTCCTCAGTTAACGGCAGTAGTTACATTTCCAGTTAACTCTCTTGACAGCTAGCGACGACGTCTAATATCCCATTTACGCCTTCCTTTCCAATGAAGCTGTTGATGATCAACACTTCCATCGTAACAGCCACTCCCCTTAAAAGAACCTTGTCCCCAAGGTTCGAAAGATGGAAATCTTGCCGAAAGTTCCTCAGCGTCTTCCCACGTAGCATCCAAAGCTGATTCATCTTGCCACTGGATCAACCACTGAGTGATAGGAAAATCGCCCCTTTTCACCACTCGAGTCTGAAGCAAGTACAGAGGATGACGAACCAAATTGTCGATGTATTCAACTGGTAAACCAAAACAGGGAAGGTTCATTCTGTCCAATCTGTTTTTTAAGAAGAGAAACGTGAAACACCGGGTGTATTCGAGCATGAACAGTCAACTCCAGTTTATAAGCGACTGAGCCAAATTTTTCCAGTATTTTGAAGGGACCAAAATACTTTGGCGCAAGCTTCTGAGACATACTCTGCTATACCGACAATTGACGATACGACTGTAATCGAAGGAAAACCATATCGCCAACATTAAAACACCATTTAGAACGATTTTTATGAGCATATAACTTCATCCTAGCTTGTGCCTGAGTTAAGTTTTGTTTAAGCAACCTGTCCATACAAAACCTGTCACGCAACACAGCATCAACTGCCTCCACATTTGTCTGTTGATATGGACCCAAAGCGAGCTGTGGTGGAGTGGACCCATAAAGAGCCTGAAATGGTGACATCTTGATAGCAGAGTGATAAGTTGTATTATACCACCATTCTGCCAAAGGCAACCATTGTCTCCATCTCTTTGGTTGAGAATGTGTCATACACCTCAAATACATTTCAACACATTGGTTTAATCTTTCAGTCTGCCCGTCTGATTCAGGATGATAGGCAGTAGACAAATGAAGTTTCGAACCTACTGCTTTCAACAGATTTTGCCAAAAAGAAGAAGTAAAAACTCTATCTCGGTCGGAAACAATGTGTTGAGGCAAACCATGAAGTTTAAAAATATTGTCCATGAAGATAGAAGCTATTGCCGCCGCTGTAAATGGGTGCTTTAAAGCAAGAAAATGGCCGTATTTAGTAAATCTATCCACAACGACCAGAATACAATCAACATTGTTGGATAAAGGCAATCCTTCAATAAAATCCATACCAATATGAGTCCATGGATGATTAGGAAGCGACAATGGCTGTAAAAGACCCGGATAAGAGACATGTTCAGATTTACATCACTGACATGTATCACATTGCATGACTACTTGTTTGATGAATTTAGAAATACCCGGCCACCAAAAATGAGATTTCGCTCGATACAAAGTAGCTTGTATCCCGGATTTACCTCCTTCTTGAGAATCGTGGACTGCCTGTATAACCTTTCTTCTGATAGAATTAGCTTCTCCCAAAACAATTTTTTTTTGAAATCGCAAAATTCCATCTTTATAAGAAAACTCAGGAGCAGCTTCAGTATCCAGTAGAAGTTTGTCAATAATAGAAGAAATCCACTCATCATTCTCATAACTGGAAAGCACTTCTCGAATCCAAAGTGGTTGAATAGTAGTAATCAGGTTACAGGACAGAGTAGAAAAGTCTCTCCTGGACAAAGCATCAGCAACAATGTTGGAGGTTCCTTTCTTGTATTGAATGCAATACCGCAAACCAAGTAATTTCGTTAGCCACTTCTGCTGGAGTGGAGTGGTGATTTTTTGTTCCAGCAAAAACTTCAAAGATTGGTGGTCTGTTTTAATAACAAATTCATTGCCTTCCAAATAATGTCTCCACTTCTGCACAGCTAAGACCAACGCCAGTAATTCTTTCTCATAAATGGATAAGCCTAAATTTCTTGAATGAAAAGGCTTACTAAGAAAAGCAATAGGCCTCTGATCTTGCAGTAAAACAGCTCCCATACCCTTGTAACAGGCATCAGTTTCAATGGTAAAAGGCTTTCGAAAATCAGGCAAGACTAAAATGGGAGCAGAAGACATGGCAATTTTAAGAGCTTGAAAAGCTTTAGTGGCCGAATCAGAGCATATAAAACCATTCTTTTTAAGTAAATATGTCAATGGTTTAGCAATAGCACCATACCCGCGAATGAACTTGCGATAATACCCGGTCAAGCCTAAAAAACCGCGCAACAATTTGACAGAAGTTGGTATTGGCCAGTTAAGCATAGCTTCAATCTTTTCTGGATCAACTGCAACACCTTCAGAAGAAATGACATGTCCCAAATATGTAACTTTAGTTTGGCCAAAGTCACATTTGGACAGTTTGGCAAACAGACAATGCTGTCTGAGGAGCTGTAACACAGTAGACAAGTGAACAATGTGAGTATCCATTGAAGAGCTATAAATGAGTATATCGTCAAAAAAAACAAGGACAAATTTCCGTAAATAGGGCTTGAAAATGCTGTTCATCAGGGATTGAAAAGTAGCCGGGGCATTCGTCAGCCCAAATGGCATAACTCGAAACTCATACAATCCTTGATAAGTTTTGAAAGCAGTTTTATAACTATCTTCCGGCTTCACACGTATCTGATGGTAACCTGCTCGCAAATCAATCTTCGAAAATATCGTTGAGCCATGTAATTCATCTATGAGCTCATCAATAAGTGGCATTGGAAATTTGTCTTTACAAGTCATAGCATTGAGCTGTCTGTAATCGACGCAAAACTTCCACTGGCCGTCCTTTTTTTTTTAACCGATAAAACAGGAGACGCGAAAGAGCTACTGCTCGGAACAATAATACCTTCAGTAAGCATTTCCTGTACCAACCTATCAATTTTAGATTTGTGAAAATATGGGCAGCGATAAGGAGTAATGCGGAATGGCGTGGTCCTGTAATCTCTCAGGAGGTAAGCCAGATGGCACTTTGAAAACATCTGGAAATTGATCTAATATCTCTTGAATACAAGATGGAATTAGATGGTTGTCAGATGAAGAAAGTGCTTGTAATTGTCCCCACAAAGAATAAACCTGTTGCTGAATTCCATTTGTGAATGTTTTCGGAGTGCAAATATCAATATTATGATTAGTTGGGAACACAGGCAAACTAACAAAGAGTTAAGTAATGTGATGCAGAAAATTCCATTGGGTAAATCAAATGTGACAGGGCTTACTGAATTTATCCAATCAATACCCAATATCATATCACTTCCTCCCAATGGTAATACACGGAAAGAAAAGGAAAAACGGTGATTATGCATATGCCAATGAACCGGATCAGTAATACTTGCACTATTAATATTTGCCCCATTTGCCACAGTAACCATTAGACACTTACAGTGGTCTACCGGCAAACACAGTCGATGAGCAACATATTCGTCAACAAAACTGTGTGTACTCCCACTATCTATAAGGATTGATATTTTTTGAGAATCAATCTGACCGGCAATACGTACAATGGAATTCGTTGTAAATCCGGCAATTGCATTAACAGATACCTCTGCTTCATCATGAATAACAACAGCAGAATTTTCTTCAGAATCAAGTAAAGCAGGGACATCTTCTTCTGAAAAAGCTACCAACAAAAAATTCAGAGAACTATTCTTGCAAACATGGCCAGCCGTATATTTTTCATCACATTTAAAACATAAACCCAACTTACGTTTCATATTCAAATCAGTCACTGACAATTTGGGAAATTTAGAAATAGCAGCAGAATCATTCAAGTTAGTACCCAAAGTATTTTTGTCAGGCCACTTAGAAG
Source organism: Begonia loranthoides (assembly GCA_022433065.1). Taxonomy (NCBI): domain Eukaryota; kingdom Viridiplantae; phylum Streptophyta; class Magnoliopsida; order Cucurbitales; family Begoniaceae; genus Begonia; species Begonia loranthoides. The sequence goes on along the minus strand of CM039475.1, from coordinate 23,473,990 downwards.
CAACAAATGTCTTACTGATTTTTGGAAGGCGCTGTAATGCAAGAATGGATTGTTCCTGCAGAAGGGCAACCTCAAAAGCAAGAGCAAGGGAAGATGGTTTATTAATTTTCACAGTGGCCTTAATTTCGTCTTTCAGCCCATTGTTGAAGATAGCAATATAATATGATTCTGTCATCTTTGGTAAAGAAGGTTGAACTAAAGACTTGAGAGATTCAAACCTTTCAATGTAGTCTATCACCGTAGTTGTTTGAACAATTTTGGCGAAAGTTTCAATAACCTCTTCAGCTGTAGAAGAAGAAAATTGACGACACAGTTCTGAAGCGAACAAATCCCAATTAGCCTGAGGGTACGTAGATATAAAACCGTCGAACCAAATGCTAGCCTTTTCTTGCAAATACATTTCTGCCATTCCTAAGCGTAAATGGGCAGGTATTTGTTGCATGAGAAAAAACCTATTGACCTTTCGCAGCCATTCTCGTGGACTTTTCCCAGAAAAAATTGGAAAATCCATACGAGGTCCTCTGTTTGGAGAAATAAAGTCTTGCCTCGGATTGTCCTGTACAGGGGGATTATGAGAACTAGACGGGGCCGAAGATGGGGCAACAGGTGGTTGCATAACTTCTGGCCGTGAAGGAATCGCCTGAGCAATCGCCATCAAAATGGAGTCCTGTTTAATTGTGAATTCTTGAATGAATCCGTGTAATGTAACATCTGCTCGATCTTGGCGAGTAGCTAATTGTTGTAATAACTTCTCTGAAGCTTCCAGGCGTGAAAAAATGGTAGAAAAAGAAGAGTCAATATTTTTCAACTCACCATCAACTTTTCGAAATGCTTCCTCGGTAGCTTTAGCATGAGTTTCAGCCATGGCAGAATCGAACAGCTCTGATACCAAATTGTTATGATTAAGGGAATATCAAGAAATGAAGAAGGAGAATTTGCTTTCATTCAAGCGCCTGAATCGGCAGTTTCTACAAGTTTACAGATATGAAAAGGAAAAACTAACAGGAAAAGAAACTGCTTAGCTCAACAACTGCTCTCTTCTACTTCTCCTGTAGTATTTATAGTCTTTGCTGAAATTTCTCAGTTAACGGCAGATTCCTCAGTTAACGGCAGTAGTTACATTTCCAGTTAACTCTCTTGACAGCTGGCGACGACGTCTAATATCCCGTTTACGCCTTCCTTTCCAATGAAGCTGTTGATGATCAACACTTCCATCGTAACACTCACACTTTGCCATGCATTGAGACAGCTGAACCACAGTAGAAAATGCCTAAAGGCTCAGCCTTGCCAAATCTGTGCTAGACGAAAACAGATTGCTAGAACCGCTCCATCGAAAAAAGCTCTAACCTCGTAATCAACGAATACGAGCAGAAGCAAAAAGCTCGTTGTTTGTTCCATCAGAAGAATCCCATGGTTCAGCATCTCCAATAGCATTGCAAAACCTTTCCCGTTCATCCAAAGCCATTTAGATAAGTCGTCGCCTGCTCTTGGCGACGCCGAACACCACATCGGATCCCCTGTCACTGCAATGAAACATTGGCCAAACCGGATTTCTCCCTAAACTTTGCCTCTATCTTCCTATCCCAGAGGAGCTCTCTGGCTGTATAAATACACCCATATCCAGCAGCGAAATCCCTGATTCCAAGTGATGGATGCCGACTTCTCGTCATTATCTTCGTGGCCCAATTCTTCACTCGATCTCCCCCTGTGTTTTTCTTCTCTTCAAAAGACCTAACTTCACTTCCTAATTTTTTAATCTCCTTTTAGCCAAGAATCGAACAAAACTTGCTAAATTGAAGTGAACCGAACCGGTTCCTCCTTCCTCCTTTTCATTATACTTTATTGGGTAAATAACACTGTAGACCCTATAGTTTACGATCAACGACAAGTCAAACCCTGGAGATTATTTTTTAACAACTAAAACCCTAAACTATGAGAAAATGTCACCGGCGACCTCGCAGTCACGATTTCCGTCCAAAGCCGTCAAGGTTAACGCCCCGTTTGTACCCTGCCTAGCGGCGTCGAACGGAGTTGAAGGGTGATGGCAGAGCCGGCGGTCGAATCGTCCAGAGCTGACCGAAGTACGACATTCGCTGGCCGTTGGATCGACGAGGATCATCCCTCGTCTGGATCGACGGCCAGGATTGAATCTGGCGTCCCTGCCAGATGCGATGACGGACAAAGATCCTTGGCCGTTGGATCAAGCGAGGGACGTGCCTCGGATCGACGGCCAGGATTTAATCCATCTGGCGAAGACGGACGTCGATCCTTGTCCGTTGGATCCTCGCCTGGATCGAATGGTCAGTAGTGACTCCAAATTAATTGGGTCACGTGCGGGTCACATGCGATCCAAAATCGCCAGAATTCCCCATTATGACGGACGTCCGTGGTAATACCACGGACGTCCGTCTTTAAATAACACGTCATCAGCATCTGCACGGCGTCCGTCGGACCATGACGGACGTCCGTCATAACCAAAACGACCGCGTTTTCGTCCTGACGGATGACAAAACGCTGCTTCTACTCGCGAAGGGCGTCCAAGCCCTAGAAATCGCCTTGTACTTCAAATCGCGAGTGAATTCCCGATTGTTATGCTTTCTTACGTTGTTCTCACTATGAGCGTTTCGTCTGACATGCACTTCCTTTTGTGTTTTGCAGGAGTCCGTCACCCCACACCCACATCCTTAATCATGGAGCTTCATCTACATATTTGTTTTGTTCATGTATAATACACTAAAGTTTTTAATACATTGAAGTTTATTTGTTCATTTACGTAGTTGTTTGGATAATATTTGTTCATGTATAATACACTGCATGTGATGGACGTCCATCATGTTAAGACGGAGGTCCATCATGTTAAGACGGACGTCCATCACATTTAGACGACCGTCCATAACGCTCATAGTGAGAACAACGTAAGAAAGCATAACAATCGGGAATTCGCTCGCGATTTGAAGTACAGGGCGATTTCTAGGGCTTGGACGCCCTTCGCGAGTATAAGCAGCGTTTTGTCATCCATCAAGACGAAAACGCGGTCTTTTTGGTTATGACGGACGTTCGCATGGTCCGACGGACGCCGTCCAGATGCTGATGACGTGTTATTTAAAGACGAACGTCCATGGTATTCCCCCGGACGTCCGTCATAATGGGGAATTCTGGCGATTTAGGATCGCATGTGACCCGCACGTGACCCAATTAATTTGGAGTCACTACTGACCGTTAGATCCAGGCGAGGATCCAACGGACAAGGATCGACGTCCGTCTTCGCCAGGCGGATTAAATCCTGGCCGTCAATCCGAGGCACGTCCCTCGCTCGATCCAACGGCCAAGGATCTTTGTCCGTCATCGCATCTGGCAGGGACGCCAGATTCAATCCTGGCCGTCGATCCAGACGAGGGACGATCCTCGTCGATCCAACGTCCAGCGAATGTCGTACTTCGGTCGGCTCTGGACGATTCGACCGTCGGCTCTGCCATAGCCCTTCGACTCCGTTCGACGCCGGTAGACAGGGTACAAACAGGGCGTTAACCTCGACGGCTTTCGACGGAAATCGTGACTGTGAGGTCGCCGGCGACATTTTCTCATAGTTCAGGGTTTCAGTTGTTAAAAAATAATCTCCAGGGTTTGACTTGTCGTTGATCGCAAACTATAGGGTCTACAGTGTTATTTACCCTACTTTATTTCTTCTTTTAAATTTATAAATACTCCTTCCATTTATTTAATTTCCCACATATTTTCATCTTAAATTTAATGACCCAATATAATATTCCTAATAACTTAATCCCAATTATAATCTAATAAATTCTCTTAAATTATAATCTATTTATTACGTCCTTGGTAATACCCTGATACTTATCTAATTAATCTGATTATTCTCAATTATTTTTCAATTATCCATATTAAATCCCATTATGAAAAGTTAGGGTATTACAGTTTGAGCTTTAGAAACCTTTCCCACCCAGCTTTATTAGGAACTACCATTGCTAGCCAGTTGCCATTTCCAGGTTCATTTCCACTTCCATCTCCATTGTCATTTCCATTACCATTTCCCATGAGCCGTGTCATAAGCTGGAGCTATTGTTTCATAAACTAAGATTGTCTTTCCACCTCTGTAGCAATGCGATTAAGCGCATCATTCCCTCCATCCTTGTTAGCAGCTTCCATATGTCCAATATTCTCTTGTTCCATGCGAGCGTTGTTTGTAGGCTCGTTACTTCTTGCTCTTCTTGCCATTTCTATACTCCTACATATTGTATTGGAGTATTGTTAATCTCGTTTTGTACTGATTAGGAAATTCTTAAGAAAGGCTAGAGGGTCTTGACAGATCACTTAATACTAGTCTTCTTAGACAGAATATCCTTTCCAAATAATTTCCCAGGACAGGTTGGTGGGGCACGACGGTCCACTTAAATACCATTCTCCTTAGACATAACTTATTTGCATAGTATAATTGTTGATATTAAAAAGTTTAATGTGCAGTGTCAAAATTTTACTTATAGTGGGAGAAGCATTCCATGATGAGTCTTGCGTTATCAATAATCTGTAGAATTGAGTTGTGCTCTGATACCATTTGTAACACCCCATTTATAAAAATCAATTTTCTTTATTTCAAAATTCATGGTAAATTAAAATTTTCTTTTAATCTTTTTAAAACATATTGTTTAGTAGGAAATCAGAGTAATTTAACAGAATAAATGCAAAGTATAATTTTAAATAATTTAACATACAGTCTGTTTTATACAAATCATTTATTGAATAAAACGATAAAATAACCATTGTTTCGTGAGTCATAACTCATCATGTCTTCTTCAGTTGATAACCCAAGATTTCACTTGGCAATGTCTCTTCCTTCATTAACATTTATCTGCATCATGAGTAATACAATGAGCCGAGGCTCAACAAGAAATAGAATGTATGCATATGCTATGAAATATTTATGCAGTCGTTATTAGAGAAGAACATATTGTAGGATCAATATACGCCTATAGAGGGGGGGTGAATATGGGGTATTAACTTTTTCGTGCGATTATATATTTTCTAACCAATAGCAAATTTATCACAATAAGAAAATTAAATAGCCACAATGATAACAATAAGCTAAGGAGCAAGGATAGAGAATTCGACACCGAGTTGTTAACGCGGTTCGGCCAAGTACACCCACGTCGCGCTTCAAGGTTCTCCCTTGAAGGTATATTCCACAACCGCTTCTGGTTACAAGTAATTGATCTTGAACAGGTGTCAATCGTACCGTCACAACTAATGAATTCTTAGGGCGTTACCCTTTTCTCTCAAATACAATTTTCTCTCGGAAAATTATCAAGCACTCAAATACAACAATCCTCTCAACAATACAAATGATCACACTCAAGTACTTTAGAGGATGGGTTTGTTACTAAATTTCGTGCGCGATTGATGAATCAAAAATTTTGCAGAGCTTCGCTTAATATTGCTTCCCCTTTTGTCTTCTTCAAAGTCCAACTATTTATAACAATGCATATTGCGGACGTCCTAATCTCCTTTAGGATCGTCCTCACCCGAACGTTGGAAACTAGCCGTTGCAGAATTCTGGGCAGTTGCGGATGCCACATCATCATCTGCATCGTCTGCACTATCATTCGAATTGTCCATAAAATTGGACAGATTCAAATCGGACGCTGGTCTCTGTTGTCCGGAGGAGTCCGTAGTCGTCTGCATCTTCACGCTTCACTTGGGGATGCCAAAGTGTCATCCTCAGTTTCATTTTGAGTCCGCAATTCTGAAGAGGTGCGGACGCCATTTGAAGTCCCCAGTAGTCTGCATGTTGCGTCCGGATTGTCCCTCAAAATGGACAGATTCAAAACGGACGCTGCCTTTTGTCGTCTGCATCCGTCCGCAACAACACACTGCATATGGGGACGCTGAATGGCGTCCTTAGTTTTGACAGAGGACGCAAGATTGTCTTCTTGTGGACACCTCTGTCGCTTCCGCTGGCGTTCGTAGTCGTTCGAAAGAGCACAGAATAGATTGGGACGCATTTCTGTTCCGCAGTCACGTTCCCACTTCACTCCAAATTTACCCTTGAACTATATTGAGTTCCTAACAAATATCCAACACTACATGAACTCAAACAAACAAGTTAGCACATTAATAATACCCTCAACATGGATGTTCTGGATAGATTTGAGTATAAATATACTAAATATAACATTGAATAGATTATCAATAAAAAAACACAATTAACCAACTTATTATTTTCATTACATTAAACTATTTGGTCATCATCAAAATAAAACTAAGCCTAACAAAAAGGCTAACAATCACCCCCTTTTTGATGATGACACAATCCTATAAGTTCGTTATACTAAAACCTAAGCATGTACATCAAATATTGCATATTAGATTTATCCAATTATGTTATGCAATTTATCAACCAATTAATCCATGCAACATGCTACTAAACTCCCCCAAAATATATCACAACTTACGCACCATACTCCCCATTTTTTCATAAGCAAAAAGAAATTCTAGGGGAGCGGAGTTCAAACACAATCAAGAAATGTTATCAGATAAGACTATCAAAAAATTCATCTAAGAAATTCTCCCTCTTGAACATTTTCAACAATTAATTCAAAATTGAGAGAATAACCATTAGAATTTAATTCATAGATACCGAAAAAAATAGGGATTCAAGAGATAGGATATCAAGTGTGAGAGCTAGAATCCACTTCAATTCAACCTATCAAACCAATTTTCTCTTTAAAATAAATGAATTCCATTGAAGTTAAGAGAGTTATAAACAAGATTTCAGAATGTAGAAGTGATACAATGTGAAGAATTAAGAAATTAACAATGGATGTCAATTGATAATTCATAATTTGAGGTGAAACAAGGTTTTCTAAGATTAATATCAATTGTAAATCCAAAGGTAAAATCAAATCATTTTTCCCAAGAATGATACCGATGTGAAAAACCACCACAAGGAAATATTCAATCAAGAATAGGCTCCCCTTTTTATCATAAAGCCTAAACATATGTGAGAGATAGTCTAAGCATTTACCTCCAGGTAATAGATATCAAAAAAAAAAAAATGAGATGCAAGAAATCGATACCTAATGTAGGAAATAAAAGCCATTTTAGGATCCAAGAGATAGATTTCAATTTAAGACTATCAATAGTAAGCCAATTTTAACTTTCGAATATGATATTAAATGAAGGAATAAGAAACCATTTAAAGAGCAAAAATTGAAAACAAAGTTTCAATTTCTACAAGTGATACCAATTTAAGAAATCCGAAACACATATATATGAGAGATACCAATTTCAAAGTCAAATTATCAATCAAGTTATCTCTCCCCCTATGTTATCACAAAAATCGATTGGGGATATAGTCAATTTTAAAATATTTGCTCTCCCCCTTAGAGCAACAATAAAACAACTTCATAAATTTCTCCCCCTATAAATTTATCAATAGTTGAAAAAACAAGAGATTGAAAATATAATCTTAAAAATCAATACATGGGTTACATTGCAAGTTGTTTGAGAATATTCCCCCTCAATATATGCATTACGTTTCAATTTATTTCTCATCAACTTAACTGCTCTCTCCCCCTTTTTGTCTCAATCAAACAAAGTAGCAATCAACAAAATATAAATATTTCTAAAAAAAAATTGGCATGGTGTTGTTTGTTTATAGACTCCCCTACAAACTTAAAGATTACAAGCATGTTGTTGGTCACAATCCTAACCCTCAAAAGAAATCACATAACAGGGCTTAAAACACTAATCTATGCATTGGGAAGATCTTCATCGTCCATAGCATTAGGAAGTTGAGCGGATGACGATGGGACATCGTGAGGAGCTTATGGAGAGGAAACTCTGGTAGACCAAGGGCTACGTGATATATCATCCAACCGCCGATCCATAGAGTCAAGGCGCAGATCTATCGAATCAAAGAGTGAAAGCATCTGAGTCATGTAATCCTCAAGACGTGCAAAATCTGCAATAGATGCATATTGTGCATGAGAGGTGGAGGGGCCGGCTGCCAGATGCGAAGAGGGACTAGCTTCGTGATCGGGAGGAGAAGGAGGTACATTGGTTGGTCGTACGATCCAATTGCCATTGGGATCTTGCATAAGTCCCATACGACCAACTGTTTGAGGAGAATAGATATCCGAACTTCGAAGTTCAAGTTTCTTTGAAAGAGCGGGAATCAGAATGTCCAAGGCTTGGAAGAGATTCGAGAGAAAAATATTGAAAGGGAGTGATGTGGTAACATTATTTGTAGCATCAGCAATTTGATAGGCAATTATATAGCCTAGATTGAAGGGAGTGTCAGTGTAAATATGCTAGAGGACGTACAAGTCCATGTAGCTAACGTGGTCGCGATGGCCACCACGGGGAAGAACATTGTACTGAAGAGAATGGCGAATCACTCGAGCCCTAACATTGAGATCTTTAGTCTTTGGCCGTAGTTTGAAATTGTCGATGGGATCTCTAGGAATTTTACGTAAAAAGGTGTTCCCAATTTCCGTTTTATGGAAAGAGGGAGGAACATGGCCATTGAAATATTCATCGGCCACTAAACCCACTTGACACTCAAGAAATATATTAATGAGATGGGGAGTGATTTCAATTTCCTTCCCGTAAAGAAAACTCTTTATAATCAGTGGACGTTCAGAATAAGTAGCGTTTGCATAAAACATGCGAATGACTTTCTCAACATATGGACCATCAAGAGAGAATAGTCTACTCAATCCTAGACTATCACAGATTCCCACCAAATTAAGACTTGCTAAACGTGCAAAATCTATTTTGCGAGAGAGAATTAAGGGACGATTTTTGAATTCCTCCTCGTATCATTTCTTACAAGCCTCATCAAGAAATAATTGAGTTCTATAAACTTGAGGAGTACTAACATTATCAGATATTTGAAGTGAAGCACGTTTTCTAGGTTGACAGTTAGCCATGGAGAATGTGAGAGAAAAAACTGAGTGAATCCCTAGGAAAACTCTAGAGAGACGAGAGGAAAGTGAGATATACCGAAGAGGAGCGTGAGTATTAGCTGGAAATGACAGAGAGTGACCGAAAATTGGGTGGAGAGTTGCCGGTTGTCGTTGGAGAACTCGAGAGTCGAAGTGAGGATGACATAAATTAGGGTTCGGAGGATCCCCAGTCTGTTTTAAAACGCGATGCGGACGCCTACGGACGGTATTAATGGCGTCCAGAATCATCCGAAACTCACTGGAATAAATCAGATTTGAAATTTCTGAACAGGAAGATTGGCGATGCCATATTGGCATCCGCACTGTGTAATCTGGGACACTCTTGAGGATTTTATTGTCTAAACATTATTACTCTTATCTTGACCTCTACTGATGTTTAGAATAAAAAAAAAATATCAACCAAATCATTTTTATAGAAAATTATTCTTCCAAAAAAGAAATCTCCCATTTCATTATCCAATTTCCAACCAAAGGAGAGTTATCAAAGTTTCGTCTAGCGGAAGCATAATCTATCAAAGACTATAATTGAAATCATCATTTCAAAACAAGTCAATGACTTCAATACAATTATATTTTCTCCCCCTATTTCGTTATTCAAATTCAATTCAAGGGAGAAATCTACAAAACGTCATTATTAACAAATTTTCTACTCTTCTCTCCTTATATCAAGCTAATTTCAATTCATGGGAGAAGTACATTCTCAAAAAGATAAAGCAATTCATTCCAAACAATCATACAACTTAGCATCCAACAATCCAATGTTTGCATTAGCATGTTCAATTTAGAGACTAAGTTGTTGGAATGCAAACCATCAAAATATAGATTGAAGGTATAAAGACATCTCAATTCCTAGATATCAAATGAAGAAATAACCAAATTTACAACCTATGATATCTATCCATTCACTCCAAAAACAAAATCAATTTAGCTTAATGCAATCCTGAATCAACAAACTTAAACAACCAACACTCTTTCAAAGATATGCAATTTAGAATCCAATTGTTAGAACCGTTCATCAAAATACTAATTGAATGAATAAAGCATATTTCAACCTCTATATACAAAAAGATTAAAGCTAATAATTAACCTAGGAAGATGTTCTACTAATCAAAGTTAAACAATTTAATTCAAAACAATTATCTCTTCCTTTTTCATTAAGACAAAAACAAATCATGGATGAGGCCAATTTATCTTAAAAGATTCTATATCTAACAATTCAACCAATTTATGAGTATATTCAATTTAGACTACTAATTGTTGGAATTCAAATCTCAACCACAATATTAATTAAAGAAATAAGATAAATTCAATTTAGCTACATCACAAGAATATTTACCCAAATAAATTCAATATCATCAATTCCAAACCAAGAATTCAATTATCAAATTAAATCAATTAAAAAGAAATTGTGTACCTCCACCAAGTTTATTTCCATTTATAAAGCATTGGAGGCATCCTTTGAAGTTTCTCCCCTTTTGTTGGATATTCAAGTATCCAAATCCATTTAGCTCATTGGGAGAATCTCCAACCTACAACAAAACTCATTTTGCATATTTTGGTACCCAAGCCATTTTGGGTCCATTTGTTATAGGTTTGGTTCCTTTAGGAACCCACACAAGTTTAGAATTTAAATTCGATTTAGTTTTTAAACTAGACTTAAATTTAGAATTTACATCCAAGGGATAAGCAAATTTTGAATTAACATTTACGTTCAACTTTAATGGACAACAAAATGATTTGTGTCCCACACAATTGCAAGAATTACATATAGATGACTTAACAAATAAATTAGTGTAATTCTTTTTCTTTGCAAAGGGTTCATATCCAATACCGGCTTTATCAAAAGTGACCCTTTGCGAGTTTAAAAGCGTATTTTAATTTTGCTTCCATTTGTGAATTTAAGCACAATAGAGTTCAAATCATTATTCTTTGCTTTCAATTCACAAATATCAATCTCAAGAGATTCAATTTTAGCCTTTGCATCAAAAATAGATTTAGATTTAGCATTCAAAAGGCTAATCTATTGCTCACGTGATTTGATACGACCAATCAATTTATCATTCAACAATTTCAAATTACTAATTTCACGCTCATTACATTTGATAGTAGAAGTCAATCCGTCTTTCAACACATTCAAATTACTACTGTCATGCTCCAGAGATTTCAATGAAGCATTAGAATCATCAATCATGCTTTTCAATTCAACAATTTGATCATCAAAATATTTATCTAAACTAGCATGCTTTTTGATCAAAGTGCTATGCTCCTTTTTCAACAATTTATATTTATCTTTGAGCTCAATAAAACTATCTAGCAATTCATTAAGTAAATCACCTTCATCATCATCATTAGAATCCGAATTGCTACAATAGTCGTTTACCTCATTACCGTTGGCCATGAAGCATACGTTGGCCTCTTCCTCTTCTTTTTCGAAGGATAAGCTCTCTTCACCTTTAGTTCTTTGATTTGTGTCTGCATGTGTTAGTTCAAGAGTTTTCCATATATCGAATGCACTAACACATGATTGTATCTTATCAAATTCATTTTTACTTAGTCCACTATACAAAATAATCATAGCTTTAGCATTCAAATTCCAATTATGTTTATCTATATCATTGAATTCACAACATGGTCTTGGAATGGTTATTCCCTTATCAATGATCATCCATAAATTGTAATCAATAAATTGCACAAATACTTTCATTCTTAATTTCCAATACAAATAATTACAACCATCAAAAATTGGAGGTGTAGAAGTAGAGTGCCCTAATTGTACATGTTGGAATCCATAATGTATATATATATATATATAACTTCAAATCAATGATATTAAAGTAAATTTCAACGATGAAATTCAACAAATTATAGCAATGTGCACAATTAAGAAAATATCACACAAAAATTAAAATATCCACTCTGATACCAATTGTAGGATCGAGATACGCCTATAGAGGGGGGGGGGGGGGGATGAATATAGCGTATTAACTTTTTCGTGCGATTATAAATTTTCTAACCAATAGCAAATTCATCACAATAAGGAAATTAAATAGCCATAATGATAACAATAAGCTAAGGAGCAAGGATAGAGAATTCGACACCGAGTTGTTAACGCGGTTCGGCCAAGCACGCCTATGTTTGTGCTTCAAGGTTCTCCCTTGAAGGTATATTCCACAACCACTTCCAGTTACAAGTGATTGATCTGGAATGGATGTCAATCGTACCGTTACAACTAACAAATTCTTAGGGCGTTATCCTTTTCTCTCAAATACAATTTTTTCTCGGAAAATTATCAAGCACTCAAATACAACAATCCTCTCAACAATACAAATGATCACACTCAAGTACTTTAGAGGATGTGTTTGTTACTCAATTTCGTGCACGATTGATGAGTCGAAAATTCTGCAGAGCTTCGCTTAATATTGCTACCCCTTTTGTCTTCTTCAAAGTCTAACTATTTATAACACTGCATATTACGGACGTCCTAATCTCCTTTAGGATCGTCTACACCTGAACATTGGAAACTAGCCGTTGTAGAATTCTGGGCAGTTGCGGACACCACATCATCGTCTGCATCGTCCGCACTATCGTCCGAATTGTCCAAAAAATTGGACAAATTAAAATCGAACGCTGGTCTCTGTCGTCCGCAGGAGTCCGTAGTCATCCGTATCATCACGCTTCACTTGGGGACGCCAAAGTGTCGTCCTCAGTTTCATTTTGAGTCCACAATTTTGAAGAGGTGCGGTCGCCATTTGAAGTCTGCAGTAGTCCATATGTAGCGTCCGAATTGTCCCTCAAAATGGAGAGATTCAAAACGGACGCTGCCTTTCGTCCTCCGCAGTCGTCTGCATCCGTCCGCAATAACACAATGCATATGGGGACGCTGAATGGCGTCCTCAGTTACGACTGAGGACGCAAAATTGTCTTCTTACGGATGCCTCTGTCGCTTCCGCTGGCCTCTACAGTCGTTCGAAAGAGCACATAACAGATTGGGACGCATTTTCTCTTCCCCAGTCACGTTCCCACTTCACTCTAAGTTTACCCTTGAACTATATGGAGTCCCTAAAAGATATCCAACACTACATGAACTCAAATAAACATGTTATCACATTAAAAATACCCTCAACATGGGTATTCTTGATAGATTTGAGTATAAATATACTAATATAACATTGAATACATTATCAATAAAAAACACAATTAACCAACTTATTATTTTCATTACATTAAACCATTTGGTCATCATCAAAATAAAACTAAGCCTAACAAAAAGGCTAACACTTATCCCCTCTACATGCTATTTAGTTTCACTTAACAGTCTAGATGTATGAGATTTCATCAATCTGGGGAAGTTGGATCCATTATACCGTCTTGTGGCTTACCGTCACTGCGACAAGGAGATTCATCCATTAGGGGCGTTACCACCGATCTCATACACCTATTTATGTTTATTGGTTCATTATAAACATGTTATGCATATGTCAGTAGTTTCATAAACTCTATCATGATGCATGTACAGTTCATAACAATACAATGGAATTAACAACAGTAGAGCAGTCTATATACGAAATTAAGTAATTTATATGTTTTTGTTCACTTTTACATTCACATATTAATTTCAACAATAATTTCTATAATTATTTGTTTAAAAATAATTTTCATGATAATTCCAATGATATTTTCGACATTTATTTTATACGAATAATTCCAATAGTATTATCAACAACAATTTAAAACATGTAAAAAAACATAAAATCTCGTGATGCAGGGCCTCCACTGGCCACCGCATCCTATGTCTTACCTCTTGTAGAATTTTCTTACGGTAGAATTTTCCAAAGCGTAACTTCTCTGGATTCCTAGTAACTCCTCCTCCACACTTTCACCCTCAAATGTCCAAGGCCTGACAATAATGCAGAATGTTCACAGGGTGCCTTGGAGATTCAAACAGATTAGGAATTTGATCTGTTATCTATGGAGAGATAAGAACTGAACTATCAAAGAGAGGAGCTTAGCCCAAACCAAACATGCTTGTTGAACCAAGGGTATGAAGTTTGATCTCTTCAAGCAAACAATTGAAGAAGATCAACTCCTCAAAGAGAACTTAAGAAGAAAATCACTCTCTAAGCAAAAATGCTTTCAAATTTCAAGTTGTAAGTTGTGATTTTCATTGAAAACTTGCTCATTTATTTATAAGCAACTCAAGGGGACATGAAGTTACTAAAATATACAAAAGAAATGATACAATTTAAAGTTAGGCATGGAAAAATTGTGGGAGACACGCGGAAGACATGTCCGGTCGGCAGTGGGGGCAATAACAGGTAGGCGGGGCACGCAGTGTCGGGATAGGCAGGTGTGAACACGCACTGCAGGTGTGCGTGTTGTCGACCACAGACTGCCGACACTGTCGGTGCCTAACTATCGGCCTTGTCAGTGCCTACTGTCAGTGCCTAACTTGTCGGCGCCTAACTTGTCAGCACTGTCGGTGCATAAGTTTCAATGTAGATTGAAATTATGACTTGAATTCTCCTTCAGTTGACTTGAATTCTCCTTCAGTAAGCTTATAAAACTGTGTAATTACTACTCAGTCACTCCGTCTCCATTACAGTTTTTGAAGCAAACAGCAATGATGTAAACTCTATTCTATTGTATGGTAGTAAATGATAATGGTATTTTTAGAAGAAAACTCATTGATTGTGTTCAAATTTCAACATTCCATCTGCGTTGTGTTTTTATTTTATGTAGATTTGAAGTGCAAGGCTTAATGTCACGAGATTCTACTGCTAGTAGTGATCAATACTTATGAAGGTTTTTTTTTTGTTAATATTACAAATTGATCACATTAGTAAATATTATTTTTGTCTAATTTTCGTGTCATTGAGTGTGTTTTATATAGATGTTTCAGAAGTTGTTTTAGATGTTACTTGTTTTTGTAACATAAGAGCTGCCATACGTACGTCTTGAATACAAGCAAATCCTGGACGAAGATTTTTCGGTTGCCAAAATTATACTTTGGTAATGTAGCAAGTAGTAAGTTTGTATACTACACTAAACAAATTCTTCTTGATCATGTTTAGAGAGGAAGTGGACGATGCAACTTCTTTGCATGGCATGATGTAGCAATAGATGAGAGAGAAAATAAGATTATTAATCGTCTAGAATCAACTGTCGCACATTTAGAAACCATTAATAAGAAGCTTACAAGAAAGTGTTGAACTTATTTATGTTTATTGTGGATTGTAAACATTATTTGGTTTCTTGTCTTTTATGCATTTTGTTGTTATTTTAGAAGTTGAATTTTGATAGATTGTTCATTAGAAACTTGGGTGTATGTACTATGACATCCCTTTACATTTATTAAGTTTTTATTATGGAAGTTGAATCAATTTTCAAAGCATCGATGAAAGTGAAAATATGTCGAACATTCAATGAATCATGTATTCTCCAACCAAGTGAACATGTAATTTCAAAGTAATTCTAAAATCTAAAATCATCACAATTACAATAACAACCACCACTGATTCCATAACTGCTGCAAGGGAGCTTAACGTCATTCCTAACGCTACTTCTATGCATGTGGATGCAGATGTGATGTCCATATATTTCTCTTGCGTATGATAATCTACCTCTTCACTTTATTCATTTAGGGAGTAAAGTTCTTCATTAAGACTTTCAGAACTTGATATACCCTCATGGAAAATGCTCTGTATACCACCGTTAACAAGATCCTCAACGAGATGCCGTTCCTCGTTAAAATTCCTTCCATAATTGAATTCTATTGAAAGATTGTCCATATTCGAATAACACCTATCACAAAGAAAATTTAAAAAATGAATGACATTGCAAAATATAATTTTTCAACAATTCAGGACTAAATTAAAATGCACCCCAAACTATAGGGACTAAAGTTGACACTAACCCAACAAAGTTGACACTAAACCAATCCAATTACCCAATCCATTGAAGCTAACAATATTAACACCAAACCAATAAAGCCAAGAACACTCACACCAAACCAACAAGTTCACACTAAACCAATCTAATTAGACAACAAAATTAGCCTCCAATGCATTATTCCTATTAACATGTACAAAGTTTCCAAAATGCGTAAGATAATTGCACTAATTCATCTAGGACCAAAGAATGACTACACTCTCAGTGCACGGACAAAATATTACCTTTATACTAAAGTCCAACAATTTTTTCTTGCAATTTTGAAGTTGAATTGTACAAATTCACCAATGAAATAGTTAACCAACAAGAATCACCAATGAAAATAACAATCATGCTTTAATGATCAGTTTTAGTTCGAGCTTCAATCTGCGAACAAAACATGGTAAAGTTTTTATTCTTTGGCTGTAGCATAGAACAGAGAAAAAGAACAGAGAATGCATCACTCAATGGATAGTCTCAACAATGGACAATGTCCTTTGGAGAAAATAGTTGTTATCATAACAAATTAAACAGTCAAATTGAACCGATGAACAGACTTCTTCAACCAAGAAAAGAAAAAGAACAAACCATATGTTATGCTATTGAATGAACGTACCTAATCGTTATGCAAGGGGCTCAAAGATGAGTGTCTTTGATCTTCGCAGAGCCGGGGTCGCCTTCGCAGGGCACGGTTTGTCTTCGCAGAGATGGGTCGCCTTCACCAAGCCGAGGGTCACCTTTGCAGAGCAGGGTTTGTCTCTGCCCAGCCGCAGTGATATGCCGCAAGGTCCCTTGACTAGATCGACAGCCCGGGAGATTTCTAACTTGTTTGCTAATTTTGCAGGGGATCAATTCTATGCTAATCTTGGAGGAGAACCAACATTTGAAGACATTGAGAAGCCCTTCAATTTATTGGTTTGGACATATAGAGGAGACACCTCAAGTGAAGTCCCTCTCAGCCCTCATGAAAAGCACCCCCACTAGGCCGTGTGTTCAATCCTCTTTTGGTATGATTTATGCTGATGTTTTTAGGAGAATAGCATGCTGGTGTTTTTGAAGATTTGCATGGTTTTAGAAAAGGATCTTTTGCATGAGAAATGAAGTGGTGATGGTAGAATTCATGGACCACACAAATTAAGCATACTCGGCCATTCACAATGCCCTAGCCGAGTGGCACATTACCATTTTATTTGTCATTTGTTTTCTTTTTTCTTTTTCCCTTATTTTGTAACCCTAATGGAGCACTATATATATTACATTTCGAGCTGCTGAGTAGCTAATGAACATTTTGATAAAAAACCCTAGCTTTTGGAGAGAAACTCTTCACCTCTTTGTTGAGGAACAATCGGCCAAGCTTTTCTTGGAGAGATCCAAGTGAGTGAGCCACCATTTCTTCAATCCTTGTTCGTTTTGGTTGAAGATCTTACTGTCCCTCCTTGCCCTGCTCCCTCTAAGGTAGTAGATCTAGAGAGTAAGTGAGATAAAACATACTTCCCAGCCCGGTTGGAGACACTCCTTGTGGAGTTCAATCAAAACAAAGGTGCAGATTAGTACACCTTTGACTCCTCCCGAATTTGTCTTCCATTTTTTCTCCATCATCTCCAGCACCAAAGTTACTAAAAACACCGCCAAAATAACTCCCTTTTCATCAGGATTCTAAGGAAGGAAAAATCAACAGAAAAGGAGTTTGGGTTTGAAAGTTACACACCTTTCTTTGCTGAAGACTAAATCTATCGATTCCCACCAACCATCGAGCAGCTTTCGTGCGAGATCTCGAGTTGCATACAGTCTTTTGAGCTGAAATTTGGAGGAGAAAAAATAGATATATGTGAGAGTGAGGTATCCAAAAATCAGCTTCATTGGAGCTTTGTAGAAGAAGTTGGATCGTCGCTAATCTGAAGCAGCTGCTGGAAAGTAACAGCTGCCACCTCCTACTTGCAAGTAAGCTACTTGCTTGAAATACTCCATTGTCATTGGTCCAATTTTTTACCCCTCTTTTGGAGGCACGTCACAGAGTCGGGGTTGCCTTTGCCTTCAAGTCTTCGCCGTAGCCTACGCCTTCGTTCTTCGGAGAGATGAGCTGCAGAGGAGTCTTCTCTTCGGAAGATCTGTTAATAGAAGAAAACGGAAGGCGTCAGATGCAAACGGCTAATACTTGAAGGTGTTGGATAAAAACAATAAAACATTAGGGTGTTAGATAAAAAGACACTCAAAGTTCAAGGTATTAGATGATAATTACCGTTTTGATAATCATACTTGGACCCACTCTCTTAGAAGGCCCATTTGATTCTCTCCATGGGCTTTCCAGATGGGCCCTCACCAAACTCCACTCCATCTTTACATTGGGTAGTACTTCTCAGATCATTTCTCATCTTCCTACTATTGAAAAATACAAAGATTGAATGAAAACACCACTAGAGTTCATCGGCTCAATTTCCTCTACCATCGCTACAAATTTTCAAAAGGAGAAAACTCTCGTTTAGCCATTCATTTCTCAAGTCCATCTAGAACTTTGTTTTTTTTTTTTGGACAAATTCAACTTCTATTTTCCAACTATTACCAAGTTGGACCTTAATTTCAATTTTCAATAAAATCTAGCAACGTGTATATCATGTCTTTGACTTAGTAAAATGTTTCAATCTGCTTTATAATCTTTTCGATAATTTTTAACTAGATTTCAAACTTTATCGAAGTACTATTTGGCAATTTAAAACTATCAATCACATGATAAAATTTAAAATCAATTTAAAAAGTGTTAAAAATTAGATTAAAACTCTTTACTAAGTGAAAAAAACGAAATTAATGACAATATCAAAATTAATAACATGTGAAAGAAAAAAGACGCATTAAAAACTCTCCTAACCCAACTCTAGACATTCAAAGAGCCTTTTTCAAATCTACTCCTATTTTGAGTTAAGAGATAGATAAATAGATACATTGCATTGATCGAGGGTCAACTGCCATATTTATTGTTGGGCTCGGCCCACATTTCGTGGGCTGAATATAAAAGGAGGTTTTGTGATTAATGAAACCCTAGAGAGAAAACCTAGAGTGAGAGAGAAGAAAGAAGAAAAGAAATTTTTGGATTTTCAGAGGCAGTCATATGAGAATTGCGTTTTCTCAAGAATCAACTGTTGGATCACCTTGAAATTTGCATTGTAGGTTCGCGACATCAAGGAGTATATTCTGAAAAGTGAAGATCATCGTTTGAGATCTCTAAGGTGGTCTGTCGGGGTAAAAATGGAACTGCAGTTCGATAACCCTAGATTTATCCTCTCTTACGGTTTTGTTATCTTCCAAGATTAGTGTGTTTAATCTTGATGATTAATAAATCTGTCTCCCATCTACATCGTGGTATCCCAAGCATTTACGCCTACTATCTAATGGATCCAATTCACGCTTGCTGCCTAGGCAACTTTGGTTAACTATCCAGTTAATTTAACTTCGTTTGGGAATTTCTTTTGTCTTCCTTTGCAAAATTTTTGGCCAGAGTCTCCCTTGTTCAGACTCCCCCAAAAATCAAAGGTCTCAATTCTAAGTACACCATTCGAACTTACGTTTGACACGGTCGCAATTTCATAACTCTAAACAAACGAACTACTCGTCTTCATTAAGACCACTACTTCTTACAACTAACACTCCATCTATCGAACTATCATACTTCAATAAAGAAATCCTGCATTATTAATGTATTAGGAAAGCATTAGGAAGTATACTTAAAGTGATGGAGGATTTCCACGTCAAGACTCGTGCTGGCAGGCAAGCTGTCTTACTTTACTTCGACTGACTTTCTTTACTTTACTTAGACTGACTTTTACAAAATCTCTTGACTTAGCACAACTTACTATAGCTCATTTAAAATGCAGTAAAATAAACAAGTGAGCTATAGACAATTTTAAAAATGATCAGAGCAGTTCACGAAATAGTTTTTAAAACCACTGCTCTGATACCAACTGTAACGACCCAAATTTTTTTTACATCATTAAAATGCGTGAAAATTTGAAATTTTCTTTTTGACATAAATCAGAGTGCGTAAATCCAAATCGCTACCAACTCTTTCTTAAAACTCGTAGTGAAAATCAACTTATTAAATGCGGAAGCGTCATAAAATAACCCTTTGTAAATCATAGTGGAAAGGTAAGAAATCTTTCAAAGGAAATACTAAGTCATTTAAACATTACGTCTATCAGATAAAATTTGACAACTAACTTCGTTGATTAACAACCGTTTACTTTCCTTTGTCTTTGCCTTGCCAGCCCGAATCCCGTGTATGTGAAATCATCCATCCCTGCTTCATTCTGTGTTTCTCATCTACTTTTTATCCGTTTACTATCTGTTCGTCGTTGAACCTACACCACAAGTAAGGACGTGAGCTTACGCCCAGTAAGGAGATGGAGGAAAACAATTATGCATTTCTCTCTTTAGTTCTTCTTGTCATTACGTTGTTCTTTTGTTCGTTCTTTACTCGTACATTGAACTGGAGATTAGAGGGTTCTTAGGGGATGGAATCCGCCCTCCAACTCCCTTTTTTGGTCCCTTTTCTAGCGTATCCCGTCTTTATGGTTCCTCCTCTTCCGGCGTATCCCGCCTTCAAAGTTTCTTCCCTTCCGACGTATCCCGCTAGAGGGTTTCTTCGGTGATGGGCGTATCCCGCCCATCTCGAACATTCTTGTCTAAGCATTCGTCCCCTTTTTGACGTATCCCGCCTCCAAGGGTCCTCCCTTTTCGGCGTATCCCGCCTTCATGGTTTCTTCCCTTCCGACGTATCCCGCAGGAGGGATTCTTCGGTGATGGGCGTATCCTATCCATCCCGAACATTCTCGTTCTTATACATTTTCCTCACTCATGCATGCGTGAGTACTACCCAAAGTGGTACTCCCTACGGGTTTCTATTATCATGAAGCACACTGTATTATAACGGACATTAACGTAACTGAAAAGCACATTGAAGTAAACATACTATAATTGAACTTGCATAAAGAATCACAATAATTGATGTAGATATAAGAAACAATTATGCTATTGAATTCTAACAGCGAGCGAATACAGTAAGGCAATGAAGTAACGTACGACAGACATATACTTATCAACTAGTTCACAACTCACATTTAAAGAAAACAATGGAAATCTGAAACGGCTTACAACGTTCATGCATCTTAACTCCTTAAACCTTTTTCCTTCATTTGTTTAGTTAACTAAACTTTTTTCCTTCGTTCGTTCAGTTAACCATTCACATCATAGTAGTTCACAACTCATTCAAAAGGCATCAAATCTATCTCTTAGAATTTAAGACAATAAAAGGAATATTCATAGGGAAATCAAAGTTCATTCATGCCCATCACACATCCTCTTTTCATTTCATCATTCTCTACCTTTTTACAACTACGTCATACTCATTCATCAACTAATAGAATCTACATGACTATTCAGCAGTATTTTCATTCCACTAAATCAATCTTAACAACAGAAAACTTACATAAACAAATCATGCTCTCATTCAAACTTAATCAACAAGAAGCTAACTACTAAACATGCTCTTTTGATGGTGTAAATCCCAAGAAATAGCAGCTAACACATATTGAATATACAATGGCAATGACATGTTTTTAATCTACTATGTAGCAGCATACGTGAGCATCGAAACGTGTTTCTAATCAACTATTCAGCATGGATATGTTCAACAATTCATGCTTCTAATCAAACTTAACAACAGAAGAACCAATAACTAAACATGCTTTCTAATGGACAATTTACACACAACAGAAAATAGAGAAAGACATACAGCGAAGCATACTTTAATCATCTGAATACAGCAGTGAAACAACCATTTATACGTGCATTAGATCTATCACTACAACAACATTTCTATGTAAAAACGAACAGTTAAACATGCTTTTGAGTAATTAGCAGAAACAGTAAAAGAAAACAGAACTTCTAAGCATACTTACGGTAGAAATATAAGGCAAGAGTAATAAAACTTAAGTAGACTGAATACTTTAACATCATACTATAAACTATACGCAGCTAGTTATGCAAATCACAAGAGCATTGAGTCTTTATCTAACCTCATAACTTCTTTAACGTCACTAGAAATCTGTCTAAGACCTTTTCACATTTATTATTCATTTCCACTATCATTCATTTGGTTCATTCAAGCTTCAACTATCATTCCTTTGGTTCATTCAAGCTTAACAAGCACTTTCACACTTAACACAATAAAACTACAACAACTAATAAGGCATTGTGAGAGTTATATCATTTAGAAACCAAAGATAACTACAAGCATTACAGAAACCAACCACAAAACAATTCACAAAGACTCTATTACTTGGGTGTACGGCCTCCTCTGGCCAAGACAACCCAAATCCTTACCCTTGAAGTTGAATCACCCATATAGTAGCTCCTTGTCCAGTAGCTCCTTATTCCAGCAGAGTTCCCCTTTAGCAGAAACGAAGCAGAAGACGAAGATTGCAGGAGAAGAGTTTGAAATGGAAGAAATAGAGGGGAGAGTTACCTAGGAGACAAACGGGAGACAAGGCATGCACGTAGGGTGGGCTACTGCCAGGAGGAGACACCTATCTCGACGAAAGTGCGAGTATTAACTCGCTAAACGTCGAGTTTCGTCAAATTTTCTGACTTTTATCTCTTTATTTTTTGCAGATCTGCTGTGATTCGGACTTGTGTGGATGCCGTGCTGTCGTCTGCATGCGTTCGTAAGACTAAAAATGCTAGGTAGAATATGAGTCTTCGGACGGAAATTGGCCTCCCCACTTTGTCCGTACCGTCCGAAATCCCAATTCGGACGCCGTTCCATGTTCGCATCGTTCGAAAGTGTCATCCGAATAGTCCCAATAATCGGACAGAGTCGCTGCAAACGCTAATTCTCGTGTCTGCGTCGTCCAGACCCCACGTCCAAACGTCTTATGTTGGTACAGATTCGATGCGGACGGTAAAACTGGCGTCCGCATCGTCAGGGTCCTCGTCCGAAATGTCCCAGAGTTGTACAGTTCGATGCGGACGCTTCCTGTCTCGTCCGCATGATTCGTCCGAATTGTCCCAGAAATTGGACATATTCATTCGGACGCTGAATCTAGTCATCTGCATTCATCCGCAACTCCTCAAAACAGCAAGTTTAGGATGCAGTTTGGAGTCCCAAGTCGTCCTCAAGTCCATTTTCTCCACTTTTCACTATCTTTTCGCACTCAACGTGATCCCCACGACGTTTCCTTCATAGATACACGTCACAATTGACATGTGTACATATGCAATAAAATATTCTTATAATCCCAACACTTTGATTTCATCATGTATACGGGGGAAAACGTTACTGAAACGTTCATTGATTTAGCACTTCGAACGTCCTTGGTAATATCCCGATAATTATCCATCTTAAAAAATATCGGGATGTTACAGGTATACTTGATGACGAGTAATACAATAGCCACTTTGGTGAAAGTAAATGGAAGCTCACTAAGGGGTCGTTGGTGATTGCCAGAAGAAAGAAACACAATTCTCTTTATTTGGTGCAAGTTACTTCTTACAAGGGAAAAGTGAATACAATTGATGACTCGTCTACTCAACTATGGCATATGAGGCTTGGACACATGAGTAAGAATGGTATGCAGAAGCTTTCTCAGAAGTAGATAGTTCTTGGTTTGAAGTTTACAGAGCTAGAGGTATGCACTCATTGTTTAGCTGGTAAACAACACAGGGTATCATTTAAAAGCTTGCCTCCGTCAAGAAGACCAAATGTGTTAGATTTGGTGCATACTGATATTTACTCTATGGATACTATGAGTCTTGGTGGTGCTCGTTATTATATTACTTTTATTGATGATCATTCCAGAAGGTATGGGCTTATGCTTTGAAGACTAAAGATCAAGCTTTAGGTTTCTTTCCAAGCGTCAGTTGAGAGAGAAACTGGCAAGAAATTGAATTGTGTTCGCTCAGATAATGGTGGGGAATACAGAGGGTCAATCGAGGAGTCCTGCAGAACTCATGGAATCAACCTTAGAAAAGCAGAGTCAAAAAACACCCCAGCACAATGGAGTTGCAGAGAGGATGAACCGCACGATTAATGATAGGATTCGTTGTATGCTCTCTCATGCAAAGCTATCGAAATCCTATTGGGGAGAGGCAATGATATTAGCGGTTGACTTGATAAATCTTTCACCTTCAGTTCCTTTGAATCATGATATACCTCAAAGGGTGTGGTCAGGGAAAGATATTTCATATGGGCACTTGAGAGTTTTTGGCTGTAGGGCATTTGTGTATATTCCTAGAGATGACAGATCTAAACTTGACAATACGAGGCAGTGCATTTTCATTGGGTATAGTCATGACGAGCCTAGGTACAGATTTTGGGATCCGATCAACAAGAAAGTTATTAGTAGTAGAGATGCAGTCTTTTTAGAAGATCAAACCATTGCAGACTTTGATAAAATAGAGAAGTCAGAGTCTAGCAATGAAGAGCAAGTTGATGTAGGTATGGTTCGTCCACCTACAATGCCTATTAATGATAACAGAGATACACAGACAGATGATCCTCTTCCAGTTGATAATGAATCAATTGAACAAAACCCAATAGAGGCCATCGGTTGAGCCTCAGTTGAGAAGATCTACCAGAGACAGGGAACCTTCTACACGATATTCTACCAGTGATTATGTGTTACTCACTAAAGGGGGAGAACTAGAGACTTATGAGGAGGTTCTTTCGCATTATAAGAAAAATGTCTGGTTGTATGCAAAGCAAGATGAGATGAATTCCTTACATGAGAACAACTCTTATGACTTGGTGAAACTACCGAAGGGTAAGAGAGCTTTGAAAAATAAGCGGGTGTTCAGATTGAAGTCAGACGAAAACAACTTACAGCCTAAGTATAAGGCAACAATAGTTGTGAAAGGATTCAGTCAGACAAAGGTATTGACTTTGATGAAAATGGATCTGACATGATGATGAAAACTTTGCCTCAAGAGAAGCTTAAAACTTGCAGGCAGAAAGCGGGCGTGCTAAAGCCCGATATATGAGCCGAGGGGGAGATTTGTTGGGCTCGGCCCATATTTCGTGGGCTAAGTATAAAAGGGGGTTTTGTGATTAATGAAAACCCTAGAGAGAAAACCTAGAGTGAGAGAGAAGAAAGAAGAAAAGAGATTTTCGAATTTTCAGAGGCAGTCATATGAGAATTGCATTTTCTCAAGAATCAACTGTTTGACCACCTTGAAATTTGAACTGTAGGTTTGTGACATCAAGGAGTATATTCTGAATGGTGGAGATCGTCGTTTGAGCTCTTGAAGCCGGTCAGTCAAGGTAAAAATAGGACTGCAGTTCGGTAACCCTAGATTTATCCTCTCTTACGGTTTTGTTATCTTCCAAGATTAGTGTGTTCAATCTTGATGATTATTGTATGCCTCTAGTTTGTTGAACTAGAGAGAACTTTGGTGTACCCATTATTTTTGTTTTAGTGGAAGGTTTGATTAAGTGGCTTACGGGTCCCGTGGTTTTTTACTCTCATACTTTTTTAGGGTTTTCCATGCTAAAAATTGGTGTTGCTGATCTCATTAATATTGTTGGTTTGCTTTGCCTATTTGATTGCACAAAGAGAGAAAAAAAAGTATTTTTATTCCGCTGTGTATTTGGGTTCTTTTTCTCAACATTTATAAGCCTAACAGTTGCATTCTATCTCCTGTAAGATTTGATTTACAGAGGAATACAATCATTGCCCTTTTCAAAAATATCCATCATTACATTTTAATCCTTCAAATTCTCACTTATATAGTAAAGTCAAGACTCTTAACCATCCCATAAGAGACTTCCATCGTCTGTCCTCACTCTCTCCAAAGTTTAAACTACTACTGACAGAAGCCTCACATCTTTTTACAAAATATAGAATTACATTTCTGAAATCTGATCATCATCACCTTCAACAGAGTGGATTATGAGGTTGCTCTTGGCATTTTCATCCCAAAAACCAAAAGGTTCTTGGCTCTTCCATTTATCAAAGGTCGAAGCACTAATTAAAAAGAATGCAAAACTCCAAATTTGTACTACACAATTCGAAGTTTGTTATTGACCGTTTCATCTTCGTCACCATTTCCGTTTCCGAATTCAACTCCATTTCCTTCTCTGAATTTGTCAATTTACAACAAGCAAATTGAAATCCAACTTAGCCCCACACATAGATGACATCATAAACTTTCTCCATATCGTTACACCTCTACACATCGGTGCCTCAAGTCCTTGTACAATTTAGTATCACCCTACTCACACAATCCGAGGTAGGTCGTGATGTAACCGTTTTCCTTACAGCCAAAGCTGAGTAAATCAATATGTTTTTAGTGTGTGAGTGGAATTCTCGCTTTAATCTACTTTATCGTTATCATCACGTTTTGGTTCATTTTCTCATATTCTAATCAGGATAACGACTTAACCAATTCGATTACAGGCCTTATTATCCATTTTCTATCCCGCCGAAATTAACCCAAGCAGATTAAAAGTTCCATTTTCTTGCCCATGACAGAATCTAACCTAGTAAGGAAACTCCACTTTCTTGAGTTAACCTAAACTAGTCCCTTATCCTATTGTCTTATATCTGAATTCCTTATCTTATAGACGATCAACCAAATTATCTAGTTCACACAAAATCTTAATTTCCACTTATTCCTTTTTCCCAATTTATAAAAATTTTGGCAGAGTCTCCCCTGTTTCTTTACTCCCCCAAAGCTAATTCCTCCACTCAAAAACCCAAACAGTTCCAGATACGTCTATCTTTTCTCATATCCATTCTATTCTATCAAAAGAAAATACTTACATCAATTACAAGCATTCCAATTCTGTACAATTGAAATTACCTTTCTGATACATTCTCCAAGTAACATATGCTTGTTCCGCCAACTCAGTCAACCGATGAAAAATCTCATTCCTGTCACTTATACTTTCCCTGATCATGATTTCTTTCCATCAATCACAAGGCAAAACAATTTCTTAAACAATTGTTTCAACAGTGAGAAAAACAACTACCAATACTTACAGTTGATGATGATTTCCACACGTTGAAGCTTGTGCTGGTGGGCAGTCTACAGAACCGATTTTAAAACCAGGGATGCTCTGATACCAATTGTAACATCCCTTATTTTCAAAATACGTAAAATTCAAAATTTTTCTTTTCATACAAATATCAGTCTCTTTTTTCTTTCATAAAACCCGATCGCTAACACTCGATCGCTAAAACCCGATCGCTTTACTTTGATCGTTAACACCCGATCGCTTTACTTTCACTTTTCTCAATTTACGTTCAAAAACCATAACATTCTTTGAATAAAATGCAGCGGAATAAAAACAACATTAAGCATAAGAAATAATTTACAAAACTCTTTTTCAAATACTTTTCCTTTCACTTCCTAGCCCAGCCAGCCACAAGATCCACCAGTGCAAATCCTTCATCAATTGTCCTTCACCTGTTCATCTGTTGCTCATTCGTACCTACATCACAAGACCTAAACTAATGAGCCTAACGCTCAGTAAGTGATAAAGTGAAGTGCAGATGATATGCATGATCATACAATGCAATTTAAAGAGTGTATACATGACAAACACCGTGGGACCATGAGTAACCCGACCAATCCACAAAGGAGCAATATATATATCAATGGGTTATCTAGGTCGTATACACTCCTTTGTTACGAGAACGTTGGGGATTTCATAATAGGAAGCAATAAACCCTGGTATCCCATGTCGCTAACCTATTTTCTTTTTAATCTGTCCAAGACGGATCTATATGACAATGGGACGTCATTAACTTCTTCATTAACTTCTCGAACCCCCACACGCCTATTTACATAGATTATTATGTCATACAATATGCACGTGGATTCATACAATCCTATATGCAATAAGTGTCTAATAAACACATCATTAAAAGAACCTAAATCTAGTAAACACACAGCATGCAATCCTAATTCTTGCGATGTAGGGTCCGAAGACCAAGGCATAGTAAGTATCACTTACCTGGCGTCCATAACGCCTTTCTGTTTCTTTGCTCTTCTTCGTACCTTCAAAACCATAACAATCATGCATTAATAACAATCTCCTAAATCTTAACAATTATAACGGAATAGCAAAACCCACAATGTTGCTCATTCCATCAATGTGACTTTACTTTACAAAACTGAATAGTTGTTTGTCATAAAACCATATTTTTCACAACAGAGTAGAGAACCAGTTAATGCGCCTACCTTAATACTTTATAAAGCTGTCTTCATATATCCTTAAGCATTCAAGACTTACTAACAACGACGTACAAAACCTTACTCATGTTTCTCAATTTAATGCTATCCCTTAATCTCATCTCTTTTTTAATCCTTTATTCATTAACACAGAGTATTCTAATCCACTACTCTAAGTCACCACAATAGACCATTAGTAAACAACATATTACTTCCAACCAAGTAGCTATAAGACAGTAGTTAACTCACATAACTGAATCCCATTTCCAATACTACCATCAATCAGAGTATCAAAATAGCAAACTCATTTAACAGCACTAATTTGCTATGGCCAAACCAAATACCAACTTAAAACAAATTCATTACAGAGCATATATAACCAATATTCAGCAAATCGTTTCCCACCTTAACAACCAAACAACATCAATAGATTACTTAACATTCAAGGAGACAGTACTCTAATTTCACTAAAGAGCACTAATCCAAGCAACAACGAGTAGCATCCAACTTATACACACTCAACATAGTCGACAAGAGCCTTATCCAGTATCACAACCAAAACAGGCAAGAAGTTAATACCTGAAGAACATCCAAAAGCTAATTCCCAGCTTTATCTTCCCTCATTTCTATTTATTCACAGCCTCATAACACTCCAAAACAAAGAAAGGGAAATCATTAACAGAGCATACTCATCCTCCATTCACTTAACAATAAAGACCAAGGAGAAAGCCTCCTTACCTGGAGAATTCACAAGGAAACCCTTGAGCACTTCCAAAAACCATCCACCCACTCCATCATCTTCTCCCTTTTGTTCGACCCAATATAGTCATATATAGCCGAGGAGGAGAAGATGTACACCGATGGACAAGCAAAAACCTAAAGACACTTCCTTACCATCTGAACATGTCGCCAGCTGAAGGAGTCGAAAATAAATGAGATACATATGAGAGAAGCATCAGATTTAAATGGGTTTTTTTTTGCCAATTTTGCCCTTCCAGACACTGTACGTCGTCCGCATGTATCATCCGCATCGTTCGAAACCAGTTTCAAACGAGAAAATGGGTCCCCAGTCCTTTGTCTGCACCGTCCGAAATGCATATTCAGACGTAATTTAGCGTCCGCATGAGTCGTCCGCAGTCGTCCGAATGTGTCCAAACTTAGGACAGAGTCATTTGAACACCATTCTGTCTCGTCTGCATACATCTGCTACCATCCTAATGTTCCCAGTTTTGTACAGATTCAAAGCGGACGGTGTCCTGTGTCGTCTGCAGCGTCCGCACTGTGACAGTTTTAGAGTTGAGGAAGCCAAATACCGTCCCAACTCGTCCCACAATCCATTTTCCTCAATTAGACATTATAACATATTGATTACGTCATTAGTAATATCCCGATAATTTATTCGACTAATTCGAATATATCCAATTATCAATTTAAATGCCGATATAAAATATTTTCCAATTATCAATTTAAATGCCGATATAAAAATTTGGGATATTACATGCCTGCTAGTAAATCCAAATCCTTTTGATGATGTTGTCTCCCATTTACAAAAACATTAGTCTTTCTGTTGTCACAATCCTCTGGCATTTGGATAATTCAACTCCTCAATAATATGGCTTAATATCAAATGATCCCTTCATCAGAATGAGAATTAAACCTACATCCATTTCATATTTCATTTTTATCTTACAGGAATTATGCCAAGACACGGCCCGCCCGTCACTCCCTAGAATCCTGCTCGACAATTGTCCCTAGTTTGACGAATGATAAACCGTAAAAGTTAATGTTTATTTTAAATATCACATCGCAACTACTTCGACTGGCTCATGCCCTTAACTGATATTTAAAAACACAAAATGACTATTCATTGACTTCTTGTATATTTAATTTATTTATTTCCTTTATTTTATTCATTAGGATTCATTACAGGCTCTGATACCAAATTTTTAATCTTCTAGACAATCTTTCAATTGTAATATTAATATTTATTTTAATCTAACTAAAAATCTTTCTAATGCTAATTGTTCTTATCTTGTATATTCTATTGTCGATGGATTGAGAAATCCAAGATTGTTGAATCTGTTACCTATTTCTTGAGGAAAATCTTCTAAATAATTTGATAAATATTCTATCATTTGTGTTACTTCTTTTTTATTATAGAAATTAATATATTCTAATTTCTCTACTATTTTGGAATAAATTTGTTGATTTCCTGCCATTTTCTTAGTGCATTAAATGATCTTTTTTAATATTTCAAATTTAATATATCTTAGATATTTTGGATCATGCAAATATTTATACCAGTGTTTCATTTTAATTATTAGGATATAGATCGAAGTCATATTCATCATCGGATGATATATAGATATCTACAATTAAAAATCCTAATAAGGAATCAATTAATCTTTCTGTAATTGCATAATTCTCTATGTAATAATCAATATTTTCATAATTAAAATCAGTGCCATAGAGTGACATTTTTACTCTTTTTTTTTACTTTATTTTCGTACTTAAGGTTCTTATAGTTTTTCGTAAGGTTTTTAATGTTAGTTCATTATTGTCTTCTACAAGCATTTCTGTCTGGATTAAAGGAATTGATTCATGTATTTGTAATGGTAATTCATTAAATAAAGAGTATCTTGGAAATTCATATAATATGAAATTAGACGACCTTGCTTCTTAGTATGACATGCTCCTAGTAATTCGTCTATCATCTATTAGAAACTTATGTGCCCCGTTTTTATTTTAATGATGGTTTGAATAATTTATCCATTGATATCTTTTCGTCTTGTCTAAAAATGAAGCTATGATGGCTGTTAGTCAAGGTATAATTAATTTTATAGGTTATGGTGATAGGATGATTTTTTTCTTTCATGAAATTTTTTCTTTTTAGTCTATATCTTAATGTTATAGATCTATTCAGATCTTGATCTTTTAAACTTAGTTCTAATTATATATTTATGTCAAATTTGATTTTTTCTTGGGATAAATTCCCTAATCCTCGTGCTATAATGCATTCTTTATTATCAAGAATTCTATCATCTCATATTTCTAATTTTATTGGTGTGTTAATTCCTTCCATAAAAGTACTTTTGATTAAAATTTAAATAGTACTACAGTGTATATATGAAATTTTAATCATATCTGCTGATTCCATTTTTCTAGTCTATCTAGAATTTGTTGTTTATAAATAATTGGAATAATTATATTGCCTTTAGTTTGTTCTATTGGTATTGTTTCTTCACCGAACATTATTTCATATTTGATTATATTTTTTTGTGATAACCTTTGTTTAATATTATCTAATAGTGATATTTCAAAATTATGTTTTTTTGATAAAGATAAATTGATTTTTTGAATCTTTTTTACATCGATAATACCGTGAAACATGTATCCTAAATTTTCATCTTCTTCATATGATTCAAACATAGTAGTAGTAGAGAAAGATATAAGATCAAACATGAAAAAATAATAATACCTTATGCGTTTTAGTAGTTATGGATGATTAGTTAGATCCCTCCAGAGTTTCCTCAAGGACCTTAGTTAGTACTCTCCAGGAAAGTCATCCAAAGTACTAACGAGAGGAAGAAAACGAGAAACTACTCTTCATTAACCTTTGGGTTGTCTCATAACGAGACTCTCTTATTTATAGTGGAAGGGGGTCAGTCTTCCTACAGACCCAATTCAATAATTTACATTGGAATTGGTAGATAATGCTTCATAATTAGATGCTCGCTGCCTGCTGCGTTTGTCTATAGAAGATGATCCATTATTGTTGCTTCTTTTCTAGACACTTTCTTTTGTTTTCTGTCATTTTGTCTTTTCAAGATGCTTCATGATTGTTCTTTTTTTCCAGATGCTTGCTTTTGATTTTTGTAGTGATGCGTTTGTCTTTTCAAAATGCTCCATTATTGTGCTTCTTTTCCAGATGCTTGCTTTTGATTTTTGTCGTGATATGTGTGTCTCGTCTGGTAGATATCAACTCATATTACTATCTTTGTTGCTGTTACTGCTGTTGAGTCTTGTTGTATTTTGTATACAATAATTGCATGTGTGATCATCACTATTTTTTATGCATTTACATAGTTGAGTCTTGACACGTTCTGATAGATGTTGTAATGGTCTTCCCAAATTGTAAAATGGTGATTCAAAAGATGATAAAGCTCTAAGTTCGTCAGTTGAAATGATATTTTGGCCATTGGAATAGATTAACAGAGAAGTGCTAACATAGTTTATCTTAGTAGTATTGTCTAAGAAAATCCTTGTGACAGGTAAAATATTCTTGCAAGTAGTTTAGCCTTCATGTCTTCAGGAATAATAAATTTCTCATATTCAACTCGTGTGGGGTATTCTTGATTGGATACACCTAAGGTGGCAATGGCTAAAGATGGTAATAATAATTCATCATTTGATTCGAATAATGGATAGGAAGAATGTGTTCTAAGAAAAATCTCTCATCCTTTTGCAAATTTTTCAAAGTAATTCTTGATGACTTGTCGAATTTTAATAAAGAATTCCTCAAAGTCCCTCATATTAATAGAATATATAGTATCTATTAATCTATGTTGAAAGTAATCAAAAATCATGATTGGTGATTCTCTTGATAGAATTATGACTTTAGGTCCTGGTCCTCTGATTTTTGGGTAGAAATTCATAGTTGTGTGATTTTTTGGATAATTTAGGATAGTATCCCAATATTTCTGAAACTTGTCCAATCAACTTCTTTCAATTTTTCCTTTTCTTTTGTAGTTGGTATCCTTCCAATTATTTCCATTCTTTTAGCTAATGGGCTTTTTTCTGGACCCTTTTGGGCTAATTCTTTATATGATTCGGTTAAAGCCTTTTGAGCTTATTGCTTGGTTTTATATGATCGATGGATCACATTTTTTCTAGTAATATGCTAGGATGCAATACCCCAATCAGAATAAAGGCCTTTGAAAGCGCCAGTAAAAATAACATACCATTTTTAATTGGTGCTTGCTTCATCTTTTTCTTTAGAGTCCCTTCTTCTTTTTCAACCTTGTCCGCCCATAATTCTTTTTCTGATAGTCCTGTTGTGACTGAGACTGCTGGTTGAATCAATTCTGATAATGTTTTTATTGTAGTGCTAAGCACTTCTTCTTTCATTGTTAATTTTGCCAATTTCTTTTGTAATTCTTTCAGTTGTTGTTGTACTTCTTGTATTTCTTTTTTACTTTTGCTTTTTTTGTTTCTGTACTGCTTTTAATGATATTTCCATTCTCTGGTCAAAGAATCTGCGAAATTGTTTTTCATATTTGATATATTTTATATATGGTAGATATTGATTGAGTTGTAACTGCCATCTAATTAATCGTCATTTTCTATAATCCTCCTATAGCTTGTATTTCCAGAATCATGTAACGTATTTCGAGTCTGTTCATAATTCAAATCGGGTTCCTAATAACTCCATTTTCCATTTTTTTAATACTTTGAGACAAATAAAAGTCTCTAATTCTTGAATATAATGGTTTTGTTCGGTTTTTGAAAATGTTCCAAAAACGTATTCACATAACTTTACTGGATATTTTTGGTTTTGAGCAAATGCTCTATTTCATTATTTATCATTCCTCTTGTACTATTGAGTTATCTGCAAAATAAAGATTAAGAATATTTTTTCCATTGATGATTACAAGTATACAACCTGCCCATGTATCGTGAGAAGCGTCTGTTTCTATTATAAGAAAATCATTTGTTTGTGGATTATATAATGTAGGTAGAGTCTGACATTTTTCTTTTATATTTTTTTACTAGTTTTGTGTCTTGAACTGTCCATATCCATTTGATTTTTTTAGATATTTTCTTTTGTAATTATTTTCTTTCCTTTGCTAATTCTTTTAGAAATTTTTGTTCGACAATATAATTCAGACATCCTAAAAACCTTTGTATTTGTTTTCTATCTTGTAATTTATTAGGAAAATTGTGTAATTTTTCTTGAATATTAGAGGTTAATTGTATTTCACCATTATTATTTATTTTTAATGACAAATATTCAACTTCAGTTTGTATTAGTTTTGATTTCTTTTTGGAAATAATTAATCTTTTTCTTTACATCTTATAAGAACTTTAAGTACTGCATTAATATGATCTTCTTTTGTCACTGTTGTAAATATAATAACGCACTAACTTTTTATGTAGAAAATAAAAATGAGATAAAACGAGGCAAAAAGAGAATGATGATTAATTATAAAAAAAAAATAAATGATACTACCATAGGTGATAGCTATAAATTACCAAGAAA
Organism: Begonia loranthoides; assembly: GCA_022433065.1. Classification (NCBI taxonomy): domain Eukaryota; kingdom Viridiplantae; phylum Streptophyta; class Magnoliopsida; order Cucurbitales; family Begoniaceae; genus Begonia; species Begonia loranthoides. The sequence goes on along the minus strand of CM039475.1, from coordinate 23,439,601 downwards.
AGATTATATACTAGAAAAAATAAAAGACAATAATCTATTTAGTATTTTAGATGCAAAATTCGGATACTGGCAGTTAAAACTTTTAGAAGATACGAAAAAATTAACAACTTTTAGTTGTCCCCCACAAAAAAATACGAATGGAATGTATTACCATTTGGATTAAAACAAGCACCATCAATCTATCAAAGATTTATAGACAATAATCTAGAAGGATTAGAGAACATATGTTTAGCATATATAGACGCTATGGAGATTATTTCTTTATCTAATTATTACTAAAGTTAAATGATTTTTATATTATATTTTAAATTCTTCTACATCTTTTTTTATACTGTATGGTATTCTATATTTATTTCGGCTAAAGAGTCTTTTAATTTGATTATAATCTCTTCTTTATTTGTGTTTTTTATTGTATCAAGAGGATTATCACTACACATTTCGTCTAATTTATGTTCTAGAATTTTCTTGGTTGTGTATAAAAATTGAATAGTGTCTACAATGTCATGTGCAATTAATTTGGTTACTTCGGTTTGTGTGATTATTTTAGTAGTAATTTGTTTTGGGTTAACACCCTCCCACTCGAGAGGGATGTTCGTCGCTTGATCCATCCGCCAGGGAGGGATATCCGTCTGTCAAATCTAGAAGACGCCAAATTCAATCCTCGCCGTTGGCTCAAGAGACGGACGTCCATCTATAGATCCAACGCCTAGGGAGGGACGTCTGTCCCTTGCCTCTGGACGATGCCAAAGTCAATCCTGGCAGTCGATCAAGATGAGGGACATACCTCGCTCAATCCAACGGTCAAGATTGTCGTCCTTCCGTCCCCTTTGGGAATCGTCGATTCAATCATGGCCATACATTTCACGATCTAACGGCCCACGGCGTAATCTAGGCCATGAGGTACGTCCGTCTTAATACGACGGACGTTCGTTCCTCTCGGATTTAATTATCTGAAGGATAAACAACAACGTTTTCCTCTCGACGGACGACAAAAAGCTGCCTTATAATCGCGATGGGCATCCCTTGCCCTAGATATTGCAGAGAGAATCCTCGATGAAATTTTCTCGACGAATTCTTGAACTCACCGATTAACTCTCGTCTCCATTCGACGGAGCTTGACAGAGACGAAATCAAGGCATTAAAGTCGACGGTCCTGGACGGGAAGCGTGACTACGAGGTCGCCGTCGAGAATTTTTCATAGTTCAGAATTTTAATTGTTAAAAAAATTTCTCAAAGGTTTGACTTGTTATTGATCACGAATTATAGGGTTTGCAGTATTAATTTTCCTTAAATAAATTACAAAAAATAATTTAAAATTGAATAGTCGTAAGTTTGCCTTTTAAATTATGGCCGAAAAATTTATGTTGATTACATAAAAAAATATAATACATTTTAAGATATCATGTTAAAATCAGATATAGTTGGTTAGAGGAGAGTTTGCATATAATGAATATATGAAACGTATCATGTTCGTTACTTTATTTAAATAATAATAGTTGACGTATTTATATAAAGGGGCAGTTGTCATGAATGTTATGCTAATATTTGCTTGATGATGTCAATAGATGTTTAATAAACTTGATTAGCTAAAATTAACAATCCCAAGGTCACTAACCCACCGATTAGACAATTATACTATGTCTAAAATCTAAGAATAGTGAGGGATTTTGTCCAAAGATGAAGTTGCATTTTGGGATGAGCACACAAGAAGCTCGGTAGATTTGTTGATTTATCTAACTCAAAACATGTATTCTTTTATAAAATGGCACTGTTGATGCATTTGCAAAACATTTAACTCAATTACACCATATTGCAAGTTGTCTTTCGTTACTTTGCTTAATACACACACCTCAATTCATATGAGATGTGTTATTCAAAATCAATTCTACCACAAAACAACCTTTTAATTGAAATATGGGGGGAATCCAACTTAAAAAGACGACCCGTGTAAATCACGAGTGCAAGACTCGTGAGCAACGTAGAAGAAGGAAGTGAATATGAAAGTTAAGTATCCAAATTTATACACACTTTTCATGCGCTTATATGTGTGTCTCATGCGGCTTCTGCTAGATCGAAAAATGAAGATTTAGTGACGTTGGATACTTGCAAGAAGTCCAATGATTTAAAAACTAAATAAAATTTTACCCCCATTGGAAAAAGTCAGATCCAGTTATTCAAGTTGAGATGAACTACAGAGACGCTCTAGTAGAATCAACACATAACATAATCCTGCTTTTGACCACAAGACTTTTGATAAGCCATGTGGAGAACTAGAAATGCCACGGCCAGAAGAAGTGGGAAAGCTTAGGATTTCTGTGCTTCCTCACTGCCTTTTCAAGATCCTCCTCCATCGCACCTATCACCCTGTCCACTTCCTCTCCTTTCTTCATTAACACAAAAGTTGGTGTTCCGCGCAAGTCATACTCCTCTGCAACATCCTTAATTCACAGCCCCACAAACAAAGCAAAAATTAGGTCAACTACGTCATATCTCCTTAACTATCACTACAAAGATTCAAAACTCAATCTCCAAACTTTTAATTTTGACACTTGCCCTCGTATGTTTTAGTACCCTCTTCAATATTCTCTACTTTTTCACCAAAAATGATGGTGTCAACCACTTGCTAATAGAAAAAGGTCATGACACGACCTCCTAAGTTCTTATTTTGATTTTCAATAAACCAATAAAATCTGACTTTGGGTCATCATTGTTTATATCTATAATGGACGACAAAGAAAACACAGTTCTTGTACATTATTTCCGCGGCTACACGCTTATTACATACATCTTTTTACAGAAAATGAAGGCTTTACAGTGCTAGTTCAAGGAATTTCCTATGCAGTTGAATCCTTTGAAAGTTGAGTAGCTAATCAATATAGATTTGGGAAAAAAGAGTAGTTTATCCACACAAAAAATAATGAGAAAGAAAGGAGCAAGAAAGATTCCTACTTCGCCATAAATGTCGCGCATCTTGATGAATTGGACTTTGGTGTATTTGGAGGCCAGGCGGAGGACATCAGGCTCCATTAATGCGGAAGGGTAACAATAAGGATATGTGAATTGTACCACCACCTTCTCAATCATTCAAAATTGAACCACGTCAGAAAGGAAAACGATACACAGCAATACATGCAACTAAATATTATAAAATAATTACAGGAAAAAAAATCACTAGAACAAATGATATGGGAATTCATTTACAAGCCGAGAAGAGTCTTTTATGGAATTGTAGTAGTGCCGCCATGCTTCACATGAGTCAAAGGCAAACAACAGCTCCGATGGGGCAGGCAGGGTCGCCTTGCTTGGCAACCAAGACCATTTTGATAATGCAGCCCCCATGCTCTCTCCCAACGAACAACGCTCTGTCGAGTCTTTGCTGTGGAAAAAAAAAAAACTGGCTCGTCAAAGCAACTTTATAATAACAAATTTCTAAAGAAGTTTTTTGGCTTGTTCGGAAACGTGGAATTTTGATAGATTAACATAGTGCTTTGACTTATTCACACTAAAAACTAGTTATTAGGATAAAGTGACGATAGTTGTAATATCGCAAAATTAGACTTCTATCTGTAATTTGTTCGATTATGCTTCTATTTTGTGTTAATTCTCTGGCTTATTTTATGGCACACATGCATCACCTTAGAACTTATGAAACTGTTACATATTGTGTGTCATACTTAATATATGTAAATAGTTGTGTGGGGGTTTGGGATGACCGGCGACATTCCATACTGTAGAATGCTCCCATGTAGGGAGCGGTGTGGTAGGAGTTGTCTACGTGGAATCTGGATTCATCTTTCTCCCATTCTGAAACCCCCAACGTCTTTAACAAAGAGTGTGATACCGGCTTGTCGAACACCCCCGATAGATATATCTCCTTGTCGGAGTGAAATGGTTCGGCCGCATGACCCTGGGTGTATCTGATTCTTGATGGGCGTTAGGCTCATTGTTTTCCCCATAATGTAGCTATATGTGTTCGAGCAGATTGTAGTCGTTGATGGAGTATTTGCACAGTGGATTTTGTGGCTGGTTGGGCTAAAGAGTTTAAAAAAGGAAATTATTTGTAAAAAGGGGTTTGTAAATTACTTAATATTCTTTATCGTATTGTTTTAATTCCGCTACTTTCATAAAATGATTTTATTACTTCTACTGCAATTTGATAAATGTTTTAAGTATAGAGTTTTAATGATAAGGTTTTATAAAGAAAGAATATTATGATGTTTTTACGAAACAAAAGTTTTAAATTTAGACGATTTTCAAAGTAAGTAAAACTGGGTCGTTACAATTTAGCCCTTAGATTATTTAGGAAAAATAATGTTGAGACGCAATTTTGTGGGATTTTATTTCATGAAACTTTTTGGTTTTAGTTTGATGAATATTGATGTTTGGGTCGATATCCTATCACCTGAAGGTGTAGGAGTTCTCTCTAGCTCTAGGTGATTTGTTTTTCTAAGATCCAAGATTTTACATGATTTTTTAAATGATTTAAAAATACCACGTGTAAGCTGTTTGCGTTATTTTTGGTCAAATTTGAAAGAGTTTATCGGTTTTGTCGCGTAATGGCGACGTGTGCCTTTTTTCGTAAAACTGTCAAATTGAGTTTTCCAAGCGAAAATTTATTTTTAGAAATGTCCAACACTTCCACGTCGTTGTCCAACACTTCTAGGGATGTCCAACACTTCCACAAACATCCATCATATCAACAGAGGTCTCTCAACTCTAATTGAAGACGTTCCATCAACGTCCATGACATTGATGGACGTTCGTTGTAAATTGAAGAACGCCCCTCAATGTATTGAACGCTTATGGAATATCGTCATTTAGTGTTGAGAGACGTCTCAAGGGACGTCTGTTGTAAGTTGAGCGACGTCCCTCAATACTAAACGACGACGTTTAGTAACTACCCGTAGAGTTAGTTTTTTTTTTTTTCGTTCATAGAAAGCTGGATCCTTTATAAAACCACACGAAGAAAGTCCTTGTGAAAATCTATTTTGAAATCAAAGTTTAGTAAAACTTATCCTTAAATAATTACCCTTTTTATATTTATTTAAAATCATGCAGCGAGAGATTTTAGAATATCTCACATTAAAATAATTGAAATAAAATTCATCTTTAAAACAACCAACACATTTATAATTGTTTCCTTTTTACATTTAGCAGAAATAAAAATAAAGCTTAACAAGAATTTACATCCTTAAAATTAATTTTTCTTAAATTCTCACCCACGGTCAATATTCGCTTGACAACACTTCAGCTTCGCCTATGAGAATTCATCTTGAACTATGCTATCAAGAAGTTCTTTTTATCAATTTCTTTAATTTTCATCAGTTCCTACATCACATGGTACATCTAATGAGTCTAATACTTAGTAATGAATATATTATGCAAAATTCAAAATGTGACATGACTATGAGATACAACACGTAAAATAGTCTTTTTAGTCATCAATCTTTTGTTTTGTTTTGTTTTTCTTTTATGTAATTATTCAACTCTATGTGTAAACCGTTCAAAAGAGAGTGACACTATTTGGTACACCTTATACGGGACAACCAACTCATCCCTATCCACAACAACCAAATAATTATTTTCTTTTCTTTTCTTTTCTTTCATATAATTATTCAGCGGTATGGGTAAACAGTCAAAGGGAGAGTGATACCATTTGGTCAACCTCATACGGGATAGTCAGCTCTGTTAGTCTTTTTGTTAGGCTAAATTTTATTTTGATGATGACTAAAATGTTGTCTTATTTTATAAATCAATAAATTGTATTTTACATTATTCAAATATTATTATTAGTATGTTTTTTTTATAATATTATATATCCGAGTTTATTGGAAATACTCTCAAAATGGATATTATTAATGTGCTAACAAGTTTATTTGAGTTTATGTAGTGTAGCATATCATTTTGGGACTCAGTATAGTTCAGGGTTTAAATTAGAGTGAAACTTAGTCGAACCGCAGACGAAAAGAGGCAACAAAAAACTGAGTTTTAACTTTTTAGACGAGTAGTAGTCAATGGCGGTCGAGTCTGGTAGACAAAGATTTGAATCTGTAATATTTCTATGCATTTTCTAGACTTTCAGACGAGCCCGATCAAGCAGCATTTGAATATGTAAGTTTTTGGGACTTTTCGGATGACTAGCGGTCGAGGGCGATTGAGGAGAGTCGTCCCAAAAGTGTCAAACTCATCATAAAATACCAAAGTCAAATATGTTATTGAAAGTTTAGGGGTAATTTTGTCACTAAAAGTTCAGAGTCAATTTTTGTTAGTGAAAGTTCAGGGTCAAACTTATCATAGAAAGTTCAGAGTCAATTTTGTCATTAAAAAGTTTGGTGTCAAATTTGTAAATACTTTTTGGACGAAAGCGGGCGAGACCAAGACGATACCAGGCGACAATTTGAATCTGTAATATTTGGGCGACATTTCAGATGATAGTGGACGAGGACTGTCAATCGAAAAGTTCAGACTTTGTCAACAGATAGATTTCCAACGGTTGAATTTTCAACGGCTAAATATGCAACGACTATATGCGATCAACCGAAAACTTTTAGGATGATCAGAAAAGTTCACGACCTATAAATTAAGAAGCACTCCAAGCTTAAAATAACGAACCGAGATTTGAGGCGAAGCCCTGCCAAATTCAAGACTTAATTCTTATACACTGTGAGCATTGTAAATCTAACTTTCCCCACCCATAATCTTGCGAGTTATTATTGGAAGAGTTACGAATTAGTTTTTTGAGTTTTATTTTTCCAAATTTATATTGTACGTTATTATAAAGGGTGACGCCCTACTAATTCGTCATATAAGGGTGATGTCCCATAATAGTCAAAGTTTGAAGACCTTCGAATTAATTACAAGTGGTGCCCCGGTAATAGTCAATATTGTAAACTGTTTAATTGCCACCTGTAAGCCCATTGATTTAGTGAATCTCAAAGTGGAATCTTGGAGCGCTGACGTAAGCGGGTTTGTCAAATCGCATAAACAATATTATGTGCACTCTCTCTAACCCTTACTCTTTAATTTCCACATTTATTGTGATTGTTTATTTAATTGTATATAATAAATCACTTAGGGATTTAAAAAATTTATATATCGCATGAAAAAATTAGAAATGCAATATTATAAGGGCGACGCCCCGTAATAGTCAAAGTTTGATGACCTTCGAATTAGTTAAAAGTGGTGCCCCGACAATAGTCAATATTGTAAATTGTTTAATTTCCACCCACAAGCCAATTGATTTAGTGAATCTCAATGTGGAATCTTGGAGCGCTGACGTAGGTGGGTTTGTCGAATCGCATGAACAATATTATGTGCACTCTCTAACCCTTACTCTTTAATTTTTGCATTAATTGTGATTGTTTATTTAATTGTATATGATAAATCAATTAGGGATTTAAAGAATTTATATATCGCATGAAAAAAATTAGAAACACCCCTCCCCCCCCAATCTATAGACGTTTATCGATCCTACAAACTCCTCCCCATCCATAACAACCAAATAATTATTTTCAGTCAATAAATTTAGAGGTGACCTCATATGGGACAATCAACTTTTTCCACTTTCAAATTTGTATAGTTGTTGTGTGTGTTCTTTTTTTCATATAATTATTCACCTGTATGGGTAAATAGTGAAAGGGAGAATGACTACTTTGCTCCACCTCATACGAGATAGCCAACTCATCCCCATCCATAACAAGCAAATAATTATATTCAGTTAATAATTTTTAATATAAGTGACAACATTTTTAATGTAAATTGAGGAATGTCCGTCGGCCCACAACAGATGTCCCTCAATGCCCTGAATGCTAAGGGAACGTCGTCATTTAGTATTGAGGGATGTCCAACACTTCTAGGGACGTCTAACACTTCAACGGACGTCCCTCAACCTACAATGGATATCCCTCAACTTACACCGAACACGTCCCTCATATTATAGCGGAGATCTCTCTAAAGGATCGATATGCGCTTATATAAGAGGAGAAGGCTGAATTAGGCGCTCTAGCGTGTTTATGCGATATTCATTTTTCTAAAACCCTAAGTGATTTATTGCATATAAATAAATAAACAATGCATAAACATAAAGATTAAGGGTTAGAAGGTGCAAACGATGTTGTGCACACGGTTCAGCAAACCCGCCTAAGTCCGTGCTCTTAGCTTCTACTTGGAGATCTTTAATCACCCAATCTCCTCGATTGGTGATGTTTGACTTCGGGTGTCAAACAAACCTTTACAATGATTGTTTCAGGGCGTCACTATTCTCTTTGACTATTCTGGGGCGTCATCTTTTGATTGACTATTATGGGACGTCACCCATGCTTGACGAATTCGTAGGGCGTCACTCTTTTCATTTGAGTACAATGATTTGTGGAATTGAAAGTATAATCTAAGCTCTAACTCTCCCAAATACAACTCTCAAGTTTAGGGATGAGAAGAGTTAGGTTTACACTCTCAGTAATGAATTGCAATTGAGTATTGATTTTGGCAGAGCTTCGCCTCAATTCCCGGTTGATTGCCAAGAGCTTTGGAGGTCCATGTATATATAAAACCACCATTTTCCATACTCGACCATTGAAAACTAGTCATTGGGTGTTTTGCACATTTTTGGTAGACCTAAAATTGTCTTCCTCAACTGAAGATTCGACCAAATCATTTCGGAGTCCACTGTGTACATTTTCGATCGCCTTCCTCGTTCGCGCCATCGACCGCTGCTTCGTCCGAAAAGCTTCGGAACTCTTCATATACCTTTTCAGTCATGTGCTTTGACTGCGTCCTCGACTGCTGCTTGATAAAAAATTCTCGGGGTAATCAGTGCTACCTTTCGGTCGAGAAGTTCGCGTCCTCGACCGAAACATTAAGGAGTGCAATGTCTTTATTTTCAGTCGCATTACTCCAGCGGACCCTTCACTGCAGCTTCGACCGCAAGACTAAAACCCAATTTTGGTCAACCAATTCTTGGTGCAACTCGACCACAACTCCCCCATTTGTCATCCTTTGATTTCCTAAGTCCCAATACAACATATGTTCACTATATAAATTTAGATAAACATGTTAGTATAACTTAATACTCGTTTTGAGAGTATTTCCAAAGAATATAAATATAAATATTATGATTAAACAATTAAGAACAAAAACAATAAAGGCACAATAGTCAACTTATTATTTCAATCAAATATTCATCATCAAAATAACAAAGATAAACACATTTAGCTTAACACTCTCAACTCTATACGACGATGTTTCATCAACGTCCATGACATTGAGGAATGTCCGTCAATGCCTTGAATGCTTAGGGAACATCATCTTTTAGTGTTGAGGGACGTCTCGAGGGACGTTTGTTGTAAGTTGGGGGACATCCCTTAATACTAAACGACTATGTTCTCTCAACGTCCATAACATTGAGGGACATCTATTGTATGCTATGGGACATCTATCGCTGGAAATGGATGTTCAAGATGACTTTGTTGAAAGACATCGTCATTTAGCATCCACATATGTTAGAGTACGTCTATATAAGCAGAAAGGATGTCCACTGCGAGAGCAAACAAATTGACCTAAGCGATTTCCAATCAATCTTTCAAATTCAAATTTCAAATTTCCTCAAAGCAACCTTTGAATCTCTCCCCAAATATCTAGGTGATTCGACTTGTCGCCGCCTACAACTAACACAATCACATGAATACTTTTTACCTGAGTTCAAGATGTCGTCATCCAATGAAATGACAATGATATCAGATTTTGTTCTATCATTATCTCTAGGAGGGTAGAATTCAATGCATTCGCAAAGTTTGGAACAGAAGAGATGTTCGAGCGTATTGGACTAACTGGGTTGTGCAAGCTAAGAGGGGGGATCTTATTGTGAACAGATTGTGTAATACCTGAAATTTCAACAATAGTTTAGTCAATGCATTTGCAGATTTTGAAATAGAAGAGATGTTCGAGCGTATTGGACAGACGGGGCTGTGCAAGCTAGGAGGGGGGATCTTATTATGAGCGGATTGTGTAATCATAGAAATTTCAACAATAGTTAGTGAAGTAATACAACAATTTAGAATTTAATATATTTAATTATTTTTAATTGGAGAATTTTAATTAAATTAAAATAGTTGAATTATTCAAATTATTAAGGATGAAGTAAATAATTTTATTTTATAGCTAACAAAATAAGGTAAGAAAATTTTAAAGAATTATAAAGAATTTTATAGCTAATAAAATAAAATAGAAAATATGAAGGAATTAGAAAAACTGAATTAGTGAATTAGTAGAATATTGTGAAATAATGTAGTTAAGGAAAATATTTAGTTAATAATTTAATAGTTATATTTTGGAAATTTAGGAAATATTATGTAGGATGATCGGATGCAATAAGAGGCGTTGGATGAGGCTTAGGGATGACTGAGATCATTTAGGATAGAAATTTGCTTCACGAAAGTGTTTGATGGGTGAAGACACTAGATTGCTAGATCGATTTAGCGGAAGGAACGTGGATCGTTGGATTAAGAAAAAGAAGCTTCTAAAAGATCGTAATTAACCTAGGGGTTAAATTAAGTATTTAAACTTTTTCGTGTGATTATTGATTTCTCTGACTGTAAATAATCTAACACAATTAAAATCTTATCAAGCACAACATTAATGAGCATTAAGAGTTGTGAACTCGGTTCGGCAAAGGACGCATACGTCCGCGCTTTAAGGTTCTCCCTTGAAAATGTATTTACTTCAACCGGTAGTATAATACCCTGAATTTTTATATCGAAATTTAAAATGGATAATTATTGAGATATTACTAATGACGTATTTGTATATTATAACATAAGAAATTTATTGGAGGGTAATGAAGAGTAATTTAAAAGGGGGGTAAACATTGTAAAGTAATTTAAGTATGGAAAATTATTGATTTAAGACATGCAATAGACTAATCGGACGCATCTGAACGACATGGGGACAAGAAATGTCACCCTCAAGTGCTTTGAGACGATTCAAGACTAAGCTCGTGCATCCTAATTCATAACTGGATAATTTCAGACTCATGCAGAAAACTTCCCTCATTCGAATGTCAGGTTCGGACGCATGTGGACGACTGCGGACGCAAGCGGACGTGGTCATTTTGAATTTGTCCAATAATTGGACAAATTTGGACGCATGTAGAGGCAACATGCAGACAACTTCCCTTGTCCGAATGTCAGGTTCGGACGCATGCGAATGCAAGCGGATGGAGTCATTTTGAATCTTTCCAATTCCTGGATAGTTTTGGACGAATCCGGACGCGACATTTGGACGACTCCCTTCGTCTAGAAGTGCAATTTTGCCTTTGGAATTGCGTTTTTTGGACGAATACGGACGAGATCAGAGCGTCTGCACTCATCCAAAATGTCCTAGTTCTGCAAATAATTAGGGGTTCAACAATAGAAATGATATGATCCAAGGATCCTTCGTGAGCCCAACCATGGCCAAGAACCAATGGACATTTGGAAAATGCATAACAAGAAAGATGGGCCAATCTTTACAAGTTTTGATCAACATTAAAGATCCATTGAATACAAAGCCATGGCCCAAGGAGTTGTTAGGAAATGAGAAATATCCAATGGAAGCCGAAGCAAATATTGGATTGAAGAGAAAATGGTCAAAATTGAAGAAGAATGTAATCAGCCCACAGCCCAGGCCCAGCTCGTGCGCTGCCCAGGCCCAGTCCGCATGCAGCCCAGGCTCAACATGAGTGCTGCCCAGACAGCACGCCCGCCTTTGTTGACTGCCGGTAGGGTCGGCTGGTCAGCGCCTGCCAGCGCTGACTCTGCGAGTATTCACATGGCGCTACGGACGCTCGCCGCGCATGCCGCCGCCCTGCCTTGACCTCCGATTGCCACCTCGGCCATCCTTCACCTAACATTGAATTTTATACATTCTTTTGTATATTTTATGTAATTTTAACATGGTTTTAAGTCCCCTTGAGTTGCCTATAAATAGATGGGCAAGTCTTCAATATAAATCAGAACTTACAACTTGAAATTTGAGAGCATTTTGCATTCTCTTGTTTAGTTCTCTTTGGAGGGCTTGATATTCTTCGAGTGTTAGCTTGGAAAGATCAAACTTGATAGCTTTGATTCAACCAACAGTTGTGGTTCGGGTCAAGCTCCTTTCTTTGATAGTTTTGGTTCCTACCTCTTTATAGGTAACGGGTCAAACTCTTAATCTTTTGAATCATCAAGGCATCTTGGGAAAATTCCACGTTGTTGTTGGGTCTCGGATCTTCCATATCCGTGGTTTGTATCAAGAAATCTTGTCGTTTCATCAATAATTCCGCACTCAACAGACAAAGAGACATGCCTGTGAGACATGGACGCGATGCTCCCTCCACCTTGTCCCTCTCCCTTCAGGTATGGCCTAAATAACAGCGAGTTCCTCTTCCATTTTTTAGTCCAGCCATTCCTTCCTATAAGAGAGAGCTTCATGCGAGTGTGAGAAATTCGTATGGAGTGAGAGTCCTCTATGCGCTCGTGAGAGTTGCACTGTGATCTCGTGAGTGTTCATAAGAGTTTTCCAGTGTGTTGCGTGAGTGAAGGTGAAGCTTGCGAGCTGGGAGTGATTGTGAGTTGTGGAGCTGTTGGGATTTCTTGTTGTCCGTGAGTTTGCTCTTCATTAAGGGTAAGGTTCTTGCAGAGTCTTGGTCGTCAAAGCCCTAGTGTGCGTGAGTTTTATGTTTAGTTCCTTGTACAATTCTATACTGTAATTTCTAGTTAGAGAAGTTGATAATGTAAAGGCTTATTGTTAGTTGATATTATTAGTTGATAGTTCATTGGTTGATATACTGCTGTTATTCTTTGGATTAATTTATTGGGATTAGTTATGTTCCATTTTAGGCGTTAATGGGTTCCTAGAACTATTATTGTAACAACCTGATCCTAACTTTTCCGGATAAACGATGTAATTAAAATGATGGGAATAAAATGGGTTTGATATCTACATAATACATCGTCCTATGGATGTTAAGTTGCGATGTATAACCATGTAGGTGTTTAATTTGAGCAAGACTTAGAAGAAAATACGAAAAAGGATGGATTTAAGGACTTTAGGACGCCTGCGGACGGTGGTGCGGACGCGACGTGTCATCCACAACCCGTATGGAGAATTTCCCAAGAGAGGGGACGACTAGGGGCGCCATTTCGCATCCTAAAATCACTATGCAGTGATGTTGCGGACGCAGGCTATGCAAGTTCGGACGATGTGGACGACTCGAGGCAGTGTCTGAATGAATCTGTTTAAAAAATAGGAGTTTTGCGGACGATGCGGATTATTGCGGACGAGAAGATGTAGCGTCTGAATGAATCTGTCTAATTTTTTGGGACAATTCGGTTGCCACATGCAGATGATGCAAACAGCGGCATGACATCCGAAACTGGATTTCAGACGGTACGAACATATGCTTGGGGACGATGTAATCTGTCTGAATCCAGTGTTGAGCTGTGTAATTTGGTCTTGCGGACGACAACGTGGCGTGCGCATAAGTCCAAAATGCAGTAGATTTGCAAAATTTAAGGGATAAAAATCAGACAACTCGTCGTGTAACGAGTTAATGCTCGCGCTTTCGGCGAGCAAAAGTCATCTTTCGCCATGCCTAGATCACGCAAAGCCGCCCTATGCTTATGGATTTGTCTCTCGCCCATAATTTCTTCTTCTGTGTCTTTTTCCTTGTCCAGTTCTTGCAAGAAAGGCCCTTCTCTTGTATTTTCATTTTCTTCATCCCATTCTTGCGAGTGGTGTGGTGCAAGGAGTAGAAGTAGCTATCTGTGAGTCGGTTAAACACTTTGGTAAGGAAGTGGTAGTCTTGGCCATCAAAGCCCTACCCACAAGTAGAGTGTGTGTGTGTGTGTGTGATGTTGAGTCTTCGTTGATAAATTCTGTAGATTTCTTTGTTAATGGTTCTCTTTATTGTCTTGATTTCTAAGTTATGGACTCAATGCCTATTGAATGAAATGTGAACTACTATTATGTGAGTTTGTCGATTGAACAAATGAATGGAAATTGTCTAAGGAAGTTGGATGCATGAATGTTGTAAATAAATTTCAGAATTGCCTTGTTTTCTCTAAATAGGGATTTTGTACTAATTGTTGGATAGTAGACTTAAATTGTAAATATTCATTTCTTGGTTTTGGATAGAAACCTTCTGGTTTTAGTAGCATGTTTGTTGTTGAACCAAATTATTGAGCATGTTTTCGTTAAGTGTTTGTTAAACATAACTCCATGAATTGTTGTATAGTTTCACCCTCGTTAGTGTATCGTCATAAATTACTTAGCATGTTTTACTTATACGTTATAATCTTGTCTATTGACGAATGATTAAGCATGTCTAACGTCTTAATTATCTTGTATGAATTCTCGTTAAATCTTAGCATGAAAGCGTGTAATTTGTTAAAGGATTTACTGCTTATTTCACTGTTAGAAATAGGTTAAATCATAGTATGAAAATGTTGTGCAATTGTCGTTAGAAGCATGTTAAAATAGTTAATTCTTTTACCGCCATGTTCTGTAATTTCAAGTTATATTTCTTGTTGAATCCATTGCTTTCCTTGTTATTTATTTGTCTTTAAATTATGTATTTCCTTGTCAGTTGCTATTAATTGTTGTTGTTCTCTCATTGTATTTAGTGTTGTTCTCCCTTAGAGCATCGAGATGTATCATAATAATATAAACAAATAGGGAGGACTACCTAAAGACAAATAGGGAGTATCACCTATGGGATGAGTACTCATAAACACAACGTGAGGAAAAATGAATAAACAAAATGAAAGAACGATGATGAAATGATGATGAATGGGAATTAAAGAATGGAAGGGCAGTGCAAGTTTAATCAGGTAGCTGGCCAGGTCTCCTCCTTATTCGAGTACGGGACCAACCACTCTAAGTGGTTAATATCTAATAGACTACTCCCTATCCCTATGGTTTCTTTAATTAAACTTGATGTACCAGTAACGAACGAAAGAACGAACAAACACAACAGAACATAAAGAAAGATTTGGTTTGGACCAACATCCATTCCAAGAAAACTAAAGAGTGGTTTATATACTTATATATATGATTGTTTTATCTCATTTTCTTACTGGGCCATTAGACTCACGTCCTTACTTGTGGTGTAGGTATCGAAATAATAATACCAAGAGTAGAAGAGGAGGTTCTTCCTGTGGAGCCTGCGGAGTATCCGGTGGAAACACGACTGCAGTAGAATGTGGCAAAGAATAAAAGAATAAAAATGTACGTTTGATTATGGAACGAACATGGTTTGTAAAAACACTACGTATTTCTTTTATTTTGAGTATGTGACAATTATAACCCTAAACCTTAAATTATGAATGTTTCTGTTTTAAGCTTCCGCTATGTCTTTAATATCTTTTAGACAAATTCCAATCTTTGACTGTTTAAATGAGTTTTAGCAAAATACCAGTAGCGACTGAGATTTTAGAAGGCGCACTCTGATATTTGTTATTATTTTAATTTTTTTTAAATTTCCAAAAAAGAGTAAAAGTTTGGGTCGTTACAATTATACTATTAGTTAAAGTTAGATTATGAAGTTAAGTAATGTACAAGATATAAGGATAGAGAAAGACGTTGAGATCAATAAGTTGATTAATTTATTAGATTAATGATTAAACGTTATTAAATTGTGAATGTACTAAAGAAGAAATGAATGGGTAACGATTAAGCGTTGAGCGCTTTATTCAAACGAGGTAAGTGATATGTGTGTTTTTTGGTCTTTGGGGCCCTACAACGCACGAATAGGATGTGCATGTTTGCTTGTTTACTGCTTTAATAGATATTGAGTATGTCTACTTTTTTAATAGCCCGTCTACAGTCTTGCTAGCATGTCTATAGTATTAAAAGCATATCTACAGTATTAATAGCATGTCTATAGTTTTAATAACATGTCTATCGCTTTCTAAGCATGCCTACAAATTTATAAGCACATATATTGTTTTGTAAGCATGTCTATCTTTTTATTAATCATGCTTTGTGAATTGTATGTTGGTTATTTTATTAGATTCCTTTAATTGAATGTTAGAGACTGCATGTATTCATGAGCATCAAGTAACATGATTTTCAAAGTCTACGAAAATGGTTTTCATGCACGGTTTTGAAAAGGAAACGGAAAATGAAAAGAATTATGAATGAACAATTAAGAAAGATAAAGAAAAGGGGTTGGCCCGGATAAGTAAAGTTTAGCAACCCATGTAATAAAAGATAAAGGTTCTTATGGTCAGGTAGGTCAAGCCATGCACATGAACAAAATATAAAGAAAATATAAAGCTTTCTGTGGTCCGGTAGGTCAAGCTCGGGATAGGGACAAAAGAAAAAAAAGAAAGAAAAGAGAAGTAGAGAAAAGAACATGAAAACAGAAACATATACGGATACGAGAACGGAAATAGAAACGGATACGGAAATGGTATGAACATAGATACCAAAATAGAAACAAGAATAGAAACAGAAACGGAAACAGAAATGAGTCGAGTGTGTTGTGTTCCACCTTTTGTCACTGTGTCTTGTCGACTGGTTGGGCTTGCAGGTGGTCTGTTGGGGTGCCGGGTGGACCATGGTTGTAATTGGTTGGCTGCACCGTTTGTTTTCTAGAGTTGGGTTTAGCGGACTCCATTCAGCTTCGTCAGCCATGCCTTGTTCTTAATCATGTGGATTTTTTGCTTGAGAATTAGGAAATTGTCGTTCCTTGTTTAAGTCAAGAAGTATTTTGTTGATCCTCTGGTTTGGGTTGCTTCCTAGTTTAGGATCTTTGTTGTATTCATTGATTTTGTTCCGGGTTGTGACTCATGGTCATCCCTAGGAACCATCTTGGATTTTAGACTTGATTGAGACTTATCTATTATCCCTGTTATGTTTGTGGGATGTTGACACCGACCTTATTGTAAGTTCTGGGGGTGTGAGATGTTCAACCTTTTGCTTATGACAACGCGTCGAGCAGGTTTGTCAGTAAGCGTGTCGTGGTTGCCATCGAGATAAGGATTTTTATACTTTCTATACTGCATTGTATCATGGTTTTCAAAACTACTATTTTATGAACTACCATACCTGAAAACCCAATGGAGACTATTCGACAGCATGTTAATTTTTAATAGTAGAATATTTTCTCATATTTCCATTATGTACATAGTTTACTGTTGATATTTGCACATATATTTATGAAATGATTTTTGTGCCTATGTTTGGTGGATGAATTCTCTTGATGCTTTAGACACTGTCGCGCTAAAGCATCACAAAACTGTCTCGTCATCCTTTGACTGTGAGAAGGTTTGACATTTGTTACGTACACTAGGAGGATGAATCCTCTTGATGCTTTTTAGGCACTTTAGTGCTAAAGCATCACAAGACTATCCCCAAAATCTTTTACTGTGAGAAGGTTTAATATGTACATTGGGAGGATGAATTCTCTTGATGCTTTAGACACTCTAGAGCTAAAGCATCATGAGGCTATCCATGTGCAATCTTTTGCTACGCGAAAATTGGTCGTTTATGTGTGAAATGACGATGGGACATTTGAGACATGTCCTCGGTTTGAAAGTCCTGAAAGTGAAAAAATATAGGTGGGGCATTGGTGACAAGTCCTCAGGTTGAAACTCCTGATAGTTGTAAATTTTAATGGGAGGGTGATGACGCCTCATTGGGTTACAAGCCCCTAAACCTGGCCAGGGTATTGTTAGATGAAGTTGGTGGTGTTTTCAGTCACGAAGATTAGCCTATCATAGTACTGTTCCATTTGGCGGGTTGGTTGGACAATTGAGCTTGCTCGTCGGCAACTCTCGTCAATTTGGGACACTGAGGTTCTAGTGAGTAGAGGTCTATCGTGGGGCAACCTCATCCGTTACTACGATTATACGAGTTTGATTGACGCGGAGTTCATGCCACAACTCAGATAATTCTCTGGACCATCGGATCGTATTGACGATAGCTACGGCTCGTCGGCACATACGAGAGGTTACACGAGTTGTGTCGTCGCCGAGTTCTCACCTATAACTCGGGTGACGTGCTGGATCATTGGATCGCCGTCATTGGTATTCTTTCTTGCCTCATGAGGTCTTGCTATTGGCGGATAACCACCTTTTTCAGACTTGTGTTGGGCGGTTACACGAGTTGTGTCATGGTTGACTGATTCACCAGCAACTTTGGTAATGTGTCGGATCTTCGGTTCGTATCGGCGGTGGTTATAGCCTGTAGCACCCCGATTATTTAAAATTGTTGTTCTCTATTTAAAATTTGTAATATAAAAATTTTTGCTTAATTTATTTAAAACGTGTGAGTAATAAATCTCAATTTGAAAACATATCAGAGTTATTTAAACAAAAATAGTTAATAAAACATTGTTTTAGGTCTTACAATAAAAGTCCACGATTACAAAACATTTATTAAATCCCAAATACTCAACATATTGTGAGCAACAACCAATCAGGTCGAACCCAGCTGATAACCCAAAGGATTATCTTGAAATATCTCCTCCCCAACTGGTATGTCAAAATCATCATCAGCTACATTAAGAGGAAAACAATAAGCCTATCGACCAATAAAAATTAGAATGATTGAAATGAGGATGCTTTACATGATCATGCAATGCATTACAGAAATAACGTATCTTTTTCTATTAAACAGAAAGTCGAATACATCATAGGATTATGTCACTTAACTGTAGTTCTGACGGGGAGTTACACCAATAGGGGTGTCACCAAATATTGTTACCGTACTCTATTGCTAAAGACATTAGGGATTTTCGTACAAGAGAAAAGATGAACCTTAGAGTCTATGTGACTTAACTGTAACTTTGCTCCCTATGTGGGAGTAGTTACACGAATAGGGGTGTCACCACCGATGGACAGTCATCGATTCTCCCGAACCCCCATATGCCTATTTACATATATTATGCATGTCATGCAATATGTCAACAGTCTTATATGCCCTATGTATGATGCATGAATGTCAATTATAGTTCAAAATATCAGAAGAATCATTCAACAATATTAATAATTTATGGAAAGTAAATTAGAAGTCTTTTATTTTATTTATCTTATTATCCATTTTAATTAAGTTTAAAGAATTTATACAACAGTCCAAACTTTGCAACAATATTCAAAGCAGCAGAAAATACAACAACCAATCCGTGATGTAGGGTCGCCTCTCACCAAATACACTCTAATTCTTACCTTTGTAGAATATTCCATCATTCCTTAGTGTTTAGCTTTTATCCCTTTTTTCCTCGTTAATGTTAACACCTTCACAATAATATTTACTAATTAAAATTCATGATTTGTTATTTCATTTCTTTTATTAATCGTGGATAGTACTAATCAGGAATATTCCCATGAAAGAATGCCCTTAGCGATTCTCCTTAAACAGAATATTATTTCCAAGTAAGTTCCCAGGAAAGACTGTAGGGTCACAATGGTCGACTTAAATATCAGTCTCCTTAGACAGAACTTACTTACACAGTATAATTATACCACTAATAATATTTCCAATTAATATGAATTAATATCCTCTAAATTAATGGTGTGATAATAACGATAATATTAACTAATATTTATAAACTAAATTTTATTACTAAACTTAAGAGGGATAAAATCCGTACCAAAAATTCAAGAGGCGTCCCCGTAATTTATCTTCCGTCGAAGATTCCGCCAATTGCCTCACTCTTTTCCTCAATTTTCTTCTCACTAATTTTCTCCACAATTTCTTCCTCACTTCTCCTCACAATTTCTCTTCCTTTCCTTCTCTCTTTCTCCTCTCTCCTTTCTCCCTTTCTCTTTCTCTCATCTTCTATTTCCTTCTCTTTGCTATTGTTTTTCTTCATAATGACTCAGCCTCTCTCATCAGCTGAAGACAAGAAACACGCTTCAAGTAAACAAGGAATCAAAAACACTGAGTAGAATCAACGACGTGTTTTCTAGAAAGTTGATTTTTGTCTTCAGCGTGGTATTGGTCGTATTCCATGCGACCAGACCTGCTCTTGCGACTGGACCAACTATATTCAGCATGTGACCAGAGTAACTGACATCTAAATTTCTCCAAATCAAGTGGGTCCTGTTGCATACTCGCCTTGCGACTGGAACCACAGCAAACGCCATGCGGTCGGACCAATGGCGTCAACTGCGATTTCTTCAATCTTCAATACATTGTCATTCCACTTCTAAATTCCTTCTTCTTTTATTCTTTATTTTACTCTTTTAATCCAATTAATTTTTCCATCCATTATTTTCATTCATTCCACAAACTCCATTATCCATAACAATAATCTTTCGAAATAAATCTTCTACTAGCCTTTATTAATTATTATTATTCTATAAAATTTTGACTTAATAATTTCCCTTTGTTAATTCTTTGACAATTAAGCAATTAAGCGGTATAATTAATATCATAATACTTGTGTTGAAATAACGAACGATATTTGGAAAAGAGAAAGAGAAAACAGTGGACACCGAATTTACGTGGAAAACCCAAGACGGGAAAAAACCACTAGCAGAGGAGAGAAATCACTAATAGAAATCGGTACAACGAGCTTTGCGGCTCAAGCATATATTTATAGGAATAAAGGAAACCCTAGTCATACTGGAATTGGAAACCCTAATCCTGCAGGAATTAGGAAACCTCTAATGTGGGCCAAATTGGCCTGACCCAATTAGAATTTAGGTCACACTGAAGCCTAACAATCTCTACCTTGACACGAATTCCACCCTATAAATATAACTCTAGAAACCTTCTCTTCCACAAATGCCCCTTAGGGCAAAATCAGCAGCTAATACCAACCAAACTCAAATAATGCTTGAACTTGGGTGTGCGCAAAGTTTTTGTCATCATATCAGCAGAATTATCATGAGTACTGATTTTACTAACTGTAAAATCACCAAAAGCAACTACTTCACAAACAAAATGATAACGAATATCTCTGTGCTTCATCCTCGCATGAAACATCTAATCTTTAGTGAGAAAGATAGCACTCTAACTATCACAAAACACTGTGGCAATCTGCAAATCTCCATTGAGCTCACCAAACAAACCTTTTCACCATATAGCTTCTTTACAAGCCTCTGTAATAGCCATATATTCTACTTCTGTAGTAGACAACGCAACGGTATCTTGTAAGATAGCTCTCCAATTGATAGCTCAACCCCCAACTGTAAAAACATATCCGTTAAGAAATCTCCTTTTATCAATATCCCCTGCATAATCAGAATCAACATATCCAACGACAGGATCTCGAGTTCTTCCAAATTGAAGACAAGCATCACTAGTTCCCCGAAGATACCTAAGAATCCACTTAACAGCTCTCCAGTGTTCCTTTCCTGGATTTACCATATACCTACTAACCACACTAACTGCATAATATAAATCTGGACGCGTTCAAACCATAGCATACATGAGAGATCACACTGCACTAGAATACGAAACTCGTGACATATTTAATTTCATCATCTGATTTCAGGCATAGGTCGGATGAAAGCCTGAAATGAGCTGCTAAAGGAGTACCAACAGGTTTAGACTTATTCATGTTAAATCTGCAGAGAACTTTCTGAATGTACTCTCTTTGACTTAGGTACAATTTCCCAGATTTTCTATCTCTCTGTATCTCCATACCAAATATCTTTTTTGCTGCTCCCAAATCTTTCATCTCAAACTCTTTACTCATATGTGCTTTGACCCTTCTGATTTCTTCAATATCTTTAGCTGCAATTAACATATCATCGACATATATGAGCAAATAAATCACTGACCTATTCTAACTATTCTTTATGTAGACACAACTGTCATAATTACTCATTCTGAAGTCTTGAGCAAGCATGAATGAATCAAACCTCTTATACCACTGTCTAGGCGACTACTTTAGACTACAAAGGGACTTCTTCAAAGAACAAACATAGTCTTCTTTTCTGGAGACTATAAAACCTTCAGGTTGCTGCATATAGATGTCCTCCTCAAGCTCTCCATGTAAAAATACAGTTTTAATATCTAACTGCTCAAGCTCAAAGTAGTGCATCGCCACAATACCTAGCAAAGCTCGAATCAAACTATGCTTATCCACCAGAGAAAATACATCAGTGAAGCCTACACCTGGAATCTGACTGTACCCCTTGGCAACCAAACGTGTTTTGTACCTGTCTTCTTCAACACCTGGTGTACCTTCCTTTTTCTTGAACACTCATTTGCAATGAACCACTTTCTTTTCTTGTGGCAATTTAACTAAGTCTCATGTGTCATTCTTCTTAAGAGACTCAATTTTCTCCTGCATGGCGATTATCCACTTTTCTGAATTTTTTGAACTCATAGCCTCTGAATAAGTAGATGGTTCTTCAGTAGAATCAATGCTTTCAGCTACACTCAAAGCATAAGCAACTAAATCTGCTTCACCATATTTCTGTGGAGGTTTAATCTCTCTTCTTGGTCTATTCTTAGCAATGGAATACTTTGGTGAAGCTGGTACTGGTGATTTTGCGGAAACGGTATCACCCTAATTATCTGAACTGGTCTGACTAGAAGACTCTAATGTCAACCCTGATTCAACTTCAACCTCAACCTCACTACTAGATAGATGATTAGACTTATCTGTCAAGCCTTTTGAAAATGAATTCTCAAACATAGTAGCTTCATCAAATACCACATTTCTGCTCCCTATCACTTTCTTGGATTCAGGACACCATAACCTATATCCCTTTACACCAGACTGGTATCCAAGGAATATATATTTCAATGATTTGGGCTCTAATTTGGCATTATCAACATGAGCATACGCGGGACAACCAAATACTCACAAACCTGAATAAGCAATAGGATTACTAGACCAAACTTCTTCAGCAGCTTTCTTATCAAGAGCATTTAACGGAGAACGATTCACAATATAACAAGCAGTAGCAGCAGCTTCAGCCCAGAATGACTTAGGTAAACCAGAATCTGAAATCATACACCGAACCTTTTACATTAAAGTTCGATGCATTCGTTCTGCCACTCCATTTTGCTGTGGAGTACCCGAGACTGTCAAATGCCTCATAATTCCCTCTGACCTGCAAAATGAGTTGAACTCTCCCGAACAAAACTCTAACCCATTATTGGTGCATAGATATTTTACCTGCTTCCCTATCTGCTTTTCAATTAAAGTTTTCCACTCCTTGAACGTAGCGAATACATCACTTTTCTTCTTTAGAAAGAACACCCAAAGCTTTCTAGAAAAATCATAAATCATGGTCAGCATCTAATGTGCCCCTCCCTTGGAAGGCACCGGTGCTGGACCCCAAAGATCTGAGTGGATATAATCTAGTATTTTTTTTGTACTGTGAGTGGCGGTTGTGAATGTGACTCTTCTATTTCCCAAAAACACAATGCTCGAAAAACTATAATTTACTTGTGCTCTGACTATTCAAAAGTCCTCTTCTGCTATGCTCATTCATCCCATTTTCACTCATATGCCCCAGACGCATATGCCATAATATGGTAAGATCTTCATCTGACAATAAAGTACTAACTGCAGCATCCCCAACAGCTGTAGATCCCTACAGAACATATAAATTTCTATATTTTCTTTGCCCTTCATCATAGTAAGAAAACCATGACTGATCTTCAAAACTCCACCTTCACCGGTGTACCTATACCCTTTCAGATCAAGAGTACTCAACGAGATCAAATTTCTCTTCAAATCAGGAACATGTCACACGTCACAAAGTGTTCTGGCAACTCCATCATACATCTTGTTTTTTATCGAACCAATCTCTGCTATCTTGCACAATGAATTATTACCCATCAATACTGCATCTTTTAACATAGACTCATATGTCGAAAATCAATCTTTGTTGAGACACATATGAAATGTACAGGTTTAATCCAGAATCCACTCCTTGGATGGCTTTGAATTTCTGTTAGACACTACCAGAAGATCTCCTCCTGAATCACAATCGTTTTCCTTGGTGACAACTGCTTCATCGGAATTCACTGGTTGTTTTCCCTTCTGATCAGCTTCCTCCTTAATTTTATTCTGCAATTTATAACACTTAGATTTAATATGCCCCTTTTTCTAACAGAAAAAATAAACTTTATTTATGTTCCTTGACTTTGATCTGTTTTTCGAACCCTTTCTATTATTGTTCCCTTTATCGGACCTTTCTGAGTTCCTGATCCAACTACAAGGTGTTTCATCCTTTCTTTTGAAAGCAAAGCATTGTAGACCTCTTTCAGAGTCAATGTGTCCCAACTGTATAGAATGGTATCCTGGAAAATATTGTACGATGCAGGCAATGAACATAGTGAAATCAAACCCAAATCCTCCTCATCATATTTGCATTCCATTGTTTCCAAACCAAAACAATTTCTTTAAATGTAGCCAAGTGTTCTTCAATCGAAGTTCCTTCTCCCATATGATGAAAATATAATCGCTGCTTCAAATGCAACTTACTCATCAGGGTTTTATGCATGCACAATTCTTCCAACTTTGTCCATATTTTAGCAGCAGATTTCACCTTCAACCCATTTTCCAAAATTACATTTGATAAATGAAGACGGATCACAAATAATGCTTTTCTGTCCCTCATAAATTTTTCCTCCTTGGTCGAAGACGTTGGCATTTTATCAACCCTCAATAACGTATTGTCTAATTCCATTTGAGCAAGAACATCCTGCATCTTTCCTGCCATATCAGAACCTCGTATTCCAATCCAACATCAGAATTTCATATTTTATCGAAGTCATCCCCAAAATCAGAATTTTCCCAAAACATCTTATCAAATACTTGAACACAATATTCAGAACCCCAAATATTCCAGAATAATCCGATATCTCAATAAAAAATATCCCGAACCAATAATCCAACCAATTTCAATAAAAAAATTCACCCACTGCAAAAAAAAAAAACAGAATTTTTCTTTTGTTTACCCATAAATTTCTTCAACTCTGTTTCTTAATCAGTTGGACGGATAGGGAATTTGTCAACGACGGAAGCACTAATCGGCGGCCTTCCCACTCTCTGTTCAGAATCGATCGACGGTGGCACAACTCCTTCTTCTTCGAAACGACCGACGACGTAGCGAGATGGATCAATCAGCGGGCTCATTGCGGCAGAGGCAAATCGTTGCGAGCTTCGATTTCTAGAGAATTCTATCCTTTGAAGATAGATTCAATCGGCCGGGCGAAGCATCTTCTTTGTTAGACAACCCATTCTTTTCTATTGAAGAACACAGGGCAGGATTCGTTCTTTGTGGCTAGAGAAGAAATCAGTGCTGGAGAAGATGGCGGGCAGGACAGTTCTAGTGGGCAGCTCCTATGGGCAGGAGTTTTCGAACAGCAGAATAAAAATTAAAAAAATTTTCTTTTTCAATTTCTTTTTCCAAAATCAAATCACTAGCTCAGTTCCACCTTTGATAAATCAAAAATCTCGATTTTCAGAAAACTTCAACTTTGCTCTGATACCAATTGTTGAAAATTGGTATAGAGAACCTCAACCTTAGCTCTGATACAAATTGTTGAAATAACAAATGAGATTTGGAAAAGAGAAAGAGAAAACAATGGACACCGAATTTACGTGGAAAACCCAAGACGGGAAAAAAATCACGAGCAGAGTATAGAAATCACTAATTGTAGGCAGTACAACGAGCTTTGTGGTTCAAGCATATATTTATAGGAATAAAGGAAACCCTAGTCATACTAGAATTGGAAACCCTAATCCTGCAGGAATTAGGAAACTTCTAATGTGGGCCAAATTGGTCTGGCCCAATTAGAATCTGGGTCACACTCAACCCTAACAACTTGAAAATTATCTGAGTAGTTAATATCTAAACTTTGACCCAATTAATCTTAATTAAATTCTGTTCTGGAAAATCGAGATATTACATGGCCCGTCAGCACATTTGAGAGATCATACCATCTTTCTATGACAAGGGACTATCCATTTTCACTGGTGACGTTTTCACAAGGAAAACGATGTTGGCATATTTTGCGAGTATAGTTGTCTATGTATACAGCGAGTTTTAATAAAGCCACATGGAGGGCCATGGTTCGTTATTTAAAATGATAAAAATGTTTTAAATGTTAAAAATCCATATACGGTAAAATGAAAAGCATGAAATGGTTTTCAAAAGATGATGACTACGGTTTTAGCAAGCATTGCATTTAGTATAGATTTCCCTATTGAGTTAGTCACTCATCCCTTAGACTATAGTTTTCCCCAGGTTAGGATGTAGATTCAATACACTGGTTTTGTACGTGGACAACTTGGCAAAGTTGGTGTTCCCTATTGGATGTTTCGATCTCCCCGTGGATGGGTGGAGTTTCATCGGTCAAATCCCTCTATTCCTGGAATGTTGGGATTTTTAGTTTTGGTATTGTTCGATTTAACTCATACATAATACTTTTCTTTATTATACTTTTCTTCCGCATAAACATTTACGTCTTGGGCTAGGTAACTGAGTTCTCTCCGAGAATCGGATTGCCTGACCCGGCGGTTTTGTTCGGTTTGCCTCCGGGTTGTGACACATAACTTCATCCACTTGGTATGTATGAGCATTCATTATACAATTTTCCAAAACCATGCATAAAAATCATTTTCATATTGTTTTTTCAAAATCATGATGCAAGGATGCATATGATTGCACGCAGTTCTATCATATCATCACTATAATCTCAAAACATTCTCAAGCATCACTATATCCTCGAAACATGCTCAATATCATACTTCTTAATGTAAAGAACCTAAATCTAATAAACAAATCATCAAACAACAATACATTCTCGAAACATGATCGATATCAACTTTGTCAATGTAAAGAACCTAATTCTAATAAACACAATTAGCATACAAATCATAACTCTTACGATGTAAGCATTTTGGCAAAACACAAGCAATATCTCTTACCTAGAAGATTCAACACAATTACCACAAATTCTTATCTTCCTGAGTATTCTCGTGCACCTTCAATTTAGCCTTCACAATACCTTTCAAATAAATAACATTTACCATCAATAATTACTCAAGCAACCTAATTTCTCATCTTATAATTTAATACCCTATACATCTATTATCATTCAAATTAAGGATAACAAGAAGTTAAACCATATTCATACTCTTATAACTTCCCAGATTCACCCTCACTAAAAAGAAAGCAGCAAGAATAACATGGAACAATTTCCATAACTAACAGAGGATAAATATCTAAACATTATATCCACAGAGCTATCCACCTGGAAACAGAACTCCATCTAGCATAACAATACTTTCAAAGACCCATTTACGAATAACACATGTATATATACATTACAAATCTTTTCAGAGATACCCAAAATATCACCATATTCATCAGTATTTTATCATTCCAGATTAAACATGCTTGCTATCCTTACAAATATCCATAAACAGATAGCGCAGAGAGCCCAAACTAGCAAGAAAGCAAATCATTCAAAATGTTCATAAACCAAACAGAGAACATCATTCACTGTTTTATTTTCCAAAATTATTCTCATAAAATCCATAAAAATTATTAAAGGATGTAGAATACCTAAAGAACACAAGAAAGGGATAGAACTCCACCTCCAGAGTTCATCCACATCTGGCCTTTTTCTTCTTCTTCTCCTCTCTCTTTATTTCTTTTCTCTGCTTCCCACTGTTTCTCTTCTCGGCTCTTAGTTTTCCAGAGAGCCCTCTCCTTCTCTATCACTTTTTCTCTTCTCGATTCCCTCGGCCTTCTCCTCTTCTCTGTCTCTCACGGCTTTCTTTCTCTCTTTCTCTTTTCTCCTTTCTCCTTTCCCTTTTCTCTCTTGTCTTTCTCTCGCGATTCCCAGTTTTCTCCAGAAGGCTTCCCTTCTCTTCTCTTCCTTTCCATTTCTATCTTCCAAATAGTGCTTCAAACGCACTCTTCATAAAATCCTCAAAATCTCACCTAACCCCTTATATGAATTGTCATCTTGTAAAGGAGAACTCGTGGAGGAATATCATAAAACATAGCTTCCAGAGTAACGCTTAAAAATCACAGGTTTTTCATTTCACGTTGAGTCGATCAATCATGGGATCGACCGGTCCAATGTTAAATCCTAATTCTGTATTTTCACGTGGAGTTGATCGATCATATGATCGACTGGTCCAATGTCGCACCTTAGCCGCTACAACATTTCTTTGCCACTCCCAAACGGTCGATCCACTGCACGACCCCTCCCATATCGCCACTCATCACAACTCCACTACCATATTTTGCTCACTTAACACTTCCTTTACACATTTTACAATTTCATCCACCTAATCCTATTAACCCTCAATGAAATTCTTAATTATCCTTACTTAATAAATTCTAATATCACCCCAATTAACTCTAAAATCGTCTACTAAATCTTCAACACATTCCAATATTTATTACTAACTATACCAAGTTATTTTTGGGGTATTATATTCCATACTAAAATCATTCCAAATTCTCCAATAATTCACAATTATGATTATCATTAATTTAAGTTTAATTCCGAGTATTCCAAATTTTCTTATTTTCATTGCTTTCTTTCTCTCTTATCTAGCTCAATTTATGAGTTATTCATACCAGAACAAGAAGAAAAGACACTAGTTGACTATGCTACTTGATGATAATGCATGCACCGTACAAATTCTAATAAATTGATGATTAACTTAAAACGATTGGATTAATTGATTAGCTAAGAGAAAGGATCAATCTAGGTGAATAAATTTTAAATTAAATGGTATATTATAATTACCAAGATCGTGGATTCCCAATTTGTCTAGAGGGTCTTTTGGCATTCAATTTGAAAATGATGTGCTTCCATAGATGTAATACCCCGACTTTTCATAACATAATTTAATAAAAATAATTGGAAAGTAATTGGGGATACTCGGATTATTTGGATATTTATTGGGGTATTACCAATGATGTAATCAATATATTATAATTTAGGAGAATTATTGGGATGATAATTAAGGTTAAATAATGTGGGATTAACTAGAGTTAAAATGTAAGATATTATTTAAGAGGATAAAGAAATGGAATTAAAATAAAAGAACAAATTAAAAGGAAAGGGGGATAATTAAATTGGTTCTCCTTGAACCGATCGGGTTGAAGACAAAAGAGGGGAGGAAAAGAAATGTCCAAGGGCCATTTCTTGGAGGTGAAACCTAGGGAGAGCTCATGGGCGACAGGGGAGAAGAACATGGGAGACAAAGGGAATGGGAAAGTGGGAATGTTGCTGGTAGTTTTGAGAGACGAAAGAGAGAGTGTGAGTGTAACATCCCGTTTATAAAATCCCTTTTATTTTCAATTATAAATAAATATTTTCTTTTATTCATTAAAAACATGTATTATTTAATACATCAGAGTTCAAGTGGAATAAACTTAATTTAAAACATAGTTTTCACTTCCTTTTAAACGCAGTTCATAGTTACAAAATCTTTATTGAAATTAAAAACATTATTGAACCATAATATTATCTTTCTTGAGCCATAACTTAAGCAGGTGGAATCTGGTTGGTAACCCAAGGCTTCAATTGGTAATGCTTCCTCATCCACATTAGTAACTATTATTTCATTTCCTGCATCACGGGCAAAACAATAAGCCAGAGGCTCAACAAGAAATAAGATGTATGCAATGTTTTTGCTCATGTACATGCAATCTGTCATAGAGAAGAACCGTTCCCTCTTTCATGCATCTTTAGTTTCACTATTAGCCCGGCGCATGAGATTTATCAGTCTTACCATTCATTATACAGTCTCAGTCTTGTGGCTTAACCGTCAAGGTTTTCACCACCATTTTAGTCCATCTCATACACCTATTTACGTTTATTGGTTCATTTTTCCTTAATCACGTCATGCATATGTTAGTAGTTTCATAAATCATATCATGATGCATGAATGCCACAGTTTATAACAGTATAACAGTTCATGGAATATAATAGAAAATAACAGATTTTCATGGAATATAACAGAGAATATAAAATCATCACTATTACTGCGTTATTATAATTTCATGCATTATAACAGATTAATTCTCTTTAAGTAATTTTATAAATATAATAGTAATTTCCGATCATAACAATTTATATAATAATTTCAATAATAATAATTAACGAAATTTAAAGCATAAAAGTAGACCTGTGATGGAGGGTCTCCACTAACTACCACATCCTATTTCTTATCTCTTAAAGACTTTACTTTGCTAATCTCTCTCTCTCTCTCTCTCTCTCTCTCATACACTTATTTACGTTTATTCGTTCACTTTCTTTTATCATGTCATGTATATGTCATCAGTTTCTTAAATCCAATCATGAGGCATGAATGCCACAGTTTATAACAATATAACAATTCATCGAATATAACAAGCAATAACAGCAGTTCATGGAATATACAAGAAAATAACAGCAGTTCATAGAATATAACAAAGAATGTAAAATAATCACTATTACTGCGTTATTATAATTTCATGCATTATAATATATTAATTCTCTTTAAGGAATTTTATAAATATAACAATAATTTGAATCATAACAATTTCTATAATAATTTCAATAATAATAATTAACGAAATTTAAATCATAAAAGTAGTCTCGTGATACATGGTATCCACTGACCACAGCATCTTATTTCTTATCTCTTAGACTTTTTCTTTGCTACTCTCTCTCTCTCTCTCTCTCTCTCTCTCTCTCTCTCTCTCTCTTTTCTCTTAAAGACTTTACCATTTTACTCTCTCTCTCTCTCTCTCTCTCTCTCTCAGTTGTGTGTGATTTCTTCAAAGAAATTTTTCCTATTTATAGGAGAATAGGAGCCATAAGATGTTGTCATGTGTACTGCCATTTGTCAAAAGTTAGAAAGATACACTGAAGTTTGACGTTGTTACGTAAGTTAGGCCAGTTTATGAAAATGTTGTGCTACCAGTCAAACTACAGACTGCATTCTTCCTTCAAATCAATAAACGTCATCATTTCTTCTACTCATACAATTCCCATTTAATTTATAATTCCACTTTTAACACATTTTTCCATTTTAACAACCTTTAATCTCCATCTAAATAATATTTTATATAAATCTACCCTCAATAAATGTCCCGATTAATTCAACTAAATTTTTTTTACTGGAAATCAAGGTAGTAAATCTAATAAAAATAATTATTCTAAAGCTCTAAAATTTCAGAGATAACGAGATTAATATTTGGGATATTACAATGAGAGAGATGGACAGATTGCGAGGGAGAGCTCGGGCGAATTTCGAGTGACTGCGACGTAGGAGTGTGAGACTCGGGACTGGCGACGATGAGGGCAGGTCGTGAGCTTCTCCCACGACAAGTTGCTGGCATGCAATTCGTCTGATGGTGTGAACGGCGAGCATTCGCCTCTACTCGTGTTCGCTGATGCGGGATTAGGGCTTTGATCAGGGAACACGGTTCGATGCGACATGTCTGGCCGCACAAGCAGCGAGATTGCGCCCAACTCGTGGGTACAGAACGCGGACCTAGGGTTTCTAACGAGGTTGGTAGAGGTAGAGGTTTTGCGATCAAAGATAACATCATTTTCTCCAATCTAGGTGGAGTTCCCTGCATGGTTGGCCTCTCAGTCTCCAATGCTGAGCGCAGTAAGTTTACTGATTATGCTTCTATGAAGTTGGGTCCGATTTGTGTAATGGGTATTGTTGTCGGTTGATTCTTTGTCAATTTGGTTGCCTTTCGTTTCGGGAATTGAGCGGGTTAGCAGTGGCGATGATTGATGGCATGGCTGAGCAAGGACGTTGGATACAAGGGTGGAGTGTGCTCCTTGTTCTCCATTGTTTGGGGTAAGGATTCTACCTCTGATGATTATGGATTTCTGGTTGTTTCCTGGTTTGAATTGTTGAGTTATGTCATTGTCCACATTGAACGATTAGATTTACATTTTGAGAATTGATTCTTGGTAGTGGTTGCTGGTGATGGCCGAGAAGTTAGAGCTCTCAGGTTCTTTATGGATGAGCTCCAGGTATTGACTTCCTCCTCTATTTGATGAATTATGCATCAATGGTTGTTAATGTGGAAAATGCATCTGTCAAATTGTTGGGAATTGATGTTGTTCAAGTTGGTTTCTATTTAGCTGTGATAAAGTTACCCAATGATGCTCCCTAGTTTTATATAAAGATTTATGTTAAAGAAAAAGGTGCAGGATGAAGAGATGGACTATGTTTACTTATGTTGAGTCATGTTAGTATATTGTTAATTTGATGTAAGGTTATGGATTCCTTTAACTATTGTTGGTTTGCAAGTACACTAAGAGTAATGTTCTTGATGAATTTTGGATGATTAATACCTCTGTTAATTACTGCGTGGTTGATGGTGAAATATCAATGAAGGTTTGGAATTGTTTGATTAGTTATATGTAGAATTGGTATTGGTGGCTGGACTTGAGTTATTAGTATGTCATTTATTTCTAAAAGTATGAATCTGTAGGATTTCATCCTAAGTTGTGTTGGTTGTTGAATATCTATTGTGTGATATTATTGAAAGTTCGATGCCTTGATAAGATTAAAAAATATTGATATCGGGTTAGGTGGGTTGAAATATGGATTATGTTTCATTTTAGCCGTTAACGAGTTACTAGAATTAATATGTAATTAAGGATAGGAAAAGAGTGAAATAAATAAGTTGTAATTGTTAATAAGTAAATGTTGTCGAATTGTGAAGGTATTGAAAAGGAGAAAAATGATAACGATTAAGTGCTAATACGCGTTAAAGATTCGATGTAAGAATTGAGATTGAGTCTTGACAAGTGGAGGCCCTACACCACAAGTAGTGTGTTTCCTTTAATTGATTGTGCATTTCCTTTAATTGCTTGTTAATATTTTTATGCTTCAAGTAATTTTAGATATATTACTACTCCTATTTATTATGCTTATGCAAGCATGTTTAGTATTCCTAATATAACTGCTGTTTTCTTTAATTATCAAGTATGTTTAGGAAGTTAGTATATTAATATTGTTTTCTTTAAATTGTCGAGCATGTCTACATAGATGCTGATTTTTTTAAACTGCCAAGCATGCTTATATTGTTATTGTTTTCTTTAAATTTCCAAGTATATTTATGTAGTTGTTGTTTCCTTTAATTGTCAAGCACGTTTTACTTGTTTGTCTCATGCTTTTATATTGTTGTGATTCTAATATTGCAGTGACATGTATCATATTAATAGAAATCAATAAGAAAAACCACAATTTGAGTTGGTATTCATTGGTGAGAAGAAAATGGATAAACGAAAATAATGTAAAGGAAATTGGAGGTTGGGGAGGTCGTTCGGATCTGACCGACAGACCCGAGATTATGTCCTTCCCTTGTCGGGTCGCAAGAGCCTGTCTACCCCCAAGGAGTTAGATGTCGACTAGCGGCCACTCTCCTTGCTAGGAACCTCGAATATCCCAACTCGATGTACGAGTTGATGTATATGTAACCATAAGTAAAGAACAGTTTGAACGGATTCCATTCTGACATAATGAGTTAGAGGCATACATATTGCATATCTTAGTTCTTATTGGGCGTTAGCTTATGTTTGCTTCGTGGTGTAGGTGATCATAATGACGCAAGTATTTTACAGAGGAGCAGTGGATGAAAGATTTACGCGTGCGTATGTTATGGCTGGCCAGGCTACAGAAGTAAAAGAGAAAAATGGTATTGTAAACTTTAATGTAAAGAGCCGTTTATTATTTCGTAAATAGTTTATTTATGCTTCCGTTAAGTTTTCAGAAAAATAATTTAATAATTATAGTTTTCTGTCGTTTATAATAGTTTGAGTAACAAGTTTAAGGAAAAAGATTTTTAACGGTTTGGTTTTAAAAAAAAAAATTTAATTTCAATTTAAAAGAATTAACGACGATTATATTGTTTTGTTTTTAGTTTTAAATTTTACACTTTTTTAAAGTAAATAAAAATTAGGTCGTTACACCCTCTCTTTTTCTCCATTAATAGAAGCAACCTAGTAAATCCCATCATAGATTTTGTACAAAGACATAGAGGACAACATTACAATCATTGTCCAATTCTCTTCCACCTCACCTCATGCTATAAAAATAAATAATATTAATAGGGTCACATATATATTGTATATTATTAGGTATCCTAACATCAAAGTCATCAAATAGATACTCAATTAATTGAATTGCTATAACATTAACTTGTTCAATTTGCAAAAATGAGATGACTACTTTCTAATTTGTTAATGGTTAAAACAAGTAATAGACTATTATATAGATAAGGATTGTGATTCTCAAATCACAAGACTATCTTCTCTTTCTTTAACAAATAATATTCACGGTAGAGGATTGAGAGAGACCTATTAATCGCAAAGAAATCTTATTGCCTTTAAAGATTTGATTCATTTCACCACCCACAATAGTACAAGTCAATTGTGTTTTCAATTTGAGTGATCTTCTTTGGTTATTGAGTAGTTTAAAAATTTCTTGCAAAGTTCAAAATCAAATTAGAAATTGCTAGAAGAGTTAGAAACAAGGTTAAATGTAACCCAAAATTTTCTTTTCGTTTTTTAGTTCAAACGTTAAAAAAATTTCCTATCATTTTGAACATGTTAAAATTCTCTTAAAACATATAAATTTAAGCCATTAAACCCTTTTTACGTACCTTGAAAACATTTAAGTGGCAGAAGATTCTTCTTAAACATAATTTTTTTTTAAAAAACATTTCCCTTCGGAATCATAATCCTTAAATCAAAATCACAACAAAAATCATTTTCCCATGAAAGTCTTTACATTAAAAATACTTTCCATTGATAACCATTTTACAATTACACAAATTCCCGTGAAATTTTACCCATGAAGTCATTCTTGCTGTAACAACATCAAGTCATCACCATCATGCAGAATACTCCCTCAACTGCTTTGTTTTTCCAGCTTTTGCTTCACATATCATCGTTTAGGCCATTACCTACACCACAAAACTCATGAAAATAAAACATAAACCATAATCTTTAAAAACATGTTGTCTTCAGTAAAACATATTATTTCTTTTCTTTCTTCTATATTGTTGTTTCTTGTTTTATTTATGTGATTTTATCATTGGGATACACCATCAAAACCAAATAAAATCATTGAGAATCACCCAAAGCTACATCAACAACCAAAACCATCAAAGCTACATTGATGGCGAGACAGTATTGCTAAAGCTTTTCTTTCGTTCTTGTTTTTTGTTCTAACATTGAGACATCATTCCAAAGCTGTTACGTATTTTAAAATTATTTTTCATCTTTCTTACATAAAAAAACATTTGCAAGAGAAAACATTTTCGTACTTTTGAAAAACATAACCTGCATGCAACTTATCACACTGTCTAACATCAACATTTACCATATCATAATAACCATCAAGATCATAATAACCATCAACACAAGTACATTATTAAATAACATAACATTAATCAAAAGACAACTTAGCATCTTATGGTGTAGTCCACGAAGGGCCAAGCACAAACAGAGTCATTACTTTCGTCTTTTAATACTGGTGAGATACAACTTATCTTCTTCACTTTGTAAACTCTCCTTGTTCGCAACACCATTTATCTTCCTTGTTCATTAATCTTTTTGATTGAAAAGTTCCAATAAAGCTCTTCTCAGCCCCAGAAAAGACTCATTACCTTCTGTAACTCAATCGCATAAACCCAATATCCCCTTCACTCAAGAAACCTCCCATATATCGTTAGAAAAATCTTAAAATATTTCCTTAAAAAAACTGAGAAGCTACCATTTAAATCCAAAATCTCTATTTCTCAGCTTACATCATGAAGAATTCGAAAATCACACTTCTTAATTAACACAATTGATTCATAATTGGCCAAATAATCGCTTGGTAACTTTTACTCCAAGTTACAATATTTCTGCAGCTAAAACGCAGCATAGCATCCATCGTTATCATCTTAATGATGTTGCCTAATCGGCTGCGAGTTTTTTTTATCTTCCAAAAGCTGCTATAAAATGATAACTTACCGTTGAGGAAGTCCATGCTTCCACGATTGTGTTTGCATCAGCTATGAATATTCTCTTCTTTCAGCGCAAGTTCATCCTTCATCAGGCGCCACGTGTTCTCCGCTGACGCGCTAGCTTCTGTGAATACCAAACACATCGCATTTTTCCATCTAAACGACAAAGTTTAATCCTCCAATTTTCCCACAACATCGCTTTTCTCATCCAACGGTCAATTTCTCGCCCGCTTGTTTGATCCAACGATCCCTCTTTCTTCTGCATCAAATCTCTCTTTCGCACAAGCATCTTTCCTAAATCTAACGGCTCATGTTCAGTCCTCTCATTTAATCTAACGGTTCATCTCTAACCTGCTACGAAGTCTTTTACTGACGCATAAGCATCTTTTCTTGATCCAACACCCATAAACTCTTCTGATCTTTTAAATATACGGTTGCCATAACATTTGCTTTTCTTAAAACATTTTCTTCGACCAAAACAACATCGTTCCGCAGATGCATTCCCATTCGTGAAACTACTGCTCACGGCGTCCATTGCACCATAGCGACATCGTTTAACATTGAAGTGGTGCAATACCCATAATTGCCACACTTATTCCTTCACTGCGACCATGCATGCACTCTCATTGTCTCTTTTCCCACGAACCGCTCCAATGTAATTTCCTCAATATTTACCCTACTTATAATCTTTACCACACCCAATTTTCACTTGATCCTTGAACACATAAAATTCCAAAATGAAAAGAAGTCTTTGGATATTACAATAAAACACTAAATTAAATAAAAACGCAATGTCTATATGCTCGATTTAATGGTAAACTAACAGCAAGCTCCCAATTACTGATAGTTGAAAGCTGATAGTTCCGCTTAAAAAACATAAGAATTAAAGCTTCAATCTATAAATGAGATGCCATGTGATATTCAAGAAATTGTAGAACATAACATTTAGGCTGTTATAGTGTTTGTATTTAAATTATCATAGTTGAGATGTATTGTGCGCAAGGAGTTGCCATGAAGGTTACAGTCAAATTTGCTTGATGGTGCAGAAGAATTATGGCCATTTATCTTTTCTAAACTTACAAATCAATGAACTGATAATCTTCGTTTGCTTTCTCTGTAGAATTACACCAGAAAGTATGTAGAATTGGGCACATCAAAGACTAGTATTAATTAAAATTGAGTGGCTAAAGGGCAAGATAATTGATTACCATTTATGTATCATATTAACCTTGAAGAGAGAACCTATTATTTTCATTAATTTTAATTATCTATAAATACATAAATTATGAAGATAGATTTATCAGTTTCAGAAATATTAAAAACGAGGATTAACGATTAAACTACTCAATTTAAAGTTAAACAGACTCTAAATTTGTGGTTTGCCCAAATCAGTCTCACACTAAACTGAACCCAACTGAAAGCTATACATTTTACGAAAATGTTATACAAACACATGAAAAATTGACAGTTCAAAGCAACTAGAAGCTGTATACAAAATAAAGTAGACCCAAAAAATTATAAATATAGAACATAAATTTCATACCTTCTACGAGTCTGATAAACCCAGAAGAAAATACAGTAGACCGAGAAGAAGCATACCTTCTACGAGACTGATAAACCCTAAACCCTCTTGGAGCACCAAAGGGGCGTAGGCATGATGGGTTTCTGATTCTTACCAAGTTGGGAGGAAAGCTAAGGAGAAGAGGAAGTTGGGGAGGGGAGGGTTTGGAGAAGAGGAAGCTCGAGACGGAAGCCAGACCCCCATGAAATAGCATTTGGGAATCAATGGAGATTCCTTCTCACCTATGTGAGGCAGTGTTCACCCCCCAGCCTTCGTAACCCATTGAGCACCCTGTCAAAATATTGTAATTACACAAATTGATTGATCCTGCCATAATTTCATTCCTAGAAGTTTGACATTGCTCAAATGGAAAATTTTAATACGAGGTATAAATCTACATTCTTCTCTTTCTAAAATTTCCAGTTTCTACTCTTTATCCAATATTTCCAAAAATATGTACTCATATTTATAGACTTTGATCAAACAAGATAAAGAATCACCTGTGTTATTATAGACAACACTAAGCTTTTAATTCTCACAAGTAGGAAGCACATAACATCGTTTTATGCACGTTGACAGGGCGGATTCAGTGAGAACGACCCGCAAACCGGTTTCGTCCGAACCCAATTCTGTTTTGGCTGGTCTAGACGATTCGGGTCATCTCAGCAAGGTGAGGTTTTACACTTGATTCTCAAATTCCCTCTTTGCACATGGTTGCACTTCTTGGTTCAGTTTGGATGCTAAGTTCTTATTTGGTTTTATGGTTCCTTTTTGCCATTTATGTTGATGGTTAATAGTGGTGAATCGGTGGGAGGATTGAACTATTATGCAGATCATCAATTGTTGTCTTAGTTGAAGAACATTAATTGTTGTTGGATTGGTTACACTCTATGTGAATGGCATGAAGTTGATAAATAATTCCTGATGAATATGCTCTATTGTTGGTTGAAATTGTGAAAAAGGAAATAATTAATTGGGTTGTATACTGTGAATTGCGGAGGATGTTATACTCTGCTTGTTATTGGATTTCAAACATATTAGGTTGGAACTCTGAATATTGAAATATATGGAAATATTCTCTGCTATTGTTATAGCATTCGGGTCAATGCTGGATTTGTGCGTCCGATCAATATTATGTGATGTTTGATAAGCGAATATTTGCTCATGATCGTAATTATCCAAGTATGGATATGTTGAGTTTGATTATAGTGGCTAAAAATGAATCATTAACATGTGGTGCTATTATGTTCTACTGAATGGATTACTGGTCATGTTGGATAAAGGTTTTGTCTTTTACATATTGTTGCATGGAAGAGTTTTGTTATGTCGGAATGTTCTAACAAGTTGGGTTCTATTGCCGTAGTGATTTCACTTAAGAAACTCTAATAAGTAACTTATAATGATAAGAGAAGACAATAGGATTAATAAATTTATTGATTTATTAGATTAATGATTGAATGTTACCAATTTATGAAGGTAACGAAAAAACGAAGAAGAATAACGACGAAGTGCTAATGCGCGATAAGTTTCGAGGTAAGAAAATAGGGGTGCTTTGGCCATTGAGGCCCTACACCACAACTATAGGTGGGTGAGTTTAGTGTTAATGTTAAATAATGTTAGTTTAGTACTTATGTTTGTTAGTGTTAGTAATGCTCTGTAATTTATTGCCAAAGTAGTGTTAAATTCCTTGTTGTGGGTAATTGCTTGATTGTAAGTAGCTCTATGACCTCCCTTATTGATTTTGTTAGAATAGTGTTGAACTCTTTGCTGTAAACTAATTGGTTGCTAGCTCTATGAACTCTTTTATTGACTGTAGTAGTTTTGATAGTGATAGTGGTAGTTGAAATGAAAAGTGAAGTAAGTAAATGTTGAGTAGCTACGTGAAGTCCAAATACGAGTTAGAGTTTCATGGATCCTATTGCCCTTATTATTGTTGTGTGTTTCCCTACGAGTTTGATATTCAATTAATGGATAAACCATGAACTTGAGCATGTCCAATTTAACTAATCATTGATGACTAATAGTTAATTTGCTTAATTGAGATAATTGATTTAATTAGTAATCTAGTATGATAAGTTGACTAAGTTTAATTAAATGGGGTTGTTAGTAAAATTAAGCATGTTACTTGTAATTAACAAACAAGCAAATTAATTAGTGAGTATGTTTAACATGTTAATTGACTAAAGAAACTAATCAACTAACATGTTTAACTAGTTTGCTTATAAGTAACTAACTAGTATGTTTGGTTAACTGATGTATTCAAATTGCTAGCATGAATAATCTCTTAAGCATGTTTAATTTATTAACTAGATTTGAGCACGTAAATCGATTAAGGATTTATCGTATCCTCCTTTAGCATGTAATCAATTCGGATAAACCACTAGACTCAAACCTAGGAAATGTGGAATCAATTAACTAGGGTGTATAAATTATTAGTGTGTCTAACTTACTAGTATGTTCAATTTCTCGAGCATGTCAATTAACTAAACTTGTAAGCATGATAATCAACAAGGGACAATAACTAACTAGATAAGCATGTAAACTGACTAGAGACGAACTAATTGGAAGCGAGCATGCCAACGAACTAACATGAGTAATTATATTGATTAACTAGAGTAATTAGTTAATTAACTAACGAAATTAACTACGCAATCAATTGAGCATGTTAATTAGCTAAAACCGTTAAATCAACGTGAGCATGTAACACACATAGGATAATTAGAGCAGAGATGAATATAGGAAGCATGTAAATGGACTAGGAACTTAACTAGAAACATATCGATTTGTTGTATTGTGTTCTAATAGTTCAAGCATGCCTTCCTTGTTTAAATTCATTATATGTGTTGAGCGTGCTATTCCATTTGGTTGGTTAATTTTCTTGTTAAATGCGCTTTCAATTCCAGTTACTTCTATTTTAATACGTACTTCAATTATTATGAATGTTGTATTGTGAAGCATCATGCATCACGCTGGGTTGAAAATGTATGTTCATGCATCATGTAATAGAAACAAAGTAGGGAGTACTCCCACAGAGTAGTACTCACATGCATGGTAAGGGAAAGTAAAACGATAAAGAAAAGACCAAAGGCAATGATTAACGGAGTTAGAAGGCGAATGGGTAGCGGTCCTAGTCAGACAATTAGGAAATGCCTCTACCATATCGGGAATGGGACCTAGTTATCCATAGGAGGTTAGGTCCGACCCACTATACCATCCCATACGGGTTCTTCTAATCTCTAGCTCGAAGTATGAGTAAAGAAAGAAAGAAAGAAGAAAGAAAAAGAGAAAGAAGAAACGTAAGAAAACAATTGGTTTGGGTGGCCCCCATTCAAAATGAACTAAAGAGAGTCATAAGCATCATGCATTTCCCTTTTTCCTTACTAAGCCCTTTGGGCTTACAGTTGCTTGTGGTGTAGATGTAGGTACTGTAGGTAGAGGAATGCACAGACTAGGAGTAGCGAAATATAAAGAACAAACAATAGCAAGCAGGGATGATAGGTTTGCACGCTCGAGGAATGCTCACGGCTGGTCAGGCATAAAGAGGGTAAACGAGAAACTGTTTTAATTAAGTTAAGTTTTAAATGTTGTGATTAAGTCAAGTAGCAAATTGTATAAAAGTGGTATTTCATTTGCTAGTATTTCTTTCTTAAATGATTTTAATTACGCTTTCGCTATATTTTCAAATGATTTTTATTTTAACGCTTCCGCATAATTTTACAAAATTGAGATTTTATAATGAGTTTTATGAATAGTTGGTAGCGATCCGGTTTAGACGCGCTCTGATTTACCTTCAAAAAGAAAATTTGAAAATTTTAACTCATTTTAAAAGATTTACGAAAATCCGGGTCGTTACAACACTTGCCTGCATTTAAAGAAATTGTTTCAGATTTGGAAACAATGGAATGCAAATATGATGAGGAAGATTTGGGTTTGATTTTGCTATGTTCATTGCCTGCATCGTACAATATTTTCCCAGATACCATTCTGTATAATCGGGACACGTTGACTCTGAAAGAGGTCTACGATGCTTTGCTTTCAAAAGAAATTATGAAACACTTGTAGTTTGATCTGGAACTCAAGGAGATGGATTGATTATCCAGGGTAGAACATCAGACAGGTCCGATAAAGGGAACAATAACATAAGGGGTTCGAAAAGCATATCAAAGTCCAGGAACAGAAACAAAGTTTGTTTTTTCTGTTAGAAAAAGGGGCATATTAAATCCGAGTGTTATAAATTGCAGAATAAAAGAAAACAGAAAGCTGATCAGAAGGGAAAGCTACTAGTGAATTCTGGTAAAGCAGTTGTCGTTGAAGAAAACAATTATGAATCAGGAGGAGATCTTCTGTTAGTGTTTGACAGAAATTCAAAGCCATCAAAGAAGTGGATTCTGGATTCGTCCTGTACGTTTCATATGTGTCTCAACAAAGATTGGTTTTCAACATATGAGCATGTGTTAAAAGGTGCAGTGTTGATGGGTAATAATTCATCGTGCAAGATAGCAGGGATTGCTTCGATAGAATTAAGATGTATGATGGAGTTGTCAAAACACTTAGTGACGTGCGACATGTTCCCGATTTGAAGAGAAATTTGATCTCGTTGAGTACTCTTGATCTGAAAGGGTACAGGTACACTAGTGAAGGTGGAGTTTTGAAGATCACCCATGGTTCTGTTACTATGATGAAAGGACAAAGAAAATTTGGAAATTTATATGTTCTGCAGGGATCTACAGTTGTTGGGGATGCTGCAGTTAGTACTTCATTGTCAGATGAAGACCTTACTAGATTATGGCATATGCGTCTAGGGCATATAAGTGAAAATGGGATGAAAGAGCTTAGCAGAAGAGGACTTTTGAATGGTCAGAGCACAAGTAAATTACAGTTTTGCGAGCATTGTATTTTTGGGAAACAGAAAAGAGTTACAATCACTACAGCCACTCACAGTACGAAAGAAATACTAGATTATATACACTCAGATCCTTGGGGTCCAACACCGGTGCCTTCCAAGGGAGGGGCACATTATATGTTGACCATTATTGATGATTTTTCTAGAAAGCTTTGGGTGTTCTTTCTAAAGAAAAAAAGTGATGTATTCATTACGTTTAAGGAGTGGAAAACGTTAATTGAAAAGCAGACAGGAAAGCAGGTAAAACATCTATGCACCGATATTGGGTTAGAATTTTGTTTGGGAGAGTTCAACTCTTTCTGCAGGTCAGAGGGAACTATGAGGCATCTGACAGTCCCGCAAAAGGTTTGGTGTATGATTTCAGATTCTGGTTTACCTATGTCATTTTGGGTTGAAGCTGCTGCTGCTGCTACTGCTTGTTATATTGTGAATCGTTCTTCATCAAATGCTCTTGATAAGAAAGCTACTGAAGAAGTTTGGTCTGGTAATCTTGTTGATTATTCAGGTTTGGGAGTACTTGATTGTCCCACGTATGCTCATGTTGATAATGGCAAGTTAGAGCCCAAATCATTGAAATGTATATTCTTTGGATACCAGCCCGGTGTCAAGGGATATAAGCTATGGTGTCCTGAATCAAAGAAAGTCATATTAAGCAGAAGTGTGGTATTTGATGAAGCTGCTATGCTAGGGAATTTATCTTCTAAAGGCTTGATAGATAGGACTAATCATCTATTTAGGAGCGAGGTTAAGGTTGAAGTTGAATTAGGGTCGACATCAGAGTCTTTAGGTCAGACCAGCTCAGATAATCAGGGTGATACCGTTTCTGCACAATCACCAGTATTAACTTTGCCAGAGTATTCTATCGCTAAGAATAGACCAAGAAGAGAGATTAAACCTCCATAGAAATATGGTGGAGCAGATTTAGTTGTTATGCTTTGAGTGTAGCGGAAAGCATTGGTTCTCGTGAATAACCGTCTACTTATTCAGAGGCCGTGAGTTCAGAAAATTCAGGAAAATGAATGATCGCCATCCAGGAGGAGATGGAGTCTCTTCAGAAGAATGACACATGGGACTTAGTTAAATTGCTAAAAGAAAATAATGTGGTTC
The DNA here is from genome assembly GCA_022433065.1 of Begonia loranthoides. Lineage (NCBI taxonomy): Eukaryota > Viridiplantae > Streptophyta > Magnoliopsida > Cucurbitales > Begoniaceae > Begonia > Begonia loranthoides. The sequence continues at coordinate 23,396,094 of CM039475.1, read as the reverse complement.
GTTGCAAATGGGTGTTCAAGAAAAAGGAAGGTAGACCAGGTGTTGAAGACGACAGGTATTAAGCACATTTGGTTGCTAAGGGGTACAGTCAGATTCTAGGTGTAGACTTCACTGATGTGTTCTCTCCAGTGGTTAAGCATAGTTCGATTCGAGCTTTGCTGGGTGTTGTGGCTATGCACGACTTTGAACTTGAGCAGTTGGATGTGAAAACTACCTTTTTACACAGAGAGCTTGAGGAGGACATCTATATGCAGCAACCTAAAGGTTTTATAGTCTCTAGAAAAGAAGACTATATTTGTTCTTTGAAGAAGTCCCTTTATGGTCTAAAGCAGTCGCCTAGTCAGTGGTATAAGAGAATCGATTCATTCATGCTTGCTCAAGATTTCAGAAGGAGCAATTATGACATTTGTGTCTACATAAAGAACAGTTAGAATGAGTCAGTGATTTATCTGCTCTTATACATCGATGATATGTTAATCGTAGCTAAAGATATTGAAGAAATCAGAAGGGTCAAAACACAACTGAGTAAAGAGTTTGAGATGAAAGATTTGGGAGCAGCGAAAAAGATACTTGGCATGGAGATTTAGAGAGATAGAAAATCTCGAAAATTTCAGAAAGTTCTCTGCAGGTTTAACATGAATAAGTCTAAACTTTTTGGTACTCCTTTAGTAGCTCATTTCAGGCTTTCATCTGTCTTATGCCCGAAATCAGATGATGAAATTAATTATATGTCACGAGTTCCGTATTCTAGTGCAGTGGGATCTCTCATGTATGCTATGGTTTGCACGCGTCTAGATTTATCTTACACAGTCAGTGCGGTTAGTAGGTACATGGCAAATCCATGAAAAGAACACTTGAGAGCTGTTCAGTGGATTCTTAGGTATCTGTGGGGAAGTAGTGATACTTGTCTTCAGTTTGGAAGAACTCGATATCCTGTCATTGGATATGTTGATTCTGATTATGCGGGGGATATTGATAAGAGGAGATCTCTTACCGGATATGTCTTTACAGTTGGTGGTTGTGCTATCAGTGGGAGAGCTACCTTACAGGATACCATTGCGTTATCTACTACAGAGGCAAAATATATGGCTATTAAAGAGGCTTGTAAAGAAGCTATATGGTTAAAATGTTTGTTTGGTGAGCTCAGTGGAGATTTGCAAATTGCAACAGTGTTTTGCGACAGTCAGAGTGCTATCTTTCTCACTAAAGATCAGATGTTTCATGAAAGGACGAAGCACATCGATATTCGTTATCATTTGGTTCGTGAAGTAGTTGCTCGTGATGATTTTGCAGTTAGTAAAGTCAGTACTCATGATAATCTTGCTGATATGATGACAAAGACTTTGCCCACACCCAAGTTCAAACATTGTTTGAACTTGGTTGGTATTAACTGCTAATTTCGCCTTGAGGGGCATTTGTGGAAGATGAGGTTTTCTAGAATTATATTTATAGAGTGGAATTCGTGTCAAGGTGGAGATTGTTAGGGTTCAGTGTGACCCGAATTCTAATTGGGTCAGACCGGTTTGGCCCACATTAGAGGTTTCCTAATTCCTGCAGGATTAGAGTTTCCAATTCCAATATGACTAGGGTTTCCTTTATTGCTATAAATATATACTTGAGCCGCAAAACTCGTTGTACCAATTTCTATTAGTGATTTCTCTCATCTGCTCGTAATTTTTTCCCGTCTTGGGTTTTCCACGTAAATTCAGTGTCTACTGTTTTCTCTTTTTCTTTTCCAAATCTCGTTCGTTATTTCAACAAAAACAATGATAAAAATCATTAAAACACAACAAAGATTCTACTTCCAGATCTCATTTCTATCAACATTCAAGCAGATTAAAGTATGGAGTAAACAATGACACGAAAGATGCATGTTTTAGTTCTTTTCATCCACTTTCTCGAGAACCAAACAGATCAAACAACAAAAAACAGTCGTACTCGACTCAACCAGAACAAGCAATGAGAACTATGAAAGAAAAATGCAGACAAAGTAAAGAAAAAATGAATGACTATTTGATTACAAAATCTGTATCGTCGTTTTCCTTCCAGTTTTCCTGAGAAACAAACAGACCAAGCAACCAAAAACTACTAGCAGAACTAACGATCATTTCAACTAGCACAGAACAAGTAAAAAGACTTACTAATAGAACTTTTAATCTGAGTCAACCAGCACAAACTAAAAGACCCATGAAAGGAAATGCAGAAATATGAATATTTGATTACAAAGTCTGTCTCCTTCCCCTCCAGTTTTCCCGAGAAACAAAAGGTTCAGATAATCAAAGCTACGAACAACACTAATGATCGTTTTAACTAGCAATAATCACAAAACTCAAGAAAGAAAATATGGGAAAAGGATTAAAAAATCGACGATGATTTGATTACAGACCCTGTCTTCTCTGTTTCTCTGTCTACTACTGGATCAAATCTTTCAATGGCAGATACCCATATCTATATATATATATATATTGCTCCAAAAAGGAAAATAGGAAAGTGTGATCATCGTAAATAGCAAGTTTATTTCAATTAACGAAGGATTTTTGAAAATGTAGGGTTGAATTTTCAATTTTCGACACTAAATTATGAACAGTTATTTATTTTTTCTAAACGAATCTTTTTTACTATGTCTGCAATGAACCAATCCCAGTTCAACAATTGATCAAATTTTGAGGGTATTCCAGTAGTCTTAATAGAAATTTATTGATAATTAAGAGTAATTAGTTAACTATTTAAAGAAATAAAAAAACAGAGTGAAGCCGAGTACAACGTAGAGAGAGAGAGAGAGAGAGAGAGAGAGAGAGAGAGAGAGAGCCTTCTGACTGGTTTCCCTCCATTTTCGTCTGTTTTTAATTAAGGTCTTTGATGATCCTCTCTTAGAGCTTGATCCTTCTGGTTTGGACCCAAATGAATAAGATAAAGTCTTCGGAGACGAACCCATCCGCCATGGCGAAAGAGGCGATGAAGTTGAAGAAGAAGTTGCAGAAATTAGTGGATGTGATTTTTGAGGAAGCCGATTACGGAACAGATAAAGCTGAGAAATCCATTAAGACTCTTTCTGCCTCGAAGGAGTTGAAATTCAGGAACCTAACGTCGTTGTATTCGAAAGGAAAAGGAGAGGCTGTTCGTGAAGAATTTGTGTGCCCTATTTCAGGACAGCTCGTGACAAACACTTACACTGTTGTTGTTATGACGGAACCGAAAGAGGTGTATTGTCTCTCTTCTCTTTATACTACGTACGTGGCGCTTTTTGAGAGTAACAGATCTGGCAGCAAGTGGGATTAAAAGACAGGGCGAGGAAAGTAACTGGTGTGTAATGTGTGATTTCTTTGATGTCTTCTCTATCTTTCCTGTAGTTTTCTTCTACTTTGTAATTCTCCCATTCTTCAAGGAAATATCAACACAAACTGTCTATGTTCTTTTGTGTCCTAAACAAACCCATAACAATTGGTATCAGAGCCACAACGAACCAAGGATATGGAGCTTTCGATTTCCAATAGCTTTGCTGAAAAAGTGTACTAATTAGACGCCAAGATTAACGAGTTCCAAGCTGGGGTTGGGAGTCTGTCGTCTAGGATGGATTCAAACAACAATCTACTTCAGCAACTTCACTTGCAACAATGGTGCTGGGAAGAGACTTGGCACCAAATCACGCAGGATTCGTATGTGTGGCATGAAATCGTAATGAGCAGCTTGAGGAAACTTTTGTCTGAGTTATCAGAAGCTGGAAAGTTTGAAATCAAGGAGGAAATTGAGATCTTAGCTGCCATTGAGAAATAAAGTGGAGTTGTTGAAGTGAACGATCCAAGAACTGAGTAGGAATCACAGATGAACCAACGGAGGTAGACAAAAACTGGGTAAACATCAATCAAACAAGGTGCTCCTGTTAGAAGTGTGAGTCATTAGTGGATAAAAGAGCTCGCAAGTAATATGCCAGTTAAGTGACGGTTACATGCAGGTTGATATAAAGCTGGGTTTTGAACTCTGTGAAGAGTGACTTAACGTCTGAAGCTTTCCTCTGTTATCGGGTAGAGAAAACAGGGGCGAATAGAGTTGAACAAGAGTGCTACAGTGGAATTCTTGACGGCGATTCTGGAGAGTGATCCTCAGGTGGGCAATGTTGTTCTTAGCGGTAAAGCATGTTCTGAAGGCTCTGTAATGTACTCTGATGTAAGTTGAACCTTGTGAATCAATCCAGTCTCACTTACCCGTGGATGTAGGACACTTTGGTCTGAAACCACGTAAATTCTCGTGTTTGTTTTCTTCCTTGCATTTGTGATTGTTTGTTCATAACGTTCTGATTGATTACACGCTCAACAATTGATGCGGTGAGCGTGGATCTTGGGTTCCTAATCAGTCTTGGTTAAAGAATCAGGTTCTTGCTAATTGTCTTGGAAGCCTCAGTTTAACAAAAATTCATGGCAAAGTTTGAAGTCGATAAGTTCACGGGAAACAACGACTTTAGCCTTTGGCGAGTGACAATGAAAGCGTTGTGGGTTCACCAGGGAGTGGCTCAAGCCATTGACGAAGCTGCTATGAAAATAGTGCAAGAATTGGACAAGATCAAAGCAACCGACATTGAGGCAAAGGCTCACAGTGCTATACTGTTAAGCCTGGGTGACGAAGTCTTGCGAGAAGTCACAGAGGAGAATTGTGAACTCTCGGTCCGGAAAAAACACGAAGCCCTCTATATGAAAAGGTCTCTTGCGAATCGTCTGTACCTCAAGAAGAAATTGTATACCTTGACAATGGACGATTCTAAAGAAATGCGATGGCATGTGGATGATTTTAACAAAATCATTCTGGACTTGAACAGCATTGGCGTTAAAGTAGAGGAGGAGGATCAAGCTATAATCTTGTTAAGCTCTCTCCCGAAAGTGTACGAACACTTTGTCGACACAATGCTATATGGAAAGTACACTTTAACCATGTCTGAGGTCAAGGTGGCTCTGAATTCAAAGGAGCTACAGAAGAAATCTAATAGTAGAGGAATGACAGAAGGAGAAGGGCTTGCAATTAGAGGACGATCCCAAACAAGAGAGGGAAAATCCTCCAAGGGCAGGTCTCGTTCAAAATCAAAAGCTGGCAGGAAATGCTTCTTCTGCAATAAGGAGGGACATCTTAAGAGAAACTGTTATGAATGGAAAAGAAGAAGACAAGAGAAGAAAGTGGACAAGGGAGATGTATCAGTAGCATCTGACGGCTATGAGTCGTCAGATGTTCTAGTTGCTTCTGTAGCTGACTCAAGAGAGGCTTGGATCCTCGACTCAAGCTGCTCCTTCCACATGACGCCAAGAAAGGAGTGGCTGCAAAATTTTAGCAGCAAGTCTGGAGGAAGAGTGTTACTTGCGAACAATCAAGCGTGCCAGATTGAAGGAGATGGTCAGATTCAAATGGTCATGCATGATGGCTGTAAAAGGACCATACAGAATGCTAGATAAATTTGGATGCACAGTAAGGATTGAGAAGGAGACCATGAAAATACATAAGGGAATTCTCACTGTGATGTGTGGAAAACTACAGAACGACCTCTATGTGCTTCAAGGCAAGATTTTGGTGGGAGAAGCATCTCCTGTAAGCAGTGACAATATGAAGAATGCTGAGTTGTGGCACATGAGACTTGGTCATGTGAGTGAAAGGGGATTGATTGAATTACAGAAACGGAACTTTCCAGTTTGAAATTCTGTGAAACCTGTGTTTTGGCCAAAAGCACCAGGGTTAGCTTCAACAAATCAAATTATAGATCAACAGGTATATTGGACTACATACATTCAGACGTGTGGGGTTCGGAGAAAACTATTTCAAAAGGTGGAGCACAATACTTCCTTTCCATAATTGATGACTACTCTCGAAAACTTTGGGTTTATTGTTTGAAGACCAAGGACAAAGTGTTTGAAACCTTCAGAACATGGAAAGTAATGGTTGAGAATCAGACAGGAATGAAGGTTAAACGACTGAGAACTGATAATGGAATGGAGTTTTGCTCCAATGAATTCAATGATTTATGTAAACAAGAAGGGATTACACGGCACAGAACTGTCAGTCACACCCCTCAGCAAAACGGCTTAGCCGAACGCATGAACAAAACTATTTTGGAGAGAGTCCGGTGCATGTTGATCTCAGCAGGTCTTCCAAGAACCTTCTGGGCTGAGGCAACTGCCACAACAGCCTATCTCATCAATCTTTGCCCATCATCAGCCTTGAATTTCAAAACACCTTTTGAAATGTGGCATAAATATCCAGCTAACTATGCTGTATTGAAACCATTTGGGTGTGCTGCATATGCACACATTAAACAAGACAAGCTGGAACCCCGTGCCAGGAAATGCATTTTCTTGGGATATTAGGAAGGTACAAAGGGTTATAGGTTGTGGACCATTGAATCTGGGCAGAAGTGAATTGTGCTAAGCCGTGATGTATTGTTTAATGAGATGGTTTTTCCATTTAAACACCAAAGTGCTGATATACCTGAAATTCATGAAGACCAAAATCAATCTGTTCAGATTGAGGTGGAGCACAATGAGGGACATCAAACTGATGACCAAAATGTGCACCAGTCAGAAGGAGATGTTCAACATGATGAAGACATTCATGAATTGGAAGAAAAACCAATAGACTACCAATTAACAAGAGATTGCACAAGAAGAACTGTCAGACCAGTGCAGAGGCTGGGGTATGCTGATATTGTAGCATATGCACTCCTTGTTTCATCAGACCTAAATCATGTTGAGCCCACCAACTTCTCAGAAGCAGTATCTTGTGATGACAAAGTTCATTGGATGAATGCAATGAAGGAGGCAATGGAGTCACTGGAGAAAAATAAAACATGGTCTCTAGTTGAAAAACCCAAGAATCAGAAAATCATTGGAAGCAAATGGATTTTCAAATATAAGGAGGAAACTAAGAATGGTGAAAAACCAAGGTTTAAAGCTCGGTTAGTAGCCAAGGGCTTCTCTCAACAAAAGGGGGTTGATTTCAATGAAATTTTCTCACCTGTGGTGAAGCAAACCTCAATCAGAGTTTTCTTGTCATTAGTTGCATTTCAGAATTTTGAGCTCGAGCAAATGGATGTTAAGACAGGGTTCTTACATGGAAAAATTGATGAGGAAATCTACATTAGTCAGCTTGAGGGATTTCATGTAGGTGAGCAAAATATATTATGTCTTTTGCACAAGTCACTCTACGGATTGAAGCAATCACCAAGGCTATGGAATAACAGGTTTGATGAATTTATAACAACAGTTGGTTTTGTTAGAAGCAGTTATGATCAATGTGTTTATAGGAAAACAATTTGCATGAACCTGGAGATCTATATTTTACTTTATGTTGATGATATACTCATAGCTAGTAGAAGTATGTCTCATATGTCAGATTTGAAAAAGGAATTAGGGAAGGAATTTGAAATGAAGGACATGGGAAAGGATAAAAAGATTCTGGGTATTCAGATATTCAGAGACAGGATTAAGAATACTGTCACATTGTCTCAGAAGGACTATCTCCAGAAGGTTTTATTAAGGTTTGATTTTAGTAATCTGAAATCGATGCAAACTCCTTTAGGTGCACACTTCAAGTTAAGCCATCAACAGAGTCCGAGAAATGAAGATGAGAAAGCTCTTATGGATCGAATTCCATATGCAAATGTTCTTGGAAGTCTAATGTATGCCATGATTTGTACACGACCTAATTTGGCATACAGTGTAAGTGTCATCAGCCGCTTTATGGCTAATCTAGGGATCTCTCATTGGCATGCCTTGAAATGGTTATGAAGGTATGTTTCTGGATCACTGAATACCTCATTAGTCCTTGGAAGATGGAAAACTAGAGAAGATATTTTAACAGGTTATGTGGATGCTGATTTTGCTGGCTGCACAGATACAAAGAAGTCAATCTCTGCCTATATATTTACAGTTTATGGTGGAGTGGTCAGCTAAAAAGCATGTCTTCAGAAAGTTGTAGCTCTATCTACAACTGAAGCCGAGTACTTATCAGCATGCGAGAGTGTGAAGGAAGCCTTGTGGCTAAAGGGCTTAACCGGTGATTTTGGAATTTATTGTTCTAATGTTTCAGTTCATTGTGACAATCAGAGCGCTTTACACTTGGCTCAGAATCCAGTATTCCATGACCGAAAAAAACACATAAGTGTTAAGTATCACTTTATACATGAGCTGATATCTCAAGGCCAAGTGAAGTTATAGAAGGTGAATACTGAAGACAATCCAGCAGATATGCTTACTAAACTACTAACAGTAACAAAGTTTAGACATTGTCTAAACTTGGTTAATATACAAAGTTAACGGTGCAGGGTTGTGTTGGTAAGGGTGACTGACATTATCTAATAAAGACTCAAGGTGGAGAATTGTTAGAAGTGTGAGTCATTAGAAGATAAAAGAGCTCGTAAGTAATATGCCAGTTAAGTGACGGTTACATGCAGGTTGATATAAAGCTGGGTTTTGAACTCTGTGAAGAGTGACGTAACGTCTGAAGCTTTCCTCTGTTATCGGCTAAAGAAAACAGGGGCGAACAGAGCTGAATAGGAGATTGCTATAGTGGGATTCTTGACGGCGAGTCTGGAGAGTGATCCTCAGGTGGGCAATGTTGTTCTTAGCGGTAAAGCATGTTCTGAATGCTCTGTAATGTACTCTGATGTAAGTTAAATCTTGTGAATCAATACAGTCTCTCTTACCCGTGGATGTACGACACTTTGGTCCGAACCACAAAAATTCTCGTGTTTGTTTTCTTCCTTGCATTTGTGATTGTATGTTCATAATGTTCCGATCGATTACACGCTCAACAGCTCCGCTACAGTCAGTCACCCAATTTCTCAATCTGTCATAATTGTCGTTCCAATTTTTGGTTCCTCGATTTCCATGGACCATTATACGTGGGAGGTTACTAGTTTCATTGCTCATGCTATTATTTTAAACCACTTTGGTCATATTGGAAATACTTATTGTATGACCGATGTATGCTTATAGATGCAAGGTGAATTAAGTATGCTAAATTTTTTTGTACGATATTTATTTTTCTAACCTAAGTGATTTATTAATAATAAATAAAAAAACAATCACAAATATAAGAGAAATGGTTAGAGAGACGACACCGATATGTTTACGCGATTAAGCAACTTTGGCCTGCATCCGTGCTCCAAGTTTCCGACTTGAGATCCTTAATCCACTAACCTCCCCAGTTAGCGACCATTGGCTTCACGGGTGCCAGCCAAACCTTCACAAGTTGACTATTCGTAGGGCGTCACCCTTTACTTTGACTGTGCACAAGACGTCACCCATGATGTAGTGATGTATAAGTGGGAAAACAAAAATACAACTTTAGAACGTGTGCTCTTCAAATATAAATCACAAGTTTGGGAATGGAATAGCTAGGCCTATTCACTCATTTAAATATAGAGAAATCGTGTATGAAATTTGGCAGAGCTTCACTACGATTCTCGTGTTGTTAGAATGACCTTCGGAGAGTCTTCTACACATAGAGTCTACATAACCAGTCGACCAACTGCTGTAATAACCTGATTTTCCATAACGAAAAATTAAATAAGGAAAAGTGAAATTAATCAGAAGAAAATCTAGATATTAGTTCATTCGGATAATTTAGATTATTGAGATATTATTTATGACTAATATTTAGATAATTATTGATGGAAGAAAATTATTAGAATTGTTGAAGTGGAAAAATTGGTTGAGAATTAATGTATGAATTGATGGAAATTATAATGGTTGATGAAATTGATGGAAACGGCAGTGTATTGGATGGATGAAAGTAGCCGCTACTGTATTTGGGATTGGTCGCGTCCTGTTTATGTTGGATCAGTTGCAATGGATGGTCCAGTCGCATGATATGCGACCAGAGCAACGGAGTTTTGAGAAAATCATGATTTACTGAAGAAGTGGTTGCATTTCAATATACGTGGTACTACTTGGAAGTAACGGACCGATTGCATGGTATGCGACCGGACTCACGTAGAACAAAATTTTCAGTTACTTTGGTCGAAAATATTTTAAAGAGGGATCGGTCGATTTCGCAGGTCCTGTTGCATGAAATACGATAGCTCCCATGCTAAAATGTGACAAAATTGCTTTCCAGTAAACACGCCGAATAATCAGCTCCATGCTTTGGGATTCCAAGTTTTCTGAGAGATTGTCTGTGCAGCGTCTTTTGTGTTTAGTTGAAGACTTTGCCTATAAATAGGCAGAGTTCTTCTAAAGAACTCACACCAAGGCAGAGAAGGAGAGGAGAGGAGAGGAGAGGAGAGAAAAGGAGGGAAAGAAATGAGAGAAATTGTGAGAAAATTATGGGGAAAGAAATTTTGGGATGAGTTTTGGATTCCATAGTTTGGGGGCAGGTTTATCAATATGAATTTTGGGGGAGTTTCCGACGGAGAAAAATTATGCAGTCGGTCTAGAACTTCAGTAACGATTCCCTACCCTTCTAAAGTTATTTAGTTGATAATTGTAGTTAATATTATTGTTATTATCGTTATATTGTTTTAGAAATATTGAATTAAATATATTATCATTATTATTGCCAAAATTATATTGAAATGTTAAATTCAATATATTGCCGTTATTATCGTCAAAATTATATAAAAATGATTAAATCTAATATACTATCATTATTATCACCAAAGTAAATTAGAAATGGTAAATTAAAATATAATAGCGTTATTATTGCCATGTTACTTAGAAATAAAAATATACTATTATTATTATTATTACAATTAATTGTATTGGTGTAATTGTTCTGTGCAAATAAATTATGTCTAAGGAGATTGGTATTTAAGTGGATCTATTGTGACCCACCAGCCTGTCCTGGAAACTTATTTAGAAAGGATATTTTGTTTAGGAGACTGGTATTAAGTGATCTGTCAAGAACCGATAGCCTTTCCTAGGAATATTCTGATTGGTACTATCCATGAATAGATAAAACAATTAATGAAAAAATAATAATAGAAGATAGAACACTTAAAATGTAATTACTAAAATGGTATCAAAGTTAGCGGATTATAATGGATAAATATATTGATAAGATAAAGGATAATTATTTTGAAGCGATTAACGAGGAAAAAGAATAAGGAACGAAACTTGTTAAGGAATCTAGGTAAGTTAATACTTACTGTGCTTTGGTCTTTGGACCATACATCACAAGAATTAGGGGTTGTATGCTGTGTGTTTACTGCTTTCATAAAATATTTAAGTTGTTTACAACTTTACCACAAATTGAGCATGTTCTGTATATTATGCTATTGTTTGCTAGATGTTTACTAGATTTAGGTTCTTTTAATGACATGTTTATTAGTCTTGAGATAATGATGATAAGATTAAGCATGTGGCCACATAGAGAAGATTGATATTGTATGCATTCACGAGCATCATGGTTTTAAAATGATACAACAATGACTTTTCATGCATGGTTTTAAAAAGAGAAAGGAAACGACTAAATGATAAACAGTAAAATTAAAGTAAAGAAAGAATAATGGATATGGTAAAGCATGAGCCCAAGGTTCTTTCCAGAGCATTCTATGAGGTAAAGGATGAGCCCAAGGTTCTTTCCTGGGCATTCTGGTATCAAGATACAGAGTGAGTCTGAGGTTCTTTTTGGGGCATTATGAGACTAAGGTCCAGGGTAAACTCGAGATTCTTTCTGAGATATTCTGGGATCAAGGGTATAAAGTTCAGGGTAAGCCCGATGTTCTTTCTAGGGTATTCTGGATCGTAAATAGAAAAGAAATGAGAAAGAAAAACGGAAAAATAAACGAAAAGGAAAAGAAATGGAAACGAAAAAAATGAAAAAGGATTTTTAAAGTGCATAGTATATTATTTTATTTTATATAACTTACTAAGCATTAGGCTCATTAGTTAAGTCTTGTTGATGTAGGTGATGATAATATTGATGTACCAGCAGAGGAGGAGAAATTTCAGGATGATCCTTTGGGTTATCAGCTGGGTTCGACCTGATTGGTTATTACTCACAACATGTTGGGTGTGGTGAATTAAAATAAATGTTTTTAATCATAAACTTTTATTGTAAGACATAAATTATGTTTTAATATCTACTTCCGCTTGAATGACTCTGATATGGTTTCAAAGGAAATTAATTTACATGTTTGAATAAATTTAGCAAAAAATTTTTATACCACAATTTTTAAAATAGAAAAATAGTTTTAAATAAAACGGGGCATTACAACTGCTTCTTAACCTGTTTCCTTGCAAATCTACACCAATAACACTTAAACTAATGAGCCTAAAACTTAGTAAGTGATAAAAAAAAATGCAATGCACGTGCTATGCTCTTTCAAAAACCCATTTACTATTTTCTATTTTCCTTTATCTTTTCATTTTCTTGATCTTGACTTTGCTTTATCTTGACAGGCGTTGGAGATGTCTAAATTTGACGAGGAAGAGTGGCCCACTCAGCCTCACACATCGAAATGACCCTTTACATTTATCTTGACTTGATGGCATCAGAGATGTCTAAACTTGACGAGGATGAGCGGCCAACCCAACCTCACATCTCATCATACCTCTTTACATTTATTTCTTTCATTCTGTGTAGGGCTTTACCTTCTGGTCCATAAAACCCGGTTCATTGTGTTTCATGTCTGTTTTCTATGGGAAGTCGGGCCACACAGGCCACTCCAACCCACATTTATGTTCTCTTTGAGAAGTACGGCCACACAGGCCACTTCAACCCACAGTTTATGTTACCATTTGATTTGTTTCCATTTTCTTTTCAAAACCATACATGAAAACTCATTTTCGTATCAGTTTGAAAACCGTGACGCATGATGCTTGTGAATGCATACAGGTCTATAGCATAAGTAACATCCTCGAAACATGATCATATGAACATCCTATATTCCTCAAGCATGATCATTATCAATATCCTTACTTAAATCTACAAACACATTATTAAAAGAACCTAATTCTAATAAACATACATCAAACATCAATACATCCTCAAAGCATATCAACATAAAAATCCTATAAACCTGAAGGCATAAATCTTATCGATAAACAGTCAGCATATAATTTCCTAATTATTGCGATGTAGGATCCGAAGACCAAAGCACATACATATAACTTACCTCCGGTCCTTAAAGCATTTAGCATTTAACGTTATCCTTCTTCCTTTAATACCTTCAAAATAATTAAATACATAATTATTAATAATCACATATTTCCAGTCTTTATTTATACCATTATTCTTCATTCGTGACTTAACAACATTTCATAACCCAATACAACTGAATCATAATCTTATATCTTAATAACTTATTAACCATAACAGCTTCTCAATAATAATTCCTCATATCTAACTATCAGAACTTCCAACCACATAAATTTCCTTAAACTATTTCCAAATAGAATATAGCTTCACAGAATGTAACTAGAAATATCAAATTGACATATCCATCCCAACAATATCCTGTGAGCATGATACAGTTCTAAAAATGCCCAATATCTATAACAAGCAGTAATGGCTTCCAATTAAAATTCTATCACAGAGAACATATATCCAAGGCAACATCAAAACAACCAACCCAAGAACAAACTTTATCAACAAAGCATAACATCCAATAATCCTTTATCTTCTACAATTATTCCATTAAAATCCATAAACCAGGAAGGGAAATCAGGGCATCACTTGAAGCACAACCAAGACTCAAGAAGACTAGAGAGCTACCTTCCACTTCATTTGCTTCTTTTTCTTCTTTTCCTTCCCTGCTTCTTCCTCACAATTCCACCCTTTTTCATCACTTCAACAATTATTACACTTGCACACAAAAGTCAACATATATCTTCCACTTTTAATAACAATCATCAACTTAATCCATAAAATCGAGAAGCAGTAAACATATAGGATATTCAAAAACCAACAGAGCATTCATCCAAACCACAGAGCATAGACCATTCAATTCATTTCTATGAATTCCATAAATATAAGTGAAGGGATCTTTTTACCTAAAAAACACCCAAGACGAGGAGGAAGCAAGGAGCTCCTCCCTTTCTTGCTTCCTAACACTCAACTCATCAGAAGCTCTCAGCAACCACTTTTCTCTGTTTCCATTTCATATTCACCTTAGTAATCTTCACAGTAACACCAATTGCAGAACCACCCAAATAATGAAACATCAATTCACACCAGAAAACAAAATGGAGAGACACATCAGAACCGAACCCAACACCCAGAACAACACCATGAAAATCAACAACACTAGGCAATGGAGACTGAGAAGCCAAACAGGCAGGGAACTTACCTTGTTTCGCTAAAACCTTTTCTTTCAAAGCTCCTCCTTGCGCCGACAGCGGCATCCTCCTCTTTTTTCAATCTTAAGAAATCCCTTTTTCTAAATTTAGAAATCCCCTCCTAAATCCTTAAGCTTTCCCCGTATTTATACACAAAAGGCTATGGTTGTCACGCGTAAACATCCGTTTAAATTTTACAATTGTTATTCAAGTATCCCATATATCCAGGTTATGGTTAACTAATTTTTTAGGTGATATTTTGACGTCCTGCTTGATCGCTATATAGAATGTCCATTTTTCTCAAGAGGGACGTCCATCATAACTCAAACGACGCCGCTCCACCAAAGAAAAAATCTCGCTATACACAACGTCCATTTTCCCCTAGTGAGACGTCTGTCATTACCCAAACGACGCCGCTTCACTAAATAAAGACTCTCGCTATATAGAACTTCCGTCAGCGCCTTCGCTATAAGAGTTGTTCGTCATTTTCTTTCCCATGAGGGATGCCCATTCCTTCATTAGGGACGTGCATTTTCTCTCCAAATGATGTCGTTCACATTATTACACTTAACATTCGCCTTTGACAAGAGGCGTTTGATCCTCCATATCCATTGTCTGTTCTTCACATTTGTCATCCATTCCTCTATATCCGTTGTCCATTCTTCACATCTGTCATCTCTTCTGTTAGCCTAATTGTGTTATACTTAGTTATTATGATGATGAATATTTTGATTGAAATAATAAGTTGTTTATTGTGTGTTTTTTGATGATGTGCTTAATTGATTAATCATAATATTTATATTTATTGGAAATACCCTCAAAACGGATATTAAGTTGTGCTAACAAGTTTATCTAAGTCCATGAATGTAACGACTCGAATTTTCGTAAATCCTTTAAAATGCATAAAATTTTGAAATTTCTCTTTTTGAAACAAATTGTATCAGAGCGTGTCTGACCAGATCGCTACTGACTCTTTCGTTATGAGCACCAATTGATAAAATGTACGGAAGCATTATAAAACCTTTTTATGAAAACATAGCATATTATCAAAACTTTGCAGAAGCGTAAATGAATCATTTCAAGAAGAAGCTAAACAATGAAGTACAAAATAATAAAACTTAATATGATTATAACTATTTCTCCTTTTACCCTTAGCCTGGCCAGCCCCAATCTTGTTCATGCAAACCCTTCACCCCCTGCTTCATTATCTGTTTATTATCTGCTTAATATCTGTTCGTCGTTTGTACCTAGACCACAAGTAACTGTAAGCCTAAAGACTTAGTAAGGAAAAGGGTTAACACAATTATGTTTATGACTCTCTTTAGTTCTTCCTAGAGTGGGTACCGCCCCATACCAGTCTTTTCATTACATTCATTGGTTCTTTACTCGTACTTCGAGCAGGAGATTGGAGAAATTCGTGGTGATAGGATAGATCTTTGTCGGCTTCAACCACATAGAGTAGATAGTTTCGCAATCTCGGCAAGGGAAAGGTAACGTTCTCTTTTTAAATCCTATCTACCTAGCTGATCCGTACTTACCCTACCATCCCCCAACTCCCTTTTCTTCTTTTCTTCATTTTCTTAACATTTTACCTCACTTATGCATGTGTGAGTACCACCCCAAGGTGGCACTCCCTACGGGTTCCTATTAACATGACACATGACCATACATTCTCAACTTAACATGATGTATGATACATTATATCATGACATTAACAATAATGGAATTACGCATTGAAATGAAAGTAACTATAATTGAAATTGCGCATAGAGATGTATAATAGAAATTGAAAGCGTACCCAAAGACAAGTAACAATAATGGAACACCCAATAAGGTAAGGCATGTGAAGGAAGCAATTATAGAATTAATTAAACAAGGGACATGCTTGGGTATATAATTCGCGATAATAAAGGAATTATATCGAAGTACAAGTGTGTCTGAAGTCAAGCATAATTAAATTGTCATACTCAAGAGTTGATTACATGCTTTTATTCTTAGTTAAGTTACATACTCAAGACAAATTACAATTATTATCCGAGGTACTTGTCCTAGATAATTTATATGCTCAAGATAGATTACCTTTATTATTCTAATTAGTTATTCTTAGCATACTCAAGATAGATTAGCGTCGTTATTCTAGTGAGTTATCCTAGATAATTTGCATGCTCAAGGATTAATTACAATTATTATTATAGTCAGATATTCTAATTAAATTACATGCTCAAGGTTGTTATTAGTTAACTTAACTAACATGCTCAACTAGTTAGTTAATTAACATGCTCAAGGGTTCGTGATACATTAAACATGCTAATATAATTTGATTAATTAACGTGCTACTAATTAGTTCATCATGCTAATTAATTTAAACATACTAATTACATGCTCGAGTCTAGTAGTCAATTACATGTTCTGGTTTAGTTGATTACTCTAGATAGATTGACATGCTTGAGTCTAGTTAATTATTCCAATTTAGCTAGTTGCTCTAATTAATTGACATGCATCAAGGATTTGACATGCTAGTAAATTAAACACACTAATTAATTAATCATGCTCATTAACATACTCGGGTTTAGTAGACGATAATATGCTATGAACAAGTAACTATAAGCAGGATTATAAACAATACCAAGAAACAATAACAAAGGAGATATAAAAACATCTATTCATATAGTCACTGAAATTCTCAATCCGTCCCTACTTAATTCCTTCTTCTTTCCTCTTTTCCATTCTTTGCTAATAAAGTAAAGCATTTTCATTAATTTCAATTGAAGTAAAGCATTGTGAAGGGAAGCTGTTAGTTGGTCCTCAATCGATGTCAAGGCTGGCCAATGCAATGATGTATATGAGGTCGTTTAAGCGTTGATGCGCATAGCCACTATTGCGCTACTATTGATGTCGGAGCTGATTGTTGTGCGTTGATGCGTACAACCTCTAGTAGAACTTACGGTCGATGCCGAAGTTGTTATACCAGGGTGTGGGGTCACTGTATATTGATGTATGCAGTAGCTAACATACGGGTTGATCGATGTAGAGCCCTTATCACATAGTGGTTACCAATTGACGTCGGAACCAAGTGCATTGATGTGCACAGTTATGACGGTTCACCGATTGATGTGGGGACTGAGTGTATTAATGTACACAAAACTGAAAAAGAAAAATGAAAACGAAAAGAAAAGGAAAAGAAACAGAAACAGAAAACGAAAAAAAATTTAAAAAATGCATAGCATGTTTATTTTATTTTATATCACTTACTGAGCATTAGGCTCATTAGTTAAATCTTGTTGATATAGGTATATGTACAACAAATTTGGAGCAGTTGATGAAGGATTTGTACACGTGGATCTTGTAGTTGGTTGGGCTAAAAGAATTTAAATGGAAACAAATTGTAAAAGGTTTTGTAATGTAATTAATTTATATTCTTAAATGTTTTGTTTAACTAATAAATCTTCCCCTGTATTTTCTAAAAGGCAATTATCATTTTAATAATGTCAGGTATTAATTACAAATGAAAAGTATTTTATATATTTCCACTGCAATTGATATAAATGTTTTAAGTAAAGAGTTTTAATGTAATAGAAAAATTTTCCGATGTTTATATAAAAAGAAAAGTTTTAAATTTCATGTGTTTTAAAAAGGTAATAAAAACTGAGTCGTTACAATCTCAGTTCGCTTCACATTTGGTAGCCACCAATGAGCACAAAGTCCATCACTTCGTTCAAGGGCTTAAAATGGAGATCCTTAGGGGTGTTACGATATTTGGTACTCAAGATGTCCCCTTTGTGAAGATTGTCACAAAGGCGCTTACGGTTCTAGAGGAACAGTTAGAACCAATAGCAATGGGGCGTTCTGCCTACAAACAGGGGGATAAAAAGACCGTAAGAAAATGAAGCGCAACAGAGAAAGGACAAGCTCCCCATGATTGGAACATCCACTGCTCTACCAAATGCTAGAACTTATCAACCCAACTTATGTTTGAGATGCAAGAAATGCCATTATGGGGAGTGCCATGCCGGGTCTAAGCAATGCTTCAAGTGTGGAGACCCAAGGCATATTGTCAAGTTCTGCCCAACTATTGATGGAGGACAAGGAAGGGTAGCTCCACGGGTTTTCTCCCTGTATGGAAACAATGAAGAGAAGGAGCAACCTACAGTCGTTTCAAGTACAAATGACTTTATGAAGTAATTATATACGTGTTTATGTGATATTGAAGCACTCTTCCATAACATTAGAAATTTTGCATTAGAATGAATAAGTTTTTTTTACCATGAAAGGTACAATTTACGTTAATAGTATTGCTACCTATGTTCTATTTGATTATGGAGCTACTCATTCTTTCATTGCGACTGAATTTTCCACGAAAGTGAATTGTCTCTCTAGTCTTGTGAAGAGTGAGTATTGAGTACTGTTACCTTCAGGAGACTATTTGACCGCTAATGGTTTTCTACAGGTGTATGCAGTTAGAATAAATGACTGAATATTTCATGTCCATCTGATTATTATGGACATGAAGAGACATGATATTATTCTAGACATAAACTGGCTATCACATCACAATGCGGTCATAAATTGTAGAAGGACAGAAGTCTACTTCCGCTCTCCTGATGGCAAACAACTCACTTTTTAATGAGCCAAAGAAAAGAAGGTTTGCAGTTATTTCTACGCTTAAGGCAGATCAATTATTGAGGAGCTGATGCAAAGGATTTTTTGGTGAATGTGATGGACACCATGATAGCATCAAAAGGGAAGTTAGAAGAAGTTATGGTGGTCCAAGGCTTTTCGGGGGTCTTTCGAGATGATCTACCTGGGTTGCCACTTGAAAGAGAAATCGATTTCGTGATCAATTTACATCCCAGCACTGAACCCATCAAAAAAATTTCATATAGGATGGGGGCAGCTAAATTGCACGAATTAAAGACCCAATTGGAAGAGCGAATCAACAAAAGGTTTATCTGTCCTAGCTTCTTGCCATAGGGAGCACAGATTTTATTTGTGAAGAAAAATGATGGATCACTAAGGATGTGCATAGATTACTGGGAGCTGAACAAAGTGACGGTCAAGAACAGATACACTTTGCCCACCCAGGATAGATGATTTATTTGATTAGCTGCATGGTGCATGCGTCATTTCAAAGATTGATCTTTGTTCGGGATATTATCAGCTAAATGTTATGCTAGAGGATATTCCAAAGATAGTGTTCTGGACAAGATATAGACTCTATGAATTTCTCGTAATGTTGTTTGGACTGACCAATGCTCCAGCAGCATTCATGGAATTAATGAACCAGATTTTTAAGGAGTATCTTGACAAGTTTATCATTGTGTTCATTGACGACATTTTAATTTATTCTTGTTAAGAAAGGAGGACCATGAGCATCTAAAGACTGCCTTGTCTATTTTGGAGTGGCATCAACTATATGTAAAGTTCTCGAAGTGCAAATTTTTGTTAAATGAAATCAGTTTCCTCGACCATATATTTTCTAAGAGTGACATTGCAGTAGATCCAACAAAAGTTTAGGCAGTTGTTGATTGGGCACAACCAAAGAATGTAAGAGATGTAAGAAGTTTCCTCAAAATTGCGAGATACTACAGACGGTTTATAAGAGGATTTTCTAAAATTGCTCTGCCTCTTACTAGTCTAACCAAGAAAAATGTACGATTTTGGTGGTCAATTGAGTGTGAGAAGAGCTTCCAAGAATTGAAACACCGATTGACTTCAGCACATGTTTTAACCCTACCAGAGGAAGAGTGACATTATTGTATTTATTGTGATGCATCCAAAAGCAGGTTGGTTGGGGTGTTTATACAGAACGGGAAGGTGATTGCATATGCTTCAAGACAACGGAAACCACATGAGGCTAACTATCCTATTATGATCTAGACCTTGTCGATGTGGTGTTTACACTCAAAATATGGAGGCATTATTTGTATGGACAACGGTATGAAATTTTCACTAATCACAAAAGCTGAAAGTACATCTTTACACAGAAGAGCTAAATATGAGACAATAGCGATGGTTAGAGTTTGTAAAAGACTATGATTGTGAAATTAAGGACTATCTCAGAAAAACCAATGTAGTAGCTAACGCTTTGAGCAGAAAAGTTACCCTTCAAGAGTTGATTGTGTAGATGGTTCCTCTGCTGCGAGCTGCTCTTTTATCAACGCTGACACTAAAGCCTAACATACTTGTAAGATTAAAGAAGCCCAACTGAAGGACACTTAATGCAAAGATTTTAAGTTGAACCTAACGCTAGAGAAGTATCAAGACTATTCTATATCTATTAACAGAATTGTAAAGTTTAATAACAGATGGTATTTGCTTGATGATTCACAATTGTGATTGACGATATTAAAAGAAGCTCATTCTTCAAGTTTTTCTATCCATCCTGAGTGCAACAAAATGTATAAGGACCTCAAGGTGCATTGCTATGGCCTGATAATGAAGTATGATATTGCCTAGTATGTAGCATTGGGTCACGTATACCAACAAGTAAAGGCGAAACATCAAAGGCTGGGCAGAATGCTACAACCGATGCCTATACCAGAATAGAAGTTAGAACATATCACTATGGATTTTTTCACTGGATTACCCAAGACTATGAGAGGGCACAAGGGGATTTTGGTAATTTTTGACCGATTAACTAAAATTGCTCATTTCTTTCCAGTGAAGATGAAGTATAAAATGAACCAGTTCACAGATCTATACATTAAGGAGATTGCACGATTACACAGAGTTTCCGATATAATCGTATCTGATCAGGATCCAAGATTCACTTTTGCATTTTGAAAGAGCTTGAACAAGGCCATGGGCATGGAATTAAAGTTTAGCACCACATTTTACCCATAGATCGATGGTCGAAGCAAGCGAAAAATCCAGATATTACAAGACATGTTGCGAGCTTGCGTGTTAGAATTTCAAATCAGATGGGTGAAGAGACTACCTTTGATGGAGTTTACCTACAATAATAGCTTCCACGGGATGATTGAAATGGCTCCTTATGAGGCGTTGTATGGTAGAAAGTGTAGATCTCCATTGCATTGAAGCAAGGCTAGAGAAGCTGAGTTTTATGGGCCTGATATGACACAGAAAATTGTTGAATCAGTCGCAGTTATTTGTCAAAGAATGTTGGCTGCTCAAAGTCACCCGAAAAATTACGCATGTAATACCCAAAACTTAGATGACATTGAGAATAATAATAATTGGGAATTATTGGAAATTATGGAGTGATTTTGTCATGGAATACAATACCCCAAAAATGTGTTTAGTAACCGTACTAGAGATTGGTGCAATTAGTGATGATTATTGAAGATTTATTATATGATTATGGAATAAATTATAAATTTTTGAGGATTAATTTGCAATTGCTTTAAAAAGGGAATTGATTAAACAAAGAAAGGAGTGAATTAAATTGAAATAAAAGAAAAAGAACAAAAGAAAAAAAAATGGTGAAATGCTGGCGTTTTAGGTAGAGGCAGAATCAGTTGGACTGGTTGATTGTACATGTCGATTGGGAATTATCGGTCGATGGAAGGCATCGATTTGAACCATGTGATTTTGCGGGGAACGTGTTTTAAACATTGGACCGGTCGACCAGAAATTGGTGGTCGATGGATGCATTGTCCGTTCCCACGCAGTGTTGCTACTCGAGAAGATAATTGAAAATCCCTAAATGCAATTTCTTTTGTAATTCCTCCACGTAACCTTCCCTTTACAGATGGCAATCCTTAAGAGTGAGATGTGTTGGGAAAAATGAGGCTTCCCATGTACACCTTTCAACAGATAGAAGGAGGGTTTGTGAGAATTTCTCTATGGAGAAAATAGCGAGGGCCAAGAATGAAAGAAGAAGAAGAGGAATAGAGTTGTGTTACAGGATAGAAGAAAGGAGAGGCCTGAAGGTGAAGGTGAAAGTGTGATACCCCGACTTTTTATGTCGAAATTGGATAATGTTAATTGGAAAGTAATTTGGGATATTTGGAGTATTTGGATAATTATCGGGGTATTACCAAAGACGTAATTGGCAATCATTATTATCGACCGATATTTGAAATAAATTGAGAATTGGAATTGGGTTGTGAATAATTTAATTAAATAAAAGATTTAATTAAATTATTAAAGAGGAATTTAATTAGATAAAATGGACTATTTGGGATTAAAAATTTAAAGGGATTAAATAAATTAATTAATTGGGTTAAAGAAAAAGTAAAAAGGGGATATGGAAGGCATGAATCAGTTCAGCAGAGCTGGTTCACGCCATTTCAATCGGTTCAATAAGTGAACCGATTGAGTGAAAAAGAAGAATGGCCTTCAGCCATTCTTCGTGAGCGAGCCTGAAAAAGAAAGAAACGAGGGCGAGAGAGAGAGAACCCGAGAAGAGAGAAGAGAGAATGAGGGAGACAGAGCAGGCGACGACGACAAGTGGTGAAGCTTGGGGTCGGCTTGGGTCGCTCCTTGCTGCGGCGGACGTGCGAGCAACAAATGTGGCTAATCGGGAGCTAGGGCTCGGCGTGTCACTGGCGTCGAGACGCGATTTCAGGCTCAGGTGGTCAAGCTTTGCTGGTTGGTTTTGGTGTCGGGTTGGGGCGTGATTTCAGGTGGCCGACTGGTGAGGCTCAATGTCGACGGAATGGCAATGGCGATGGTGATGGCTACGGCAGGCAGACAGCGACGGAGGCGTCGATGCATCGAAGGGCAGGGGCGTCGATCTGGGTGGTTCGTGCTGGACCGGCCGAAGGCCACGGTCCAGCTTATTGATTCTTCAATGCCAAACTGGTCCCTGTCGTTCCTTCTCCTGGTGAAATCGACAGTGTGTTGTGCGTGGGGAACACTCTGAAAAAATTTGTAGTGATGCTGTCGGGCGTGCTTGAGAACTACACTCTCTGCCTTCTGGGAATTGGCAGAGAGTGTCCCTTTGGGTAAGATGATAAGTGCAGAAGAGAAGGCGAAATGGAGACAGAGTGGCTAGAAAAGGAAGGCTCTCAGGTGTAGCTCCTCGGGGTGAGAATTCCTTCCACTTTTGATTGGATTTTATGGACG
Source organism: Begonia loranthoides (assembly GCA_022433065.1). Classification (NCBI taxonomy): domain Eukaryota; kingdom Viridiplantae; phylum Streptophyta; class Magnoliopsida; order Cucurbitales; family Begoniaceae; genus Begonia; species Begonia loranthoides. The sequence continues at coordinate 23,372,809 of CM039475.1, read as the reverse complement.
TTTCTAATTTGTTAATGAGTGTGGGTGAGTTGGTGATGCAACAATGGTTGAGAGAAATTAAGGACAGGGAGAAAAACAAGGGTAAAGGGAATGGGGTTAGCTGGGATGCTAGAGGCTGCTCCAGGGTACTCTTCAAGTATAAGATTCTCCCCTGTGTTTATGGATGCATGGTTTCTGCTAGGACTTAGGCTTGGATTTTTGGAGCATATTGATGTCTATCGCATGCTTAATAGAAGTTATGCTACCTGTTTACTTACAGCAACACAATTGATTTCCTAATGGTTACTACTTTGTTGTCTGTGAGGATAACATTGGGAGAAATAGATTTAAGTGATTGCTGTCATGTTGGAACTAGCCCTCTGTTAATCAAGTGAAGTTTCATGCTTTGTCATTTATGACTAACTGCTGTATATGTTGGTTTCTACATCTTGGGTTTTATTTGGACAATAACTGGATATTGCTCTATTGTCCATTGTTGGGTGCATGAATTTTAGGCCATGAATTTATTTAGAGTGTTTACATTATGTTGGATAATTTTGTTGGTTGTGCAAAATGTAATAGTGAAGAGTTGGATAATTCTATTAGTTGGTTGGTTGTTGAGTTTTATTAATGGAAATTGTTATTCAACACATGTGGATTGTAGCATGTTGGTACGATATTAATTGGCAACTGTTAAGTGTTAAAGCATAGAATTCGATGAGAAGTTGTCAATGATAAATGTTTTTAATCATGAAGGTATCGGAAGAGAAGAAGAATAAAGATTTAGCGCTAATCCGCATTAAAGATTTGAGGTAAGGAAATAGGGTGTCTTAGCCAAAGGAGGCCCTACACCACAAGTAGAATGTGTGCGTTTTATGTTCATTTCCTGAAATGCTTACTGCTAATTCCTTAGATGATTTCCTGTTGTATTTTCCTTGTTGATTCCTTGTCGTGGATATTTCCTTTGTTGGATAGTGTAAAATTGTTAGCACTTGTTAAATATGACTAGCTCCGTGATTCATTTCTTTTATTTTTAGTTTTGCTTTTCTTGTTGTTTCTATAATTGGGATCAAATGTTTTACTTTGTAGACATATTCTTTATTTTTAATTGTTCTTTTTGTTGCAAATGTTTTACTTTATTTGTTGTGATGGATTGCTGTGGTAAATGATCAATGGTTGAATATAATGAGTATGTAAATAATGAGGAGTAGGAATGAGCAACGAATGTTGGTTTTTCCTTTGATGATTTACTGTTCTGTTCTTTGTTATTTTCTGGATGTCTAGCTTGGATTCTCTACGTTAACTAAACTGATATTTCATTCGTTCCATATTTAATGTCTAGTGTTATTCTGAATATGTTAATAAGCATGTTTGATTAACTAAGTAGACCTGAGTACATTTAATTAACTAATTAAGTAACTAGTCTTTAAATAATTGAGTCAAGCATGTTTAGCTAACTGTTTAAGTAATAACAAATCCTAGAGCATGTTAACCAACTAATCAGTGGAGCATGTAAATTGACTAAATTGATTAACTAGCAGGTCTGAATTAACTAACTAGCATAATCAATTAGCATGTTCACTTACTCAACCATGTTTAATGGATAACTAATCTTGAGTATGTAATTATCTAACTAGTTGGGTAAGTAAATTAACTAATTGAGCATGTTTAATTAACTTGGTAACTTCTTGATGCATGTATGTTAACTAGAGCATGTTAATTAACTTGGAGAATAATGGTGGATAACTTGATTGTACTTTAGTATTTGAGTTATTGGAATAATGGAAGCATGTTATTTGACTTAACTTAGAATAATATAGCATGTTACTTAAGAAATTAATATTAACCAAGATATGTAACTAAATGAAATCCTTTCTTGAGCATGTAATCATCTTGAGCATGTAATTAACTAGGATAATAACTAAACTATTAAATATATCATCTTTAATTAATTAGAATAAAAGCATGCTTAATCAACTAGAATAAGAATTATCAATTTACAAGCATGTTTCCGTTATTCGTTGTCTAAAGCATGTTTCCATGTTTAGTCTAGCTTAGTCCAATAAGCATGTTTAGTTAATTGTAATTCGTCGCATGTTACTTTATCGTCTCATCTTGTTCATTCGCTACTTTCAATTCGATATCATGATTGTTCCATATATTGTTGTACGCTTTCAATTATTATTATTCATTATATGCGCAATTTCAATTACAGTTACTTTTATTTTAGTGCGCACCTCAATTTCTGTTAATGTTATGTTATAAAGCATCATGTATCATGTTAGGTTGAGAATGTATGGTCATGCATCATGTTAATAGAAACTAATAGGGAGTGCCACCTTGGTGGTGGTACTCACACATGTACGCGTGAGGATAAATGATGAAAATGAGGAAAAGAAAACAATGAAAAAGGTCTTCTGTGGTACCGGTAGCTTAGCCCGGCACAGGAGAAAAAGAAAACAATGAAAACGGTAGTTGGGGGTGGATGAGTTGTAACAACCCGAACCTAAATCTTTCCATTAAACAATGTAATCAAACTTTGGAAGTAAAGATTGGTGTAATAAATATTTACATCGTCCCTATACGCGTTGAGTTGTGACGTATAATCTTGTTGAGATCCGATTCGGATAAAAACTGAGCCGAAAATGCAAAGGAAATGAACTTACGGTCTGTTTGGATGCCTAAGGATGACGTTGCAGACGTGAAGTGTCGTCCGCAACACACCTGGAATGTCGCCCTGACTTGGGATGACTTCGGGAATGAGAGGACAGGTCTGAACTTCTGCGCGACGTGGACTTTCAGGCGACTTTGTGGATGATACGGACGAGGAAGAATGCGTCTGCATCGAATCTGTTTAAGTCTGGAGACTTTAGGATGATTGCAGACGCTTGCGGACAAGGTAAGGAGTCGTCTAAATTGAATATGTCCAAATCTTGGACACATTCGGAAGATACATGCGGACGAGGTGGACGAGGCCTTGCATCCGGACCTGGACTACGGAAGGTACGGACAATGGCGGGGATGCTAATTTTTGTCCGAAGTCAGATTTTTAGCCTACGAATTTTGGTCTTGCAGATGCCTGCGGACAGGATTAAGGCATCCACACCCGTCCAATTCAACGCAGACTAGCGCCCGAAATGAATTAAAATCAAAATAAAAACGACATTTATCCAATAAAAACCTAGTCCTCGACACAGAATCGCCTCCCACGACCCGACCAGCCAGGGATGGTCCCCTGCCACATGTGTGAGTGTCCCTAGGTGAGTCTCTACTTAGCCCAACCCTCCTTCATCTTCTTCTCCTTCGTTTTCTTCTGCTGGGGAAATCCTGTTGGAGTAGGGAGGCTAGGAAGCACTGCTGTCCGCGTGAAGACTCGACTTCAAGGGTAAGGAATGGGTAGTCGGTGGCCATTTGGAGGCCCTACACCCAAGTAAACGTGTGTGTGTGTATGCTTGATGGTTTACTATGTTGTAGTTGATAGAATATATAGAAATTTCTTGATGAACTCCATTGGCTTCCTGCAGTATTTGCTACTGTCCTTACTCTTCACCTTGTAGATGTTTCCTTTGTCATCTCCTTTTATGCACGTTGTTGTTAATGTTCAACAAATAAATAACAAGAAATAAAAGAATGAGATCTAAACACTCCTAAAGAAAACGTGAATGGGAATGAGAACCATGGCAGAAATGTGAAAGAAAGATGAAAGGAATGGATGACCATTGTTATGACCTTATTTTGATGTTCATTTACTCTGTGAGAAAGGATGAATAACTCTAGAAATCATGAGATCCCTTAGTGATACAACCTTTGTTATTTTTGTACTCTGTAATTATCAAACGCAGTTTATTCTTCTATGTTCATACTCGGTGCAAGCATGTCTCTCATTATTACTTCGTGCATAAACATATCCTCGCCATCATTAAATTACTGTCATGTATGGAGCACGTTGCGCACTGTCTATTTTTTGATTTTATCGTTGTTGCTCATAGCCATTCGATACGCATGTTTTGCTGTTTGTTTCATCATTATTACTATTGTCTATATCTTTAAACAAGCCTGTTACGTTGTTACGTTTTCATAAATCCTCACTGCCTTGGATATCATATGAGAAGCATGTTATTGTTGTTCTACATAGTTCATTCTCGCTGCCGTTATTATGGTGTAGGAAGCATGTAGCTCCACTGTACATTACTCTTGCTGTATAGAACTGTCGTCATAACTTAAAGTATGTCTGTTGCTTGATTAGAAACATGTTCACTTGTTTGTATTTCCTGCCGTTTTTAATCGACTAGAAGCATGCTGTAATAACCCGATCCCAAATTTCCCGAAATAAACGATGTAATTATTTTTTTCAAAATAAATACGAATGTATGTGGTCATATTTCATCATTTATTAATGTTACGTTGCGACATAAAACCCCGTAGACGTTTAAGTTGGACGGGATTTTGAAGAAAATGTGATAAAAGAGGAAGAAGTGGACTTGGGGACGCGTGGGGACGCAAAATCGTGTCCTAAACTGGCTGTTTGTAGTGTACGGATGCTGCCTGTGCATTTGAGGACGCGGCGGACGCAAACTGTTCAAGTCCGCATAAAATTTTGGAAAAATTTGTCTAAGTCCGGAGAGTTTCGGACGCTGTGGACTCAGCGGACGCCAAAACGTATCGTCCGATTTGAATCTGTCCATTCTGATTTCGTGCGGACGATTCATGCGGACGGTGTGGACCATAAATGGCGTCTGCAATGTCATATCGGATGCTACGGATGAATGACTGAGGACGCCAATTTACACTACTTTTGGTGTTGCGGACGCAGCAGACGCAAATACGGTGTCCGCAATGGGTCCGCAGACAGCAGACTCTGCAGAATTAAAAGTAAAAAAATCACGGCTCTTTTGATAAATTTTGATTCTTGTCTCACCTTTCGGCCAAGGGAAGGATTTTCCACACGTAGCCCACCCTATTTGTCCCTCCTCCAGCATGTTTTGTTCCCTAGGAAGACCTCTCTCTCTATTTAGCTATCCTTCACTCCATTTTCAGCGGGAGTTTTCTGCAGAGTGGGTGAGAAGTGATTGAGTTGAGTGTTATGAGTGTGTTGGACGAAATTTGGAGAAGGAAGGAGCTACTGGAGGTTAAGTACACGACTAAAAAGGTAAGGAATGGGTTGTCTTGGCCTTGTGCCCTACACCCAAGTATTTGTTGTGCAAGAAAAATGTAAATTTTTCTGGTTTTACTGGTGTTATTCTGATTTACTGGTTTTGTAAGAATAGACATGAGATATGATGGATCAAGTCACGAAATGAAGGATAGAAATGAAGAAAATATGATGATCTATGTTATGAAAGGAAGGATAGTGTGATGTTAATAACAAATCACAAAGATAGGGAGATGTAGATGTTTTCATTTTCCTTGCTGTCAATGGATTTCACTTGTTGTCAAAAAATTATTGAACTCTCATGTACTAATATGAACTTCCATGTTATGATATGAATGAGGAGGTGAAGGATGTGAAGGATGAATGACAAGTATATCCCAAGAAAAAGAAAGAATGTAATGACAAGGTTTTCATGCAAAGAAGAGTTAATCTTCTATGCTTTTTCCTGGTTTTTATGCATTTACTGGTTTTATAGTAACTAACAAGCCTAGGATGAGAAATGAGAAATAAATGTTTATGCCACGAAATGAAAGTGTTAAATTAAAAATATGGTGATGTTAATCCTCACTTCTAGCTAGATCATAAGGTTAGAAATGTAGATGTTGATATAGATGGATGTGTAAACTGATTTTTTTGCTGTCAAATTGCAAATTTCCCCAAATATTAACATGACATGAACAAAAATGATAAATGATGAATGATGAATGATAAAGGAAAAGATGAAAGGATATGGTATGAACGAATTATGAAAAGTGGAAGAAATGACTGAATGGGAGAAATGGTAAGATTGATGTTTTGAATTTTGTGATCCTGATTTGGTTAGGTAGTTTATTGATGTTATGTGCTAGATCTTATTGTGAAAAGCCATAAGTAATTTAGAGATATTAGATGTTGAATTCAATAAAATGCTGTTTAATGTAAGAGTGCAAGATTGATTAGGTGAAGAAGTTGGTATTGTTTGTAGGTTCTCTGTCAAAAGCATGATAGTTGTCTTCACTGATTTTTAAGCATGTTTAATATTACAAATTGTGATCACATTGGCATGAGTAGAAAGTATTTTGGTTAGGCAACATTTCCGTGGTAGTGAAATTTGTATGTTGTGCAAATGTGATATTTTGCTTCAATGATAGTATGGTTAGTTCGTGAAGCATGAAATGTCTTTTCGTTAATTGTGGTGGATTTTGTGTTCTTCTATATGTGATATGTTAGAATAAGTTCATGTTAATAGAAAGCTAATAGGAGCATCCAAAGGGATGGTGCCACATGCATGAGTGAGGAAAAAGAATGAATAAAATGATGCCGGGATGAACGGGACACGTCATCACCGAGTAATCTCTCCGTCGGGATACGTCGGAAGGGTAGAAACTCTAGAGGCGGGACACACCAATAGAGAAAGACTATAGAGGCAGGACACGCCAATAGAGAAAGACCCTTGGAGGCGGGACACGCCAAAGAGGGGATGAACGATAATAAGAATGTTCGGGATGAGCAGGATACGTCATCACCGAAGAAACCCTTTAGCGGGATACGTTAGAAGGGTGGAAACTCCGAAGGCGGGACACGCTGGAGGAGGAGGAACCTCGAAGGCAAGAAATGCTAGAAAAGGAACCGAACAAGAAGTTGGAGGGCGGATTTCATCCCCTAAGAACCCCTAATCTTCACACTCCACTATGGATATGAGTGGAGAAAAAACAAATGTAATGAAAGAATTGGTTTGGGTGGCCCCCATTCCAAGCGAAACTAAAGAGAGAAGCATATGTGATTTCCCCGTTCCTTACTGAGAGTAAGCTCACGTCCTTACTTGTGGTGTAGGTAACGAGTTGGCTATACCGGACATGAAGGAGGAGACCTTTCTCGTGGAGCCTGCGATAGGTCCGATGGATGCGCCAACGGAGTAGTAGTACGACACGAGAACGAGAAATAAGAACGGAAAAGGTTTAGTAAGAATCAAATGGTAATTTTCGTAATTCTTTATGCAAAGTTTAAATGTGATGTAGACCTATATTATGCACTTCGGTTGGATTTTAAAGGACTTCGGTTTATGATTTAAGTTTCTTTATATATATTGTTTTCATAAATTTTAAATGTTTTCTTTTCCGTTTTTAACTAAATTGATTTATGCTTCCGCATTAGTTTCTTTTTGTTTTTCAAAGGAAAGAGAGATTAAAAAATGAAGTTTTAGTAACGATCGGATTTGGGCACTCTGATTTATTTAAGACAAATAAAAGAGGTTTTTACAAATGAATGAATTTGTACGATAGGTGGATAATGCGTATTGAAAATGATTAAGATTAAGAAAATAAATTAGAAAAGATAAAGAATCTGGGTCATTACACATGCATAGTCATTTATAAATTCTGCTATTATATTTAATTAAATCATGTTTAGTCAAGTGTGTTCTTTCTGCTGTCATAGTCAATTAGAAATATGTTTAGCTGTATACATTTTCCGCTATCTCGTTTAGTCAGTAAAAGCATGATAGGTCTTTTGTGTGGTCAATCAAAAAGCATGATTAGATGTTATAAGTTACTGCTGTATTTAGAGTGTATAAAGCATGATTCGTTGTTAGTTTTGCTGTATATCATCGCTGATTTATTGAACGATTCAACGCCTGAATTGTAGCATTTCCTACTGTCGTAGTGGATTAAAAAGCATGAGAACTGTTTTAATTTACTTTTGTACAGTCGATAATAAGCATGTATCGCCATCTTAAATTCAATATGTGTTTGCTGCTGATCTCTTTAGGTTTACCGAGCATGATCATGTTCTAATTTGACATTAATTCGTTACTCTATGCCGTCGTTACTTCCCTTATATAAAGCATGTTCCGTTCTTGATTATTGGACATTAATTGTTTTATTAGGCATTAATAGTATGCTAGATTTCATATCGTAGGGAATACGCCATCGTTACTTTCGTTTTGTAAATCATGTGTCATTATTTGTGTTACTCACTATTTATTTTTAATCTTCTAAAGCATTGTTATTTACTTTCCATATATGCGTTATTTAATTGAAAGTGCTAGGTAGTATTCATGTTAATAGAAACAAAGTAGGCGGTGCCACCTAGGGGTGGTACCCACATGCATGAGTGAGGAAAAATGCTAAGAACAAGAATGTTTATGATGGGTGGGATACGCCCATCACCGAAGAAACCCTACAGTGGGATACGCCTGAAGGGAAGAAACTCTTGAAGGCGGGATACGCCGGAAAGGGAAGAAACTTTGAAGGCGGGATACGCTAGAAAAGGAGATAACTAGGGAGTTGGGGTAGATGGGTAGTTCGGATCTAGCGTGGCAGCTAGGATACACCCTCAACAAGTCGGGAAAGGGACTAGTATGCACATAAGAGGTTAGAAGTCGATCAAACTAGGCCATCTCAAAGGACAACCTCCAATCTCCAGCTCGATGTAAGAGTAAAGAACTAACGAAGAACGAACGAAATGGAAAGATTCGGTTTGGGTGGCCCCCATTCCAAGAAGAATTAAAGAGATAAATGAATAAATTGTTTTCCCTCATCTCCTTACTGGGCGAAATCTCACGTCCTTACTTGTGGTGTAGGTAATGAAGTGATTATGCCAGGAGCTCTAGAGGAGGCCATTTTGGTGGAGCCTAAGGTAGGTCTGAATGAGATGCCAACAGAGTAGTAGTACGACTTCAAGGAAGTAAAGGAAAGGAAATTTTGTAAGGGCTAATGTCGAGTTATTTTCTTTTACGAACGTTAATTACCCTTTTACCCCTAATTGGATATTTAGTCATAATATTATGTAGACCTTATGTGGAAACACAAACCCTTGGTTTTAATCATAGTTTCTTGTTTTTGTAAATTAGATTTCTTGTTTAGTAACGTTTCCGTACCTTTTAAGAACGAAAATTTATTGCTTCCGCAAATCATAAATGGTACTTCTTTACTACATAAGTAATGATAATTTGAGCTTTTGGTAATGATCAGATTTTTGCACTCTGATTTTCTTTATAGATGTGTTTTAGTAAAACTTAGCGTACTTTTAGAAACGGTCAAGAAATATGGGTCGTTACATGGGTGGCGGGTCTAGTCACCTCCCTCTTAGGGTACGAGAGTTCTAGTTGTGAGTAAAAGATTAGATCTCATCACTATACCATTCCAAAGGAAATCTTCCAATCTCCAGCTCGATGTACGGGTAAAGGACTAAAGAACTAATGACTTAATGAAAAGATTTGTTTGGGTGGCCCCCATTCCAAAATGAACTAAAGAGTGGCATATCACGTTGCATTAAACCTTTTTCCTTACTAAGCCTTTGGGCTTACAATTAGTTGTGGTGTAGGTGTAGGTACTTATATTTGAAGCTAATGCACAGACTTAGGAGAAAACGATGATAACAATGAACAAATAATAAATAGGGATGAATGATTTGCACGAGCGAGATTGGAGATGGCCAAGCTTAAATGAAAAGAGAAAATGGTTGTAATTGAATTTATATTTAATTGTTTCGTTCCTTTTATTAAGTTCTTTCATTAAATTATTTACGCTTTCGCAACGTTTTAAAATAAATGATTTCATACACTTCCGCATTTCATTAAATTGATTTTCATAACGAGTTTAACAAAATGTTAGTAGCGGTCCGGTTTAGCGTCGCACTCTGATATTTGTTTTAAAAGATATTTCAATGGCCTTAAAAAATTTTCAAAATTTTAAGTGTTTTAAGGGATTTAGGAAAAATCGGGTTGTTACAGAAAGCCCAGTGTGAAGAACAAGTTGCCTGCTCTTAGGTCCTTGGGTGTTCTGCATGTAAATGCTCCCTGTTTCATTCCTTGATTTAATGGATTAAATAATATTAAGGGTAGAGGATGAAGACAAAGGATTTATGGATGTCGTGCACTGATATTTATATGTTGTTGTCCATGGTTGAGATTTATAGGTTGCTGTGTGAACTCTTGTTACTGTCGGTTACTGCTTGATCAAACTGTGAGGATATGTGCTCCATTATTGGATAATGCTCTCTATGATTACTGCTTGGTTTTGTGAAGCGAAAATATAATGTATGTTTGTTGCATTAAAGCTTGGGTTTATGCTCTGTTGGTGGAGGGCTTTAATGTAGTCAGTTGTATGTGAAATTGATAATCTATGAATTGAGGAATAATAGTGGTGAAGTCTGTTTTGTGGATTAGTTACTACCTTTGTGGGAATGTCTCTGTGGTTCTCTGCATGAGGGTTTATGTTGTATTCTATTTAGGAATCTTATGGGAATAATAAGTAAAGGATAAAAAGATGAAAACTATTAAGTGATTAAATGTATTTGAATTATGATATTCTGTTATGAAATTAATGAGGAATAATGGTATTAAAGTTGAGGTTCATAATGGATGGTTACTAATGATTAAATATTATTGATTTTGAAGGTATTGGAAAGGAAGGATAACGATGAAGTGCTGATACGTGTTAAAGCTTCAAGGTAAGTTGATATTATCTGTGTTTTGCCCAAAGGCCTACATCGCAAGAGTTAGAATTGTTTCTTGACTATTTATTAGAGTCAGGTTCTTTACGTTATAGATTTAATATGACTATTCCTTAAGGATCATAGGATTGTGATATTGATATGCTTTGAGGTTGTATTGCCGTCTAATGATGTGTTTATTAGATTTAGGTTTTTTTAATGACATGTACATTAGATTGTAAATGATATTGATAATGATCATGCTTGAGAATTATAGTATGTTAATATGATCATGCTTCGAGGATATAGATATTGTATGTATTCATGAGCATCATGCATCATTGTTTTCAAAATGATACAAAAATGGTTTTAAGCATGGTTTTAAAAAGAAAACGGAAACAGATAACATGAGAAAGATAAGAGTAAATGAATAAATGGAATAAACATAATCAAATGATAAAATAGTCTTGTGGGTTAGAGTGGCTTGTGTGACCCAGTTTCCCAAAGATGTGATGGATGATATAAGATGTGAGCTGTTAGTTGCTCCTCGATTGATGTCTAGGCCAGCCAAAGCCACAGTGTATGCGAGGCCATTTAAGCATTGATGCGCACGACCGCTAATGCACTACGATTGATATCGGAGTCAATTGTTGTGTGTTGATACATACAACCGCTAGTAGAGCTTTCGATCGATGCCGGAGCTACTATACTGAATGTGTGGGTTGCTGTGTATTAATGTACACAATAGTTATCATGTGGTTTGGTCAATGCCGAGCCTTTATCACATAGTGGGTTGCCATTGATGTCGGAACTAGGTGCATTGATTTGCATGGTTATTGGGTCGCTGATTGATTTCAGGACTAGGTGCATTGATGTGCAAGGTTATTGGGTTGTCGGTTGATGTTGAAACTAGGTGCATTGATGTGCACAGTTATTGGGTTGCCGATTGATGTCGAAACCATGTGCATTGATGTGCACAGTTATGGACATGTATGGGTTGGATTGGCCTGTGTGTCCAGGCTTCCCAAAGATACAGAAACAGTAAAATGAAAAAAGAAACTACATATGGATTTTAAAAGTTACATGTCACATGTATTGTATAGTTTATTTTATATCACTTACTGAGCGTTAGACTTATTTGTTTATGCCTTGTGATGTAGGTTTACGTACGAGAACAGGAGAACAAGTTAAGGGCAGTTGATGAAAGATTTGCACAGGTGGATCTTGTGGCTGGCTAGGCTAATGGATGTAAAAGAAATTATTTGTAAAGATTTTGTAAATGTATATAAATTGAAAAAGGAAAGAGGTTATTTATTGTATTATAAAATACTTTGTTTTATTTATTTAGTTTGTTTCTATGCTTTATAAAAAAAATTTTAGAAAATATTTCTATTTATTGCTTCAAAGGGATTTTAGTAATGAAAAGTCTTCTGTTGTTTTTATAAAAGAAAAGAAAAGTTTTAAATTTTACACGTTTTCAAATGTAAAAAAAAATCATATCGTTACAACGCAGATCACCATCGACGGGATTTGGAGTTCAACGAAGGTGACTTGGTATTCCTAAAAATATTGCCCTTTAAAGGAGTCATGCGGTTTGGGAAGAAAGGGAAACTAAGTCTATGGTACATTGGCCCTTTTCCAATCACAAAGAGAATCGGAAAGGTGGCGTATCAGTTGTAATTGTGTGCCTCTATGGAGGATGTTCATAATGTGTTCCATGTATCCATGCTAAAAAAAATGCATATGAGATTCAATTAAAATGATACCTCCTGGTGATGTGGAAGTTCAATCAAACTTAAGTTACGAAGAGAGACCAATTCAAATTCTGGATTCAAGGATTAAAGAACTTCAACACAATCATATTCTGCTAGTCAAGGTGTTATGGAAAAATCACTCAACCGAGGAGGCTACTTGGGAGCGAAAGGAAGACATGGAAGCCAATTATCCTCAGTTGTTTCAGTAGCTAAATTTTGAGCAAAATTTTATTAAGGAGGGAGAGATTTAATACCCTGATTTTTTGTAATTAAGTAAAGAATAATTAAGAATTTCATTGAATGATTAATTGGATGAAAAGTGGAAGACTATAGCATTTAATTAATATTCGGTGAATTATAGGATGAATTTATTGTGGAATGTAATACTCCAAATTTTGGATTATCGTAAGCCTAAGACGATAGCATTAATATTAGAGAATAGTTATTTATGTGGGGTATTTATAGTGGTTAAATTTTTGTTGGTGGATCATTGGTCTGAAGAATGTTGGATTAGAAAAGAAGAGAAAGGGTAAGTAAATATTACAGAGGCAAATATATTAGAGTGGCATTTTCGGTCGACCACATGCGTGACCACTAACTCGACCACAGATTTGGGAAGCAATTGTCTTTAAATTCGATAGACCAAAGCTTTGCTGCTTGACCACTTTGTCGACCGCAGAACTAAGATGCAATCTATAATATATTTCGGTTGATCTCTTCGTCCGCATACTCGACCACTTAGTCGACCGCTATATTACAATAGCATTTAAGAGGAATCGGTTGACAAAATGGTCGACTGCTGGAATTTTGAATGCTCGACGCAAATTTCCAAAAATCAATTTTTCCACAGGATGCAAGTTAAGTTTTTGAAGGAGTTCTAGTGGCCACCTCTTGGGCCACCACTATTGGGTGGTAGCTTCACTCTTGGGTGGCATCACCACTCTTCCACTAAAAGGGAAAAACAAATAAAAAAGAAGGGGGGAAGTTTTCGTGTATAAATAGATAGAGAAGGAGAGGGGGATTAAAAGAGAGAAAGGGAAGAAAGAGAGAGGTATTTTGTTTAGAGAGAGCAAAGTGCCTGAGAGAGAGTTTGGTCTTCAAGAGGGGTGCTGCAAAAATTCTACAAGAGAAAATTTTGATTGAGTTAAGTGGTAATTGTGTTTTTTTTGCCAAAGGTGGCCTACACCACAGGTATAGGGTATTGTTTGTTTGTAATTTTCGTTGATGGAAATATTGGAAGGTTAGTCACTGTTTCATTTATTGTTGAAAATAATAATGAATAGGCTTCCTCTTGTTAATATAAATAAATATGCTCTTGATGTTAAGGAATAAATATTGTACCATAAAATGATAGGAATAAATATTGTGAGTAACAATAAATCTCTGGAAAATTTTTACTTGGTGGAATATTCTGTGCACTACTTATTGGGTATAAAATGTTGTGAATTGTTACTATTAATATTGGATTAATCTCTTAAATCAAAAGAAAAGTTGAGAATTATTGCTTGGTTCATGTTAGTCATATTACATAATGATTAGATATGGTTGAACTTGCGTAACACTGTATATAGTTGTAGAGTGCTCTGTTAAAAGTAAAGATGTTCATTATATTTCCTTGTAAAATTCTCAATGTTGCCTTCCTATTATTACTTAAGATGATAGATGTACCTAGAATTTATTCTGTTGAATTGAAGGTAATCCATGTTGATATATTGTTAATAGAACATTGCTTGAATTATCATGCATCATGATTAGAAACAGTCAGCGATGCCGTGACGGGATTGGTATTCACATGCATTGCACGGGAGAGAAACAAAGTAAATGAATATAATGGGAATTAAGGGTTGGGGAGGTAGTTTCAAATCTAATTGGGAGACTTGAGATTTTATCCAACCCTCATCGAGATGCGACAACCTGTTCTGTCCAAGGTTAGATTCCGAACAGCGACTATACTCCTTGTGGGAAATATCTTCAATGGCTCGAATAATTATTAGACTATGAGTAAAGAACAGAAACAGTTGATTCTTTTATGACATAATAAGACATGAGCATGCATCATATTTTATCTTACCTCTTACTGGGCGTTAGACTAACAGTTTACTTGTGGTGTAGTTGATGATCAGGGTACCAGCAAAGTACCTATAGAAGAAGCATTGCATGATGAGCACTTGAGTTTCCTAGCGGATTTGACCTGAGGGTTATGACTCACAGAAAGTAAAACTCAGATTTTGAACAGTTGATGTTAAAACTAAATTCAATAAATGTTTGTCAAACAATGGACTTTTGGTTAAAGTGTTAAAACTATGTTTTGGAATCGTTATTAGTTTTTGCATTGAATACTCTGATCTGTTTCCCTTCACACGTTTTAAAATAAATTAAATAAAAATTTTATACGACTAAAAAAAAGATAAAGTTTAAATACAAGGCGTAATAGTGCAGATACTCCATTCAGCTTCTCCTTTTCTCGTTACTGTGCATACCTACATCACAAGACTTAAACTATGAGCCTAAAGCTCAGTAAGCGTTATTGTAATATCCTGAATCATTGTTGAGTTGAAGACATAGCTTACGTGGTAATTTTGGGGATATCAAGAGCTAAGTTGGACAAATAAAAAATATTGGTCAAGGGAAACAAATTGGAATAAGATGAAATGAATTAGAGGGAGTAAGCGAAATTCATTAACAAAATCCAAAACATGGTTTGAACATTTAACATAAATCCATAGTCCACAAAATAGTTATCATTTTCAAACCATTTCAAAAACATTAGTTTTACACCTCGCGAGCCATAACCCCATCAGATCAAATCTGCTAGGCAACTGAAGTGCTCAACCGGCAATTCCTCCTCGTACACGTTAAGAATGCTAACGGCAAGACAATCACCTATACCATAAGCAAATTATGAGCCTAACGCTTAGCAAGAAGTAAGAATGTAGTATGATACATGCATATGTCTGATTATGTCAGAAAGGAATCCACCCAAGCTGTCTTTTACTTATATATCATTAACTCATACATTGAGCTAAGACATTGGGAGTGAACTTTCACTCGGGAGACAGGCTCTCACATCCCAGAGGGGAAAAGTTTAATCTCGAGCCTCCTGATTAGAATATGAACGAGGAGAATAGTTTTCGACTGGAAACTAACTCTCAGGAGACAAGCTCTCATATCCCGATGAGGGAATGGTTTAATTTCGAGTCTCCCAGTTAGAGTCCGAACTACCTTCCCAACCCTCAATTTCCATTACATTCATTTAGTCTGGTTTTTATCGTGCCATGCATGTGGATACCAACTCATGGTATCCCTAATTGTTTCTATAATCATGATGCATGACAATGCAGTGCAATATTTACAACAATATGCATATCAATATCGTATAACTAGAAATGAAACAGTTCTGCTCAATCAAGCCCAACCACATATTTAAAGGCAGGTCAACAATCTATATTACCAAGTAGACTAATATATGCAATGATTAAGAGAAATAATATAAATAACAAAGAGAAATGATCTAACTAACACAGAGTTATCATGAGGCAATATAATACGATTTCATTTAGCATAGCATGATTTTTAAACAAGGCATAACGGTAGAGCATTGAACATAGCGTGAAATAATAGTGTGCTACAACATGAAGAGATATTCAACAAAGGAATACTTCAGGGCTATCTATATAAAAGCTAACACTTTATTTCATTATTAATACGGAAATACAACATGAATTACAGGGCAACGAAGTGACATCATAAGTAAAGTGAACTAAACATTGGCAGAAGCATGCGTACTAGACAACATGGGATAAGCATAAGACAAGTAGGCAGAGGCATCACAACACGTAGGAAATAAAGTATCAGGGAAGAGTATAACAAAGCATTATAATTGACATATGCGTTATCTAACAATTAACTGCACAAGGATTAAACTTAAAGCAATAGAGTCTAATCAAACCTAAAGCAAAACAGGAACCTAGCAATCAATAACTATGTATCAACTAACAAAATTATCATGTAGCAGTAAGTATGATCATGCAGTGGCTATAATTTAACAAGAAGCAATATTAAAAAACCTACAAAATTAGGCATTTATTTCGGTAGATTAATGTTCTAGCAAAATTACAGAGTGTCAATAGCAACCAAGAAATAACTGAGAGTTTACTGACAACCAAGAGCAAAATAATCAATTAGCAACTAATAATTTTAACTTGATAGAGAGTAATATCAACTAGTTCACAAGATTATGCATTGATAAATCAAGAAGATATCCGAGCAGAAGCTCTAACGACCCAGTTTTTATTTACTTTGAAAATCGTGTAAATTTAAAACTTTTCCTTTTATAAAAAAACATCAAAGTAATTATCTTTTATAAAACCCGGTCATTAAAACTATTTACTTAAAACATTCATCAATTGCAGCGGAAGAAATAAAATCATTTTATGAAAACGTAGTGGAATTAAAACAAGCATTAAAGAATGTTAAATAATTTACAAATCCTTTCACAAATAAATCCCACTTAGTTCTTTAGCCCAGCCAGCCACAAGATCCACTAGTGCAAATCCTTCATCGACTGCCCCTTAACCTGTTCACCTGTGCGTGTACCTACATCGCAAGACTTAACTAATGAGCCTAATGCTCAGTAAGTGATATAAAATAAAGGTATGATGCACATGTCATGCAACTTTTAAATCTCTTTTTGTTTTCTGTTTCTGTTTCTCTTCTTTCTTTCTTTTATTTTCTTTTACCGTTTTCTTGATCTTAACTTTGCTTTATCTTGACTTTACTTTACTATTCTTTTCTTTACTTGATTGTTATTGTACTTTATCTTGAAAGACGTTCGAGATGTCTAAACTTGACGAGGCGAACCTCACATCCCCAGACGACCCCGTTTATCTTTATCTTTATTTTTACTTTATCTTGAAAGGCGTTGAAAATGTCTAAACTTGACGATGAGGAGCAGTCAACTCAACCTCACATTTCCAAACGACCCCGTTGTATGTTTATTGTTGTCTTAATCTTGAAAGGAATTGGAAATGTCTAAACTTGATGAGGAGGAGTAGTTAACTCAACCTCATATTTCCAAACGACCCCGTTTATGTTTGTTGTGTGTCTTAATCTTGAAAGGCGTTGGAGATGTCTAAACTTGACGAGGCGAATCTCACATCCCCAGACGACCCTGTTTATCTTTATCTTTATTTTTACTTTATCTTGAAAGGCGTTGAAAATTTCTAAAATAGACGAGGAGGAGCAGCCAACTCAACCTCACATTTCCAAACGACCCCGTTGTATGTTTATTATTGTCTTAATCTTGAAAGGCATTGAAAATGTCTAAACTTGACGAGGAGCAGTAGTCAACTCAACCTCACATTTCCAGATGACCCCGTTTATGTTTGTTGTGTGTCTTAATCTTGAAAGGCATTGGAGATGTCTAAACTTGACGAGTTGGAGCGACTAACTCAACCTCACATCCCCAAACAACCCCGTTTATGTTTATCTTTATCTTGAAAGTGTTAGAGATGTCTAAACTTGACAAGGAGGGGTGGCTAACCCAACCTCACATCTCGTCACACCCATTTACGTGTATTTCTTTAAGTTTCACAATTGTCTCGTTTCTTCTTTGTTTCCTTCTTGTCATTTTGTAATCGTTTTGTTTCTTCTTTGTTTCCTTCTTGTCATTTTGTAATCGTTTTGTTTCTTCTTTGTTTCCTTCTCAAAAGTATGTATGAAAACCATTTTCGTATCTTTTGAAAACTATGATGCATGATGCTCGTGAATGCATACATTCTCTACTAGAGGAATTTAATAGCACATCCAACACACAATTCATAGAACATACTTATAAAAACTGTAAACAATGAAAAGTGCTATTTAAAACTGTAAACATCGAAACATGCTATTTAAAATTGTAAACATCAAAACATGCTAGGAAAGCGGTAAGCAACGAAACATACATCTCCTATTCTTGCGATGTAGGGTCTTAAGGACCAAAGCACATGCGTATCACTTACCTCGATCGTTTAAAGCGCTCAACGCGTATTCGTTATCTTTTTCTTCCTTCTTTAGTACCTACACAATTCAACAACATTTAATTATTACTCTAATTATTTAACTATTAATCTTTTTCTACCCTTAATCCATATACGTCGTTCACTAGATTTTCTTAAATGAACACGCTTCATTAATTACAACTCAGACTAATTAATTAATCACAATTGATAACGTTTAGAAATTAAGCTTAACATATATTGGAAACCAACGTAATCACATCAATGAATTATTGGCCCATAAATCAAAGCTCAATAACAATATCCGAATTCAGATGTAAAACTGTACTTATCCAATTTTCATACTATTCATTAATCCGATCAATGACTGGAATCCGAAACCATAGAGCATATCATTCCAAACGCACATAACACCTTTACTTCACGGAACCACAATCATTTCCAGAACATATGTATTTCTTTTCCTTCAATGTCAATATCCTATCCACTAACCCATAATGGAGTATTCACTAAACTAAATCAACAAATCCATGCATGTAAATCAAGTCCAACAGGTTATCACCCAGACAAAATCATCCTACATACACTAAAAGGGCACACAGAACAACCCTTGAATACAGCACAACTCCCCCTTTTAGACCACAAACAATCAATTCCAACAGTTATGCATCACTACTAATAAACATTCTGAATCCAAATAGCATAATACTCATTCCTTAATATCAAAACCAATCCTAATCTATTGACATTCCGAGAATTACAGAACATAAAATTAATTCACTGAATCCAAACAATTGCAGCTTGTCATCCAACAATAGAAAATATGTACAGAACCGAAAATCAAACATTACGGACAACAACTAAAATGACAGAATCTCACCAACACCCGAGGGTAACTCCACACTTCAGCCATCCCTCTCACCCATCACCAGAAAACAGGGAAAACTTGTAGCAGTCCAGCAGCTCCATCTTTTCTCCCTTCACCTCATGGTCTGATTTCACAATTCCAGAGCACACTCGGCCACCAATTCTCATCCACCTGAGAGCTCCCCTCAAGTCCTTCATATATATATATCTGAGGAGAAGAGGATAAGCGTACACTTCAAGGATGGTCCAACCAGCAATTTCCACATGGAAGCCACAATCTTTTCGAGAGAAGGAAGAAGTCGGGTCATCAGAAGAAAAACTAGTCGGTTCAATGTGGAAACCATAGATCTAGACCCGAGCCCAAATCGATGCCAGTGACCCGAAGCCCTGTCACCGCCGATTTGGACCTGTCGAACGCCAAATCGCCGTTTCTACGCCCATAACTGGAAGTCAGGAAAGAAATATAAAACGCTGAGCATCGACTTACCTCCACCGGTGAATCGCATCTCCAATTTTGACATTGGAGGCCAAGGCATTCGAGCCCTAGCTCGCTGCACAAAGTGTTGCCCGCAACCGGACAGAACCTCATCGTCGAACGTCGCCGCAACTCCCGTCGCTCGCCGTTGTCCGTCGTCCGTCATCCTACAGTCGCCCGCGATTCCTTCCTGATCGCTCACTCTCTCTCGGCCCTCTCACCGTCGCCTCTCCTTCTCTTCTCTCTCATTTCTATTTCTTCAATTTAAAATAAAACCCCTCATTTCTATTTCTTCAAATTAAAATAAAACCCAATTTAATTATAAATTCCCAATTTGATGTCAATGATCGTGGACCAACTCCTATCCAATCTTCCATATATTAACTTTTCTTCTATTTAATTAATTCATCAATTTTCTTATCAAATAAATCTCGATTATCCTTAATTAATTATGTTTACAAAAATTGGGGTATTACAGAAACAATGTTAAGGAAAACAGATGCTACTTGTGGTGTAGGGCCTCCTTTGGCAACGACTTAACCCACTTCTTACCTTTAACAGAATTGCCACTTCACAGCAAGCCCTTTCCACAAATCACGGTACCCACACAAAGCAGCAGTACACCAAGGAAAATGGAAGCTCCATTTCTTTTTCATGCACACGCACTCACTTTTCTCTCTTCTCACAAACTTCCTCATAGTCGTAGCTCTCTATAAAAAAAATGTAGAGCTCATGATGCCACTCCATCCACCGTCATTGATTTATGGATGGAGGAGAAGACTTACCAGGTGATTGACAATTGATGGACAATCACCCATTTCAAAGGACAGTGGTCCACTCCAGGTCAACCATGTGGAAAGCTTGCTATTGCCTCGGGAGAGGAGGAAAATTATTAGGGAGAAAAAAAAAAGATTGGCTGTGACAGAAGCAGTCTTTTTGCTAAAAATAGACTTTTTAGTCAAAGAAGCGTTCAAACCATCGACTACACAACGACCGAATTTCAAAAATTTGCCTCTGTTTTGTGTTTCGGTCAAACCATGCGACCGCGGCCTCGTCCGATGACTCCACCTAAAATGTAAGCAGTAATATGTAACGTATTTCGGTCGAGATATTCAACCTCAACCTCTACCTCAACTTGACCAAAAATGCAAAGAGCAATTTGAAATGCATTTCGATCGAGACATTCGATCGCGACCTCAACCGCCAGGTGACTGAAAAAAAAAATCCATTCTGTAATGTATTTTGGTCGAGAAATTCGACCGCAACTAAGTTCGCTCCCTTGACCAAAAATGTCAATTGTACAACTCTCAAATTTTACACTTAATAAATCCAATTTAATATTTCTTCACTAATTTTCATCACATTATATAAAGTGTACCATAGAAAAATATCAAAACGTATCACATCGTTCATTCCGTAAAATCTTTTACATTGTACATGGAGGATTTATCCGGGCATTACAAATATTAAATTCCTTAACTCAAAAGAACTTATTTAAATCTAATAAACACATCGTTAAAAGAACTTAATTCTAATAAACACAGCATCAAACAACAAGCAACAATACATCATCAATCAACATTTCTATCACAACCTAATCATCTAATAAATACAGTTAGGATACAAATCCTAACTCTTGTGATGTAGGCCCCAAAGAGCAAACACAAACAATATTACTTACCTGGTGATGTAATACCCAGAATTAAGCTTAGACTAAGGATAATAATAATTGTGAATTTTGGAAACTTTGGGATGATTTTATTATGGGATGTAATACCCCAAAAATAAGTTGGTGTAAGTTAGCACGTGCAGACATGTCCTTCATAGTTCTAATCCCTTTCCGACGCTGGCTTGATCAGTAATATCTCCAACAATTTAAGGTAGTCGCAATTGTTGAAGTTACTCCCAACTTGCATCCTGTTGCACCGCCACTCTAATGTTTCCATGCTCAATCCTTTCCATAATGTTCCCAAGTGTTGAAATTACTGTCCCACTAATTTGGTCAACCGATTGATGGTCTCCTTTTTCAGTTGATCAAATACTCATCCTAAGTTTCTCCATACCTTTGTCTTTAAAATTGTTGGCCCCCAACATTCTTTAATCTCCAAATTGTCTTTCTAAATCTAATTAGTGATGCTCATCTACATTTTCGGGTAACCTTCAATTGTAATTTCATTGCTCGCTTAATCATAATTAGGTTAGCTAGTCCCTTCATCATTTACGATAGGAGGAGTGATTTTCTCCAATTCTCCTTTCTTCTTATCCGACAAAGTGGGATAACACTTGGCAATATGTCAACTTAGTCTACAGCCCTCAATTTGCTCTTTCCCTCCATGACAATTCTACCCTCTATCTAGTTTCACGCAACTTAGGCAACCCCGCCCAATTGTCTACTTGGTTTAGTTTATGCAGGACTCGCTTCTATCTATCCCATTTTTCAATTTGTAAAAATTTGGGCAGAGTCTCCTCTATTTCTTTACTCCCCCAAAGCTATATTTCATATATCTTGCACAAAATTCCAAGCAGTTCTAGTAGTTTATATCTTCTATCACACACAACATTCAACTTTATCCTCAACGATATACCAAAAGAGTCCAAACATTTCATCATATAAAACTTACCCAATCAACAAGGTATTTTCTCCAACAATGTCCATCAAACTATAATTGAGGCATAAAAAAAATCCAAAGGGGCAGGGTACTTGTTTAGAGCCTACATCCTTAAGCAATAACCAATTAACAGTTCTTTATCCTTACCGATGTATGTGTCCACGCAGTAATTAGAATAGGAAACAAAACCCAAACACCGAGTATAAGTTCATCATTTTACTTTTATTTCTCTGTCTCAATTTCTATATCCACTTAACAATTTCTCACTGTTAACTTCCCCCCAACGTCCTTTGGCCATGATACCCTTCAATCGCAAGAGAAAACACTTATAAAAATAATAGGAACAAATCTACTAACATACTTATAGTTGATGGAGTATTTCCACGTCGATGCTTATGCTAGTAGGCAGTTTGCAGAATCGTTTTTGAGACTCATGGGCTCTGATACCAACTATAATGACCTGTAACTTCTCTCCTTTGAAAATGTGTAAAATTTAAAACTTTTGGAAACAACTTTTTCTATAAAACAGCGGAAGACTTTAATAAAATATTTTTCTTAAAAACCTTTTTGTAAAACACATCGAAAGCTTTTATCATTAAAACAAAGCATTTAATAAATACAATTCTTTTTACTTTGCAAACCATTTCTCTTTTCAAATCCATTAGCCTAGCCCGCCATAAGATCTGCACGTGCAAATCCTTCATCAACTGCTCCTAAACTTGTTCTCCTATTCTCGTGCGTGTACCTACATCACAAGACTTAAACTAATGAGTCTAACGCTCAGTAAGTGATATAAAGTAAAATCTACAATGCATATACTATGCTCTTTTAAAATCCGTTTTCTGTTTTCGTTACTGGAAAGGAACCTATCTTCTCAGTCATTTTCTTTTATGTTAACAGAGAAAGGATACATCATTTGGTCCATGGCTTAACCGTCATTCCGACGAGGAGATACATCCATCAGGGGTGTCACCACAACTGTCACCAATCTTTACAGTTTGAACGGTGACGATTTTTGGAGTTAGGATACATCATCTGATTCTTATGGCTTAGTCGTCACTCTCTCCCTACGTGGGAGGAGATACATCCATCAAGGGTGTCACCACTGAGAACCGTCACCTAAACTCCCAAACCCCCACATGCCCATTTACGTATATTTGGTTCCGTTTTCTGTTTCTATTTTACATTCTATGGTAAAATGAATATTCCTACAGCCCAAATGATGGTCATTCCCTTTGGGTGATCAGCCCTTCAAGAACACCGTACACTTAGTATGTGTGAATATCCATTAAACCATCTCTAAAACCATGCATGTAAAACCATTTTCGTATCGTTTTGAAAACCATGGTGCATGATACTCGTGAATGCGTACAGTCTACCCCATCATTACTATAACCTCAAAACATGCTCAATATCAATCCTATAATCTTCAAACATGATCCATATAAATATCCTTACTTGATCCTATAAACACATCATTAAAAGAACCTAATTCTAATGAACACGCATCAAGCAACAATACAACCTCAAAGCATATCAATATAAATTTCTAAAATCCTCGAAACATTAACGTTATTAAAGCTATAACATAAAGAACCTATATTTAGTAAACAGTTAGCATACAATTTCCTAATTCTTGCGATGTAGGGTCTGAAGACCAAAACACATACAATATCAACTTTCCTGTTGCCAGACACGCGTCTCAACACTTAAGCTCCTCTTCCTTTAATGCCTTCACAAATCCATAACATTTAATTATTAATAACAATTCATCAAATTCCATAAACCTTATTGCTTAATAATTCCAATACTCATCTTAACTACCTAACAGTGGATCGAACTTCCACTAATCATTCACAGAATTCTATTAATCGTAACAATTAATAGTTCTAACATTCACAACTTAACAACCTCAACATTATCTATACCCTTATTCCTTATTCATCACATAACAACATTTCCTAATCAAAACCCAACATCAATCAGTAAGCGGTAAACACAACAAGGAGCCATTTTCATTCACAGGGTACATTCCATCTGAACACCCATAAACCAAGCAGTAATTAAATAGAGAACTAGACATCCATTAACCAAGCATACAAATATTCAACGAGGCAATAAACACAGAGAGTAATATGCAACCAACAGAGACTCATTTCCATAAAATCGTAGCCAACCACAAACGGAACTTCAATAGAGCATAAATCCAAACCATGACAAAGAATAATATACTTCATTATTTATCTTTGTCATTCATCAGCATATAATCCATAAAATCCATGCAGAAGTGAAGTAAATTCTCACCTGGAAGAACAACCGAGGGCTCCCCTCCTTCTCTTTCTCTTCTGTTTCCCCTCCTTTTCTTTCTCTCGGCCCTTATTTTTTTTGTTTATCTTCTCACTCTCTTTTTCACTTTCCTATTCTTTCTCTCACGAATCCACCCTCTCCCTCAGCCCTACCTTTCCTCTCTCTCTGTCTGTTTCTCTTCTCTCTTCTTCTTCATTAGAGAAAGTTGTCCCATATAAGCTTCTCAACAATCCCTATGTCTCACCTAACACTTCCTATATTATGCCATCTCTATAGTAATACACATGGGAGAATCATAGTGGAGAATCACAAAGAATAATTCTCAGAAAACACAAACTGTTGAGAATTTGGTTGGAGCCGTCAATAGCTATAGTCGACAGCTCGACACCGGTTGAAAGCTACAATCGACTAATCCCACGTAAAAATCTTTCCCGTAAAACAATTGGTACCAGTCGACAACTACAGTCAACCAGTATGTTGCCCACCATTTTGCCCTTGCCTCATTTTCCTCAGTTTTGGTCGAGTATCTCGACCGCTCCATCAAACAATCACTCGACCAAAAACGCCACTGCTCTTCTCTCTGCCCTTTTTTCTTCACTAAATCAATAAACTTTTAAATAATAAATCTCTAATTAACCCTAATTATTCCCTAACAAATCTTCTAGCCAACCACAAGATCCGTGTGTGCAAATCCTTCATCAACTGCTTCTTATCCTGATCTAGCATGCACCTACATCATAAGACATAACTATAAGCCTAAGGCTCCATATACGATATAAAAATATGTAGTATGTAACATGCTATGTAGCTTTTAAAATCTATATGCAGTTTTTTGCTCTTGAATCATTTTCCTTTCTTTTCTTTACATTTACTCGCTTATAAAAACTGTGATGAACTTTAAATCTGACAGTGAACTTAGGCTGTATTGGTGAACTTAGGCCCTCGCAGTGAACTCGTACTATGCTAGTGACCTTTGGCCAACATAGGGAACTTAATACCGCAAATGGTATCATGATGGTGAACTTAAATCATCATGATGAACTTATATCGTTATCTTTCTGCTAACATCTTAGGAATGAGTGGTGAACTTAAGCCAACTCAAACCCTTTTGTTAACATCTTAGGAGAGAGCAGGTGAACTTCAGCCTAACTCAAACCCTTCTCATTTTCTTTACGTATTTCTCTTTACTCTTTATCTTTCTTATACACAACTTATAAAGTTAAAACCATTTCATTTTCAAAACATATGCTTAAAACCATTTTCGTATCATTTTGTGAAAACCATGATGCATGAGTACCTGTGAAAGCATACACATCCTCAATTTAATCCTCAAAGCTTGATCAATTAATATCATTATCTTTAACTTAAAGAACCTCATTCTAATCAACACAACATCAAGCAACAAGCAACAATACATCCTCAAGTATGATCACAACCTAATCATCTAATAAATACAGTAAACATACATATCTTAACTCTTACGATGGAGGCCTTTCGGCAAAACACAGACAATATCACTTACCT
The DNA here is from genome assembly GCA_022433065.1 of Begonia loranthoides. Classification (NCBI taxonomy): domain Eukaryota; kingdom Viridiplantae; phylum Streptophyta; class Magnoliopsida; order Cucurbitales; family Begoniaceae; genus Begonia; species Begonia loranthoides. The sequence continues at coordinate 23,346,731 of CM039475.1, read as the reverse complement.
TGCGTCCTTCAAGCGTTTAGCGCTCCGATTTAACATTCACAATACCTTCCAAATAATAACATTTAATCATTAATAACCATTCATTGAATTCTATAAACCATAACGCTTAACAGTTCCAACATTGACCTTAATAAATAGCAGAGAAGCTCAGCAACTACTAGACATTTACTCTACTAACATAACAAATGTACCAACTTAACAGAATCTAATCAACTTCCATTAACAAAGCACATACATATTCCTCGACAATAAACAACAAGGTAGTAAACAAACAGAGAAATAGACTTCCATTAACAAAACATATTATCACATTGTTTCCATCAAGCAGTAACCAACAAGAACAAAAGCCCACACACAACATATAAATCTCGACCACCAGCATAAAACCTCCGACTGCTCATTAAACATTTACATAAACAAAAACAATACTTTCATCAAAGTGCCTTTCTAACACTCTTATCTTTTATCTTCTACAACTTTCACATAAAATCCACAAAATAGTAACAAGCAGGAACCCATAAAATCCATAAACAGTCATGAAGGAACTTCTTACCTCAAGAACACCCGAAGACTGATCCTCCTCCTTCTTTTCTCTCTTGTTTCTTCTTCTCTATTTCTCTCATCTCGCAGCTCTCTTCTCTTTTTCTCAGATTTTCACTCAGCTTTTTCCTTCCTCTAGAGAGCTTCTCAAATACGCTTCACATAATCCCCAACAATATCACCTAACTCTTCATATGAATTGCCATCTGTAAAGGAGGGACACATTTGAGAAATCCTAGAAACAGCCTCATGATTTACATTTTCTTCTCAATTGAAGAAACGCTTAAAAGCACCGTTTTCTGAAAATGCAGTGAAATCGATCGATTAACGATCAACTGCCAACTAAGATCACTCGATCAGCCGCACCCACACAAAAACCCCGATTTTTGGAATTTGTTGTGAGGGCGGTCAATCTTATCGAATGCCACTCAATTCTTTCGGTCGACCGAACCAAAGACGTATGACCACCATGTCTTCGCCTCTGTGAGTTTCACGGTCGATCATCTTGATCCACCGTTTCCTTCATGCCACAACATAAACGGTTCAACAAATCCTTCAAACTTCATATCTTACTCCTCCTCACATCACATTCTTAAATATACACTAAACCACGCCATAAATAAAAATCATCAATAAGTATGTCCATCAAATATGGTCCCTTAACCACTCATAATCATCACTAATTATACCAAACTTATTTCGCTTACTAAAATTATTTTCAGGGTATTACATTCTATAATAAAATCATCAAAAATCTCCAAAATTCACAATTATGATTATCCTTAGTTTAAGCTTAATTCTGGGTATTACAACAGTCCTTACCTTATATCCAAAACATACAATATCAACAGAGTAATTTATTCAGGCAGTAACCAAAAAAATATTTCCTTAACCCTCAACATATACAGATTACAACAATATGCCATGGTTTTATATAGATTTCCAACTTAACAACCAAACATAGCAATGACCAACAATCATACAATAACGAGGATTAACATGCCAACATACATACATGGCAGCATACTCAAACCAATAAAGCATTCCTTATAGAATGTTTTCATTAAAGTCAAATCTATATAAACATGGCAAAATCCTTTTACTGACATATCCATTACGAACTATCATCCAACAGATTATCACTTTGTCAAAATCATCCAATAACATGGAAGAATACTATTACCTGCAAAACCCGAGAGAGGAGAACTCCAACAAAGTTTTGATAAACCCACTATGTTTTAGATAAAAGGTTTTATAACGCTTCCGTAATGATTTTATAACAGTTTTAACGACAGGTTAGTAGCGGTCTTGTTTATGTCGCACTCTGATAATTTTTTGTTTTAAAAAGAAAATTTCAAAATTTTCACGCATTTTAAAGAATTTACAAAAAATCGAGTCGTTACACCGTCTATAAATAAGAGTTCTTGTTAACTCAGAGGAAAATGAAGAGTCATTTGTAGTCTCAATTGCTCCTCTCTCAATCATAATTAAGCTGTGGTTGATAGAACTTTGGGAGAAATCCCTGGAAAGTACATATTAGATCCTTAAGGAAACTCTAGAGGGATGATCACAAAACACATCAAGTAACATCTATTTATAATTTAATTTATGTCTGATATACCATAATCTTCTACTACTATGTTTGAATCAATAGAAGAAAATGAAACTTTTGGATATATGTTTCATGGTATCATTGATGTAAAAAATACTAAAAAAACAAATTTATCTTTTGTCATAAAAACATGACTTCAAAATATCATTACTAGAAAATATTAAACAAATGATATCTCGTAAAAATATAATTAAATATGGCATAATGTTCGGAGAAGAAGCCATACCAATTGAACAAACTGCTGGAGATATTATAATACCAATCATTAATAAACAACAAATTCTGAACAGACTAGAGAAAATGGAATTATCAAAAAGAACCAAAATTTCTTATATCCATTGTAGTACTGTTCAAGTATTATTTAAAAGTACTTTCATGGAAGGTATTAATACACCTATAGAATTAGAAATACGAGACGATAGAATTTTAAATAATAAGGAATGAATTATAGCACATGGAGTAGGAAATCTATCACAGGGAAAAATAAATTCGACATAAATATGCAATTAGCGTTAAGTTTAAAAGATCAAGATCTGAACAAATCTATAATATTATGATATGAATTAAAAAGAAAAAAATTTATGAAAGAAAAAAATCATCTTTTCACAATAACATATAAAATTAATTACGCTTTGACAAATAGTCATCATAGTCTAATTTTTAGACAAGACGAAAAAATATCAATAGACAAACTATTTCAACCATTATTAAAATTAGAAACACAACCTAGATTATTTAATGTTAAAAGTGATTCGCAGAGATTTTTAAAAGAAGACCTACTATTTCAACCATTTTCTCTGGTCAGTTAAGAATTTGTTGTCTATTAATGACTAGTATTATAATATCTTCAGCAGTTTGTTCAATTGGCATGGCTTCTTCTCCGAACATTATGCCATATTTAATTATATTTTTATGAGATATCCTTTGTTTAATATTTTCTAGTAATGATATTTCGAAGTCATGTTTTTCTGATAAAGATAAATATGTTTTTCTAATCTTTTTTACCTCAATGATACCATGAAACATATATCTAAAAATTTCATTTTCTTCTATTGATTCAAACATAGTAGTAGAAGATTATGGTATATCAGACATAAATTAAATTATAAATAGATGTTACCAGATGCGTTTTGTGATGATCCCTTCAAAGTTTCCTCAAGGATCTAATAAGTACTTTCTAAGGATTTCTCTCCAAAGTTTCAAACAAGAACTCTTATTTATATACGGAGTCAGTCATCCTATAGACCCTAGGTATAAGATTCCAAGACCATCTTTACATTTTACTTTACTTTAATAAAGGCTAAGATTCCCAACACATGGAATCGGTGGTACAATAATTCATAAGTAAAGTAGTGGTACAATAATTTAAAAAGATTCCTTCCAGTGGTCTTGACTAGTGGTCCTATCTGCTTTCTTTTTTTGTACTGACCTCTGACTCAACTCATGTTACTCCTTTGCTACTGTTGCTGCTGTTGATTCTGGTAGGACTTCTGGCACAATAATTACACATGTGATCATCGCTGTCTTTGATTGCTTGACATAATTGTATTTTGACGGTTTCTGGCAGATGAGATAACTTTCCACTTAAGTTATAAAATTGTGTTTCAAATGATGATACCACCCGTAATTCTTCTTCTAATATAGTATTTTGTCCATGGGAGAACATGAGAAAAATATTGCTGAGTAGTTGATCTTGGTAGTACTATCTGTAGATATCCTTTGAGATTGATAAAATATTTCAGCGAGTAATTTGGCCTCCATATCTTCGGGGATAATAAATTCCTCTTACTCTTCCCGAGTGCGGTAATCTTGATTAGATACACCCATAGTAGCTATAGCAGTAGATGGTAGTAGTAATTTCTCATTATAACGTACGTTAACAGAAATTGAAATGTGTATTGAAGTAAAAGTACTATAATTGAACTCGCGCATATAATGAATAACAATAATTGAAAGCATACATCAGTACAGGGAACAATTATGATATCGAATTAAAGCAACGAATAAACAAGATGAGACAATAAAGTAACTACCGAAAAGTTACAATTAACTAAACATGCTCATTGAATTAAACTAGGCTAAACATGGAAACATGTTGTAGACAATGAATAACGGAAACATGCTTATAAATTGGAAATCCTTATTCTAATTGGTTGAGCATACTAATTGAACATATTAGTCACAAGCTTATTACATGGCATATCTTAATTAGATGTCATGCGAATATTAATATAGTTTAATTACATGCTCGACTAATTCGTTATCATGCTCAAACTAACTAATTTAGTTAAGCTAATTACCATGCTCATACATTGCCAATTAATATTTAAACATGCTAGCTAATTCGCATACTTAAGTAATTGATTTGCTTAAATAATAATTAACATGCTTGAAGGAAGATTACGATTTACATGCTTAGCCGATTTACATGCTCGAAAGAATATAAAATACAGGTTAAGTAATTTACATGCTAATATCGTTCTAATTAATTACGTGCTCAAGTTTATAATTGGTTATTCTAGTCAATTTACATACTCAGATTACATACTTTGATTCTAATAATTCAAGCATACTTAGTCATCATTGTTAACTAGTTATTGTGGATTGGTTAATTAACACAGAAAACATGCTCGGACTAATCATTAATGGAACACTCGTTAAGTTAATTAACATACTTGAGGATTAATTTACACAACTAGTTAATATGCACGATCTTGCTATTTCACGACTGTTATTAGTTAATAAAGTAAACATGCTCAATCAAATAAACATGACATAACTTAGATCTATCGTTATTATCTTAGTTAGTTAACGTGCTCAATGATGTGATTAACAATTGAATTAGACAATTGGTTACTTAAACATGCTCAAATAGAATTACCATTATTATTCTAGCTAATTATCTTAATTAAATTGCATGCTCATTATCACAGGTACTAATACTAGGTTATGAAAGTAAGACAAACAAGTGGCAGCAGAACAATGATGAAATACATAGCAGCTTGAAATTACTAACTAAACAGAAGTTAAACTATAATGAATAACTCATAATAATGTCTTCGCACTTAACTCATCTATCCCGTTCATTATCTAAGCATTTCTCGTTCATCAATTGTCTATCACTTGTTCATCCATTATTTAAGCCTTTATGACAAAACTAACAATATCACTTAACAGTAAAGAATTCCAACAATGAATAATAGCAGTTATATTAACCAAGCAATAAACTAACAATAATCTACCATAACAACCCAAGGAAATAACAACAAGATATCATTCAAGGAACACAACACTACTCACACACACTACTTGTGGTGTAGGGCCTCCAAATGGCCAAGACACACCCAAGTTCCTTACCTCAAACTTTATCGCATGCTAGTGTTTAGTTTTCATTCTTCTTGCTTCCTCCTTCCAATACCTTCATGATCAAAATGTCTATTATTAAAATCACAACCTATAGACTTCCTTATCCTTAATTATGTAGAAATTCTAGGAATTCATTGACACCTAAAGTGGAACTTAACGTATCCCAACGTCATATTAAATTCTCACAATATCCGAAAACATCACTAGTACACTCAACAACCATTATCAATTACCAAAACTGTTTCCAACCCATCTTATAACATTCTCATCTTCAGCAACCATAACAAACAATTTATCCAATTATACAGGGCATATGCTTAATAATCTCACAACCAACATCACAATTCCACTTCATAACAGCAACCATAAACCATTAAATCAACAACCAACAGAGGGCTAAACCTAATATGTTTGTGCTTTCGAAAGTAACCAACAGAGCATAACTCCAATTTTTACTCAATTTCTTCATTACATATTAACCAAGCAATATTCTATAATGTTCTACACATAAAGAGGTTTCCAGAATACCAATCCAGGTGACAAAGCCACAAACAGAGAATGATCATTCAATAACAAGGAGCGTTTATCCGTAACAAATACTACAGAGTCTTAAATCCTTCAAAATCCATGTGAACATCCTTTATCTATTTATCTTTAGCATAAAAAATCCATCGAATAGAGTGCACTAACAATAGAACTGGCTAGGAATCATCCCACTGAAGATCAGCCAACCCCCAAAGAGAGAGCTCCTAGCCTCCATTCTTCTCCTGCTACTCACGGTCCAGCTCTAGAGAGCAATTCCAACTCATTCATCCAAAATTTCCATAATTAACTCAAGCATCACATGAAAACAACGGATTCAAGGAGGAAATCTTACCCTTCTCGGCCTCCAGCAGAAACACCCAAGAGCTCCAGCTCTTGTCTCCAATCTTCATCCTTCTCATAGTTAAAACCCCCAGCAAGCCAACAGGATGCAGCACCGCATAGGGCATTCCTCTCGCACGCCAGATAGCCTCTCCAACTTTTTAGAGTGTGTTTCTCACGCTGGACACTCTGTCGGCTTTCTGTAGAGCAAGGACAAGTTTGGCCGAACCGCAAGCTGAACCAATCCTCTGCCCAACAAACCGAAGCCAGGACCATCACCCCTGCCTCCCGAGCCATCCAGCTTCACTCGTTGTGTAACGACTTGGATTCTTAACCGTTTTTAAGTTTCATTATTAATTACTAAGCAACAAGTTTCAGAGTCAAATCTTTATTTTAAAGAAGCAAATCTTTTCAAAAATAAGGGTTATCAAAGTACTAAATCCGACCATTACCAAACGTTCATTTTTTACCATTCATTAAATAGTGGAGAACTATTACTTACGATTTACGGAAGCATTATAAAAATTTGTTCGTAATAGTTGCAAAAGCGTAATTAAACAAAAAATTCCACTTATGGAACACAGGAACTATGATTAATAGTTTAGCGGAAAAACGACATTGAAAACATTAATTTAAAAATCCAAGGTTTTGAGTTTCCGAATAAGGCCTACATAATATTTCGAATAATATCCAAGTAAGGGCAGTAATGGAAAATTAACGTTCGTAAAAGAAAAAAAATTCAACGTTAGCCTTTACAACTTTCTTTTTCTTAGTGCCATACTACTACTCCGCTGGCGTCTCTATCGGATCAACCGCAGGCTCCACCGGAATGGCCTCCTCTACAACTCCTGGCATGATCACCTCGTTACCTACACCACAAGTAAGGACGTGAGCTTTCGCCCAGTAAGGAAATGGGGGAAAACAAATGCATTTCTCTCTTTAGTTTCTTTTCGAAATGGAGGCCACCCAAACCAATTATTTCATTATGTTTCGTTCTTTCATTTGTTATTTACTCGTACTTCGAGCTGGAGATTGGAAGACCCGTATGGGATGGTATAGTAGATCGGACCTAACCTCCTATGGGCAACTAGGTCCCGTTCCCAATAAGGTAGGGGCTTTTCCTAATTGTCAAGCTTGGACCACTACCCATCTGCCTCCCAACTCCCTTATTCCTTTCCTTCGTCTTTTCTTATCGTTTTACTTCCCTTACCATGCACGTGAGTACCACCCGAGGGGGTACTCCCTACTTTGTTTCTATTATGAACGTATGGGGACACTCCTATGTAATACATGGATACCGCATAACAAATACTTCAAGGAATAAAATAGCATAACATAACACATAAGGAAACGAAGTGTATTTGCGTAGAATGCTATAATAACATGCCAAATGGGTAAGTTAAAATTTGCTAAGCATGATCATCCAACACACAAAATTTAACTATGCTTAAGAAACGATAGAAATCTAAAGCATGCTTCAACATCGATCTCAATAAATAGGCTAACCTTCTTCAAACTATTAAACAAATTCATGCTTTGAAATCATGCCATTAAATGAAATTGTGCCATCAAGCAAAATCATGCTACTAACGGAATCATGCTATTGGACAAAATGAACAAAATCATACTATTAACGGAGATATACTATTAAACAAAAATTGAACAACGTACGATTATCGATTCTAGCAACGAAATGAAATAGCGAAAGCATGCTTCTTAAAGAGAAAGTAAATAGCAGTAACAATCTCAACGAAAAACAGCGAAACGTTACTTCCAAATTCAAGATAAATGACAATATTCCTAATGGTAAGGTGGAGTAATGGGCATGCTTCTAGAGCGGTAATACGACGGCGAATATCATCGAACGAAGTAGCGAGCATATGTTTTTAATTCATAGAACGGAACAGCAATAAAAAAAATACCATCGACTTTTATTCGATCACACAAAAAGGACTAATAATCTAAGGATGGCCATACATCGCAACATCTATCATGCTTTTAAATCGACTATAACAACAGGAAATAACCATAGTTCATGCCTTTAATCTACCACTAGCAACGGTCAAATATTGAAACAAAATAGTGAAATCAATAATGAAAATGTGGAGCATGCCTTTTTTATGACAATATATCGCAGCAAAGCAAACTGAACATATCCCTCAAAGGGCGACTATAACAGCGGAAATAAGCGAAACAGAACTACAAGTCATGTTTCTCAATGGCAAATCATAACAGTAGTGTAATATGAACGAGTTAAAACTATACATCATTCTTTTCAACAGCGCATAATAGCGAACATACAGTAAACGTAACATAGTATCATGCTAAATCTTTCGCCGCAACACCCCAGCACAATCGAGTGAGTTAATACAATGTATGACTACAGATTTGAAATGAGTCTACTTATATCTTAACAGCGGGTATGAAATATGATGGCAATGACAAAAAGAGAAAGCATGCTTTACAAACTTGGCAGAATTACTAAGTGTGGCAAAAAATGAACGTAGTAGTTGTATCAACAGGGGAGGCATTATAATGAATATACTTACAATGAATAAATTCTAGAGTTAAGCATGAATAAGGTGCAATAGCAGGTTATCCACATAACACTTAGTAAAAAAATGGAATCCACATTAGCAGGAAATAGAGTGTAACCACAACCAAGGCAGAACAAGGCAACGTATAGGTCCACATCATTCATAGAGAACTTTTTGGCTCTTTCATCGATTAAGCATTCTTCAGACTTAATATTCCATAACTATAAATCACACAATACAGTAGGGCAACTGAACTAATAGTAAGAAATTCAGAGAGCAACTACGAGCTAAAAGATCTACAAAACAATGAGAAATCTCCAAGAAACCCCTGGCAAGAGTAGGCCAAACATTGGAGATAACAGTAGAAATAAAACTACGGGGATGAGTAAACAAAGATTTACAGAACTACTAAAAATAAACCACTACGCACATACACATCTACTTGGGTCTAGGGCTTCCTCAAGCCAAGACAACCCATTCCTTACCCTTGAAGACTCTTTCTCCCATGGACAGCAACTTCCTTTGAAACTCCAACTTCCAGTAGCATTGCTCTAGCCCTTCTTAGAGAGGAATCCACCGCAAGAAGATGGAAGAGGCTAGAGAGATATAGACTCATCTTGGGGAACCATCCGTACGAGTGGCAGGAGGTAAATCCCTAGCTGGTCAGTCTGGATGTGTGATTTTGTGTCGAGAGACTGTGATTTAATTGGATAAGTGTCGTTGTCTACTTATTTTAAATCAGCTCTGTCGCTGATCTGCGAGGATTCGGACGTGTGTGGACGAGGTCTTTGGGTCCATATTGGCCGAAAAGCCAAAATGTCGCAGTCTAAAACGAGTGTTTGAACGGAAGGATGCGTCCTATTTCTACTCATTCCGTCCAAATTCAGAGTTCGGACGCGAAATGGCGTCCGAAATTTCGTTCACGTCGTTCAAATTCGTCTAGAATTCAGAGAGATTCAAATGCACAATGTCCGCCTTGTCCGAGATGTCATCTGCGTCATCTGAATTCGTCCAGAATTTGGATAGATTCAAACACACAACGTCTGCTTCGTCCGAAATTGTTCGGAGTCGTCCGAAAAGACCAAAATCCCATCTCCTTCATGTTTTCAGCTACATTTTTATCCAATTAATTTCCACGAAATCACAAGTCACCACTTAACGTACATAAAGATGAGTTGTATCATGAAACTTTATCTCCAAAGTTTGATTATATCGTTTAACGAAGAGATTAGGATCAGGTTGTTACACGTTGCCTCACCGCCGTCGACAACCCACAGCCGTCTCCATTCCATCGCCGAGCATCACCGGGAACGACAGAACATCGCCATTCAACACGACCTGACGCTAAGATCCAGGGACCCGAGCCTGCGACGCACCGAGCCCTAGCCGCACCCTCGTCGTCGTTCCATGTCGCTCGCACAGCGCCTCCTGCTGTGAAGAAGCCGCCGGTGAGCTCTCCCAATCGCTCGCCGTTCGTCGCCCGTTCCCCCTCTTTCTCCCTATCTCGGTTTCTCTCTTCTCTCTGGCATTCTCCCCCTCACTCGAAAAAGGTCTCTAGAATGGCCGAGCCATTCTCCCTTTTGTCCCTTAATCAAACCGGTTCACAATGAACCAGTTCACATTTCCTCAATCACCACTTAACCCCTTTTTACCTTAATCTTTCACTTAAACCCTCACTTAACTAATTCCCTTAATTTCTAATTCCAAACACAATTCATGCCCCTCCCTAAATTAATAATCCCAATAAAATACTCTTCCCATTTAATCATAATTACCATCCAATAATTTTTCCCCACATTATAATTTAATTTATTAAATTAACACTTATTTTAATTACCTAAATCACCATTTTATTTATTCAATTAATCCTTAATTTAAAACAATTATAATTAATCCCAAACATTATAATTTAACCCATTGAATTAATATTTATTTAACTACTTTAATTATTATCCAATAAGTTTCATTAAATTATAATATCCTACAAATACGTTCTTGGTAATACCCCGATAATTATCCAATAAATCCAAATATACCAAATTACTTTTTAATTATCCTTAATAAATTCTGATATAAAAATTTGGGTATTATACTAACCATTGAATAAAAGGTTGATAGAGTTTTAAAAAATTATTGCCAATAATTAAATCGACGCCAGAGTCATGAAGATAGATAGTTTTAGCAAGAAAGGGATAACCTTCAATAGTAATAGTAATATTATTACCAACAAACCAAATGGCATGAAAAGATTTATCAGTGACAATAATTTTAAGAGACTTATCAAGTTTAGTCCAGTTGTGTAAAACATTTTTTTGTGCAAAACACAACGTTGAACCGGTGTCAATATAGGCAGATTTTATTTACAATAATAGTTTTAATAAATGTAGCATTAGGATTATATAAAGTAATTTTATTATGCGTCATTGCTATATGTAGTAGACTCTGTTTCATATTCATAAATATCTATGTCATAGTCAATGTCTGAATCTTCAATAAGATTATATCCGATCGTATAAGCTAATTTTAGTGTTTGAGTTTCTTTATTTTTTTCATAGCATATAGGACATTTATTAGCATAATGTTCTTTTTGGTGGCAAAGCCAATAGATGCATTTCTTTTTTCCAATAGGACAAGTTTTACTTTTATTAATCATAAAATTTTTTTATTTTTTTCTAAATTGTGTTCTATTTCTAAAATATTTTCGATGATTTTTCCATTTATTTCTTTTATATTTATAATAAGGAATTTTCTTCCATTTTTTTCTTTTTGAATGGTTTGCATCTATATTTACTTACTCTATTTGTAAATTTGTCACAGCATAGATTTATCTGTGCTTCTCGTTTAGCTATTTCTTGTGTGCAAGTGTCTTTCATCCATGGTTTTAGTAATTGAGTATCTGTATTTTGCTCTTTTATTAATTTATTGAGAATCTATATTTTGCTCTTTCATTTCTATTATAATGGATTATGAGATAAGATAAGATTTTCATAATATTATTCAATAAAGCTTTTATTTTGGAGTTATCAAATGTATCTAAGTGTGTGCATGTACTTCCTACCGCATAATTAGTTCCAATAGGTAGATTTTTTGGTAGAATAACTAGTTTTTCTCTAAAAGAGAGTTCTGGTAAATTATTAATTTTTGTAGTCATATTTCTAATGTGTAGATCTTTCATTTGTAGTTTTTCATCAATTTTATTCATTTAAATATCGTTTATATATTGATACAAAAGATGACAAAAAAAAATAAAATAAGAATAATTAAGAAAAAAGCAATAGGTATTGATATTAAAATAATAGTACTTATTTCTATATGAATAGTGGAATTGGAGTCTTAGTGGAATTATCCATCTTTTCGAACTAATTTAGTATGGAAGTAGTTTGATTAATAGTGGGAATAGTAGTCGAAGTATCCATCTTTCCCTCGTGGAAAGAGCCAAGCTCTGATACCATTTGTTTCTATGCGGAATTTGTTAGTTTCAGAACTAAGATATAGCTCTAATACCAATTTTATATATAGGAACACTGGAATGCTATACTCGAGTGCTATATTCTTAATAGTAAACATTAAGTATAAATAAATCTTGCAGTTGCTAATGATTCTGGACAATCCTGTAGTTGTAATTGTAATATTTGTTTAAATCTATATAAAATTCGTTCAAAGGCTAAGTATTCTTGTTTAGTATATTCTTTGGATTCTGGTGTTGAATCTATTTCTTCTAATAGTCTATTATTAAGTTCTTCAGGGAATTCTTCTAAATATTCATTAATGAAATTAAGAAAATATTGTATTTCTCGTTTATCAAGAAAAATTGTTAATTCTAATTTTTTCATAATACTATTGCATATACAAAGTGACATCTTTATTGTATTGAATATAAGTGGTTGATAATTTTGACATTTCTGATTTTAAGATTTCAAGTATATTTTAGGTTATATGTATAAATATACCAGTATTTCATATTAATTATCTGGATATAAATCAAAATAATCATTATCGGATAATATTCGTTGAAATAATAAATAAGAAAATCAAGGAGTTGTTCTATATATGTATAATTATCCATATATCTCATTGTTTCATAATCCAATTTAATTATGTATAAAGACATTTTTAATTAATTAATGAACGAATTACTATTTTTAATGAATGTACTGTAGGTTCTTCATTTTCTTTCGTTTTATCTTTTTCAGATGATCTTTGAACTAAGGGAGTTGATTCATTTATTTGCAATGGTTCTGAAAATTCATATACTAAAGGTGGTCTTGGAAATTCATAAGGAATGACATTATTAGTTCTAGAGTAAGATATACTTCTTTTATGATGTCTATTATCTGTAATAAATTGTTGTTCGGGATTTTGAAGGAACAATTTTGTTGGTGTTTCTAATTTTAATAATGGTTTAAATAATTTATTTATAAATATTTTTTCATCTATTTTAAAAATTAAGCTGTGATGACTATTTGTTATAACATAATTGATTTTATATGTGATAGTAAATGGATGATTTTTAGTTTTCATGAAATTATGTCTTTTTAGTTCATATCGTACGGTTATGGATCTACTTAAATCTTTATCTTTTAAACTTAATCCTAATTGAATATTTATGTCGAATTTAATTTTTTCTTGGGATAGGTTACCTAATCCTTTTGCTATAATACATTCATTATTATTTAATAATCGATCAAATCTAATTTCTAATTCCATAGGATTGTTAATTCCTTCCATAAATGTACTTTTAAATCAGATTTAAATATTACTATTGTAACGACCCGGATTTTCGTAAATTTGTTAAAATGTGTAAAAATTTAAAATTTCTTTCTTTTTAAAACCCAAACGTATCAGAGTGCATCTAACCGGAACGCTACCAACTCTTTCTTTAAACTCATTATGAAAACCAATTGATAAAATGTGCGGAAGCGTTATAAAATAAATCATTGTAAAACATGGTGGAAGCGTATTTAAATTGTTTAAAGGGAAATCTGAACAATGGAGTACGATATAATAAACTTAACGTGATTACATCCATTTACTCATTCTTTTTCTTGTCTGGCCAGCCCCCGAGTCTCATGCGTGCAAATCTTTCATCTCTGCTTCATTATGTGTTTATCATCTGCTTATTATCTGTTCATCGTTGTACCTACACCACAAGTAAGGATGTGAGCTTTCACCCAGTAAGGAAATAGGGGAAAACAATTATACATGTCTCTCTCTCTTTAATTTTTCTTGGAATGGGGGCCACCCAAACCATTTCTTTTATTACGTTCATTGGTTCTTGGTTCTTTACTCGTACTTCGAGCTGGAGATTGGAGGTTGTCCTTTGAGATGGCCTAGTTGATCGGCTTCTAACCTCCTGTGCGCAAGCTAGTCCCTTTCCCGACTAGGTGAGGGTGTATCCTAGCTGCTAGGCTAGATCCGGACTACCCATCTATCCCATCTCCCTGGTCGTTCCCTTTTCGGCGTATCTCGCCTTCCAAGTTCCTCCCTTTTTGGCTATCTCGCCTTCTGGGTTTCTGCCCTTCCAGCGTATCCCGCCGGAGGGTTTCTTCGGTGATGGGCATATCCCGCCCATCCCGAACATTCTTTTCTTAGCATTCGTCCCCTTTCCGGCATATCCCGCCTTCAAGGGTCCTTCCCTTCTGGCGTATCCCGCCTTCAGGGTTTCTTCCCTTCTGGCGTATTCCGCCAGAGGGTTTCTTCGATGATGGGCATATCCCGCCCATCCCCAACATTCTTGTTCTTAGCGTTTTTCCTCACTCATGCATGCGTGAGTACCACCCCAAAGTGGCACTCCCTACGGGTTTCTATTAACATGATACATAGTGCATTATAATGTACGTTAACAGAAATTGAAATGGGCATTGAAGTAAAAGTACTATAATTGAACTCGCGAATATAATGAATAACAATAATTGAAAGCATGCATAAATACAGGGAACAATTATGATATCAAATCAAAGCATCGAGTGAACAAGATGAGACGATAAAGTAACATACAACAATTACAATTTAACTAAACATGCTCATCGAACTAAGCTAGGCTAAACATGGAAACATGCTGTAGATAATGAATAACGGAAACATGCTTATAAATTGGAAATCCTTATTCTAATTGGTTAAGCATACTTTTATTTTAATTAGTCAAACATGCTATATTTAACAGTCTAGTTATTATCCTAATTAATTGCATGCTCAACAAATTGGTTAACATACTCAAAGTTTAGTCATTGATTAAACATGCTTGAATTGATTAACATGTGGACATGCTTAACTAATTCAATATACTAATTACTAAACATGCTCAAGGATTGATTGATTATTTAGTGTCAGCTAATCATGCTCAATAAATAATTTACATGCTTTATTGTTAATAACATGCTTAATTAAATGCTAGCCATTAAACATGCTAGAATAAACAATTAAACATGCTCTCTAGATGATTACATATACTAAAGAAATTGGCATGCTCAAGAAGTGATTAACAACTGATAATTAGTTAGGCAATTTGATTAACATGCTCAATTTCTAATTAATTTAATTACTCTAGTCAGGTCATCATACTCAGATTAACTAATTTAGTTACGCTAATTCACATGTTCATACATCATTAGGTAACATTTAAACATGTTGGACCTAGCTAAGCTAACATGCTGGGTTTAATTAAACATACTTTGCTAATTGATACATTTAAGTAATAATTAACATGCTTGATTAACGGAAATGGAGTGGGCATCAACAACTACGAAGCTACATCGAATAACATAATAAATTATACATGAAACTGCAACAACTGAATTTAATAAATTATACAAACTGAAGGTAAATCCTTAATTCATTCATGATCATACGATTGTGACGTGTCATCCTTTACTTCATCATCCTATTCCTAACCTCAACATTATCGTTCATCATTTATCAGTCACATTTCTATCAAACAAAGAGAACTACAATTCCTAACCAGTACCAAGAGACAATAACATTGTAACTAGATTTCAATATATTAAACTAAACTATCTACGCATGCCAGTCTAAATAAAACATGAAGTAAACATGCTTATGAAATCATATACGGAAAACTACTTAACGAATCACATTTAGAATCATGCTTGACATGTTATTATAACGAGAAACGTGCTAAGCAATATGATACTAATTATCTAGAGCATTTATTGCTCCTAACCAGAACCAAGAATAATAACACTTCAAACTATCTTCACGGATCATTAATCTAGTTATAGCACACATGCAGATTAAAAAAAGCAATTGGTATAAACCATGGCAGGAACAATAAATTCAGCCAACAAAACGGAATCACTATGAACTAAATCGCTAGAAATCTGTTAAGCATTCATTCCTACATTTCATTCCGTTAAAATATTTATACTTCCGCAATGATTTATTTTCAAAATGTTTTAAGGTATTCCTAACGACCCGACTTGCACTCTAATTTCAAAGGATTTTCGGAAATCCAATTAATGTTTAAAATTTCTCGCATTTCAAAGAATTTACGAAAATCCGAATCGTTACAAAATCAACTCCCTTCGTTCAAAGATCATCTGAAAAACAGTAATCCGTTCATTAATTAATTAAAAATGTCTTCATACAGAATTAAATTGGATGATGAAACAATGAGATACATGGACAATTATACATATATAGAATAACTCCTTGATTTTCTTATTTATTATTTCAACGAATATTTATCCGATAATGATTATTTTGATTTGTATCCAGATAATTAATATGAAACATTGGTATATTTATACATATAACCTAAAATATACTCGAAATCTTAAAATCAGAAATGTCAAAATTATCAACCACCTATATTTAATACAATAAAGATGTCACTTTGTATATGCAATAGTATTTTGAAAAAATTAAAATTAATAAATTTTCTTGATAAACAAGTACAATATTTTCTTAATTTCATTAATGAATATTTAGAGGAATTCCCTTAAGAACTTAATAATAGACTACTAAAAGAAATAGATTCAACACCAGAATCCAAAGAATATACTAGACAAGAATACTTAGCTTTTGAACGATTTTTATATAGATTAAAACAACTATTAAAAGTACACTTACAGGATTGTTCAAAATCTTTAGCTACTACAAGATTTATTTTTACCTAATGTTTATAATAGATTATATTCTGCATATAAAATTTCCTATAGATAAAATTGGTATCAAAGCTATATCTTAATTTTGAAACTAACAAATTCTGCATGGAAACAAATGGTATCAGAGTTATATCTTAGTTCTGAAACTAACAAATTCCGCATAGAAACAAATGGTATTAGAGTTTGGCTCTTTCCACGAGGGGAAGATGCATACTTCCACTTCCACTACTATTCCCACTATCAATCAAACTATTCCCATGCTAAATAAGTTAGAAAAGATGGATAATTCCACTAAAACTCTAATTTCACTATTCATATGGAAATAAATACTGTTATTTTAAAATCATACCTATTGGTTTTTTCTTAATTATTCTTATTTTATTATTTGTTTGTCATCTTTTGTATCAATATATAAACAATATTTAAATGAATAAAATTGATGAACCCAAAAAACTACAAATCTAATATCTACATATTAGAAATATGACTACGGAAATTAATAATTTATCAAAACACCCTTTTAGAGAAAAACTAGTTATTCTACCAAAAAATCTACCTATTGGAACTAATTACACTGTAGAAAGTACATGCTCTCATTTATATACATCTGATAACTCAAAAATAAAAGTCTTATTGAATAATATTATGAAAATCTTATCTAATCTCGTAATCCATCATAATACAGAAGATCTACAAGAAATACAAAATAACGTAATTCATATAAATGAATTCTTAACTTAATATTATTATAAACTTAAAATAAAGATTAAAGACACAAAAGATACTATTATGAAAAATTAAAATATATTAACAAAAATTGAACAAGATATTCTAAAATTAAAGGATAATAACAATGATACTCAAATAATGATATCTGATTTAGAACATTATCTACGAAACCGATTAGAATGAATAATAGTCTAAGTGAAATAATGAAAAATAAAAAAATAAAAATACTTCACTAGATAAATGAAGTAAAACAACAAAATATAGAAATACAAAAGATACTAAAGGAATTAAATAACTATAAAGAACTGACAGAAACAAAAAATATTATACTTCAATTAATTGATAAATTTTGAAAAGATCCCAAAAAACAAAGTCAACAAATAAATCATGGAAAATATATTATTGAAAGCTTAAAACAAATAATAATTAGACAAGATAGAAAACGATATATAACTATAGAAGATTACGATAAAAATTAACTATTCAACCACCTCTATCAATATAATGGAAAACTTAGAAGAACAGAAAGATAAATTAACAAGTTTATTCGCAAAATTAGATATACCAAAGGAAAACAACGACATACAAGATGAATATTTATTCACGAATAATGAAGTTGAAACAAATGAAATAGTATTTGATTATGAGTCAGATTCTGATGAAAACCCATATACAAATCTTTATAATCCACATTAACAATGTTTCTTCTTTTAGACTAAGTTCAGGTTACAACATTAACTAGGAATAAACCCTAATTCAAAGCCTAAAATTTGATTCCATTTACAAATGGGGCTGCCAGTATTGTCCTCTACGAAATATCTATTACAACTAACTTCATAAACATCAATACATCCCATTAAAATTTTAACTTAGGATGTTATTAAGCAATATCAATTTATAGTATTCTATTGTATTTCTTCTCTGCTTTTCCATGCATAGACTACTCTTTAGTGTCCTTAATGTGACCAATTGTTTACTTTGTTATGTTGAATAAAATAAAACTAACAGAGAAATTGTTCTATTTTAACACAACTATCCATTTACAAATAAAGCAAACATGTACAAAGTCTAATGTCCCTGCCAAAAGTAAATATAGTTGGATATATGTTGACCATTCATTAAAAATAAATGCCCTTACATAATAAAATCTATGACGCAAACAACTCTTAGAACATCTATAATCCCCGCAAATAAAAAATGCAAAAAGCAATTCAATTTTATCTTCTCACCTCAATAATCTCGTCAACATTTACATATAAAGTGTATCTCGCATTTAACTAGATTGGTAAGCCATCCAAAACATATAGTCAACCAAAACTAAAACAACATTTCGTTAAGTCAAAAAAAAAAAGACAAACAATAAAAAGAAAACTAGAGAATTTGCGTTAATTGAACATATCTAACCAACCCAGATATCATTTGAATTATTGTCGGAACAATCATCAAAATAGCAACTATGAGAGAACGAAGCTTCCAAAGTGTCCCAAAATGCTCAAGTCGTAACACCGCACAATTTCTTAGCCAAAAACGGTTAGCATATGAATCTACTTCTAAAAAGAGATTCTAATACTTATAGTTTTTTTATACACATCAAAACACAATTTATTAAACAATTGTGTTACTTCTTCTTGATGCAAAAAATTATCAATTATTTTATCTGTACACAAAATTCCCATGTCATCCTTTGTGTCGATGAGGTGGTCAAAAAGAATGGCGTACGATGTGATGTTAGATTCACACGATAGCAAACACTGCTCATAACTTATAAGATTACGGAAAATTGTGCATGTATAACTATAAATGCTAAGAGGTGGAATATAAAATATACCATTCTCAAACTTGATATATGAGATGCAATGGTCGTTTCACCTCTTAAATACTATACCAGCTTTCTTCAATTTTGTGGCACTTGAAAATTGAGTCAGTTGTAATAAGGGTTTCCACTCGACCTTTAAATTCATGTCGTTCAATGAGTTGGATATGTAAATCAATCATATATTCACCAAATCTAAGATATGTTTTGTCATATAGTCACGCTTATCATATGGAATGAATAGAAGTCACTCGAAAAATATGTGAGAGAAAAACTTGATGACTAGTGTCATTAGGCATGACTTTGAACTCATGACAAATTTGTACAAAATTTTGAGCACAAACCATGGTATCTAATTTTCGAGCAACACCAAGTCATGACCGAGACACTCAAACGTATAGCATGCACTAAATATAGGGTCACCCTCAGTACCACAATGATACATAAGGAACATCTCAATGATGAAAATGTCATCTATTAGCAAGATTTATGAGAATTGTTTTGCACTGAGATCAAAATGGTTCAACATAACAATTACGAGCACTCTGTTCGACCCCTAATATAGCATTTGTGAGTGCAAATAACATGCATTGTTCAGATTTTGATATGGAGATGAATTCTCGAAAATAGTTCATTTTAACCTTCTCAATTTCCCTCGTAGTCTATGAGCCCTGATAATATGGGCCAAAAGAGAATGCATATGGGTGAAAGTTTTTACGACTATGTCTTTTCAAAATTTCAAGAACCTTAAAGATGTTGCGATGCTTAGAAGGTGACACTATAGAAGCCATCTTTGATTGAAAGATAGTGACTAGTATGTCAATTTGAATTGATCTTTCAATAACTCCTTCATTTCCCTCGACAATTTTGCTGTAAAAAGTGAAAGTAGAATGGATAAAGAGTAGAAACTAAAAGTATTAGAAACTAGATAAAGAGTAGAAAGTGAAAGTATTAGAAAGAGAAGAATGTAGATTTATACCTCGTATTAAAATTTCCCATTTGAACAATGTGAAACTTCTAGGAATGAGTACTTGAAACAGAATTATGGTCGGATCAATCAATTTATGTAATTACATAAAATACAATATGTTGACAGACTGCTCAATGGGTTACGAAGGCTGGGGTAAACATCTGCTTCACAAAGCTAAGAAGGAATCTCCATTGCTTCCCAAATTCTATTTCATGGGGGCTTAGGCTTCGGTCTCCAACTTCCTCTCCTCCAAACCCTCCCCTCCCCTCCCTAACTTCCTCTTCTACTTCGCTTTCCTCCTAACTTGGTAAGAATCGAAACCCATCGATGCCTTCACCGCTTTGGTGCTCCAAGAAGGTCAGACTCTATCTGCCGAATTGGCCTCTGTAATATGCATTTATCTAGCTTTTGCAAACACCCTTTATTTTAAATCGACGTACAATGTGCAGGTGGGTTCCGCAATGAGGTTATGAGGGCCGATGTGATTCAACATTACAAGAGGAAAAAGTTTTTGTAGATATTGTGAAGCTGCCAAACGAAATTGTAGAAGGTATGCTTCTTCTGCATTATCATATAAATTTATGTTCTATATTTATAATTTATTGGGCCAACTTTATTTTGTATATAACTTCTAATTGCTTTGAACTGTCAATTATTCATGTGTTTGTATCACATTTTCGTAAAATGTAAAGCTTTTAGTAGAGTTCATTTGAGTATGAGACTGGTTTGGCCAAACTATAAATTTAGAGTCTGTTTAACTTCAAATTGAGTAATTTAATTGCTAATCCTCATAAATCTATCTTCATAATTTATGTATTTATAGATAATTAAAATTAATGAAAATGATTATGTTCTCTCTTCAAGGTTTACACAAATGGTAATCAATTATCTTTCCCTTTAGCCACTCAATTTTAATTAATACTAGTCTTTGATATGCATCAAATAGATTTAATGAAGGAAACGTTGTCGTTTTATTGAAGGATGCAAGTGTTTAGTAGTCAAGGGAGTTTACGCATTTGCGGAATGAAACACTTCTGCAAAATAATGATGAACGACATTGTGTTAAAGGAAGGAGATTCGGAAATCAGATTTGCGAATAGTCGAAAGTCACAAGTTGAATGATGTTGTTTTGGTTGAAGAAAATGTTTTAAGAAAAGCAGATGTCATGGCAACCGTAGATTTAAAGGATCAGAAGAGTTGATGGCCGTTGGATCAAGAAAAGATGCTTCTGTGAGAGTAAAAGATTTCGTAGCATGTGAGATGAACCGTCGGATTAAATAAGAGGACTGAACATGAGCCGTTAGACTTAGAAAAGATGCTTCCGCGAGAGAGAAAGATTCCATGCTGCAAAAAGAGGGATCGTTAGATCAGATATGCGAGCGAGAAACTGACCGTTGGATGAGAAAAGTGTTGTTGTGGAAAAACTAGAGGATTAAACGTTATCGTTTAGATGGAAAAACATGGTGTGTTTGGTATTCGCAGAAGCTAGTGCGTCTGTGGAGAACACTAGGCTACTGATGAAGAATGAACTTGCGCTGAAAAAAGAGAATATTGTCTTAGAATATTTTTAGTGGATGCAAACACAACCGTGGAACCACAAGCTTCTGCAACAGTAAGTTATTGTTTTACAACAACTTCTGGAAGATAAAGAAAACTTGCAGCTGATTAGGCGATGTCATTCAGATGATAACGATTGATGTTAGGCCGCATTTTAGCTACAAAAATATTATAACGTGGAGTAAAAGTTACCAAGTGATTATTCGACCGATTATGAATCAAAGGTGGCAATTAAGAAGCATGATTTTCAGATCCTTTAGGGATGAATCTAGTCATGATGTACGCTGAGAAACAGAGATCCTGAATTTAAATGGTAACTTCAGGAAATATTTTAAGAGTTTTCTAACGATATATGGGAGGTTTCTCGAGTGAAAGGGATACTAGGTTTACGCGATTGAGTTACAGAAGGTAAGGAGTCAAATTGATAGACTAGTCATTATCTTTCAATCAAAGACAGCTTCTATAATGTCTCCTTCTAAGCATTGCAACATCTTTAAGATTCCTAAAATTTTAAAGAGACATAGTCTTAAGGACTTTCACCCGTATGCATTCCCTTTTGGCCCGTATTATCATGGCTCAGAGACTACGAGGGAAACTGATAAGGTTAAAATGTACTATTTTCGAGAATTCATCTCCACATCAAAATCTGAACAATGCATGTTATTTGAACTCACAAAGGCAATACTAGAGGTCGAGTAGAGTGCTAGTTAAGGGTGTTCACGGTTCGGTTCGATTTTGATGTGAAATCAAACCAAACTAGTCGATTTCGATTTTAAAATT
The DNA here is from genome assembly GCA_022433065.1 of Begonia loranthoides. Classification (NCBI taxonomy): domain Eukaryota; kingdom Viridiplantae; phylum Streptophyta; class Magnoliopsida; order Cucurbitales; family Begoniaceae; genus Begonia; species Begonia loranthoides. The sequence goes on along the minus strand of CM039475.1, from coordinate 23,323,840 downwards.
ACAAAACCAGAATCGGTTTTAGAAAAATCAGAACCGGGTCGGTTTCGGTTTTAAAATCTTGGTTCCGGTTTCGGTTCGGTTTTGATTTTTTCTTTATTAATTTTTTTTCAAATATTATAATAAAAATTGTATAAAAATTATAAAAACATAATTAATAACAATAAAATTATTCTTCCTCTTCTCTTTTCAAAACAAAATTTTGTCCAAAAAATAGTTATTAGGTCTTTTGGAGCTAAAATCATTTCAGAGGCTGAGGCACGAATAACCGAATATGGAACTTCAAAAACAAAAAAACACTATAAACGTATTTATGTGTTCGGTTTCGGTTTTTCGGTTTTGAAAACTAAAACCGATATCCGAACTACACTCGGTTCTTACAAAAGAGAACCTTATTCGGTTTTTTTAATAGAAAAAACCTTATTCAGTTTCAATTTTTTTATCGGTTTCGGTTCGGTTCGTCGGTTCGGTTCGGTTTTAAACACCCCTAGTGCTAGTGATTGTTATTCTGAACCATTTGATCTCAGTACAAAACAATTCTCACAAATTTTGCTAATAAATGACATTTTCATCATTGAGATGTTCTGTATATATCATTGTGGTACTAAGGGTGACCCTATTTTTAATGCATACTACACATTTGAATGTCTCAGTCATGACTTAGTGTACTCAAAAACCAAATACCATGGCTTGTGCTCAAAATTTTATAAAAATTTGACATGGGTTCAAAGCCACACCTAATGACACTAGTCATCAAGTTTTTCTCACATATTTTCTAAGAGACGTCTAGTCATGCCATAAGATAAGCGTGACTATAATACAATGCATATCCTAGATTTGGTTAATTCATACATCCAACTCATTGAACGACATGAATTCAAAGATCGAGTGGAAACCCTTACTACAATCGACTCAATTTCCAACTGCCACAAAATTGAAGAAAGTTGATGTAGTATTTAAGAGATGGGACAGCCACTGCATCTTAGATATCAAGTTTGAGAATGGTATACTTTATATTTCGCCTCTTAGCATTCATAGTAATACAAACACAATTTTCCTTAACCTTATAAGCTATGAGCAGTTTTTGCTATCGTGTGAATCTTATATCACCTCGTACACCATCTTTTTTTACCCCCTCATCGACACAGAGGACGACATGAGAATTTTGTGAACAAATAAAATAATTGATAATTTTTTGCATCGAGTGGAAGCAACACAATTGTTTAACAAATTGTGTTTTGATACGTTAATAAAAAAAACTATAGGTATCAAAAGCTTTCTTTAGAAGTAAATTCATATTCTATGCATTTTTTGCCAAAAAATTGTGCGATGTTAAGGCTCAAGCATTTTGGGACACCTTGGAAGCTTCTTTCTCTCGTAATTGCTATTATCATGGTTGTTGCAACGATAATTCAAATGATATATGGGTTGATTAAGTAGTTGGACATGTTCAAATAACATAGATTCTCTGATTTTTTTTTTATTGTTTGTCTTTCTTTTCTTGACTTAACGAAATGTTGTTTTAGTTTTGGTTGACTATATCTTTTGAATGGCTTCCCAATCTAGTTAAATGCGATATACACTTTATATGTTAAATGTTGACGAGATTATTGAGATGAGAAGATAAAATTGAATAATTTTTTTTATTTTTCATTTGTGGGAATTATAGTTGTTCTAAGAGTTGTTTGGTTCATAGATTCTATTATGTAAAGACATTTATTTTTATTGAATGGTCAACATATCTCCAACTAAATTTACTTTCGGCCAGAGCATTAAACTTTGTACATATTTGCTTTATTTGTAAATGGATGAATGTGTGTTAAAATAAAACAATTACTCTGTTAGTTTGATTTCATTCAACATAACAAAGCAAACAATTGATCACATTAAGGATACTAAAGAATAGTCCATGCATGGAAAAGCAGAGAAGAAATATAAATTGATATTGCTTAATAACATCCTCAGTTAAAATTTTAATGGGATGCATTGGTATTTATGAAGTTTGTTGTAATAAATATTTCCTAGAGGACAATACTGGCAGCCCCCATTTGTAAATAGAATCTTGTTATAGGCTTTGAATTAGGGTGATTCCTAGTAAATGTTGTAACTTGAACTCAGTCTAAAAGAAAAAACATTGGCTACAAGAGGACGGGCAAACCAAACCATTTTCTTCCCAGGATTATTATTAAATTGCTCGTAGGATTCCCTAGGGATTTGAAAGTATATAATGATAAACCTCTTGTGAAATTTACATATGCTAGAAGAAGGAAAAAGAAAAATTAATTGAGTAATTAAAGGCAAAGTAATTGTTTGTAACTGTTTTAGCAGTTAAAAAAATAAGTAATGGGGGAGGAGGAAAGAAACAGTGGAGAAGGAAAAAGAAATAAAGAACAGGAGAGTGAAGGGCCTCTCGAATTACCCTATGTACATGTGAAAATGGTATTTCTATAATCTACTGTTTGTAATCGTTTGGATGTTTTAAGAATTGAATAAAGAAGAAATTTGTTATCAATTAATATCAGAGCAATTCAAACTAAGGCAAAAGGAAGTTCAACTAGGGGTAGAAGAATGATATTTCAAGGTTCGAAACTTTGAAGGAAAATTTCACAAAATGGCAAAAAGAACTGGCTAGCATTAAAGAAAAAATGAAAAAAAAATGTCCACGTTGGGGCAAAATATGGCGCACATATAGGAGCAGATGGCGAAGATATTAACACGCCAGGAGGAACAACTTACGCCATCAAAATCAGGAGACTTATCAGAAAATACTGTCGGAGAACAGAACGAGCGAGAGGTTGAAGAGTGGCGGCTATTGAATCGAGAATCTTTTCCACGGAAACTAGAGTTGCCAATTTTCAGTGGAGTTGATGTGGAGGGTTGAATGTTTAGAGTCGAACGATATTTCAGCATAAATCGTCTGTTTGAAGGAGAAAAGCTTGAAGCAGCCATTGTCTGTTTCGAAGGACCAGCACTTGCCTAGTATCAATGGAAGAGCACCGCGTGACTGTTTTGAAGTTGGCTGGTTTTAAAAAAGAGGATCATGGAAAGGTTCAACCATTCAAGGACAGAAACAATCTGTGATTGCCTATTCTCACTACGACAAGAGGCGACTGTGGAAGATTACATAATCGAGTTTGAGTCTGTAGTTTCCAGTCTGTGTGGGATTCCTGTGGAAGTCTTTATTAGTTCTTTTTTTAATGGCTTGAAAAAAGAAATTAAAAGAGATGTGAAATTAATGAGGTCATTAGGCTTGCGAGATTTAATTGACTATAGGGCAACTCAATTTTATTGCTAAACAAGTGGTAGAAGATCTTCATTTGTCGATTGTTTCCACGGCAACATATAATATTCAATTAGGAAATAGAAAAATTATTCAAGGTAGTGAAATTTGTAAGAATGTGCTTTTGCAATTACCAAAGTTGGAAGTAATGGAAGAATTTTAGCCTATAAATCTGGGTAATTCTGAGGTGATTCTTAATATGCAATGTCATTGGAGGATATGAACGTATAATTGGAAAAGTGTGGTATTTCTGTAACCTACTATTTGTAATCGTTTGGATGTTTTAAGAATTGAATAAATAAGAACTTTGTCCTTATATAATTGTAATGAATTATTTCCATTTCTTTATTCCAATGTGAAATTTTTGCAAGCCACAACAAGAAAAAAGAAGAAATAAAAAAAAATAATCCCACCACAAAAAGCAAAACAGACTACTTTGAACATAACTAAACAAACAAATCCACTGCATGCGTTAATTCGAATAATATTTAGTGCAATATAGATTACAACTAGAATATCCACTGGAACTCCATTTGACAAAGTGTCAATGATAAAATGTTAATTGCATCATCAACGGAGTCACAATAAATAGTGAATGCTTGCTCAGATGTAATAGTCTAAAGTCATTGAAAATAATTATTCCAACTAGATTATCATAGCACTAATTCCATGTAAATTATAATTTTTCTTGCAGTTCAATTGCACATTTAGTTTTGACACATGATGTCATTACGCATAATTCTAAAAACCACACTTTAGAAAGAAGAAAGGAGTTTAGTAAGAGATATGGTGGAATATCCAAAGAGTCCAACGTGCATCATCGCAGCAAAGGAACAAAATTAATAACTAAATTTATAAGGTTGAGTTCAACTTTGTATAGGCTCCTGCTTAAGCAACACAGATCCAAACAAGAAACATGGATAAAACAACTCTAACTAGACAATGAAAACTTGTCTATGTAGACGCACAAGTTGAATCTCTAAATATAATGTAATAGTTCAACTTTCAGTGAAGTATTGAAAAGTTGTTGCCTTGCCTCTGACCAAACAACTTACGGAGATAGTTAAGATTTTCATGGTTAATTAATAAGGTGTCAAATAGAAAATCTTCCCAAATTGTTGGAATAACATCTTTCATAAACACATTTCAAGCACATTCCCTTATCAAGAATAAAAAAGTTGTCCTCCCTAAAAGTTTTTCAGTGGAAGTCTTTATTCTCTTAATTCATATTTTGATCAAGCTAAAATCTAAAAGCTGGATCCTTGGCAAGGAACCAATACTAACCATCTTGGAAACATTTTTTGCTGTAAGAAAAGAAGAAAGCAAAGTACTGTTATTGATTAAAAAATGAAAAGGAAAAGAATCAAAATCATGTTGATCACAATGTTCATGAAATCTCTGCCTCAGTGACTAATCCAAGTGAGAACAATGGAACTACGTGGCAATGGAGAAGCAATGACGAAAAGGATAATTTATGGTGTAATCGATGCACTATATCCATATTACGCAGCAATAGAATTGCTTAAAACTAATGTTAGACCTCAAGATTTGAATGAGCACTAGACGAAACACATGTTTATTATTGGAAGAACCAAATGAAATAACAAGAATCTATTGCAAACTCTCAAAGGATCAAATAGAGCAGAATTTACATGTTTAACAGCCACTTTAGTCATAAAAAACAAGCACCCCCTTCTTCAAATTTGACTCACACAGGTAATTACCTAAACCATTGCTCCAACCATAAAAAACAGATCCTTGTATCATAGATTTAGGAGCATAGATCAAATGACAGGTTTGTCTAATCATTTTATAACTTTGTTCAGATTACCAAAGATTCAAAGTTGGAAAATGGATCTTTGGCATAGGATACAAAATATCAAACAACCTTTGATGAGAAGGAGGAGAAACAAAGAAATTACCACTAGAGATGAGAAAATGGTTTAGACTAGAAGGATTACAATATATAAGATTTAGAAGCTTGGAAGATTGTTTCCATTTTCAATAATAATTCATCAATATTATCAACATAATCTTCCCTTCAAGTTTCAATACATAATTTTAAACAGTAGAAGTTAACACAACCTTAAAAAGACAAAAAGCCAACTACTTGAAAATCATGAATTTAAGACCAACATACCAAATAAAAATAAAATAACACATAAATAACTAAAGCTTAATAGATGATGTCCTCATCGGTTAGTGAGGCTTCATAAGCACACCCTAGATTCCAAATGAAAATCAATTGGTCGATGTGCTAAAAAATAGTCTTCCAAATAAAGAACTTCAAGCAATCTAAGAATGGAAGACATATTCAATCCAACTCAAGGGGGGAGGTGTTGAAGATTGCTTGAAATCTTCCAAAATTGTCACCTAGCATTACCTAAATCTTCAAGATAAATCCGCAGTTTTAGAGGTGCACAAATCTGGAAAACATTGAATGATTCTTTCCTAAATGCAGCTGCATCTTCTTAAAGGAATATTTTCTATCTTCCTTCTTAACAATGTTACGATTGTAGTTAGCATTACTTAGCAAAGTTTCCTCATATAAACTCTCCTAATGTATATTTTTGCACACCTCTATATCTGTTATATTCACTCTCTTTTTTTATTCTTAATCCTTCTCTCAGTCTGCTCGTTTCTCTTTCTTTTCTTCTTTCATTAAATCAATTTCCTTTTCCTCTTTATTTGTATCTATTTTGTCTTCTTCTTTTTTTTTTTTTTTTTTATTTTGCCGCCCTGATGCTTCCTTCCCCCCTTTTTTTTCATTTTATTTATTTCTTAATTCCATTACTTTATTTAATTAACTTAGTAAAAAAATTTGTATTTTAATTAACTCATCTCCATTGTTTCGACTTTAACACCAATTCATCCAATACTAGCCAATAACGTCCTTTAAATCAATTGAATTTCCAATTCTGTTTTTTAAACAAATTTTCCAATCTCCCACTTTAAATCTTGATTTGCTCAAATCACAAATCGACAAAGATTTTTTAATTTTTAGATTTTCTTTCTCAATTTATTTAATTGCTCGATAATATTCAATTTTTTCGATTTAATTAATTGATTAAAATCTCATGCGAAGTTGTTACGCAACAAATCAAATCAAATTTTCCACTATTTGACTGATTCCAACGCAAAAAATTAATACGTGGAATTTTTTATTTAAAATTTCACAGGTTTTACACGAAATCTTCTAAATCCATTCTTTTACAAAATTCAAAATTTTGTAAATCAATTCTATGTGGATATTAACTCTTTTCTACTAAAGTCTTTTCTAAAATCATGAGTTCTTTCTATTTTTTTCCATGAGTATTTATTCTTTTCAACTGCAATTTTTAGAAAGTAATGGTGATGTTTGCGATAACGATTTTTTATAGTTCAGTAATTAATTTATTAGAAAAAACAAATTAATGGTTAAGTTATCATTGATTGTGTATAGACATGGCTAATAGGCGGGCTGGCGCTCGGCCCGCTACAGTAACCAAGCGGGCTCGGCCCGAGCCCGGAAGGCCAGCCGAGCCGAGCCCGACACACCATGCTCGCGAGCCAGCGAGCGCGCCTGCGGGCCAGCCGGCCAGGCACTAGCGAGTGGCGTCTAGCAGGCGGCAGCATCTGAACTCCCCGTTGGCGAATAAGCGAGTGGCGACTCCCCGACTCTGCGACTCCCCGCGAAATAGCATCAGAGAATAGGTGAATCCACGAAATGGTGAATCAGAGAATAGGCGAAGTGGGGCCAGTGGAGTTTTCTGCGTGAATCGACAGACTCTCGACTCCCGACTCCCGTCCTTCGGCTTCGACTGGAGTCCAGTCTAGACTTTGGACTGTCCAAAGTCCTCCCGAGTAGGGAAGACCCTGGACAGGAGGAGTCTAGACAGTCCAGAGTCCTCCCGACTGTCCAGAGTCTTCCTTCTTCCCCAGGGGGAGTCCCCCTATCAACGGTCTTCAGACCGTTGCAAGCAACGGGCAACGGCATACGCCCTCCCTCCTCTATTCATTTTCTATAAATACCCCTAAACTACCTGCAAAATTCTTCATCAAATCTTTCTCTCAATCTCTACAAAATTTTTCACCAATCTCTCAATCTTTCTCTCAATTGCTCAATCTCTCAATCTTTCTCTCAATTTCAAAAGGTATATTTTATTTTATTTATTTTTAATTTAATGTGCATTATGAACTAACAAAATTTTTTTTTGTGATTTTTGGAGGACTTGTATTCGTGGAGGTGATCACAATTGCATATCATTGTTGAGTAATTGGTGTGCGGTATCATTTTATTTTTATATTGTTTCGTAGTAGTCAATTTGTATAATTATGGATCCACGTAATTTTTTGCTTGACACTTTTATTGACACTAATGATGATATTGAGGAAATTAGGGCGGATAATCCCGCAATTTCAATTGGTCAATCATCTGCACATGCATCCACATCGTCACCTAGAAAAAAAAGAAGTAAAACCTCGAATGTATGGAATCATTTTGAAATGAAAGATATTAAAATTGGTGAAAAAATAGAAAGTAGAGCACAATGCAAATATTGTATTAAACATTATGCATACGAATCCGGTAGTTCTACTAGCACATTTGGTAGGCATTATACAAAATGTCACTTACACGAGCAAGTGAGAGACCCTACACAAACACTCATAAATGCTAGTGGCAGTGACAATTTTATGTATTCACATAATGAAATGAGAGAAGGAGTAGCAAAATATATATCACAATCTGAGATACCTTTATTTATGTTTGATAGCGAGTTATTTGAAAATTTTATGAAAGAGTATATTAATCCTAGTTTTAGACGAGTCCTTAGAAATACGACGCGAAGTGATATTATTAAAATGTATAATAATATGAAAAATGAATTAATTGCGTCTTTTTCAAATGCTCTGTCCATGTCTATTTCTTCTGATTTATGAAGTGCACCTAATGTTTTAGGATATATTGTTGTAACTTCTCATTTTATTGATGACTACTCTTGGCAATTAAATAAAAGAATATTAGGATTTCGTAGTTGTGAATATCCACATAGTGGCGTTACCATTTATAGATATATTGATGGAATTTTGTAAGAATATGCTATTAGAGATAGAATTTTCAGTATTACGCTAGATAATGCTTCTGCTAACGATATTGCAATTCTTGAATTTAAAAAGTTATTTCAATTAGATACGGCTTATAATACTTTTTTTCATATGAGATGTACTTGTCATATTTTAAATTTAGTTGTTCGAGATGACATGTCATTTATTTCGCATCCTATTGAATCTATTCGATTTGCAATTTCTTATATTACTTCATGTAATACGCGACAACAAGAATATAAAGAATATTGTAAAGCTACTCAACTTAAACCAAGAAAATTAAAAATCGACGTAGATACAAGGTGTAATTCGACTTATTTAATGTTAGAAAATGCTAAGTCATATTGGTTAGTTATTTGTGTTTTTATTAGTGAAAAAACAAAATGTATTACTCTTAATCATAGTAGTTGCGATATTGCTAATTTATTTCTTGATTTTCTAAAACCATTTTTTTAAACTACAAATGAATGTTCGGGAATTTATTATCCCACTACTCATCTTGTTCTCCCAATTTTTATAAAATTAAAGGGTACTTTTAAAAAATTTAGACAAATAAATGAATTTTGTGTATTAATTGAAAAAATGGAAAGAAAATTTAAAAAATATTGGCTAAACATACTTAATATTTTTTGTTTTGCATGCATAATGCATCCTATATTTAAATTAAATGAAGTGTGTATAATGGTTGATAAAATTTCTTCTAATTTAGGTACTTCTTCTTCAATTAATGGTGCACAATTAAAAAATGAAATTGATAATTTATTTTCTTCTTATGAACTTAAATATTTTAATGTTACTCGTTCGATTCCTTCTTCACATATGCATGCTAGCTCTAGTAGTGGTGTTTGTGGTGAAGATTCACAAGATTTTATGGATGATATATTGAATGAAATAGATAGCAATGTTCATTCTTATACGTCACAAAGAAATGAACTCGATATTTATCTTAACACCTACCATCACATTTCTCGCGACGAGCATTTTGATATTTTGGCTTGGTGGAGAGTCAACTCAATTTCATTTCCTATTCTTTCTCGAATGACACGTGATTTACTAACACCTCCAGTCTCTACAGTAGCATCGGAGTCTGCTTTTAGTGCTGGTGGACGTGTGTACAATGATAAACGAGGAAGACTTGCACCAGAAATCGTTGAGGCACTCATTTGCATGAAGGATTAGAATGACGTTGTGACGAGAGATTAACAACGAGAGGATGACATAGTTGAAGAATTCAAAAATTTGGATGTCGAAGACTAAATTTTCATTTAAATTTGAAATTTTCATTTTCATTTTCATATATTTTCTTTAACTTGTAAGTTGTGTTTTGAAATTGTAATTTAAATTTGAAATTGTAATTTTCATTTTCATTTTGAAATTATAATAAAAATATTTATTCAATTATATTATTAATTATAGTATTTTTACATTATAATAATAAATATTTATTATAGTTTTAAATTGTATAATATGGAAAATAATTTATAATATATTTATATAAGATATTATTATTTATGTATATTTGGCTCGTTAGGTTTGGCTCGGTCGGCTCGTTAGGTTTGGCTTGTTAGGCTCTGCAAGCTCGTTAGGTTCGGCTCGTTAGGCTCGGCTCATTAAACTCGACAGGCTCGATGAGTCAGATTTTTTCAGGCTCGGCCGGCTCGACTCGGCTCGGCTCGTTAGCCACCTCTAATTGTGTACTACGATGGTTGGTTGGTCATTTTCTCTTATATTTTCGTAGATTTCCATTCTGTCGAATCACAGCAAAGAAGATAGAGTTTAACTTGTTCAATCTTATCTGAGTTAATATTAGATTCCAATCATGTCGGGGGTCATTTCAGTTAAAAACTCAAAAAAACGTAGAAGCATTGATTGTTTGGACAGAGGATCAACGAAAACTAAAACTTTAATTAAATAAAAGGTAAATGACAAATTAATCATCGTGATTTCTGGTCAATGATAAGTCAACCACTATCCTTTATTTTCTAACAAATTAACCATCATAGTTTGCGATCAATGACAAGTCAACAATTATCCTTTATTTTATAAACAAATTAACCATCTGGAGAATTCCGAACGCCGGAATGACTCGTCTTCTGAATTCAGAACGCCCAATTCTTCAGAACGCAGAATGCGGGGCGTTCTGAAGAATTCAGAACACCGAACGCCAAACACGGAGTTGAGAATGTTTCGGCGTTCTGAATTCTTCAGAAGGCCGTGCATTCGGCATTCTGAAGAATTGGACGTTTTGAATTCAGAAGGCGAGTCGTTCCAGCGTTCAAAATTCTCCAGATGGTTAATTTGTTTATAAAATAAAAGATAGTGGTTGACTTGTCATTGATCGCAAACCACAATGGTTAATTTGTTAGAAAATAAAAGATAGTGGTTGACTTGTCATTGATCAAAAACCACGATGGTTAATTTGTCATTTACCATTAAATAAATTATGAAAATAATTTAAAATTGAATAATCATAAGTTTGCCTTTTAAATGATGGCCATAAAATTTAGGTTGATAATACATTTTAAGATATCAAGTTAATATAAGATATAATCGCTTAGAGGAGAGTTTGCATATAATGAATATATGAAGCGTATCATGTTCATTACTGTACTTAAATAATAATAGTTGACGTGTTGGTTCGAAGACAGTTGTCATGAATGTCATGTTAATATTTGCTTGATGATGTCAATGGATGTTTAATAAACTCGATTAGCTAAAATTAACAATCCCAAGGTCACTAACCCACGGATTAGACAATTATAATTTGTCTAAAAATTGAACCAGGCGGAGGACATCAAGCTCTACTAATGTGCAAGGGGGTCACAATAAGGATCTGTGAATTGTACCACCACCTTCACAATCATTCAAAATTGAACCACTTAACAAAGGAAAATGATACACAGCAATTCAAGCAACTAAAAATCTAGCTATCCATTAAAATCTGGCCGTACTAAATAAACTTCAAACATAGCACCAAAATCAAGGGGAATAGTTATTTCTGATGTAGGGATTTTAAGAAAATTGTAAATAGCTGAGCATAATCTCTGGTATAATACCGAACAGCCGCCGTAGAGACTGGAGTCAGCCGCGGGAGTTGAGAATGTGAGAGGTGGAGTGCGAGACTTGAGAGCTCCGATTGGAGTCTGTGTAGGCCGCAGGAGATTAGTTGAGGAGATTTTGGAGATCAGGTTTTGTTGAGAAGACGACCCTCCAAGAGAGAGAAAGCAAGAGAGGATTGAGACGCAGCGTTTGGAAAGATTAATCAGGAGATAACATTAGTAGGGGAGGGTATATTGGACTTTCATCGTGCTCATGTCTCCCATTATATTGAATTAGGGGTGAGAACGATTCAGTTTGGTTTGATTTGATTTTTAACCAAATTAAAATTGAACCAAGTCGATTCAATTTTTGTTTTTAAAAATCAAAATCGAACCGAGGACTACAAAAAACATAACCGAAAACCAAACCTCGGTTTCGATTTTCATTAGTTTAGTTTCGGTTCGATTTTGGTTTTTTCCTTTTTAATTTTTTGGTTCGATTTTTTGGAGCTTGTTAGCGAGGAAGTTAATCAAAGTAAATTTTTTTTGTTGAAAAAAATGGTTTCCAGCAGAGTGCAGAGATAAAAAACATAATTAGGCAAAAAAATGGTTTCCATAAGAGAAATAGTTTTATCAATAATTCAATATGTTGTTAAAATATTGCATAGATAAGAGAGAGAAGACGAAGAGAGGAGAGAGAGTGCTATACTACAAGCATCCTCTCTTTCTCTCTCCAAACAAACGTCTAAAATTAAAAGAATGCAAAAAATATAACTTATATTTGACAACTAATTGCTTGTGGGTGCAGTGCTTTGCGGAAGTAGCAGCAACATAGTTTTGTTTTTTTTAATATGGTCGGTTCATTCAGTTTGGTTTCAGTTTATTTGGTTCCATTCACACCAAAACCAACAATCAAACTGAAATTTTTGGTTCGGTTCGGTTCCAATTATAAAATTTAATCTTATTAAAACTGAACCAAATTGATAAAAAATATTCGGTTCAATTTGGTTCGATTACCCGATTCAAACCGAATCGATTTCCACCCCTATACTGAATAGTTCGGCATAGGGGCTGCCGGCTGGGCTGAATATTCTACCAAAAGCCAGTGGGTTAACCATTGTATAAAATAGATATGAGATGAGGCAAAATAAAATATCATGTTAAGTTAGTTTAATTATAATTAAAATATAGAGAAATTAACAAAATAAATTCTGAACTATATGATCATCGATGGGATGAATTTTAAAGAAATTTTGTGAATAATTAAAACCTCAAACTATGAGAAATAAAAAATGTCAACTTCGTAGTCACATTTTCCATCCAAAAACGTCGAGACAAACATTGTTGTCATATTTTTTGCTTGAAAAAGTCCAACAAACACCTAATAGACATTTAATGATCAACCATGGACGTCCTTCAACGACCAAGGACTTTCTTTAAATACAAGGGACATCCAACAGCTGGTAAATGAAATGTTGAAGGGGATCACGTGCAAAACACACATTTTTTTAAATGAACGCATACAAAGGTTGTTGGTCGTTGGATGAAAGACGTCGAAGGTTGTTGTCCATCGCTTGATATGGACGTTCACGATAATATTATTGAAAAACAATGTCATTTAACATTGAGGAATGACCATGGATGATAGGGGACGTCTGTGGACATTGCAACAGATGTCCCCCACATTTTAATGAACGTCCCTCACATTACAACGGGCATCCCTCACATTACCATAGATGTCCCTCACATTTTAATAGATGTCCCTCACATTACAACAGACGTCCCTCATACTAAACGACGACGCTTCGTCAATGTCCATGGAATTGAGTGACGTTTGTTGTAGGTTGAGAAACGTACCTCAGCCTACAACGGACGTCCCTCAATGCCTTGAACGCTAAGGGAACATTGTCGTTTAATATTGAGGGGTGTCCAACACTTCCAGGGACGTCCAACACTTCCACAAATGTCCCTCAACCTCAATGAACATCTCTAAACATACAACAGACGTCCCTCATATTACAAGGGAGCTCTCAACTCTAAACGATGACATTCCATCAACGTCCATGACATTGAGGAATGTTGTAATACCCCAATACTATTTTCCCTGCATACGCAAAGTAATCAAACTTTGGAGATAATTATATATTACATTGCGTATCTACACTTGTTAAATTATGATATGTATTTATGGGAAAAATATTATGTGATAAAAGTTTGGCAGAAAAATGTAAAGAAAATGAAAATCTAGCATAATCGGACGCCTGCGGACACCATGGGGACGAGGTTTGGTGTCCGCACACTCGGATTGCACTTGAGGACGAAGGCAAGATAGATTGTCGGGTCCTGAATTGACCATGTCTCTATGCGGACGAAGTGCAGACGGACGCGGATGAGGACGAGGCACGTCCGGGTTGAATCTGTCCAATTTCTGGACACATTCGGACGAAACGCAAATGATGCAGACTACGACGGGGTGCATCTAGGTAGAATCTGTCTAATTTTTGGACACCTTCGGATGCATGCGGACACCAAATTGCATCCGAATGTGGCATTCAGACGGTACAGACAAGACGAGGATGTCATTTCTCGTTTGTAAGCCTTAGGAATTTTACACATGCGAACGAGACCATCATGTTCGCGCTCGTCTGAAATATCCCATATCTGCGACAAATAAGGATTTAAAATCGTTGACTAGTAGCCAATTAAAACACGATTCCCCAACAAAAATTGTCCCCCCCCCCCCCCCTCCTAGTCCAGACCACGCGAGTCGCTCCTACCTCCAGAGGCATACGGTTTGTCCCCCTTATCGTCTCTTTATCTTCTGCCAACCCTCCCCTTGCATTCATCCTCCTATGCGTTTCTATGTTTGATGTCTTCCATTCTGGAGTGAATTCCCTACGTGAGGCGTGAGGCTGGGAGCAAGAAGTTAGCTGTCCGTGAGTTGGTTCATCAACAAGGGTAAAGATTTGGGTAGTCTTGGCCAAAGGAGGCCCTACCCACAAGTAACTATGTGTGTATGTGTGTGACGATTGTTGGTTGTAGTTAAATTTCTGTAAATCCCTTGGAGGTACTCCGTTAGATACCTTGCTGTGTAGTTACTCTTTAGTGTAGTTACTCTTTAGATGCTTTATTCTGTTAACTTCATTTCAATACTCACGTAATGTTTGGCTTACAATTACTGAAGATAAGCCTGCCTTTTTAGATCCTTGTCTAATGTTAAGCCGGATAATGTAGAATTATGAACTAAGGATTTCATGGTGATTGCTAAGGATGAATGAACTAGACTCTGTGTTTTTACTTGTGATATATGATGTTGTTTACTTGTAGTATATTGTCCTGCGATTTACTCCTGAGCATGACTATTCTCTGTTTGTTCATGGTCTATTCTTTGTATAAAGCATGTTGTCTGTAATACTCCACTGTCGTTATGTTATTCTCTATTTTGTTCATTGTTATTCCCTATATTAAGTATGTTAGTTATAACACTTTCGCTGCCGTTATGTTCATTGTTTATTCTCGGTATTAAGCATGTTAATTATAACACTTTCGCTATCGTTATGTTCGCTATTATATTCTTCGTTTAAAAGCATGTTCTGTTGTTCATTGCTGTTCATATATGTGTCGTCTAAAAGCATGTTCTGTTGTTCATTGCTGTTGTTACATTCGTCATTTGAAAGCATGTTCTGTTGTTCGTTACTTCTGTTATATTCGTTGTTTAAAAGCATGTTCTATTGTTCATTGTTGCTGTTAAATTCATCGTTTAAAAGCATGTTCTGTTGTTCGTTGCTGCAATTATGATTAGTATTCGCTGTCGAATTTCAAAGCACGTATGCATGCTCTATTTTGCTGTTATATTTAGTATGTGCTATCAAACTTTTAAGCACATATGATTCGTTTATTGTGCTGTCATATTTCAGATTTGCTGCCAAGATTTAAAGCATTTATGTACGTTTCTAATTTGCTGTTATATGTCATTGTTAACTCACTGTTATATGTTTTTATGTTATATCGAAAGGTTCAACATGTTGGTATGTTTTAATTATTGTACACTCTCTGTTGTTTCGCAGCTGTCCGTAGTTAATTTCCGTCGATTTCGAAGTATGTTAGCATGGTTTAATCGCTCTTAATTTCACTGTTATATTCTATGATATTCCGTCAAATTCTAGAGCATGTTTTGATTTCTGTTCCATGAGTTTCTTTTATAGTTGCCCTATATTTATTCAAATATGTCTTTGTCCTCCTTATGTGTTTTAAATTCTGCAGTTTAATCATTGAATGTCATTTCTTTAAATTATTGTTATTTACTTTACATATAAACTCTGTTTAATTTTCATTTCATCATGCATCATAGACAAATAGGGAGTGTCATCTCGGGGTGGTACTCACATGCATTGAGAGAGGAAAAATAATAAGAAAATGAATGGAAAGAAAAGAAAAGGGAGTTAGGGGGCGGATGGGTAGCGGGTCTAGTTTGCGGCAAGGCAAAGCCCCCTACCTTGACGGGAACAGGGACCTAATCGCAAGTAAAAGGTTAGATTCGATCAACTATTCCATCCCCTATGAACCCTCTAATCTCCAACTCGAAGTACGAGTAAAGAACAAACAGACGAACAAAATTAAAGGATTGGTTTGGGGCGGTACCCATTCTGACAAGAACTAAAGAGAGGCATAAGCATAATGCATAAACTCCATTTTGTTACTGGGCCTTTAGACTCACGTCCTTACTTGTGATGTAGGTAATAAGATGATTATACTAGGAGCAGAGGAGGCCTTACTTGTGGAGCCTGCGGAGTATCCGGGAGAACCGCAACTAGAGTAGAAGTATGGCCCAAGAAAAAGGAGAAAGTATATATTTTGTAAGGGTTTAATAATAAACATGTTTTGTAAAACACTAACTATCTCGCTAACCCTTATTTTGAGTGTTAAGTAGGTTACACTTTTAACCTTGGACTTTGTTAAATGCTTTGAGTAATATTTTAGGTTACACTTCTGCTAATTTTATAAACTATAGTTTTTCCACTATTTTATGATTGTTGCAATGAGTTTAAGTGACAATCGATTTTTTTTTTTTGAAAAAGACTATGATTTTAATTTGAAGGGATTTTTAGTAAGGGTTTTAGTGGTTTTACCAAAATTTTAAGTTTAACGTATTTTAAAAGAAAAAGGAAAAATGAAAAATTTGTGTCGTTACAGTTGGTATCATAGCCATACTACTCTTGTGCGTTTCACCGCGGATAACCCAGACTCGTCGGCCAAAGCCCCTCTAACTGTAAGTTTTTCCGTTATATTATTGAACTGATCCCTTGAATTAATTGCGCCATAGTATAAGAACTGTATAGAATTACGATTGACAAAAATGTTTCCCCTAAACTTTTCCTTTAAACTTATTGCTCTACCTTATAACATGGACTCATAGGAGATTTTAGATGGCTAGGAGAGGACGAGGGAACATGCCGGGTGATGAGGATGGGCACCGAGCACCCAATCGACATGAGGATCCCATCCGAGATGAGGCTCTCGAGTGCATAGCAGCGGTTGTGGAGCAGCAGTCTCAGTAGACTGAGAGACAGACTCAATTTATGGAGCAACATTTCCCTTACATGGAGAGATTTATGGGACAGGACCACGGGAATGGTAACGGGAATCAACGGCCTATACAGATTCAGTCGGTTTAGCCAGTTCAAAGAGAAGCCAGATGGAAAAAATTTCAAATGCTCAAGCTGCCCTACTTCAACGGGGACGTCTCTGACACTACGAGGGCCGAGGAGTGGCTACGCTCCTTGGAAAACAAGTTTGCCTATGCAGAGATTGGCGAGACAAAGAGTTAAATGTGCCGCGTATTACCTGACCCATGAGGCACGTTTTTGGTGGGACACAGTCAAGGCCTCCCGTGATGTGACAGCCCTCACCTGGAAGAATTTCAAAGATTTGTTTAACGAGAAATATTTCAACCACACCATTTGTACCTAAAAATTGACGGAATTCATGCTCGTGCGCCAGTTAGGAATCGGGGTAGAGTACGCTAAGAGGTTTGAGGCCATATCCCGCTATGCTCCACGGTTGAGAGCATAAGGTACAACATTTTGTTCAAGGGCTGAAAATTGAAGTTCAGGAAGGAGTCATCGAGGCTGACACTGAGGGTGTCACTTACTAAAAAATGGTGTCAAGAGCTTTGGCCGTGGAGGGAGTGAAGTTCTCAGCTGCTAAATAGAGAGAAGCTAGCCAAAGAGCGTGGAAGGCTAATTTTGCCCAGCAAGCACGAAGTGGTCCTCCCACGGGCCAGGAAATCAAACGCCCAGCAGAGGCCAAAGCACAACAAAGGCCAGATAAAAGGCTGATGGCACAGGCGTCCAACACCCCACAACAAAATGCCTGTTCGAAATGCCAGAAGGTGCATCGAGGTGAGTGGCTGGATAGTTCTGAGAGATGCTTTATTTGTGGGAAATTGGGGCATAGAACCAGAAGTTGCCCTATCTAACCCGCGAGACTCGGACGAGTGGCCCCGCAAGTTTTTGCTATGTACTACTCGATCAAGACGAAGTTCAGCCAGTAATGGTAGTAGGTACGCTTCATTTAAATAATAAATGTGCATATATTTATGATTGTTTCCTTCCTTAGATAAAGTAGGAAATTTTACCTTAGAATAAACAACTTACCTAACCCTGGCTGGGACAATCTATGTAAATAAGTGTGCTGCTTATGTCCTATTTGATTCGGGTGCTACACAAACTCATCTATTTCTACAAAGTTTTGTGAGCGAGCAAATTGCTTCTCTAGTAGCGTGAGCTACACGCATCGTGTGCTGGTACCTTCTGGTGATTGTTTGATTACTGATGAAATGCTCAAGGCCTATGCAATGGATATTAATGGTCATTTATTTTGGGCCGATTTAATCATTATGGATTTGGAAGTCTATGATGTCATAATTGAAATGGATTGGCTGTCTACACACCATGTGATCATCAATTTGCAAGAAAAAGGAGGTCTGCTTTTGTCCTCCGGGTGGTGAACTGCACACCTTCCAAGGAACCAAGGAGAAGGGGAGATTTGCTATTATATCTGCATTCAAGGAAGATAAGTTGTTGAAGAGCGGATGCGACGGGTTCCTAGTATTGTAATTGATACTACCGCAATCACTGAGGCAAAGTTGGAAGATGTTGCAGTAGTACGTGATTTCCCAAATGTTTTTCTAGATGATCTTCCCGGTTTATCTCCAGACCGTGAGATCAAATTTGAGATCAACTTGCAGCTTGGAACGAATCTTATTTCTAAACACCCGTATCATATGGCAACTGCCAAGTTACGGGAGTTGAAAGTACAATTGGAGGAACTGGTCACCAAGGGATTTATTCGACCGATCTTTTCTCCGTGGGGCGCACCAGTGTTATTCGTCAAGAAGAAGGATGGAACCCTGAGAATGTGCATCGACTACAGGGAGCTGAATAAAGTAACTATTAAGAATAAGTATCCTCTGCCAAAGATCGATGATCTATTTGACCAGTTGATCGGCGCTAGAGTATTCTCCAAAATTGATCTTCGATTAGGCTACTATCAATTGAAGGTTAAACCTGATGATGTACTGAAGAATGCGTTTCACACCAGGTATGGGGCACTACGAGTTCCTAGTTATGTCTTTCGGGTTTACCAACGCCCCGGCAGCCTTCATGGATTTAATGAACCTAGTCTTTCGAGATTATCTGGATAAATTTATTATCGTCTTCATTGACGATATCTTGGATTATTCCCAATCTGAGGCAAAGCACTGTGAACATCTCCAGATGGCCCTATCTGTTCTTAGCCATCATCAATTATTTGCAAAGTTTTCTAAATGTGACTTCTGGCTGAGTAAAGTTGGTTTTCTCGGCCACGTGATCTCCGAAGATGGTATTTCAGTGGACCCGACAAAGGTTCAAGCGGTGTGAATTGGGCACAGCCGAAGAATGTCGGAGACGTAAGAAGTTTTCTGGGCTTGACCATATATTACTGGTGCTTTATTGATGGATTTTCAAAAACCGCTCTACCACTTACTAGTCTGACCAAGAAGAATGCCCGATTTTGGTGGTTCAACAATTGCGAGAATAGTCTCCAAAAGTTAAAGCGTAGATTAACGACTGCCCTGGTATTGACACTGCCTGTGGAAGACGGTGACTTTTGTATATACTATGATGCATCAATGAAGAGACTCGGTGGAGTTCTTATGCAACACGGAAAATTTATCGCCTACGTGTTCCGACAGCTTAAGCCCCATGAGCAGAATTACCCACGCATGATCTTGAGCTCGCAGCAGTTGTCTTCACCATTAAGGTATGGAGACACTATTTATATGGGTAGCGCTGTGAAATATACTCAGATCACAGATATAACAACCCGATTTTTATTTACTTTAAAAATCATGTAAATTTAAAACTTTTCTTTTTATAAAAACGTTAGAGTATTTTCCTTTTATAAAACTCGATCATTAAAACTTTTTACTTAAAACATTTATCAATTTCAGCGGAAGTAATAAAATAATTTTATGAAACGCAGCGGAATTAAAATAAGGTATTAAAGAATATTAAGTAATTTACAAATCCCTTTACAAATAATTTTCATTTAATTATTTAGCCCATTCAGCCACAAGATCCACCCGCGCAAATCCTTTCTCGTCCGTAAGCCATAGGAATTTTACACATATGAACGAATGCAGACGAGACCATCACATTTGCACTCCGGGTGGTGAACTGCACACCTTCCAAGGAACCAAGGAGAAGGGGA
>CM039475.1:23246136-23303287 GCA_022433065.1 Begonia loranthoides | reverse complement strand
CCCCCAATTCGGTCCAGACCACGCGAGCCACCTCCTACCCCCATAGGCATACGGTTTGTTGTAATACCCCGACTTTCATATCGGAATTTAATAAAGATAATAGGAAGGTAATTGGAGGTATTAGATTAATTGGATAATTATCAGGGTATTACCAGTGACGTATTCATTAGATCATAATTTATGGAAATTAACGTAATTAAAATAAATATTACTTTAATTAATTAAATTATAATGTATGTGATTCATTGGGATTAATATTTATAAATGGGGGTGTATTTTTGATTAACTGAACCGATTCTATTAAGTGACCGGTTCAACACTTCTCATTTCGTCTTGCCTTCGGCCATTTGATGAAATGAGAAAGGAGAATATTAAGGCTTAAATTGGATTATTGGGGATTTAAAATGGAATTAGTAAAAGAGGATTAATTAAATTGAATAAGAGAAATTATGTTGGGGGAAAGTGTGAACTGATCCAGTCAAAACGCAACAAAGCAAAGAGGAATGGCCGAGAGGCCATTCTACAAGAGAGAAGCCCGAGAGAGACGAGAGAGGCGAAAGGGGGAGCGATCGTGCGGGAGAGTGCGATGGAGAGCAGACGAGGAGACGGCGACGGCAAGTGAGGAGGTGTTGTCCGGCGATGACGAACGATGCTGGTTCATTCGGTGGAATGCTCATAGAATAGGGCTCAGAATCGGGACCTCTATGGGTTTTGTTTTTGACGACGGATAGAGGTATGGTTTCCCTCCTCCTTTGCTTTTCTTCTGATTTGGTAGCCGATTGGAGGCGTTGCGGTGCTGATTTGTGGTTGGCAGTGGTAATTCTGGCGTCTGGTCGAGAATGTAGGTGGGCTGCGACCCGCTCCGGCTGGACCAGTTTGGGTGACTCCTTGTCTACTAAGAAAACAACACCATACTCCCTTTCAGCCTGGAAATGTACAGAGTGGAGCAGGGGTTGGTCGGGCATGAGGAACACACTCTGTAAAGTTGCTGGAGTGGCTGTCGGTGGCTGGATGATAAAGATAGAGTTAGAACCCGAGAGTCCTCTGGTTCAATATGCATTGGAGAGGCATGGAGAGTTGGAGGCAGAGCTGGATATCTCTGGAGCTTGGCCGAGAGCTCCTTGGTTTGCTGGTAAGGTTCACTTCTTGAAATGTCTTGGTCTCTGTTTATGGATTATGATTTTTTGTTAAGGCTTAGGCTTGGATTTCCTGAATAATATGGATGAATAATGCCTCTGTTGAGTTCTGCATCTTGGGTTTTATTTGGACAGTAACTGGATATCGCCTTGTTGTCTGTTGGTTGTGGAAAATATAATAACGAAGAGTGGATAGTGCTTTGTCTTAGTTGATGAACCTAAATCTGTTGTTGGTTCAGTTATACTCTGTGAAAGCTGTGATTTATTGGGTTATATGTTGTTTGTATCGATAAATGATCTAACCGCTATCTTGTTGGGACAAAAGATAATGAAATGCATTTTGTGTCAATCTCTGCTGTTGCGTTGTTCGGGCTATTATTGAATGGATTTTATTGGTCATTAAACGTATGGATACTGCCCTCTATTGGATGATACTCTGTCGGTTTGGGTTTGGTCCATTAGCGGATAAATATATGCTGATAATTGGATTAAGTTATTGTTCATTAGTTGATTGTTAAACGTTATTGCTTCGTGCTTTATTCGGATAGTAATAGTGGACGTTAGTGTCTATGGGCCCATAAATGTTGGGATGGAAAATGTTTCGTTTAGATATCGATAGGAGAAGAAAAAGGGATAATGGTTAAACGTCAACACGCGATAAAGTTCGATGTAAGGAAAATGGGGTGTCTTAGCCATTTGGAGGCCCTACACCACAAGTGGGGGTGCGTGAGTTTTATGATTGCTTGTGCTGTAGTTATTTCCCTTGTTGTTGTATTTGTTGTAGGTATTTCCTGTGTTGATCGATAGCATAGATTTGTTATTACTCTGTAGATTTGGTTAAGTTCTGTGACATTCCCCTTTTGTTGTTGTGCTTTGTTTTATTGTCTGTTACGTGTTCCAAATGCCTTGTGTGATAAAGAAATGATGAACGTTAAAAGGGTGACGAATGGTTAACGCATGAAAGGATGAATGCTTAATGTCTACCTTACTTACTGTTATTTATTTGTGCCATAATTCCTTCGTTGTTCTGCCATTGGTTCTGTTGTAATTTCCTTTGTTTGGTATCCATGTTAAATTAATAACCATGTTAGTCAACCACTAATCTATTAACTAGTCGTAGAATGACCACTTGAGCATGTTAATAATTGTTAATAAATTGTTGAGCACGTTTAATTCACTTGATTATTTCCGGATACATGTCAATTGATTAGAGTAATTAACTAACCATCTGAGCATGAAATTAACTAAGCATGTAATATGATGTAATCTAAACATGTAATTGATTAGGATGAGCATGTGATTAATTAGGGTAACTAAGTAGCATGTAATTAGCATATTCAAACCATTAGCATGTTCACTTACTTAAGCATGTTTAATTTGCTAGACTTATAAGACTGAGTAAGTTGAGCATGTTAATAACTACAATAATTAGCAAACTTGATTAACCAACTAGCATGTTAAATTAAGTAGGCCTTAAGCATGTTAAATTGTTAACCAATTAGAATCTTAATTGTAGTTAATACCTGAGCATGCTAATTGACTAATAACTAGATGGAATAGCTAACACGTTAATTAACTAACTAGCATGTTAACTTATGATGTATGTCCCGTCTAATTGACTAATCACTTAGAATTCAAAGTGGTAATCAATCTTAAGCACGCTAATTAACTAGAGTAAATAACTAATAAAACGAGCATGTTAATTAACTAATTGAGTTTGTTTAATTTCCTTGATTAATTCTTGATGCATGTCAATTTACTAGAACAACTGACTAAACTAGATTAATGAACTAGACTCAAGTATGCTAATTAACCTAACTAGAGATGTAATCTATCCTGAGCAGGTAAATTAACTAGGATAACTAATTAGAATAACAATTGTAATTTTACTGGAGTATGTTAATTTACTTGAATATTTAAGTAGCATGTTAACTGATTGTCCTTAGCATGTTGTTTATTATTAAACCCAAACATGATTAGTTAACTAGGATAAAAACATGAAATCAACCCTTGGACATGAAAATTAATTAGGATAATTAACTAGATGATAATTATAATCCTTCATTGAGCATGTTAATTATTTAGTTGTAAGTAATAACAAGTTCTTGAACATGTTAATTAAATTATGCTTTACTTTCATATGCATGTTGCTTGTCGATCCGTTATATTTCTTTTATTATTGTGAATTACATATTCAAGCATGTTCTCCATTGTTTAATTAGTTCTATAATTGCTTCTTTTATATGCGGTACGTCATTGGGTGATCCGTTGTTGTTACTTGTCTTTGGTGCTTGTTCAGTTATTGTTATTCCTTTCATTTGTGCTTTAATTTCAGTTACTTTCGTTTATGTGCACTTCAATTTCTGTTAAAGTTATGTTATACGCATCATGCATCATGTTAGGTTGAGAATATATGGTCATGCATCATGTTAATAGAAATCCGTAGGGAGTGCCACTTTGGGGTGGTACTCACGCTTGCATGAGTGAGGAAAAATGTTAAGGAATAAGGAAATAGAAAACCTTCAGGATGGGTGGGATACATCTATCACTGGAATAAAGCCTCGAGGGCGGGATACGCCTAAAGGGAAAAAGAATGTTTCAGGATGGGCAAGATACGCCTATCACTGGAAGAAACCCTGAACGCGAGATACGCCGGAAGGGAAGAAACCTTGAAGGCGGGATACGCTGGAAATGGTAGGGAGTTGGGGTAGATGGGTAGTTCGGATCTAGCCTAGCAGCTAGGATACACCCTCACCTAGTCGGGAAAGGAACTAGTATGCACATAAGAGGTTAGAAGCCGATTAAACTAGGCCATCTCAAAGGACAACCTCCAATCTCCAGCTCGAAGTATGAGTAACGAATGAACAAACGAACAAACAAATGAACGTAATGAAAGAATTAGGTTGGGTGGCCCTCATTCCAAAAGAACTAAAGAGAGTCATAAGCATAATTGTGTTAACCCTTTTCCTCGCTAAGCCTTTAGGCTTACAATTACTTGTGGTGTAGGTATGAACGATGAACAGATAATAGTAGGCTCATATACGAGAACGACGAATAAATAATAAAGCAGAGGTGAAGGATTTGCACGAAGGAGATTTAGAGCTAGCCAGACTAAGAGTAAATTGAGAAATAGTTGTAATCACATTAAGTTATTATATTATACTCCATTGTTTAGTTTCTTCCTTAAACGATTCATTTATGCTTCCGCCTTGTTTTTACGAGGATTTACTTTACAACGCTTCCGCACATTGTATGAAAAGATTTTATAACGGTTTTAAAGAAAGAGTCAATAGCGATCTGGTTAGACGCACTCTAATATGTTTTGCTTTAAAAAAGAAAATTTTAAATTTTACGCGTTTTAATGAATTTACGAAAAACCGGGTCGTTACATTTGTCCCCCTTATCGTCTCTTTATCTTCAGCCAGTCCTCCCCTCGCGTTCATCCTCCTCTGCATTTTTGTATTCGGTGTCTTCCCTTCTAGAGTGAATTCCCTGCGTGAGGCATGAGGGGTGAGCAAGAAGTTAGCTGTCTGTGAGTTGGTTCATCGACAAGGGTAAGGATTTGTGTAGTCTTGGCTAGAGGAGGCCCTACCCACAAGTAAATGCGTGTGTGTGTGAGGATTGTTGGTTGTAGTTAAATTTCTGTAAATCCTTTGGAGATACTCTGTTAGTTACCTTACTGTGTAGTTACTCTTTAGTGTAGTTACTCTTTAGATGCTTTATTCTGTTAACTTCATTTCAATACTCACGTAAAGTTTGGCTTATAATTACTGAAGATAAGCCTACCTTGTTAGATCCTTGTTTGATGTTAAGCAGGATAATGTAGAACTATGAACTAAGGATTTCATGGTGATTGCTAAGGCAGAATGAACTAGACTCTATGTTTTTACTTGTGATATATGATGTTGTTTACTTGTAGTATATTGTCCTACGATTTACTCCTGAGCATGACTATTATCTGTTTGTTCATGGTCTATTCTTCACATTAAGAATGTTTTTTGTAATACTCCACTGTCGTTATGTTATTCTCTATTTTGTTCACTATTATTCCTTGTATTAAGCATGTTAGTTATAACACTTTCGCTGCCGTTATGTTCGCTGTTATGTTCATTGTTTATTCTCAGTATTAAGCATATTAGTTATAACACTTTCGCTACCGTTATGGTTGCTGTTATATTCATCGTCTAAAAGCATGTTCTGTTGTTAGTTGTTGTTGTTACATTCGTCATTTAAAAGCATGTTCTATTGTTCGTTATTGCTATTATCTTCGTTGTTTAAAAACATGTTCTGTTGTTCGTTGCTGCTATTACATTTGTTGTTTAAAAGCATGTTTGTTGTTCGTTGCTGCTGTTATGATTAGTATTCGCTGTTGAAGTTCAAAGCACGTATGCATGCTCTATTTCGCTGTTATATTTGGTATGTGTTGTCAAACTTTTAAGCACATATGATTCGTTTATTGTGCTCTAACACCCCAACTTTTTAAGTTGGACCATTATCGGGGTATTACAGAAGGCGTATTAGGAGCGTTAAGTCTAAGGGTATTTTCCACCCATACATGTGATGTAATTGAGAAGATAGGGTAGTTGGGATATTACATTTTGCATGGTTATGTGTTATTTTATTACATGTAATAGGGGAAAGTGTTACGGGATAGAAGTTAGGCGAGAAAATGTGAGGAAAGTGCTGACTGTGCACTTTGGGACGACTCAGGACGCCGTTTTTGGGTCCTCAAAGTCGCCCCCTTCCTTTAATAAGGCTTTGGACGAGACTGCGAACGCAGCCAAGTGCTTGAGGACGCCAATGGTCGCGTCCGAATAGAATCTGTCTAGACCTGGACACTTTAGGACGTTCGCAGACGAGTGTAAACGAGGGGAGGTCTCGTCCATAACGCCTCTGTCCGATTTTGGGACACATTCGGACTCGTGCAGACGCCTCATGCAGACGCCAAAACGCGTTCGAATGCTTTCTGTGGACTGTACGGACAGGATGGGGATGCCGTTCCTCGTTCGAAATCCCTTTTTAGCTTACGGGATTTATGCTTCGCAGATGGATGCGGACGAGCACTGTGCGCCTGCACCCGTCCGAATCAGCCCAGATTAGCGACAAAACTAATTTAAAATCAGGACGAAAACGACGCATGCCCAATAGAGAGACGTGACCCCGACACCAAATCCCTCTTAGACCACGCATGGCCGACCCCCCTGCTTTCACTCATATGGTTGTCTCCTCCCTCCAGGTAAAGTCCTCCTCTCCCCCTTTTCTTATTCTGTTGAGCCTTCCTCTTCTGCCCAAGAGCTTTCAAAGGAAAGGAGTGTTCCCGAGAGCATGAGGGAGAGCTGCGAGAAGTTAGAGTCCTAGAGAGAGAGCTCCTGAGTGTTCTCTTGTGAGGTGTGACCTAAGTGTTACCGTGTGTGGGCCAGAGGCTGAGCATGGAGCTGCTGATTCGCCAGAGAGTTGTTCCCGTCGTTGTGTTCTTCAATGATGGTAAGACTTGGGTGTGTCTTGGCCAGTTGAAGGCCCTACACTGCAAGTATGGGTGCGTGAGTTGTGGAGTCTGTATGTTTTCTATGATACTCTGCATGTTTATATGCTTGTTCGTTGTAGGTTTGTTCTCTGAGTTTGCTATTGGTTGGTTTCCACCATTAGTGTTTGCTTTATTAGTGATATTGGAATGCTCATTGTTGATGTTGATAGTGTGGAACACATATTATATTGCTCTGTGATACTGTCTATACATGTTGGCTGTATGTTTTGGATGCTTTATGCGATTCTGTGATAGTGCAAACCTATATGTTTATCCATGCTTGAATGTTCTGTATGTTGCTGTAAATTCTCTGTTGATACTGCATAGCTTTATAGATGATTTTCTTACTGTTGGTGCCTTGACTTGAATATCCGTTGTGAATCATTGTTGTAAATAAATCCTTGAGCATACTATTTACATTGAATGTTTATATCTAACGTAATCAACTAACTTACTGAACATGTTAACCTTATTTGTTAATTGTCAATCATGTTAACCTAACCAATCTAGCTAACCTAAACAAGATAATAATTATAACCATGTAAATGAAATAAGATATAGACTTTTCAAGCATGTTATTGTTCATTAATGCATTGTTTGTTTAAATATCGGTTTGTATTGTCAAGCATGCTTATGTCCATTATGGTTGCTATATGAATTCTCTTTTGTATGTTGTATGTACTTTTAGTCTTAGGCATCATAACGATAGAAACAATTAGGAAAAACCACCGCGGGGTGGCCATAATCGAGTGAGGTTAAGAATTTACTTTCCCTTATCGGGATCACATGACCCTTAATACAATTAAGTAGAAAACATAGAATTCCCCAAGCTCCATGCTCCATGTACGAGCCATTTCCTAAGATATGTAACTATGCCTAATATACGTAATTAAAATATTGGTTTGGGGCAGACCTATTCCAAAGAATTAAAGAGCGGCATCTCATATGCATAAACCCATTTTCTTACTGGGACTCTAGGCTCACATCTTACTTTGCGGTGTAGTTACACAAACACACGGAGTCTTCAAGCAAATGAAGAAGCTGTTGATAAGGGATTTGCACGCACGAGCTCGTGGTTGGCCAGGCTACCAGAAGTTAAAGATATAATGAGTTGTAATTAATTTAAATTAAATTTTTTAAATTGTAATTAAGTGTTTAGCTTATCCTTTAAATTATTTACGCTTCCGCAAATGTTTTTATTTCCGCAATGCTTAATTGTTTCTAATGGCCCGGCTTGCACTCTGATATTTCTTTCATAAAATCTTCGAATTTTAACGCGTTTTTAAAAGGGATTTACAAAGAAAAATCCGGGTCATTACATGTGCTGTCATATTTTGGATCGCTGCCAAGATATAAAGCATGTATGTACGTTTCTAATTTGCTGTTATATGTCATTGTTAACTCGCTGTTATATGCTGTTATGTTACGTCGAAAGGTTCAGCATATTGGCACGTTTTAATTACTGTACACTCTCTGTTGTTTCGCTAATGTCCGTAGTTAATTTTCGTCGATTTCGAAGTATGTTAGCATGGTTTAATTGCTCTTAATTTCGTTGTTATATTCTATGATATTCCGTCAAATTCTAAAGCATGTTTTGATTTCCGTTCCATGAGTTTCTTTTATAGTTGTCCTATATTTATTTAAATATGTCTTTGTCCTCCTTCTGTGTTTTAAATTATGTTGTTTAATTATTGAATGTCATTTATTTAAATGATTGTTATTTACTTTCTATATAAACGCAATTTAATTTTCATGTCATCATGCATCATGGTAATAGAAATAAATTGGGAGTGCCACCTCGGGGTGGTACTCATATGTATTGAGAGAGGAAAAATGAAAAGAAAATGAAATAAAAGAAAAGAAAAGAAAAGAAAAGAAAAGGGAGTTAGGGGGCGGATCGGTAGTAGGTCTAGTCTGCGGCTAGGCGAAACCCCCCACCTTGACGGGAACGGGGAGGCCTTACTCGTGGAGCTTGCTGAGTATCTGGGAGAAGCGCGACCAAAGTAGAAGTATGGCCCCAGAAAAAGGAGAAAGTATCTATTTTGTAAGGGTTTAATGATAAACATGTTTTGTAAAACACTAACTATCGCTCTAACCCTTATTTTGAGTATTAAGCAGGTTACACTTTTAACCTTGAACTTTGTTAAATGCTTTGAGTAATATTTCAGGTTACGCTTCTGCTAATTTTAAACTATAGTTTTTCCACTATTTTATGATTGTTGCAATGAGTTTAAGTGACGATCGGATTTTTTTTTTGAAAAAGACTCTGATTTTAATTTGAAGGGATTTTTAGTAAGGGTTTTAGTGGTTTTACCAACTTTTTAAGTTTAACGTATTTTAAAAGAAAAAGGTAAAAATAAAAAATCCGGGTCGTTACAAACGTCCCTCAATGCCTTGAACGCTTGGGAACATCATCGTTTAGTGTTGAGGGACGTCTCGAGGGATGTCTGTTGTAAGTTGGGGGACATCCCTCAATACTAAACGAGGACGTTCTCTCAACGTCCATGGCATTGAGGGATATCTGTTGTATGCTAAGGGACGTGTATCACTGGAAATAGACGTTCAGGATGGGAATTCTTGAAAGACATCATCATTTAGCATCCACAGAAGCTAGGGTATGTCTATATAAGCAGAACGGATGTCCACTGCGAGAGCAAACAATTTGACCTAGGTGATTTCAATTCAATCTTTCAAATTCAAATTTCAAATTTCCTCAAAGCAACCTATGAATCTCTCCTCAAATTTATAGGACTCGAAAATGACATCAAAGGCTGAAAAAATCATCATGAAGCGTAAAGCAACTCCTTCTAACGCTCAAGATCAATCATAAGGTGATTCGACCTGTCCCTGCCTACAACTGACACAGGCACATGAATACTTTTTACTGGAGTTTAAGATGACATCATCGAAGGAAAGGTACGACAATGATATCAGATTTTGTTCATCTAGGAGGGTAGAATTTAATGCATTTGCAGATTTTGGAATAGAAGAGATGTTGACTAACTTGGTTGTGCAAGCTGGGAGAGGGTATCTTATTGTGAGCGAATTGTGTAATACTTGAAATTTCAACAATAGATTAGTGACGTAATACAATAATTTAGAATATAATATATTTAATTATTGTTAATTGAAGAATTTTAATGAAATTAAAATAGTAGAATTATTCAAATTATTAAGGATTAAGTAAATAATTTTATTTTATAGGTAATAAAATAAAATAAGAAATTTTTAAGGAATCATAAAGGATTATGCATTTTCATACATTCATAAAAATTTTAAACATTTTAAAACCCATTTAAAATATACTTAAAGAATACATCATTCATAAAAATTTTAAACATTTTAAAACCCATTTAAAATATACTTAAAGAATACATCAGAGTACGCTAAGCGAAATAATAAAAAAATTTAAACTGTTGTGTAAAAACAACATAATTTGAATACTTAAAAACCATAAATAGAGCCTTTATGCAATTTAAACAACTTTTATTTTTTTTGAGCCATAACCCCGAGGTCGATTCGCGCATGGTAACACAAGATTGCATTGTATCACACTTCCTCCACATTCATGTCACCTAGATCACAATTTATACCTACATCACATGAGGAATAATAAGCCTATTGCCCAGTAAGGAATATTAATAAAATGCAATGCAATACCTATGATACTCTACATGCATAATTTTTATATATCCGTAAGCTGGGTGAGAGCAACCTCTTTAGTCTCCGAACTCACCACTTGTATTTGTTTTTACGTGAGAGAAACCTTTTCAGTCTCCGAACTCACTAAAAATGAATCCACTTACATTTACATTTATTTACTTTTGGGTGATAGCAACCTCTTCAGTCTCCGAACTCACCCACCCCATTGAGTAAAAGCAACCTCTTAAGTTTCCAAACTTACCCAAACGAGTTGTTTTCTACGTAAGAGCAACCTCTTAAGTCTCCAAACCCACATAGAAAACGCTCATTTATTATCTTTGTTATTAATTACGTGCAATGCATGATATGCAATCCTAAGACATGCCTATATGAATGTTACACAGCAATTCATATATCGCAAACAATATTATAAACAACTAACAAACAATGAACACAATCAACTAACAAACAATGAGCAAGAATCATACATCTACTTATAATTTAACACTAAACATGCTTTTACTAACATAATATTGTTTACCCTAACAGTGATACCATACATTTATTCCCTTATCCTTCACGCATTATTTCCAACAAATTATTCTCTAATTCTCACAACTTCCATTAATTAACATTATTAGGATTATATTTTCTCAAAATATCATGTAAACCTAATAAGATTTGCCACTCTTATTCTTATCCCCTATATTCATAGATTAATGTCTACAGAAGAGGGTCCCTATCAATATATTTCAATACCCTAAAACTTACCAAGAGCATACAAAGGATTTACCCACTAACTAAGAATACCCATCAGGAATATATATATATATATCCTAAGGAAAAGCATTTAACGTCCAGTTTATTAACCAATAAAAACAACAGATTGAACAAACCACGTATTAACATCCATATATTTGCAGAGAACATACCCCAAAAACAAAACAAAACATGCAGAACCCATTCTTCATTAATTGCTTATTCTATAAGATATTATTACTTAAGCAAACAGGGACATTTGAGCAGAAGAGAACATCACAAAAATAGGAACAAGAATTTGCAGAGAACAAATACAAAAAACATACAGCAAACAATAAGGTATGAATGTTACATAGTGCTTATCAAGGAAAGCATGCAGAGAACCATGAGCAATAACCCTATCACTGAAACAATAATTTCCAGAGAACAGACAACAAATCACACGACAAAAACCACATAGCAAACACCTTACTCCCATGATGTAAGTCCTTACAGACAAAGCACACACGTTATTCCTTACCTCACTTAACTTTTCTCTTCTCCTTCCTTAGCAGTAGCCTCACCTCATCGTCAAAGCGTCTCATAGAAGCACAGAACTAAAACAACAGCAACACACTCTCTGTTTTTTCTAAAAACTCTCCCAACACACACACACCCTCTATTTATAAAATCACCTTCAGCACCTCTTCAGTGTCCACACGAAGGTGAATGGAAAGGGACGCTTGAGTGTTCCCTGAAGCATCAAGAGTCGAGCCCAAAAGCTTCCATGTGACAATTATCGTTTTAGGCAACTCTTCAGTTTGGTGGTCGATCGTGTAATACCTCAGCCTTTTATATCAGAATTTAAAAAGGATAATTTGGAAAGTAATTGGAGATATTCGAATTAGTCGAATAATTATTGGGTATTACCAAGGACGTAACCGAAAGATTATTACTTATGAGAATTTATCGGATGATAATTATGATTAATTTGGAAAGAGAATTATTAAGGGACCTTAAATTAAAAGGAGAAAAATAGAATGGGGTTAATTGGAATTAAAATGTAAGAATAAAATTAAGTGGAGATTAGTGAAGAATTAATATAATAGAAATTAAGATAAAATAAAAAGGAAATCAAATGGAAATTGGAGGAAGAGAACCGGTTCAATAGGAGATCCGGTTTGTGTTGTGTGATTTCTGGCTGGTTTAGTACGATTTAGCAATGGGTGGAAATCAAATTGGCCTTTGGCCATTTTTTAGAAAAATAACAGGGATCGAGAGATCGGGACCAGAGGGGGGAGAGCGATGTAAGCAAAGGCGAGAGAGAGAGAGAGAGAGAGAGAGAGAGAGAGGGAGAGCTCGGACGATGATGGCTCGGGATGGCGCCGGCGTGCGACTCCAGCGTGTGGTGGTCTGTCGGCGTCTTTCGCGTGCGTTAGGGCACGGTCGGACCGCGATTCCATTGGAGTTGGACGAATCGTACGCTACGAATTCTGACGTTGAGTCGGTATGTCGGTAGCTTCCCGTTCTTCTCCCTGCGTTCTGTCACTTGGTCGATTAGGCGGCGATCATTGCGTTGAATAAACAGAGACTGGGGGAACAATTCTTGCTAGGAATCGGCTAGGGCGGTTTGTTCGACTCTTGGACTAGACCAGAATAGGTTTTTCTCCAGTTGCTCCTTTGGCAAGCTTTCCACGTGGCAATTTTGGGTTGAACCACCCGCCTTGAAGTGTACAATTATCCACCAGCCTTGCAAGTCTTCTCCTCGGGTATAAAGGAATGGCAGAACTCCTCTCTAGAGGGTTGTGAGTGGAAGAAAATGAGTGTGGGCAGTGAGTGCTTGCTAAGTGAAGAAGAGTAAGAGATGGAGACAGAGTTTGTGATGCTCTTTGTGAGATGTTGAAGATCGAGTGTACTCCTGGAGAAAATCAGTTGTGTGCTCTTCAGGTAATGGCCTTCTCCGTTTCTTGGCATGCTTCTGTTAATGACCAATTGAAATGAATAAAAATGTTGGATGTCCTGCTGCGTTGAAGTTCTCTGTATGGATTTTGTGATAGAAGATAAGTTACTTCATTGTTGAGTTATTCTAGCCGATTAATTATTTGAGAAAATTACTACCCTTTTGATTTTATCCTGTGCGTCGGTTGGATTCTGTTTTGTAAGGTGGGTCTGCCCTTTTTATTGTGAATTCTGGAGATGAATAAGTTGAGGAATATGATGTTAGAGTGTGGTTACCGATTGCTATGAAGGGTGTTTGCCACTGTATGTTATTTATATTTTGGTCATTCTCTGTTTGATGTTAGTTTGGAGCATGTTAGGAGTAACTATCTGGATATGGGATTGGCCTTGTGTTAGATGTCTGTTATATGCTAAGTTGAACTGTGGTTAGATAAGTTGTGGCTATTAGAGACTGTTCAGTAGTTGAGCCTG
Organism: Begonia loranthoides; assembly: GCA_022433065.1. Taxonomy (NCBI): domain Eukaryota; kingdom Viridiplantae; phylum Streptophyta; class Magnoliopsida; order Cucurbitales; family Begoniaceae; genus Begonia; species Begonia loranthoides. The sequence continues at coordinate 23,289,817 of CM039475.1, read as the reverse complement.
TTGATTGTTGTTGGGATTTTATGTTTGGAACGAAAACGATAATGTTAAGCAGTGAGGCGTGGCACTAATGAGTTCCGTTTGATAAAGATAAAAGAATATGTCATGTAGTTTAGGGATGAGTTTATTTGTTTTATCGCTTGGATTGATATACTTCGTGGGTTGAGGAATTCATGCTTCCTATTACGGATAAGTATGGAAATAATGGTAAAGGTAATTGCATATGTACATTAATGGTCCTTTACTCTGCTGTGGGAAATAAGTTATTGTGATGGAATATTATTCGGTTTTGTGAAATCAATGCTCTGTATTTTTATGTCACATTGATGGAATGAGCAACTTGTTGTAGGTTATTGCTAGTCCGTTATACATGTTAAAAATATTGGAGGATATGGATTGTAGAAGTAAGGTTATTACTAAGTGATTTTAATGATGGGTTATTTAATAATTTTGAAGGTATTAAAGAATGGAGAATGACGATTATGGGCTAATGTGCATTTCAGATGCCAAGTAAGTTGATACTTACTGTGTTTTGGTCTTCAGACCCTACTTCACAAGAATTAGGATTGCATGTTGTGTGTTCTCTTAATGATATGTTTATTAGACATTTTTATTATTATATAGGACTATATGTATTAATGAACATATTGTATTACATAATTAATATATGTAAATAGGCGTGTCGGGGTTTGGGTGATCGGTGACATTTCCATACGATAGTATACTCCCACATAGGGAGCGGTGAGATGAGAGTTAGCTATGTGGAATCTAGGGCTCACCTTTCCCCCGTCCTAAAACCCCCAACGTCTTTAACTAAAGTGAGGATACCGGCATGTAGAACAACCCCGATGGATATATCTCCTCGTCGGAGTGAAGTGGTTCAGCCACATGACCCTATGGAGTATTCCACCTTAACTTCTAGAAGAGATATCGTTCTCTTCTGTAATGCATTGTATGATCATGCATATCATTTGCATTGCATTTCTTTCTATCACTTACTGAGCGTTAGGCTCATTAATTAAGTCTTGTAATGTAGGTACGTACGAGAAGTAAGTGAACAAGTCAAAGACAGTTGATGAAGAATTTGCACGGGTGAATCTTGTGACTGGCTAGGCTAAAGAGTAACTGGTTTTGTAATTAATAAAGTAAATAACTTGAGTTCAATAAATGTTCTATTTAATGTTTTCGCAATATTTTGAGAAAAATGATCCTTATAAATAAATATTGTTCTGCAGCTAAAATGTTTTTAAGATTTTAAGTAATGTGTTTAACACTTAGTTTTAAAGAAAAGTCATACTCTGATTTTACAAAAGAAAAAATTTTAAATTTCACACGATTTTAAAGCAAATAAAAACCGGGTCGTTATTGATTGATTCTTCTTTAGACGATCGACCGCCAATCCATCGATCAGCCGCACCAAATTTTGCTGGTCGATGGGCCGGTCGCTTGCTGACTGTGGCAATCAACCACCATGATCATCCGCCATGATCATCTGCCAATAATCTTTGATTTATTTAACCATAACAAACATAAATTCTTATTTTTTTAACAATAGTAACTAACCACATCACTATAATTCCAAGGGGACACCACAACATTATTTTCCATAAAATATCATGATAAGGGTGATAGTTCGACAATGACCAAAGTGTTTCATTTCGCTTAATTCAAGATTTACACGTAACTAAATACCCTGGGTATCACATACACCCCTCCTTATTAAAATTTTGTCCTCAAAATTTTAGCTAACGATATAATTTTGGTTATTTAGCTTTCATATTTTCTTTTCGCTCCCAAGTAGCATCCTTAGTCGAATGATTTTGTCATAACACATTAACAAATGGAATCCTTTTGTGTCGTAGTTCCTTAATTCTTGAATCCAAAATTCGAACTGGTCTTTCTTCGTAACTTAAATTTGGTTGAACAACAACATGTTCCTCAGGTTCCTCTTGAATTGGATTCCTCAGGCACTTCCTTAACATAGACACATGGAATAAATTATGAACTCCATCTATAGCGGCTTAGCAACTGGTACGCCATTTTCCCAATCCTCTTTGTAACAGGAAACTGACCAATGTATCGCAGGCTTAACTTTCCTCTTTTTCCAAATCGCATAACCTCCTTAAATGCTGATATTTTAAGGAACAACAAATCTCCTTCATCGAATTCCAGTTCCCTACGACGAGTATCCGCATAACTTTTCTAGCGACTTTGAGCTGCCAACATCCTCTGAAATATAATCGCAATAGATTTCGAGGTTTGCCGTATCATATCTGGTTCGTAGAATTCAGTTTCTCCAACCTCATCCTAATGTAAAAGAGATCTACACTTTCTGCCATATAAAGCCTCGTAAGGTGTCATTCAAATCGTAGCTTGAAAGCTATTGCTGTAGGAAAATTCCACTAATGGTAGCATTCTTCCCCATCCAACTTGAAATTCTAGTACACAAGCTCTGAACATATCCTCCAATATTTGAATCATTTGTCCGCTTTAGCCCGTCAGTTTATGGATGAAAGACAATGCAAAACTTTAACTCTGTACCCATAGTCTTATTAAACTTTTCCCAAAATGTAGGGGTAAATCTTGGATCTTGATCTGACACAATTGAAATGGGCATCCCGTGTAAATGCACAATCTCCTTAATATACAGTCCAACAAACTAGTTCATCTTCTAAGTCATTGCTACAGGTAAGAAATGAGAAACTTTTGTTAGTCTATCAACAATCACCTAGATTGTATCATGTCCTTTTACAGTTTTAGGTAGTCTTGTGACAAAGTCCATAGTGACATGCTCCTATTTTCATTCAGGTATAGGCATTGGCTGCAACATTCCCCTTGGTCTTTGATGTCCTGCTTTCACTTGTTGGCATATATGGCACTAAGCGACATATTTGCGATATCATATTTCATCGTCAGCCAGTAGTAATGTGATTTGAGGTCCTTATACATCTTGTTGCATCTAGGGTGGATAGAAAAGTTTGAAGAATGAACTTATCTTAAGATTGCTAATCGTAATTCTGACATACCCGGACATACCATCTCTCCTTAAATTTCATGATTTTCTCACTGGAAATGGAATAGTACTAATATTTATCAAGTGTTGGGTTCAGTTTAAATCTTTGCAATTGTTATCCTCTAATTGAGCCTCTTTAATCCTTTCTAGTATCGAAGGCTTCAATGTCAACGTGGATAACAAAGCGGTTAATTGCATAGGGACCATTTGTATATTCAATTTTTGAATATCCTTGCAAAGTCTTTCAGACATTTTTTCACATAGCATGCTCATAACTGCTATTTTTCTATTACGAGCATCAACCATCACATTTGCCTTATTGGGGTGATATTTAATTTCACAGTCGTAATCCTTCACAAGCTCCAACCACAGCCATTGCCTCATATTCAATTCCTTCTGAGTGAAAATGTACTTTAAACTCTTATGATCTGAAAAAATTTCACTACGCTGCCCATACAAATAGTGTCTCCATATTTTAAGTGAAAACATGACTACAGCGAGCTCCATATCATCGGTGGGATAATTTGCCTTATACGGTTTCAGTTGCCTTGAAGCATAAGTGATTGATTACCTTTCCATTTTGCATAAGTACTGTGTCTAATCCACTCTTGAGGCATCGCAGTAGATACAAAAGTTGTCATATTCAACAAGTAAGGTCAAAATAGAAGCTAAAGTTAAACGACGTTTCAGCTTTTGAAAACTTTTTTCTCAATCATTTGTCCACCAAAACCATGCATTCTTCTTCGTTAAGCCAGTAAGGGATAGCGTAATTTTTGAAAACCCACTAATAAATCTCCTGTAGTATCCAGCCAATCCAAGAAAGCTTTTTACTTCTCCCAAATTCTTTAGTTGTGACTATTTAATCACTGCTTGAATCTTTGTTGGGTCTACTTCAATACATTTTTTGGAAATTATATGGCCGAGAAAACTTACTTTATTTAGCGAGAACTCACATTTAAAAAATTTCGCATACAACTTGTGTTTTGTCAGTATAGACATCAAAATCCTCAAATGTTCCCAATGTTCTTCCTCGGAGCGCGAGTAAATTAGTATATCATCAATAAATACAACGATGAATTTATCCAAATACTCTCTAAAGACCCGGTTCATCAAGTCCCGCCAGGGCATTGGTTAACCCGAATGACATAACTAGGAACTCATAATGTCCATAATGCGCTCTGAACACAGTCTTGGGAATATCATCAGGTTTGACCTTCAGCTGATAATACCCGGATCGGAGGTCAATTTTTGAAAAGATACAAGCTCCATGAAATTGATAGAACAAATCGTCTATCCTAGGTAGGGGATATCGGTTCTTAATGGTTACTTTATTTAGCTCACAATAGTCAATGCACATCCTCATCGACCCATTCTTCTTCTTCACAAATAAGACTGGCGCTCCCAAGGGTGAAAAGCTGGGACAAATAAACCAGTTTTCAATTAAATCCTCAAGTTGGACTTTTGATTCTCTTAATTATGCTAGGGCCATTCCGTACGGGTTGTTTAAAATAGGTTCTGTTCTAGGGTGTAGATCGATCACAAAATCGATTTCACGATCGGAAGGTAATCCAGGAAGTTGGTTCAGAAAAACTTTCAAAAAGTCTTGAACGATGGGAATTTCTTCCAAATTTGTCTTTGATACCACTGTTGTGTCCATTACGTTAATAAGAAACCTTTCCCCTCCATTTCTCATTGACTGGTTTGCCTTAAGCGCATAGATTACAACCAATCTGCCTTTTTCCTTGACTCCACAAAATGTATGATTCTGGCCAATAGGGGAGAGAAGACACACCTCTCTCTTTCCACAATTTGTCATTGCTTGGTGTTGGGATAACCAATTAATACCTAGGATAACGTTATATCCCTTCATGTCCATGACAATCAGATCAGCATATAAAATTTTATTGTTTATTTTTATGGCATACACCCTTAGGATTCCATCGGTAATTAGGTATTCACCAGAGGGTAAGAGTATTCTATAATTACTCTTTTCTAGTTCGGGAAACCAATTTATTTTTGCACTAAATTCCTTCGCAATGAAGGAATGAGTAGCTCCACAATCGAGTAAAACATATGCCGCTATACTATTAACATAAATCGTACCTGACACCACAGCAGACTGATCTTCCCCCACCACCTCATCAAATTGAGCTTCATCACCATACAGAGAAAAGACTCTTGGTGCAATACCTCAAAGTCCACCGATTCCAACTGAGCAAAATCTTGCAATATGCCTAGGTTCCTCACACTTAAAACACCGACCAGTACCCATTCTGCATTCAACTAAGTGATTCTTCTTGCACTTCGGACATTGATTCGGTTGAGAGGTCTTCCCATTAAATGGGGAAGTAACTATCACATTCACCAGACGCTTGTCCTTCATTTGTTGCACCTCATTCTCAAAAGGCCTTTTTGTCCCCTTATTTGTCACCGGTCCACCTTTCTGCTGCAGATTAAGAGTATTCTTCTAGAACCTCTAATTCACTTCTCCCTGCTTAGCCACCATCAATTCAGCATCCTCAACTTCCAATGTTTTAGCGACAATCTTTGTATAAGGGACACCCTGAGTACCAGAAATCTTTACTCCTTTGAAAACTTCAACTTTCAGTCCTTGTACAAACTGATGGACCTTGTACTCATTGTCCGCCACCAGATGTGATGCAAATCGAGATAGTGCCTCAAATTTCCTTACATACTCTGATACAGTCCCAGTTTGACGCAACTGAACAAACTCAACCAGTTTCTTCGATTAGACAGTTTGACTGAAATACTTCTCATAAAAGATCTATTTGAATTGATTCCATGTCAAGGTTCAAACCTCCTGTGACGCCTTAATGGTATTCCACCAAAACCTCGCGTCTTGTATTAGCAGGTACACAGCACATGAGACCTTTTCAGTCTCCCCAATCCTTGCGCATTTGGCGATGACGATGACCTGTCAAAACTGGAAGAGTTGGCCGATTTTGTCACGTAGCGGCGACGTGTGCGTTTTTTTGTAAAACTGTCAGATTGAGTTTTTCCGAGCGGCAATTTATTTTTCAGAAATGTCTAACACTTCCACGTCATCGTCCAACACTTCTAGGGATGTCCAACACTTCCACAAACGTCCCTCAACCTACAATGAACATCCCTCATATTACAACGGAGGTCTCTCAACTCTAAACATTGACGTTCCATCATCACCCATGATATTGATGGACGTCAGTTGTAAGCTGAGGAAAATCCCTCAATGCATTGAACACTTAGGGAACATCGTCATTTAGTGTTGAGGAACGTCTGTTGTAAGTTAGGGGACATCCCTCAATACTCTAAATGATGACGTTTTGTAACAACCCATAGCTTTTTTTTTTTTTTAACGTCTAGATCCTTTATAAAACCATACGAAGAAAGTCCTTGTGAAAATATTTTTTGAAATCAGAGTTTAGTAAAACTTATCCTTAAATAATTACCCTTTTTATATTCATTTAAAATCATGCAGAGGAAAGACTTTTAGAAAATCTCGTATAAAAATAATTGTAATCAAATTCATCTTTAAAACCACCAACACATTTATAATTGTTTCCCTTTTACATTTAACAAAAATGAACTAAAGTTTAACAACAATTTACATCTTTAAAATTAATCTTACTTAAATTCTCAACCACGATCAACATTTGCTTGACAACACTTCAGTTTCGCCTATGAGAATTCCTCTTCAACCGTGCTATCAACATGTTCTTTACATCAATTTCTTTAATGTCCATAAGTTCTTACATCTCAAGGTACATCTAATGAATCTAATACTTAACAAGAAATATATCATACAAAATGCAACATATGACATGACTATGAGATGCAGTACGTAAAATAGTCATTTCAGTCATCAATATTTTGTTTTGTTTTTTGTTTTTTTTATATATAATTATTCAGTTGTATGGGTAAACAATCCAAAGGAGATTGACACCATTTGATCCACCTCATACGAGACAGCCAACTCATCTCCACCCATAACAACCAAATAATAATATTTTTTTTTGTCATTCATATAATTATTTAGTAGTATGGGTAAACATTTCAAGGGAGAGTGATACCGTTTGGTCCACCTCATACGGGACAATTAACTCCACCCCACCCATATCAACAAAATAATTATTTTAAGTCAATAAATTTAGTATAAGTGACACCATTTGGTCCACCTCATATGAGACAATCAACTTATACTACTTTCAAATTCGTATCGTTGTTGAGTGTGTTCTTTTTGTTCATATAATTATTCAGTTGTATGGGTAAACAGTCTAAGGGAGAATGACACCATTTGGTCCGCCTCATACGGGAAAGCCAACTCATCCCCACCCATAACAACCAAATAATTATATTCAGTCAATAATTTTTAATATAAGTAATACCATTTGGTTCACATCATATGGGACAGTCAACTTATACCACTTTCAAATTCGGTTTCATGAAAACATTTGCATGTAAATCATTTTCTTGAAAAACATGATGCATGAGATGCAATATCATGGTTAAATCAGTAAATAAACAAATCCTTGATCTACAATTCGTAGGCATCCTTATTCATAACATAAGAAATTACAATAGACATGTCATCAATCCAGAATTATATGCATAATAAACCATATAACAGAATATCACCGTACACATATTCTCAAGAATAATCACTAACACAATATATGGTCAAATATACAAATAATGTCACAAATCCCTAAGTACCTCTATCATCAAAATAGAACTATCTAACTAATATCATAAATCCTCCAACAGTAATATTTCAAACACCAACTTATCCTCATATATATGAACACTAACCTCTTCAATATTAATGAATATTAACTTTGATGATATCCAATCATCACACAAGTCTCAACATACTATACATAAAAGAAGTTTTGATTTTTCAATACCAACTTACATTACACCCGATTATACGTCTATTATGCAAGTCTAATAGCAACCATAAGTTGTTTATGTAACGACCCGAATTTTTCGTAAATCCTAAAAATGCGTAAAATTTAAAATTTTCTTTTTAAAACCAATCAGAGTGCGTAAATCCGAATCGCTACTAACTCTTTCTTAAAACTCATCATGAAAATCAACTTATTAATTTACACGGAAGCGTTAAAAATCATCTATTTAAATTCTTACGACAACGTTGTAAAATATCACTTGCGAAAACATTATAAAATGTCCCTTTTTACAATCATAGCGGAAACGTGAAAATTCTTTCAAACATTTCGTCATCGGTAAAAACTTAACGAAATAAACTTAAATTCATAACCTTTGTTTTCTTTAATTTCTTTGATTTATAACCTTTTACTTTCTTTGGTCTTTGCCCTGCCAACCCGAATCTCCTATGTGCGAAATCATCCATCCTTGCTTCATTTTATGATCATCATCTTTCTCTTATCTGTTCGTCGTTTCCTACACCACAAGTAAGGACGTGAGCTTACGCCCAGTAAGGAGATGGGGAAAAACAATTTATGCATTCTCTCTTTAGTCTTTGTTGGATTGAGGGCCACTCAATCCAACCCTTTCATTACATTCTTTTTCTTCGTTCGTTTCTTACTCGTACATCGAGTTTGGAGATTGGAGGTTTTCCTTTGAGATGGCCTAGCCGTTTGGGTTACCCATCTACTCCAACTCCTTATTTTCGGCATATACCCGCCTTTAGGGTTCTTTCCTTTCTGTCCCGGCATATACCCGCCTTTAGGGTTCTTTCATTCTGTCCCGGCATATACCCGCCTTTAGGGTTCTTTCATTCTGTTCCGGCATATACCCGCCTTTAGGGTTCTTTCATTCTATCCCGGCATATACCCGCCTTTAGGGTTCTTTCTTTTCATTTCGTTCTTCGTCACTCATGCATGTGGGCACCATTCCGATGGTTACCCCCTACTTGGTTTCTATTATCATGAAACACACTGCATAACATAAACTTAAATATATAATGATAAGTAAACGCGCATAGAAAGAATAATTGAAATGACATGAACATAAAGTAACGTGCAACACGTATCATCGAAAGCTAACATGTTCCTCGAAAACCATCTAACATAAAAACATGCTTAAGTGTCAATAATTGACTACACATATAACCTAGAACCAGAAGGTTCCTATCCAGCACTAATAATAACATGTATAAATTCCATAATTTACCAAAAATAGTAAAATCTGAAAGGACTTACACAATGTTAATAAAACCCTTATCCTTTCGTTCTTTCGTTCGTTCATTCTCATCATACGTTTTCTTTTCATTTCATCATTTAGCATTCTTTTCTTTTCATTTCATCATTTATCATTCATCATTTATCATTCTCATCATACTTTTCTTTTCATTTCTTTCATTATTCATATAGTTCATTCGTACTTTTTCTAACTTAATTCATTTTCATTTCCTAGTATCATCCTAGTAAAACAATAAGAATAATGGACTTCAACACGAAGCAACTCACGCACACTTTACTTGGGTGTAGGGCACAAGGCCAAGACAACCCATTCCTTACCTCGAAGCTTTAACGTGCATTAACGCTTAGCCGTTATTCTTCTTCTCTTCTTCTTTGTACCTTCAAAATTTAATAACTTTTAATTATTAATCAAATCAATTAATCATTTGTCGTCTTTTTCTATCTTTAATTCTTATAGGTTGCTTACTAGAGTTTTCTAAACAAAACCATTTCGTTAATTATAATGAGCTTAATTAATTAACCTAAATCAATAACGTCTAGAAACAACGCTTAACGTATATCGAAAATCAACAAGATTCCATCCATAAATTATTGGCCTATATACCAAAGCCCAATAATAACATCTAAATCGAGTCATAAACTATTTTTACCCAATCCACATGATATCTTTATTCTAATTAGTGAACTGAACCAAAATCAACATGTATAAATTAGTCCAACATTACACTTCATATTTCCACAATTCCTTTACGTTTTTAATCAAACCCATTAATATAACCTTTATCCAACAACTAGCACCAAGCAACAACTTAATCAATTGTCAGAGCATATGCTTTATAACCCTACAACCATCATTACAATTTCTGCATAAAATCATTCTACAATTCATCCAACAACTCATTCAGCAACCTGTTAACACATTCTCTTTTAGTTTTTTTTTTTTTGATAACTATAACAGTGAACAAATCCAATTAAACACCTTGTTTGCCAGCCGCATAACCCAATCTAACATATTTATACTTCCATAATTAAGCAACAACAGGTTGGCAAATTCCAATTTTATTCTCAACATAATAATTTCCAGAATTATACAGCTCAATAGATAGACAAGAATTCAACTAAAGAACATTGATAACAACTGTGGTATTAACAGATTTCTACTAATTGATAAACAGTTCCATTTCAAGTATCCAAACCGATTCCATTATATTGACACTCAATAGTTATCAACATAGGCATTCTCACATCTTTTAACATCCAAAGCAAATAATATTTCACCCAGCACAAATGCTCAGAAGCAGATCCAAGATATCGACCCAATGGTAGACAAAGCAGAAACATTCCAATAACAGGTTATTTCGATCCAATAGACTTACTCTTAACATGTCTCATACCAACAATATTAGGAGGGAAATCACAAATCGTTCATAGCCCTACAAAATGTCCTCAATACATAAAAGGAATATAGAATCCTTCACTTTTGCATAACTTTAACCAACAAACCAAGATGCATCACCACAGAAAATCAACTCCAACAGAATATTCATCTAAACAGCAGAATAACAAAGTTATTCTTCAACATCAAAACCATTTCTAATTTATTAACACTCAGAGACCATTATTATCACAAAACTTTCTATGATTACAAAACTCCAAGCAGAACTCAAATCAGCCAACACAACACTCAAATAGAATACCAACATTCACAAATCCAGAATACAGAGAGAAGAAATCCTTCTCACCGTGAAGACCCGAAGCCTCCTCCCACTTCAGCTCTCGGCCAGCACTGCCAGGACACTCACTGCAACTCTCTTCTCCTTCCTTTTAATTCTTTCCAACCCGACAGCCATCTTCAAGTTTCAACTGCTTACTGTCTGCCTCTTCAATTCATCAACAAACCCAATTAATGTGCTCACCTTGTGTGTCGGTAGCATCACAGCTAGAAAGAGTCCCACGTGGAAATGGTTCAACCCGAGTTGCCAAATCGGGTTCCAGACGGAACCGGATCGGAGCATCCAATTCGCGGGTCGCCGGCAGCAGCCCAACCCGCTGGAATCACCCCTGCCCTACACGAAAATGGTCCATTCTGTTCCTGCCAGGCCCGATCATTAGAGAACAGAGGAGAAGGAGGAAAATCAACATAACCGCTTACCTCACTCGTCACTGAAATTCGTCGCCGGCGGAACACGCTCGCGGGAGTCCAACCACCGATTCGCAATTCAATGCCGGCATCCCCGCTTCGCTGCCAGCAGCCGCGATCCCGATGCGTCGTCGTCGTCACTCGTCGCCAGTCGGCTCACGCGTCGCCACCCGCGATCTCCGATCGCCTCTCCTCTCGGGTCCCCTATCCCTCTTCCTCTCTCGTCTCCTTCACTCTTCTCCCTTTCCCTAATTTAATTTACTTTCCCTTTTAAATTTTTATTTTCTTTATTTCCAAATCATTCCCTTAATTCTCATTAATTCCCAATTAATCCCCTTTTTAACGTTGAAATCTCAACTATACCATATTCAATCCTCTTCCAAATATTCCAAATTTCTCCATTTTAATCGTCTTCAATGCAATTAAATTATTTCCAATTAAATTCCAAATCTTGATTTATTTCAAATATCGTTTGATGATAATTGACAATTACGTCTTTGCTAATACCCCGATAATTATCCGTTAAATCCAAATGCCTCTAATTAATTTCTGATTATTCTTAATAAATTCTGATATAAAATTCGGGGTGTTACAGTTTAACTTTTAACATACAACCACATAATTAACTATTAATCAAGGAGAACATTTCATACTCTGTATAGTGACATACAGCAGATGCCAGGGTACAACAGCGGTGTATCACAACCTGAGCTAGCTAAAAGGCAAACATAAATAACATTTCTTCCACAGAGCATAAGAGAAACTATTAACAGAACCCAATACTTAGTGATAACTAATATATGCCTAAGTGGAAATCTCTTTACATCCTTATACAGATTTCTAACCTATCAGATTGAACGTAAGTTCCTCAGTTTATCCCATTTATACAGAACAAAACAATAAAACATTTACAATAAACAATTCTTCCAAATTCTAGGACCATTCTAAGACAAATTTCAACTTCTAAAATCAACCTGCAACAGGCTTCAAATTCTAAACATTGAGGCAATAACCAATATGAAGTCACAGTTCTTATACGGATTTCTTTAACTTCAAAGTTTGACAGTAATCATCCAATTCACGGTATTCAACCTCTAAGTCACCACAATAAGGAAAAATTCAACGCATAACATTTAAAAATCCTACAACCCTGTGATGTAGGGGCCTAATGCCCAAGCAAACAATTACATTCCTTACCTGAAATTTGCCATTGCCAAACAAAATCCCCAATCTGTCACTCTGTATTTTCCTATACAGAGATGGAATAGTAGGTTGATCAACCCATTATACTTCGTTGTAACTAGAGATTCATCATCCGGTCAAATAAAATACTAAAGCAAAACTCATATCTCAACTCTTCCCGAAGATTACCTGAGAAGGAAATTGCCCGAGGAGGAAATTGCTTCGTAGGAGAACAATCTCCAAAGCAAGCTGAACTCCGCCAAAACACCTCCTCACCGCAGTCGGAAATGAGAACTGACTCGGGAGAACATCCTCGCCAAACTGCTCGAGGAGAAGGACATAACCAAGTCCCCGATTTAATCCTTCATTCCTTCAAGTAGTCCGTCGATCGTAGAAACCTCCACGAACGCGAGTTCCGAACTAGCCGCACCCACTCCCGACAGCTCGCGCACGGGAACGAGAGGGCGACAGTCCCGCGCTCGCTGGAACACCAGGACGCTCTCCAAGTCACTCTGCGGCGACATCATGGCAACCCCTCCTTAAACCAAACCGATGTGTCGTCGGTTTACTAAAAAGAAAACCCCCATCTTTTAAAATAAATTCCTTATTTTATCCAACTTCTATTTAAATCTTTACCTTACTTATTTAATATGTATAAAATACTTACAAATATTCCATATAATTAACAACATTTGACCCTAAATATTTATTTCATTAACTCATCAATTTCAATAGATTGCTAAAATTAAAGAAACGAAATTTTGGGTGTTTCATTCTTTCCACCTTAATAAATTTTGTCTTCAAAATTTGTACTACGTGAAGTTCTAAATGCCTCCTTACTTTAGAATAAACCTAAAATACCTTGGTTTCCCTTCCAATTCCTACTTTATATGTCTAGAGTCAATCATTTTAAATCTTCAAGTACTTTTTGTTATTTAATCACATGTAAAACCTTCTTTCTTACTAGTCTAATAGGTATATCACATTAGAATTCTTTCTAAGGGCATATAGGAATGTGACATTAAGAGCTAATAGAGTTATTATTGTTAATCTTAGTGTGATTAATTAAGAATTTATTAACTCCCAAAACAAGTCCCAGTGATCAAACTTAAATTTATTCAATTATACACAAGTTTCTACCATTTAACGTCCATAATTTGATACTCTTGATTACATCCCTTGATCTTAGTAGCTTTTATTCTCTTATCGATCTTTCTAAATCTTAAATTGAGTTACTTAATAACTACAACTTGCTATTTTTTTTAATAATTCCTTAGTATTTAATTCTTAAAGATGTTCAAAACTTTAAATCTTCACTACTATCTTACATGGTGACTTTCTTATTTGATGTTTTCCTAACGTAAGATTTTGAGAATGTTTTCAAGAAATTACTAATTTTACTGCTTCCGAATTATTTCTTTCTTAATGTTCGCAAATTTTTATTCTTTTTATCTTCTCTCTTATGTACTACACTTGGTACAACATAAATTTTCCTTCAAGTTATTCTACTTTGTTGACTACCTTTCTATCTATGACTGTGCTAAATTCCTTTCATCCCAATGTTGCTGCTAATTTTATTTCATAAAATCTTTAGACTCCTAATCTTCTTGAATAAAATCATTATTTTTAAATTATTATTATTATTTTTTAGTTGAATCTAATCTTATTTTCTTGACCAATGATTGTCTTAATCAAATACAATTTATATTTAAGTTTCTATGTTTTGTTTCGATCAATCATAGCCTCGAGACTTAATTATTTATCAATTAAAATCTAATTCTTATGTCCTCAATGAACGGTCATTCGAACTACGTACTTGAATGTAAATCTTAATCTCATCGACTTTAATTCAATCGATTATAACCTCAATGTTTTGAAATTTCTTATTCAACATCTAGCCTCTATGTTTCTCTGAACAATATCTGATCGACACTAAATGTAATGTCTCGTTAATTGAAACTATTTTTCTAATTTAAAAAAAATACGTCATATAAAATTTTTCAACTTAATTTATTCAACATTTGAAATTCATTTTAGAAGAAAACGATATCAGAGTGATTAGTGCGGAATAATAGTAGAAATTCGAAATAGAGTTTCCAAGTGTTCTTAACAAAAGTCCCAAAGTCCCTACTACAACATTTATAACATTCAAAATACTAATAATAGTGAATTACCAAAATAACCCTCCCTCAAAATACTGCATAGTCCCAAAACATATGAGCCACACCCGACAGGTCAACTCGGTCGATAACACAAGGGTCGTCCTAGAAAGCCTCCTCCTCCACTGGTACAATATCTTCATTATAATAATCACCTACATTACGGGGAAAACAATGAGCTTAACGCCCAGCAAGAATTAGAATATAAAATGCAATGCATGTGGTGCATGATCACACGATGCATTACCGAGGAGATCCGTATTTCATCTGTTAGTCGGGGAGATGGATAAGTCAATTGATCACGTGGCTTAAATTGTGTTTCTGGCGAGGAACCACGCCAATAGGGGTGTCACCATGTGCCATACCCGTTCGCTTTTATTGAAGGCATTGGAGATTTCAGTACAAGAGAATTGAGAATCTTAAGATTCCCGTGGCTTAACCGTACCTCACCGCCCCCTAATTGGGAGTAGACACTCTAATAGGGGTGTCACCACTAGAACCATTCCTAATACTCCCGAACCCCCACATGACTATTTACATATATTTTAGGATGACATACAGCATGTGAACATTTTCATAAGTCCTAGAGTGTGCATGAATGCCACGAACTAAGCCACAGAAAACAACATACAATGGAAACACAATCAAATTAATTACAATTGCAATCAGAAATTCAATTGAAAGGCACTATCTTAATCTATCAAAATATCATGGTTTCAAACAAACATTTAATGTAAGACAATGTAATTTTAGAGTTGTTCATTAATGATGCGCGCAAGAGAAATTTATGTTCAAATCCAACCAGATACGGGGTTCAACTTCAACTCTATTCAACTATCCGTCATGGCATTCCTCAGGTTCAATCTAAGTGAGTTGACTGATGAGTGTATGTTAAACTCCATGATATCAATAGTGGGTGCAAGGACATATTACTACACTTAATCTACAATGCACAGTTCATGTAACAATGGTAGTTAACTCAAGAACAGATTATTACACTTGATCTATAGTCCACAGTTCATGTAATAATGGTAGTTAACTCAGAAACAGATTACTACACTTGATCTATAGTGCACAGTTCTTATAACAATGGTAGTTAACTCAAGAACAGATTACCACACTTGATCTATAGTGCACAGTTCGCGTAATAATGGTAGTTAACTCAAAAACAGATTACTACACTTGATCTATAGTGCACAGTTCATATAACAATGGTAGTTAACTCAAGAACAGATTACCATACTTGATCTATAGTGCATAGTTCGTGTAATAATGGTAGTTAACTCAAGCATAAAGGACCCAAGGTGACGTATGAGCAGGGATTTACATTGTGCAGACCACAATTGGCAGTGTCTATCATTTGTACAAAATCCATTATCAACAATGTGTATTTCCTATCCAGTCACAAAGCATATCGACAATGATTCCAAGAAATTGACAGTACAACTTTCCAACATTTTATCAAGTTCAATTCAGATCATAATCTACATGCTAACTACTGGCTTCCATGAATCATGCTTTTCATTTAATTCAAATCCACTATCAGTTCAACTATAAATTTCATGCTTTTCATCCAATCAACAACACAACAACAAATCCCGTAATGTAGGGCCTCTTTTGGCCAACTACAAATTCCAACTCTTACCTCTTGAAGACCTCCAAGCGATCACCCCACACTGCAGCAACCGTAGAGCAAGTACAGGGTACAGGGGAACACCATAGAAATCCAATGCTCCCAACTCATATAAAAGGGACGTAACACTCACCTTACTCCTTGTCTCAACACACTCGGCAGGAGTCCAGACACCAACTGGTCATCTTATAGGCGAGGAAAGGAAGACAGCAGAGCAAAGACGTCTAGTGCAATCTGCAGCCACTGAACCGAAGAGATAATCACACTCATCAAGGGGAGTGTGGTCAACTGAGAGAACGCCACGTCGGAAGTCCCCAATCTTCTTGGGGGAGGAAGAAACCGCCAGTCAATAGGGAGACATAATCCCGGTTCAACTTAGAACCACAGGACCAATCCAATTCGACGTCAGCCACTTTGTCGCTGTCGTCGCCGATTAGTCCATAATCAGATACCAGGAAGGAAAAACAAGGAACACAAACCATCTACTCACCTTTACCGACAATTGTAGTTCCAAGAACGACCCTGCTAGCGGCGATATACCGAGCCCTACCCGCCAATCATTGCGTCGATTGCTGTCGCCAACTGCCAGTGCCCCCGGAGTCACACACCGGCGCCGTTTTGAGCCCAAGCTCCGCCGAGCTCGCTTCCTCGTTCTCCCTCTCTTCGAGTAGCCTTTCTCGTCGTTCTCGTGTCAGCCTCTCCCTTGTCCTCTCCCTTTCACCTCTCTTTGTTTCCCCCCAAATGGCCGAAGGCCAAATTCAATTTATGTTCAAACCGGGCCGGTTCAACTTACTTTCAATATTTATGCTTTTTATTTTAATTCCTCCTTTTCATTTAATTAAATCCCCCACTTCTTAATTATCCAATTTAATCCCCATCCCTTATTTTTTCTTAATTCATGATTAAAATCAAGCTTTTTGAATCGAACCAAACCAAACTGGTTCACTCCATATTTCCCAAGCGTAAATCAACGTGTATCGGCACACCACATGAATTAACATATATACATATCAATTATCCAGGTTTAATACATCAACAAAATATGGGGAAATTTTTTTTGGGATATTACACTAAATGCTTTAAAATTTGTACCTAATGTCTATAACTTTACTTCTGTTGACTATATCTTCTGAATTTAATAAGTTCTCAACTATTACATTATTTTAATCTATACTTTTAGACACAAAATTTATACCTAGTCTCATTAACTTGGCTTCAATCAATTAAAATCCAAAACTTTTCAATGTCATCATAATTCAATATTTATGTCTCCTCAAGTAAGGATCAATCAAATCTTTAAATTCTCAAATCTTTAAATTCTGAATTCATTTAATCCTAGGCCCTTGATTTTATTTTATTCTATTTTAAGGTAGCTTCCTAGCTTAGCTTTATACATTAAACCAATCCAAACCGTTCAAACTAAATTTTGTCATCACCAAAATTTTGTCCTTCAATGTCTTAGTATCCCTTGCATCCCAATATCTATCAATCCCTCTCAAGCCACTTATATCACGATCCTTCTTAACAGTAATAATCTCCTAACTTACCATCACTTGGGAAAACAATATCATTATCTTATCAAAACTCTGCATTGAGTACTCGGTTACCTATAACTATATCAAAATCTTAATTTCATTTTCTACACCTTCTAGGTTTGTTAACTATTTCCACTGAGCAAATACAATTATTCTATCACTATAACAACAAACATATATAATAGAAGAAATAACAACTAAGAAACTATATACAATACTTACGGTTGAAAAATCATTCTCATGTGTGAGGCTAGTGTTGTCAAGCACTCTACAGAATCGATTTAAACATGGGTGCTTTGATGCCATGTGTAACGACCCGTACCGTTAATTCTTTTTTTTTTTTTTATGTTTGTAGAAAACTAAATCCTTTATAAAACCATATGAAGAAAGTCCTTGCAAAAATCTCTTTTGAAATCAGAGTTTAGTAAACTTATCCTTAAATAATTACCCTTTTTATATTCATTTAAAATCATGCAGCGGAAGACTTTTAGAAAATCTCACATAAAAATAATTGTAATAAAATTCATTTTTAAAAAGACCAATACATTTATAATTGTTTCCTTTTTACATTTAACATAAATGAACATAAAGCTTAACAAGAATTTACATCCTTAAAATTAACCTTTCTTAAATTCTTATTCACGGTCAACATTCACTTAACAACACTTCAGTTTTGCCTATGAGAATTCCTCTTCAATCGTGCTATCAACACATTCTTTTTGTCAATTTCTTTAATTTCCATCAGTTCCTATATCACATGGTACATCTAATGAGTATAATACTTAACAAGAAATATATCATATAAAATGCAACATGTGACATGACTATGAGATGCAATATATAAAATAGTCTTTTCAGTCAGCAATTTTTTTTTGTTTTGTTTTGTTTTCTTTTATATAATTATTCAGCGGTACATGTAAACAGTTCAAGGGTGAGTGACATCATTTGGTTCACCTCATATAGGACAACCAACTCATCACCACCCATAACAATCAAATAATTATTTTCTTTTCTTTTCTTTTCTTTCATATAATTATTTTGCAGTATGGATAAAGAATCCAAGGGAGAGTGATACCATTTGGTCCTACTCATACAGAATAGTCAACTCCTCCCCACCCATAACAACCAAATAATTATTTTCAGTTAATAAATTTAGTATAAATGATACCATTTGGTCTACCTCATATGAGATAGTCAACTTATGCTACTTTCAAATTCGTATCATTGTTGAGTGTGTTCTTTTCATTCATATAATTATTCAGTTGTATGGGTAAACAGTCCAAGGGAGAATGACACCATTGGTCCACCTCATACGGGACAACCAACTCATCTCCACCCATAACAACCGAATAATTATATTCAGTCAATAATTTTTTATATAAGTGACACCATTTGGTCTACCTCATATGGGACAGTCAACTTATACCACTTTCAATTTCGGTTTCATGAAAACATTTGCATGTAAATCATTTTTGTCATTTTCTTGAAAAACGTGATGCATGGGATGCAATGTCATGCTTAAAACAGTAAATAAACATGTAACGACTCGGATTTTTCTTCATAAATCCCTTTTTAAAAACGCGTTAAAATTCAAAGCTTTTATGAAAGAAATATCAGAGTGCAAGCCGGGCCGTTAGAAACACTTAAAACATTTCTTGCGGAAGTAAACATTCATGGTGAAAATAATAACATTTGCGGAAGCGTAAATATGTTAATGAAAATAAACTAACATTAAATTACAAATTAAGAAAAGAAAACTTAATTTAAATTAATTACAACTCAATTGTCTTGTACTGTTCGTAGCCTGGCCAACCACAAGCTTGTAGGTGCAAATCCCTCATCGACTACTTCTTCATTGCTCGAAGATTACCGTGCGTTATGTGTACCTACACCGCAAGTAAGACGTGAGCCTAAAGACCCAGTAAGAAAATGGGTTTATGCATATGAAATGCCGCTCTTTAATTATTTCGAATGGGTCCACTCCAAGCCACTAATTGAATTACATATTTTAGGAATAGTACGTGTTTTAGGAATAGCTCGTATGTGGAGCATGGAGTTTGGAAAATCCTATGGTTTCTAATTAATTGTGTTAATTAGTCTTGTAATCCCGATAAGGGAAATATTAGTTATTTTCTTCAATCAAGACGTGTGACCACCCCGTGGTGGTTTTTCCTAATTGTTTCTATCGTCATGAGACTATCCTGGACATATATACAACATCTAAGAGTTCGTATATCAACTATAGCGGTCATAACAATGCAAGACAATATTCAAGAAAAATAACATGCTTAAAGAGTTTACAACCTAAGTTTATTAACATGCTCTTATTAATTAACTAGCTAAATTGATTAGGTTAACACACTTGACAAATTAACAATAATGTTAACATGCTCAATATGCAAGTTAATTACACTAGTTATAATTACTTAGATAAATTAGCATGCTCAACAGAGGAATTATGCAAGGCAACCAAATTAATATACAAGCAGAGCCATCAATGGAAAAACCAACAACTAACAACAATTTACAGAGAGATAACAATAGGCTAATAACAAAGCAATAAAACTAACAAATAATTTATCAGCTTTCGATTGTCAACAACAAGCTCTAGAACTAACATTATCAAACACACAACAACACCAAGAGGAATATAAGTAAACGAATAGCAAAAACATGCTCTAAACCAAAGACAAATGGCAATACTTTAATGACAAAAGAACAATGGAACATGCTTCTAAATGATGATAAACAATAGCGAAGAATAACGAAACGAAGCAGCAAAACATACTTCTTAATAAATAAGGAAACAACAGCGAAATCCCAAAAATAAAACAGCGAAGATGTGCTCTTAGATGACTAAAACAGCAGTAAAACATACTTCTTAATAACCCAAAAACAGCAGCAGAACAACAGTGAAAATGGAAAAATCGAACATCAAGCACATGTGTTTTAACGACTAAATTACCGCAGAGAAAATGGCAAAACGGAATAGCTTACACATGCATTTTAACGACTAGATTACAACAGCGAAAATGGCCAAACGGAACAGCCTACACATGCATTTTAACGACTAAATTACAGCAGAGAAAATGGCAAAACGGAACAGCCTACCATGCGTTTTAACGACTAGATTACAGCAGAGAAAATGGCAAAATGGAACAACCTACACATGCATTTTAACAACTAAATTACAGCAGCGAAAACATTGAAACAAAATGACGAAATCATGCTATTAACTAGATAATAAATAGCAACGAGAATTTTGAAACGAAACGACGAAATCATGCTTTTAACTAGACAATGCATTAATGACTAAGCACTAACCTAACACATATCACAGAGAACTAACAAAACTAAGCACCAAACTAACAATATTACAGGAAACTAACAAAGCTTTAATAACTAAGCACTAACTAACAAATATCACAGGGCAACTCACGGAGTATTAGCAAGCTCATATCATCAGTTAAAGAATTTATTTACTAATCATCAACCAAGAAAATATATACGTGAACAGCAAGCATGGAAATGTACAGAGCACCAAGCATGGAAACATACAATAATGAGCACGTAAACGCACAACAAATAAACGTATAAATCTCTACCCTACTACTCACGCACCCGTTACTTGCGGTGTAGGGCTTCCTCAAGCCAAGGACACACCCAAGTTCTTACCAATTTTGATGAACTACAGCAGGGACATCAAACTTCAGTTCCTTCAGATACCTCTGCAGTAGCTCCCGCTGGACAGCAGCTGAATAGTAGCTTCAAGACCACCCAAGCCATCCCTTGCCTTCCCTCTCTCTATCTCGGCCTTCAACAATTCCAGAGAAGCTCACTATCATCTCCTCTCACTCTCTGTCCCTTATAACCTGCATCCAGGAGACAAGCACTCTCCCTCTGCACACCTGACCAAACTGCCCAGCTTGTACGAAGTGTCTCCCACGCCCGACACTATCATTGTCACCGGTTCGAACCCAAAGTATACTGGACCCAGGCCTTAGGCCGGTCCCGCACAACCGCTAGTTCAAGCTACCCCCTATGAAGTCACTCCCTCGCGGAAATCGCCAGCCGAGAATCACCAAGTTCCAATCGGGAATCTCCACCTCCGATCGTCCCTGCTCGCATCCAACCGTGAGTACACAAAGGAGAAGAAACCCAGTCAGACGTACCTCAAGTCGTCGCCGAAACTCACGCCTGCAGGATTCCTAAATCTGAGCCCTAACCTCCCTCAACTGGCCGTCGCCGCCCGAGCCTTGGCCGTTCGCAGTCGCTGTCGCTGTCGGCTGGACGTCTCTCGCGAGCTCTCCCCTCGCTCCCCCTTTCTCCCCTCTCTTCTCTCGTCTGTCGCGATCTGGTCCGCCCTCCCTCTCTCAGAATGGCCTTTCGACCATTCTATTTTGTTTTGTTTTTGCCTTAACTGGTTCGCCCAGTGAACCAGTTCAAGTGGCTTGAATCGGTTCGGTTCTTGCTGAACTAGTTCAGCTCATACACTATCCATTTAATTTAATTTATTAAATTAAATACAATTTATTGAACTTATTTATTAATTTTAAAATACTTACCCTTTCATCATTTTAAATCCCTAATTTTGACGCTCCTAGTATGCCCTCTGTAATATCCTGATAATTAAAAATATCGGGTATTACAAAACAAATCCTCGATCTACAGCCCGTAGGCATGCTCATTCATAAAATAAGGAATTAAAATAGACATAGCATCAATCCAGAATTATATACATAATATACTATATGACAGAACATCACAATACACATTGTCACGACCCGCATTTTCAAACCTTATCTTTTTCTTTAGTCAAACAAAATTTTTCTTTTAATTTATTTAAAATGCACGAAAAGAAAAGCAATTCAGATTTAAATAAAGCGAAAACAGATAACAATTTAAAACATACTTTTAATTTAATCAAAGATTAATGCTTCTAACAAAACATTCACCTTATTTCTAAAAAGAAAACATCAACTGAAAACATCAATTGTTTTAAAATCTCAATTTATTTTCCATGAGTCATAACCCTCTGGTCAAATCCGCTGGGTAACTCCAGTGCTTATCCTGAAATGCTCCTTCCTCAGATATATAGTTTGTATCCTGTTCATCACCTACACCACAAGAAAACTATAAGTCTAATGCCCAGTAAGAAATAAGATGCATTATGATGCATGCATGCATATGTTTGATTATGTCATAAAGGAATCCACCCAATCTGTTCTTTACTCATAGTTTCATATCATTATACTAGGACATTGGAGAGAATAAATACATCCTTGTGGTCTAGCCTGGGCAGAATAGATCACCCAATCCCTACATAAAAATGGATACATCGTACTATGCTCCCTGGCATCACCTTCACTAGTGTAATATTTGCCATAAATAAAATATATATTTATATAAAAAAAGCTATTGAATTAAATTAGGGGAGACGTTTTCAGAAATGCCTCCCCAAGCCCTCAATTTCCATCGTAGGAAATCAGAGATTTCTATCTTGATTTCCCCTTTCTTCCCTCTCCAAAAAAATGTCAATTTCTCTACCTCCTATCTCCATCACGGCGAGTTTCTCTTCTATCGGACATTAGGATTTTTGGCTGCTCTGTGTAGAAATTTGGAACTCCGTAGCAGAGTGAATTATCGATCGTGGTAAGTCTCCTCCTCCCAAATCTGTGTTTTCAATGTTTGGATTGGGATTGAAGCTTTGATTGGAATTTATTTAAGGAACAATGTGTGTTTGGTGAAGAGAAACGGTGTCGAAAATTCATATCAAATGCAAAGGGTCTTTGGAAACGGAGGCTAGTGATATGTGAGGTACAAAGTTTTGATTTTTTCTTTGCGGATTATCTCTGCTTGTTAGCTATAGTTTGAAAGCTTGAATCGCCGATATCTGATTATTTGTTGGTAAGAGAGTTTGGTTGTTGATTGTGGTGATTTTTTTACTTGATTTTGAGAGTGAAATCGTGGTTGAAAATAATGACTTTCGACACTAGAGAAGTTGGATTATGGCGTTGGTCGTCTGGAACCCGACCTCGATCGAGATTGGACGAGTGGCTGAGAATGGAAATCTCGGCCAAGAGTGATGTTTGTGATGATGTTGCTGGCCTCTGTGATCCTCTTTGTGAATAGGCAGGGACGAGAACGAAGCTGTCCTCGTCTGTTCTAGATGAACTAGCAGCGCTGGACCGAGCATGGGCCACTGTCTAGTTTGAGTGAAACTTGGGCCGACCCATCTTGGGCCATGATTTAAAGATACAATTGGACCTGTTTTTTTGTGGGCCAAATGTTGGTCCTAGTCCAGCTTGAGGGACCATAAGCCAATTTTTGGTTGGGCCAAATGTGAGTTTTCCCCTTACCCAATTAATTTAGATTAAATTTTTGAATAATAATAAAAAATATTCAGATATAGAATTTGACCCATATCATATTTTTGGTTAGGTACCTAACTTAATTAAAAAAATCTACAAACCTTGAATTTTTGACTATTTGGACGTAGAGCTTTGTCAGTGTAAGTCAACTTCGAGGTATGGATTATTTATGCACTACATTTGCATACTTTTTATAAAATAATTATTTTGAGACTAGTCTCATATTAAAACGACGCGTCCATTTTTATGACCGTCGAATTTTTATATTCTATTTTATTTTCACTGTTCACGTTTCATTTAAGCATGCCTATAAATATTTATTGATCAACTTGGTCGTACGAATTAAGTTTGATCGACCCGATTTGGGGTCTATTTTATTTTCACACGTTATACCATGCGGAATGTGTTTATTTGTTATTGAGTTGGGTAATAGGAGATTTTTTCAAATGTCATTAGGTTCGAATCCCTAAAGTAGAAATAGGTAATAGGACAGTTGTATGTGCCGTGTCCTTGGGTTACGAATCCCTAAACCTGATCAGGGTATTATTTGGCTTTTGTGATTGCCGAGCATCACCTTTATTTTGTTATATGCATATGGCATGGTGTGTTTGGTGTCCTTGAGTGACTCCATTTTCACTGTAATTTTTAATTTGTATAATAAGAGCTTATTTTAATTATGTACCACATATTAGTGGGTGATTTCACACTCATGCCCTTTTGTACATCTTTTTTCTGACTGGAATTTATAAAACGCGGGTTTCAAATTCTTGTATGCTTAAACATATTTTTAATTAAATTCTCCTTTAAAAACATAATTCCTATTGAGTTTAGTCAACTCACCCCAATGACACCTTTCAGGATTTAATCAACCAGATTCTCAGATATCAAGTCAGGATTTGACCAGTCGAGTTTATTTAATTTTCGTAGATTTAAAAATTCTCTTTGAGAGACATTTTGTGAGGTATTCATTTTATTGGATGACTGTAATATCTAATATTAATTTTTGCACAATTATTTCATTTCGGATTATATTGCTTTACTATCCAATATTGCTTGTTGGACTTGTTAAGCTCTTATTCATTGGGCTCTGGCTTTTAAGTAACATTTTAAGTCTTTCACTGTTAATTAATAAAATTTAACAGAAAAGGGTTGGACAATTTGGTCCTTTGGGCCGAGTCGTTCCCCGTTCTGTCTCAGATCCCTTTTGGGTCGTGACAACTAGACTCCCCAATTCCACTTTTCATTACATTCATTTAATCTAGTTTCTCCTGTGCAATGCATGTGGTTCCTAACTATTTCTAAACATGATGCATGTCAATGCAAATTATGATCAAAACCAACAAAATATGAACACTGTAATATTAATAGGTAAAAGAAACACATTTAATACATAGAATCAAACCTAAGTGATAACATGAAATAAACAAGGAAGAAATGTACAAATGCATCACAATATATAATTCTTTTCATCTATGTATCGTATCATGTTGAAACTTTTTTCCATAGAACAGTCACAACTTCTCAGTGCATCCAAAATAAATAGGAAATAACATGGCGAACATCACAATAAAGTAACAGGAACTAAACCATTTTTCAATGCATTAATCAGAACCTGTAATGCCCGGCGTTTTTAAAACCTTTATTTCTTTTATTTTTAGCCATAAAAATTTTTCTTTTTCTTTTATCCTTAAAACGTATTCAATAAAAACATATAAGAGTAAATTAGCGGAATAATAGCAGAATAATTTCAAAACATTATATAACAATAGTCCATTTATTTTACAAAATATTTACCGAATTTAAACCATGATTAATTATTGAAAGCAACCGATGTAAATTTCTGTGAGCCATAATAATCAGGTCGAATCCTGCTGATAACCCAAGATCTCAGCAGGCAACGCCTCCTCCTCCACATTGACATCATTATTAAAGTCATCTGCATCATGGGTAAAACAATGAACCTGATGCTCAGCAAGAAATAGAATGTCATACTTATGCTTATGCAGTCTATCTCCAGAAAAGAACCTATCTTTTCTTCCTTTACTTTTCGTTATTCCTTTACATTTCATTACCAGAGAAAGGATACATCTGTTGGTCCGCGTGGCATAACCGACTCCGAACCCTACATGGGTGTAGATTTCCATCAGGGGTGTCACCACGACCATCACCAATCTCTGTCTTTTCAGACATTTAGGGACTAAAAGCAGTGGTACATCTATTGGTCTTGTAGCTTAACTGACTCCAACCTCTACATGAATGAAGATTTCCATCAGGGGTGTCGCCACCAAGCACTGCCACCCTTTCTCCTAAACCCTCTCACGACAATTTACGTTTCCTTGTTCATTTCATTTATCATGCCGTGCATATGTCACATTTTTATAAATTCTATCGTGATGCATGAATGCCATTTCATATACAGCCCATGGCAGCATACATCATCTCAACGAAATTAAACCAGTCCACTATAATTCATGTTTAAGCTCAAACAATTCGTATATTTTCACAGAAAATAGTTTACAGTTTATTTAGCAGAGGACAATTCATATGCTAATTAATAGAGGCACTTTATATGTTATTTAAAAGAGAATAAGCAAAATAATACTATAAACCAACCTCTCATTTGATGCGCGCACGGAATGCACGGCACGTGATGGATGAACGCAACGCTTCTCACCTTCTTGGATAAGGACACGACTGCAAGTTTCTTTCGTGATATAACTCACACGAAAGGGACTTTGGATATTACGCACCAAAGGTTCTTATCACTCACCAAAGGAAGAAAAAGGATCTCTCCAATTTCTGAAAAGCAAAAGCTATTGTTTTATTAATCTCCAACTGTCTAAAAACATAAAACTAGGTGGTTTTATATATAGCCAATTTAAAAACATAAATTAGAAAATTAAATAAAATATAATCTAAATAAGTGGATCTAGATCTCCTAGATAAGTGGATCTAGATCTCCAAAAAGTGGATATTTTGTTATGATTCTCGATCGATTTGAAAAATTTCCATGGTCTTTGACTTGATATCTTTTGATGGATTCAAATTTGCATCATCCTCTCTGGGTTTTTGAGGATTTGACCCCAAATCTTCTTTCTTTGATATGAATAAGGTAGTCTTTAACTTTTCTTCCTTTATTTCTTCGCAATCCTTGGCCACTTGCCGGTGGGAGTGGGGTTAGCTTGACTATTTTTCCATGGATCTTGAATGAGTAACAATTGGTGAAGCCATCATGCATAGTTTTTCTATCATATTGCCATGGTCTTCCCAAAATTAGGTGGCTAACGTTCATAGGAACCACATCACATAGTACCTTATCCGAGAAACTCTCAATAGAGAACTCAATTAGAGCTTACTTACTGAACTTGGTATCTGCTTTGTCATTCAACCAACTTATCTTATAAGGTGTTGGATGCATGGTTGTTGCTATGTCCAATTTGCTGACTAGATCTGTAGAAACCTCATTAGCACAACTTCCTCCATCAATTATTAAAAAGCAAACTTTGTCTTTGGCCTTGCAACAACTATGGAAAATGTTTTTCCTTTGACCATCATTGATGCTTGCCTTAGTAGTGAGTACCTTTCGAATGATCATAAAGAGGGGACCCTCATGAGCATATATTGTTTCAACTTGTTCTTCCTCCTTGTGTGTTTCTTGTATCTCACCTTCATCTTCACTCTCAACCTCATTAGTGCCTACTTTTAGTACCATCACTTTCATATTTGGACATTGGTGAGCGTAGTGTCCGATTCCAAGGCATTTGAAACATTTGATCTCTCTCAATTTTGGCTTTGCTTCAATAGATAATGATTTATCGTCGCTTGCTTGAGTAGTAGTTTTGATATCATCTAGCTTGAGTGGTGGTTCGGAGAAGCCTGTAGTTCTTTGTGGAGGCCAACTAGTCTTTTCCTTCTCTTTCCTTTTTAATTGTTTTTCCACCTTTGATATCTTGATAACTTGCTCCAGTGTAGTGTAGGGCTGCAAGTTGACAATGTCGCTAATATCATAGTGGAGACCCTAGATGAATCGGGAAATTGTTTGTTTTGTTGGTTCTTGCCAATTGCATTGGATTTGTAAAGTTTCAAACTTGGCAACATATTCATCTACTGTGGAGGTCCCTTGTTTGAGTCTTTGGAATTGTTGGTAGAGGTCTTGAATGTAATTGCTGGGAATGAACTTGTTGTCCATAAATTCTTTGAGTAAGGACCATGTTTGGATTGCTTTTTGTCCTAGTTGTCTTATGCTATTCCACCAAATAATTGCATAACCGGTGAATTCAATCGTGACTAGTTGTAACTTTTTGTCATCTTGGAGGTTATAACAACTGAATATCCGATCTATTTTGTCTCTCCATTCGATGTAGTTGTGACCATTAGTGGATCCATTGAATGGTAGGATTGACACTTAAACAAGGCTTAAGTCATCTTGTTGTATTGGCCTTCTTTGCGGAAAGGCGCCTGTCTCTTCGGCCTCTTTGTCTGTGTTATGATGGTTTTGATTCATCTTTAGTTGAGCAACTTCTCGTTGTAGTAAAAGAACGAGTTCCCTCAAATTTTCTTCAGAGTGAGATGTTAAAGTTTTGGCCATTGTGGATGTTGTAGCCTCGTTTTTTGCATTGCCTTGGATGTTCCTCGAGTCATCATAAATAACAATTTATGTAAGGATATGTTTAGCTCTGATACCAAATGATGCGCGCACGTAATGCACCGCACGTGATGGATGAACATAACCCTTATCACCTCCTTGAATAAGGATGCGGCTGCAAGTTTCTTTCGTGATATAACTCACACGAAAGGGACTTTGGATATTACGCACCAAAGGCTCTTTGGATATCACTCACCAAAGGAAGAAAAAAGATCTCTCCAATTCCCGAAAAGCAAAAGCTATTTTTTTTTATTAATCTCGAACTATCTAAAAACATAAAACTAGGTGACTTTATATATAGCTAATTTAAAAGCATAAATTAGAAAATTAAATAAAAGATAATCTAAATACGTGGATCTAGATCTCCTAGATAAGTGGACCTAGATTTCCTAGATAATTGGATCTAGATCTCCTAAAAAAGTGGATTTTTTGTTATGATTCTTGACCGATTTGAAAAATTTCCATGATCTTTGACTTGATATCTTTTGATGGATTCAAATTTGTATAATCATTGTTCATTACCACACGATTAATACACAATTCATAGGTCATTTTTATTTATTTCTCCATCAGACTATAACTAATAGAAACTAAACCCAATTATTATAAAACCCACATTTCACAGCAAGAGGAACTATAAGAATTATCAAGGATACTAGTCAATTCTTATTCTCCACTTGAAGGCACATTATTCAGTTTCTCAATCCACTTCAACAGGCATAAATCCAAAAACAATAGATATATACTTCAAAGTGATTCTTGATAATTTAACACTCCACAGATTACCAACAATTCACAAAGAGAGTTTCTCACACTCACACGGTCAACAACAGAGACAACATAATTTGATTACTTCATCCATCTATTCAATTTCTTTTATTCACAACAGAGAACAATTCAGAAATTCATCATTCATCTATTCAATTTCTTTTACTTACAACAGAGAACTTCACAAATTCATCATCAATCTATTCAATTTCTTTTACTCAATCAAAGAGCAATTCACAAATTCACAGCACAACCAACTCAACGATTCCAAAATCACAGTAGATAACCAAGTAGAAATCACATAGCAGATGATCAAGTAGAAATCTAAGATCACAAACATCCTGTGATGCAGGGCCTCCACTAGCCACTTGCATTCTAATTTCTTACCTGAAGATTTCTCCTCTGCCAAATACCTCTTTCCACGCAACAATAGCTTCAACACTCACTCTCTCTTTCTCTCTCTGATTCCTTCCCAGGAAGAAAGCAATTCGAACCAACATCAAGAAGAATTTCCAAAAATCTCTTTGCTCCCTTCACCCTTCACTCTCCTTTGTCTCCCTCCTTTCTCTCGCCCTCTCCCTGTTCTCTTATTCTCTCTGTTGAAGACAAGGAAACGAAAGACCCGCGCCCTTTCTCCCCTAAATTCTGTGGATGTCTTTGTTTCATTCGACAAAAGGCAGTGGAAGTCGTAAAATGAGGGAAGGAGAATACATGCACGTTTGTCTCTATACAAAAGTCATAAAGTGAGGAGGAGTTTTGGGAAAAGTTGCTACAGAATAATCGGGTAAATGACAAAACACCCGCTGAGAAAAAAATGGGTTTTATCGCGAAACTGTGCAATTTCGGTTGATTAACTCGACCAAAACATCAAAAATGCAATCTGTAATGCATTTTGTCCTTGCAATATCATCCACACCAAGTCCTCACCCAATACAGAATCAAATTGTAGAGCACAATCAACCGAATTATTTACCTTGGTCAATCGTCGAGAATGTCGTAGCCCGCGCACATGGTTTGTCCAATCCGTGACTCCATTCCACGAACGCTTGAGCCCTAGGTCGCAACTCGTCGCTCCACTACGTCATCACCAGTTGCTCGCTCGCACGTTCGCGGGACCCATCATTGCCACAAAGAAGCATCGACCGAACCTGACCTCTCCATTGTCTCCTTCGCGCCTCCCTCGTCTCCCTCTCTCTGTTCTCTAGCAAAAATGGGTCCGGGCCAAGATGAAATTCTTCCCCCAAATTTTTTTTTTCAACCGAACCAAACTAGCATGCCCGAACTGAGCCAGCCCGAACCAGCATGAACCAGTACACATGCTGAATCGGTTCAGCTCCTTTTTATCAACAACTGAACCAAATCCTTCCCCACTTTAATTAATTTAATTATTTCAATTCATTTAATTCCTTCTCTTTATTTAAATAAATCTCCCTCGTGCATTTAATTAAATTCTTCTTTTAATAAATCTCCTTTACTTAATTAAATTATTTTTGACCCAATTCCAATTCGCGATTTATTTTGAATATTACTTTATGATGATTATTGGTCCAATTTAAATTCTTTGATTCGATTTTCCAAATTAAATTTTCATCAAATAAATCCTCAATAATGATCAAATTACACCCTAATTAACTTTTCAATTTTCTTCACTTAATTCAGTTACGGGAAATCAGGGTATTACATCTCATGAGAAAATCATCCCAAAATCTCCAAAATTCATAATATTATTACTCTTAAATCCCAGTTTAATTCTGGATATTACAGAACCAATTCAGGGAATGACATGGTGAACATTACAACAAACTAACAGGGACTAAATCATTTTTCAATGCATTAATTAGAACCAATTAGAAGACCGAATAGTCATCATCAAAGCAAAATCAATAGTTTAATATTCTAAGCAACAAGCATAACACATCATATACTTGTGGCATAGGCCTCCACTGGCCATGGCGCGCAATTACCCCTTACCTTACTTGACGATTCCTTACAGCCGCATGCTTTACTCTATGCCAAAAGCAACGATCTCCTAACAATCCAAAGTAATGATTTTATTCCTTCCGCCGCACACTTCACTCTATGCCAAAAACAATGATCTCTAAACAACCCAAAGCAGCGACCTTTTCCCTTCCTCATGTTCTTTGTACCTTTCTCTCTCTCTCACTCTCTCTCTCTTTTCTCAGTAGGGAAACTCATAATGTCCTCCCATTGCTACTGCCTTCAATTTAATAAGCAAAGAATTTCCATAAGTCACGTAGATTACCTTGACATTCACCAACAACTCCTAGGTGGCACCACATTCAATTGCCATATGAACGAGCTTATTGTTTAAGGAGGAATGTGAAATTGAAATGCCGAAATACTCGCTGAAGGAAAGCCGAAGCACTTGCTAGAAGGGAGCAGTTTCCTTTTTGAAAGATTGCATTGCTGCAATGATTAGCTGCTCCCACAATTCAAACGTGAAATTCGCCATGAAGGCCATCCGTTTCCATAAGGGACGTCCCTCATCGTGAATCCTACGGTCCCTACTTTGCTTGCTCTCTAATCTGACGGTCATAAAACGCATCAATTTTCATTTTTAATTCACATGTGCCTTTGCACGTGGCCCCGTCCTTAATTCAGCGACGGACGTCTCATATGATCGATGGACATCTCCCTCGCTAATCTAACAGTCCACAGTTCATCCGATATTTCTCCTATGAGACATCCGTTAATTTCTTCGCCATGAGGAACATTCATTCCTCAATAAGGGACCTCCGTTTCTCAATAAATCTTTCCTCCCTTTGTTCCAAATGACGTTGTCCCACTTAAATCTTAACGCCGTTTTCGTTGCATCTATTTTGGACGTCCTTTGTCCATTAGGGACGTCCTTTGTCCATTAGGAACGTCCTTCGTATAAGAATGATGTCGTTTCTACTTACTCTTGACAAACGACGCCGCCTATTTTCCATCTTCTATAACAGACGTCCATTTTCCCTTGAGGGACGTTCGTCATAACCTAAACGACGTTGTTCCATAAAATTTCAACGCCAAATCTCCTTCTACTGGAACGTCCGTCAACTCTAAAGGGCGTCCATCAGTTCACATAATTGACCATCACACAACAAATCCTTATTTCTCAGTTTATTGATAATTCATTCAACATTTATTTAATTATACTAATACTATTAAATTTTATTTCAACTTTCATTACCAATTTATTTTCAGGGCAATTAAATTCATAAAAATCACTCCATAATTTTCCATAATTCACTAGTAATATTATTCCTAATCCTAGCTTAAACCCGAGTATTACACATATCCTCAAGACTAATCATTAACATAGTATATGGTTGAATGTGCAAATAATATCACAAATCCCTGAGTACCTCTATCATCAAAACACAACTATCTAACTAGTATCATAAATCCTCCAACAGTATTATTTCCAACAACAACTTATCCTCATATTCATGAACACTAACCTCTTCAATATTAATGAATATTAACTTTGATGATATCTGATCATCACACAAGTCTCAACATACTATACATAAAAGAAGTTTTGATTTTTCAATACCAACTAACATTAAACCCGATTATACGTCTATCATGCAAGTCTAATAACAACCATAAGTTGTTTAACTTTTAACATACAACAACATAATTAACTATTAATCAAGGAGAATATTTCAAACTCTGTATAGTGACATACAGCAGATGCCAAGGTACAACAGAGGTGTATCACAACCTGAGCTAGCTAAAAAGCAAACATAAATAACATTTCTTCCACAGAGCATAAGAGAAACTATTAACAGAACCCAATACTTAGTGATAACTAATGTATGCCTAAGTGGAAATCTCTGTACATCCTTATACAGATTTCTAACCTATCAGATTAAACGTAAGTTCCTCAGTTTATCCCATTTATATAGAACAAAACAATAAAACATTTACAACAAACAATTCTTCCAAATTCTAGGACCATTCTAAGACAAATTTCAACTTCTAAAATCAACCTGCAACAGACTTCAAATTCTAAACATTGAGGCAGTAACCAATATGAAGTCACAGTTCTTATACGGATTTCTTTAACTTCAAAGTTTGACAGTAATAATCCAATTCACGGTATTCAACCTCACAGTCACCACAATAAGGAAAAATTCAACACATAACATTTAAAAATCCTACAACCCTGTGATGTAGGGGCCTAATGCCCAAGCAAACAATTACATTCCTTACCTGAAATTTTCCATTGCCAAACAAAATCCCCAATCTGTCACTCTGTATTTTCCTATACAGAGACGGAATAGTGGGTTGATCAACCCATTATACTTCGTTGTAACTAGAGATTCATCATCCGGTCAAATGAAATACTAAAGCAAAACGCATACCTCAACTCTTCCCGAAGATTACCTGAGAAGGAAATTGCCCGAGGAGGAAATTGCTTCGTCGGCGAACAACCTCCAAAGCAAGCTGAACTCCGCCAAAACACCTCCTCGCTGCAGTCAGAAATGAGAACTGACTCGGGAGAACATCCTCACCAAACTGCTCGAGGAGAAGGACATAACCAAGTCCCCAATTTAATCCTTCATTCCTTCAAGTATTATGTCGATTGTAGAAACCTCCACGAACGGGAGTTTCGAACTAGCCGCACCCATTCCCAGCAGCTTGTGCACGGGAACAAGAGGGTGACAGTCCCACGCTCGCTGAAACACCAGGATGCTATCCAAGTCACTCTACAGTGACATCAAGGCAACCCCTCCTTAAACCAAACCGATCTGTCGTTGGTTTACTAAAAAGAAAACCCCCATTTTTTAAATAAATTCCGTATTTTATCCAACTTTCTATTTAAATCTTTATCTTACTTATTTAATATGTACAAAATACTCACAAATATCCAAATAATTAGCCACATTTGACATTAAATATTTAATTCATTAACCCAACCATTTCAATACATTGCTAAAATTAAAGAAACAAAATTTTGGGTGTTACACGTTCTCTCAACGTCCATGGTATTGAGTGATGTCCGTTGTATGTTAAGGGACGGCTATCACTGGAAATGGACATTTAGGATGGGATTGTTGAAAGACATCGTCATTTAGCATATGGATGCTAGGGTACGCTATATATGCGGAAATGATGTCTTGCAAGAGCAAACAATTTGATCTAGGCGATTTCCAATCAATCTTTCAAATTCAAATTTCAAATTTCCTCAAAGCAACCTTTGAATCTCTCCTCAAATATTTAGGACCCAAAAATGGCATCTGGAAAACTCATCATGAATCGTAAAGCAGCTTCCTCCGACGGGAAATACCAGAAATTAGAATTTAATTTCTAAAATTTCCACAAATTTTTTAGTGAAGTAATACAACAATGAGTTTAATAAATTTAATTATTGTTAATTGGAAAATTTTAATGAAATTAAAATAGTAGAATTATTCAAATTATTAAGGGTTAAGTAAATAATTTTATTTTATAGGTAATAAAATAAAATAAGAAATTTTTAAGAAATCATGAAGGATTAAGTAAATAATTTTATAGGTAATAAAATAAAGTAGAAAATGTAATACCCCAACTTTTTAAGTGGGTTGACTATTGGGGTATTACCAAAAACGTGCTTGTTAGAGAAAATATTATAGAAATTAACGTAATCCAAATAAAATAAAGATTTATTTAATGGAAGTAAATTATATAATAATTTGGGATTTAAAATGTAAAGGGGTTAAATTTATGGAAAATTAATGGGTTTAATAAACTAATTAATTGTGGGGTGTTATGTTTGAATAACTGAACCGGTTCAGTTGGAGAATCGGTTCAGGCATTTTAAATTGCCTTCATCCTTCACGAACGGAGAGAAAGACAGAAAGAGAGGGAGGGAGAAAAGAGAGCAGGGAGAAAGGGAGATCGAGCTGGAGGGGGCGCGAGGTTGGTGACGGCGAGCTTGAGCTCGGCTTGGGTTTGTTTCGGCGGAGGTGCGAGCTGCTACAGCGACCAGTGGCGCGGCTCGCGGTTAGGGCTTGGGTCTTCGATTTTGCTTCTGGTCGCCTGGTTTGGTGTCGGGCTGTGATGAGCGGCGACGCTCTATCGGCTCTCGGGGGTGCTCGGCGATGATGAAGGTGTCGGATGGTGACAGTGATGGCGATAGTGATGGCAGAAGGGTGGCCTAGGGTCGATGGCATGAACTGGCGGTTCGAGTTGGAGTTGGCTGGGCGGTTTGCAGGTTAGTCCGAACCAGTCTTCTTCTCCCGGTTCTTGCTCTGCTGAAAAATGATAGTGTTTTGGGCTGGGAAACATCTTCTGGGAAAGCTGCAGGGGGCTGGTCGAGCGTGTTAGGAGGATGTCACTCTCTGCCCTGGGCATTGGCAGAGAGTGTCCCCTCTCTGGTGGTGTTATACAAAGATGATGGGGGGAGATGAGAGGCTGTGAAGGTGAGATGGAGCAGAAGTAGAGTGTTTTGGTTGAGCTACAGGGGAAGGAAAGAGGCTTTCTGGAGTGGACTGCTGGCCGAGGGTGGAAGAGAGTTGGAGTCCGAGTGGGACTACAGGGACTCGGGTCTGCTCTGTCCTAATGGTGAGGTTTCTTCTTTAAGATTTTGTCATTTGGGTGTTGTTTGGATAATGAGTATTGTTTGGTTTGATTTGGTGTTTGGAATTTGTGTCTTGTGATGGTTTGAGAATGTTAGTTGGTGGATATATGCTGCTGAATGGATGATTTTTGTTGGATGATAGTTCTTTGTTGATGGATAAATGTTCTTTTTGATGCTGCCTTTGATAATAAGTAGGATTGATTCAAGAGATACTCTACTATTTTGTTATACTTGATTTGGGTTCTGTTAATGGTCATTAAATGGATAAATACATCCTGTAGCTAAGGATTAATCTTTGTTGTTCAGCCTTTGGATTCTGCCTCTTGTTGATCTGTTGGTTGTTGTCTTGGAAGCATTGATCCGTTGGTTTTAAAAATGAATATTGGTTTGGATTTTCGAACATTTTCTCTGTTAAGTATTGTCGGAAGCATGATTATGTTGGGACATCTTAAATCTGTTATTGTTTATAATCTCCTTGTGATTAGTATAAAGTTGTGGTTATGCTCTTTGTTGTTTGGTCAATTGGTTCTATTTAAGATGTTAAGTCTGCCATTGACATTGAGTAATGTTTTGGTTTGCTTAAGTTAGTTGGAGATGTTTAGTTAACTAATGGATGAAATAACTGCTATCTTGAATGATGAACATGAAAATGTTGTGTTGGATAGACACTAATTGAACTCTCTGTGATGGATATGTGTTCTGTACATTGAATGAGTATCTGCTATCATTTGATTGAGATGAAAAGGATAAATGAATGATATGCTCGGTTGATTGTTGAAGATGTATAGATTTACCACTATTGATTCTGCCTTGGGTTATATGTTGTTGGTATCGATAAATGATCTAACCGCTATCTTGATTGGGACAAAAGATAACAAAATGCATTTTGTGTCAATGTCTGCTATTGCGTTGTTGGGGCTATTATTGAATGGATTTTTATTGGTCGTTAAGCGTATGGATACTGCCCTCTATTGGATGATACTCTGTCGGTTTGGGTTTAGTCCATTAGCAGATAACTATATCCTGATAATTGGATCAAGTTATTGTTCATTAGTTGGTTGTTGAACATTGTTGCTTCACGCTTTATTCAGATGTTGGTATTGAACGTCGTTGTTTATGGGCCCATGATTGTTGGGGTGGATTGTGTTTTGTCTAGGTATCGAAAGGAGAAGAAAAGGGATAACGGTTAAATGTTGACACGCGATAAGTCCAAGGTAAGGAACTTGGGTGTGTCTTGGCTAGTTGGAGGCCCTACACCACAAATAGAGTGCGTGAGTTTTACTTTTAGTTCACTGTGGATTTCCTTATGCTATACTGCGATTGATAGTAGATAAATTGATAGTGGAAATGCTTGTGTTAGTAGATAGATTTAGTTGATAATGCCTTATTTGATTCCCTGTGATTTCATTTCTTGTGATTGCTTTACCTGGCTGTTAATTTTACTGTGATTTCATTAAGAGTGATGAAATAAGTGACGAACTGAAGGAAAGAATGTAGGATGACAGTTAGGACAAATGGACAAGTTTCATTATGAAGATTCTGTGAATATATTTACTTCCTTGCTGCTATTAGTGCAGTACTGTTATTTTACTGCTATCTGTAGTTTAATAATCCTTATGTTAGTTATCAATTTGCAATGCATATGTATGCTGTCCTGCTATATATAGTTGAGCTTCTTGTTAATTAAGTGAAATTACATGAGCATGTTAATCAAATTGATAAACTAAGCATTTTAACTAGACATTTAGTTTACTTACTTAATAGTTGTTAATCACTTGTTGAGTATGTTAAATAAACATCAACATGTTATCTTTTATGAAACTTAATTATGATTAGTAACTAGAATAGAAGCATCTAATCCAACTCTAGCTTATTGATCAATTGAGCATATTAATTGACTACTTATGGTTAATCTTGTTGAGTATGTTCGACTAATTTGAATAGAAAAACATGGCAAATCATTTAGTTATTGAGCACGTAAACTAATCAGTCAAGCATGTTTAACTAACTAGCTATGTATGTGAATCCACTTAACTTTTAAAGGCATGTCTAATGAACTATAGAAAAATGCATGTTTAATTGTTATTTTAGCATGTTTAACGGCTAGCATTTAATTGGGATGTTATTGACAATAAAGCATGTAAATTATTCTTTAAGCACGATTAGTTGACATTAAATTTAAGTATGATTAGTTAAGTACGATAAAAGCATGTAATCAACTTTTGAGCATGTAATTTACTCAGAATAATTAACTAGATGCTAATTATAATCTTTCTCGAGCATGTTAATTATTTAGTTGTAAGTAATAACAAGTTTTTGAGTATGATAATTAAATTATGTTTTATTTTCATATGCACGTCGCTTGTTAATTCGTTGTGTCTCTTTATTATTGTGATTCATTATATGCGCAAGTTTAATTATAGTACTTTTACTTCAATGCACATTCAATTTCCATTAATGTGCGTTATAATGCAGTATGCTTCATGTTACTAGAAAACCGTAGGGAGTGCCACTTTGGTGTGGTATTCATACATGCATGAGTGAGGAAAAATGCTAAGAACAAGAATGTTCGGGATGGGCGGGACATGCCTATCACTGAAGAAACCCTCCGGCGGGATACACCGGAAGGGAAGAAACCTGGAAGGTGGGACACACCGAAAGGGGAGGACCCTTGAAGGTGGGATACACTGGAAAAGGGGGCGGAAAAGGGAGTTGAAGGGTGGATGGGCAGCGGAACTAGTTCGTGGCTAAGCAAAGCCCCCAACCTTGACGGGGAATGGGACCTAGTTGCAAGTAAAGGGTTAGCTCCGGCCCACTATTCCATCCCCTAAGAACCCTCCAATCTCCAGCTCGATGTACGAGTAAAGAACGAATGAAGAACGAACGTAACGAAAATAACTAGTTTGGGTGGCCCCAATTCCAATAAGAATTAAAGAGAGATATGCATAATTATTTTTCCCATTTCCTTACTTAGCCTTTAGGCTTACAGTTACTTGTGGTGTAGGTACAACGACAAACAAATAAGAAGTAGATGATAAACACATAATGAAGTAGGGATGGATGATTTCGCATGCACGACACTCGGGGTTGGCCAGGCAAAGAGAAAGATGAGTAAACGAGTGTAATTAAATAATGTTTAATTGTCAGATTCATTTTTTAAATATAGTATTTCAAATTTTTACGCATTTTAACGATTTACAAAAATCCAGGTCGTTACAGAAATTGTGAAGGAATTAATG
The DNA here is from genome assembly GCA_022433065.1 of Begonia loranthoides. Taxonomy (NCBI): domain Eukaryota; kingdom Viridiplantae; phylum Streptophyta; class Magnoliopsida; order Cucurbitales; family Begoniaceae; genus Begonia; species Begonia loranthoides. The sequence continues at coordinate 23,250,382 of CM039475.1, read as the reverse complement.
TAACGACCTGATTTTTATAACATTTTTAAAATAGTGTGAAATTTAAAACTTAGACTTTTTTTTTTTAAAACCGAGTGTTAAATCTATTACTTCAAATCCTTTTCCAATTTATCACGTTAAGAAATAACAATCATTTAAAATATTTTTGCAGCGAAGATAAAATAATTCTTTTAATTACAATTAAATACTTTTATTGGTAAAACAATAATTAGAAATTCTTTTCTTGAAACCCTTTGGGAAAATGCAGCGGAAGTATTCACAGCAAAAGCAAAACCAAGCAAGACACTTTCTAATCCTATGACGTAGGCCTCCATTGGCCACACACATGCACTATTCCTTACTATTTTTGCAGTCACAACACCAGAGGATCCTTCCTTGTAGAATGCACCGCAACCCTTGATAGAGAAAACAACTCACACCTTGAAGCTCCTTTCCACGTCTTCCTTTCTCCTCTCTATTTCCCTCTTCCTCTCTTTTCTCTTTTCCTACTCTCGATTTCTTTCAAACTCTCCCTTAGCTTCTCTCTGTTTCTCCCTTGGCTCACTCTTTTTCTCCATAGAGTTCACCCTTATAGACTTTGCCTCTCATTTCATCAGATGAAGTTTCCCTTAGAAGCCATCTCTGATGGACATTAACTTACCACTCAAGAGGTGGCATAACTTACAAATGCGACAAGGATTCATTATCCATTTAGGAAAATCAAGGTGGATTTGTCGTCATTTTAGGTGACTTAAATGGTCCTGCATGATCAATGGTCTGAGGTGATCAGTTCCTCCCAAGGCCCAGCTGGCGTGCTGCAGAAAAATGAATTTTCAGAAATTAACATAGAGCTAATCGATCATTTGATCGACCGCTCAACCAAATCAAAAATCTCCGTTGTCCCGCGACCGCCCTGCCATGGTTTTGCCTTCCAATTCCAAAGTCGATCACAGGATCGACTGATCCCACATGGCCAATATTCTCCTACACCACTGCCATTTTTTCCAATCCTTTAGCATTTCCACTTCAATTAGGTTATAACTTAATTAATTTAACACTACTTCTCACTGAATTTTCATGCTCATATTTACCGCATCATATCAAGTGTACCATAAACTATTACGGAACAGAACGTATTTCCTTTTATCAAAATATATAGTCCATGAAAAGTTTTTACATTATACATGGAGGGATTTATCCAAGTATTACATTCTCCCCTCCTTAACAAAATTTTGTCATCAAAATTTAGCTTAGTCCATATTCCTTGAATTCTCTTCCTCTCTATGTTAATTCTATCCTCAATCGTACTTTTACAACCTAGGAACCCCGCTTAATGGTCTACTTGATTAGTCTATACCGAAATTCTAACGATTAGTGGGTAATTATCAGGCCTACTGAATATTGTTCGTTGTGGGATGAGGCCCACACTGTTTTGCCTTCAGAACAAGGGTCACGGCCCCAGTCACTCCAATCCGATGTTGGATTTGCAAACCCTCAAGGCTTGATGATGATTACAGTAGTATTGAGCCAACCCAATACGAGCATGCCAATGAGGGTGTCGGGCCCCCAAAGGGGGGTGGATCATTGGGCCTTGAGGGTTCGTGAATCCCACATCGGATTGGTATGACTGGGGCACCCAGTATATGGGTGGTACTCATAACCTAGTGTACACATTTTGGGATGGGAGGCTGAAACCCTTGTTCTGAACGAAAAACCATGTGGGCCTTGGCCCATAATGGACAATATACACTGGACCTCATGATTACCCACTTATCATTACAGTGGTATCAGAGCCAACCCAATACGAGCGTGCTGACGAGGGCATCGGGCCCCCAAGGGGGTGGATCGTCGAGCCTTGAGGGTTCGCGAATCCCACATCAAATTGGGGTGACTGGGGCACCCAGTAGATAAGTGGGTGGTACTCAGAACCTAGTGTACGCATTTTTGGATGGGGGCTGCAACCCTTGTTCTGAAGGCAAAACCGTACAGGCCTCGACCCACAACAGACAATATACACTGGGCTTGATGATTACCCACTTATCGTTACAGTCTCGTAACATAATTTAGTAAGAATAATTGAAAAATTAATTGGATTAATGGATTTTTTTGGATAATTAAAATTATTAAAATTGGATAAGTGGAAATAATGGTTTAGGGTTAATTTGAGAATGAATTAAATAATGGGGATTGAGTAAAGGAGAATTAAATAAAATTGAATATAAAAATATAAAGGGCGAAACGGTGAGTTTTGGACAAATGGAGAAAGCAACGGAACGTCGACGTTTTGGACAAATGTGAAGAATGGACAATGGATATGGAGGAACAAAGGTCTCTTGTTGAAGGCGAATGTATAGCGTAATAAGGGGTCGGCGTAATTTGTTAAGAGTAAATAGAAAAGAACACCGTTTTGATGCGTGGGACGTCCCTAAGGGAAAAAGGACGTTCCAGCATTGAAGAATTAAAAGAATACGACGTTGTTTGGGGGAAAAACAGATTTCTTTAATGAAGGAATGGACATCCCTCATGGCGAAGAAAATGACAAAAGTCTCTTAGAAATGACGGACATCTAAAATGTAACGACTCGTAAATCTTAAATGCTTAAAAATAAAACAACTTTTTCTCTTTTAAAAACCCAAAACCAATTTAGTGGAAGACCTTCCTTTTTAAAACCTTATTTAAAACACGATAAACATTATTACAAATTCTTTTCCATAAAATATAAAATTTTCACAACCATTGGTCGTTAACATTTTCTACCTCGTTTAGCTGACACATTCTCATCGTCAAATCCATCATCATTTGTTGCCTTTCCTCGATAAGTGTGTACCTACATCATGAGATAATAATGAGCCTAATGTTCAGCAAGAAATAGAATCCACCCCATCCACCCCAATTCTCAACCCAATTCGTCGGCATGCTCATGTCTGATTATGTCAAAAGAGAATCCACCCCATCTGTCTTTTATTCATAGTCTCATATCATTAAACTCAAACATTGAGCTAGGACATTGGGAATATTTCTCACAAGGAGAATAGTTTTGGCCAGACTACCTCCCGGTTAGAATCCAAACTACCTCTCCAACCCCCAATTCCCATTACATTTATTAAGTCCGGTCTCTCCCATGAAACGTCTCTCCCATGCAATGTGAATACCAATCCCACATGATATCACTCTTATGTCTATCATCATGATGCATGTTCATACAATGCTTATCAATGCTATAACAACAATAAGTGCGACATCCACAGAAATCACAATATAATAAAGAGCAATACGTGCGATATCAACAGGGAGCAAATATAACACAAAATAATACGTGCGATATCACCAAGTAACAAATGTAATTCAAAACAATACGTACGATATCAATAGGAAGCAAATATAAAGAAAAATACGTGCAATATTAGAAGGAAGAAAATATAAAGAACAATACGTGCAATATCACCAGAAAGCAAATATAAAGAACAATATGTGCGATATTAGCAAGAAGCAAATATAAAGAATAATGCGTACAATATCAGCAGGAAGCAAATATAAAGAACAATACATGCAATATCAACAGGAAGCAAATATAAAGAACAATACGTGCGATATCAGCAGGAAGCAAATATAATTAACGATAATCTATCAAAATGGCACATACCACAAAATCCAGAATACGTAAATTAAACACAACAATCCTAATCTCATGATGTAGGCTTCCACTAGCCAATCACATGCACTATTTTTTATCTGACTTCCATAGAAATTCAGCACATAAGTTCTCCCTCTTAATATCTTTAAAATAAACAACATTTAATCAACAATAAATAAGTCCTATAAATCTCAACGTACAATTTTTTAATGATAAATTCCCAATATCCAACTAGCAAAACCCCCAACTACACATAACTTACACCAATTTCTCAACATCCAATAACAAAGAGCATATATCAAATTATTATCTAATAATCAATAATTAATCTGAAAGAACATAAATTCCCCAAACAAACTCACTTCACAGGGTATAAATCTACATCGCTCAGAAGCAGAAATTAACATAGTGAATTGATCAATAGTGCATATTTACAACATAACTCATTTCTACAAATCATTGAGATGTAAAATCACAAGGAAATTCCATGAAGAAATAAAGACCCCATGAAGCAGTGAAAAAATTCCAGCACGAGAAAACTCTTACCTGAAGGACACCTGCGAGGAATATAGAGAAGACCTTGCTCTCGACCATAATTCTCAGAAGCATCTCCCCTCCTCATCACCTCTCTCT